>OZ010616.1:37934335-38124335 GCA_963932145.1 Acanthosepion lycidas | reverse complement strand
AAAATTTAGTTGGTTACAATTGTATTTTTTCTGGCAATTGTAATTTCATTGCCATTGTTTCTTATCATCTTTACCCTTATCATTGTTATATGCAAGTAAATTATTTTAAAATTTGAAGGATAAAAAAATGTCTACCATATGATTTGCATATTGATGTATATCCCTATTTGCATTTTTGAGCTGATACTATTTTTTATGACTCACTTGCCCTTTTGTCCGCTTCTATTATCTGCTAGCTAATAATAGACTTTACCCTGTTTACTCATGTTGTTGAGGGCAGCAGATATTCATTGTATCATTCTGGCCAATAATTTAGTGAGTCATAACAGTCCATATGTTACATGTCCGCATGCTCACACACGCATACTTATATGACCAGGCATGCACGTTTGTCTGCATTGATAGTTGCACTGTAGAGTAACTTGCATTAGATAGATGAGCAATTAGTTGACTGAATCTAAATTTACTTCCTACTAATTTTAGATCAGTCAGTATACTTTTTGCAGTTTCTATTTTGTACTCCTATCTGCTAATATGCAAACAGTATGTTTGTATTTTCATAGTTGAATATCTTTGACATGTATTACCAAAGCAATGTTGCTACAAGCTAATTCATTATTCTGTATGTGATATTTATTTAGTGGATTAAATTTTAAGCTGACAAATCTATAAATTGATTTTCTGATGCAAATCTGATTTTGTCATATCAATATCATTCAGACTTGGAAACTGAATAGAAGGAAAGTAATAATCATTTTCCGCCAGTATTTTTTTACATCTTAATTTCAATTGCCTTTTATCACAATTACTTGAACTTTCATGTTTTTGATTGTCAAACAGTATTGGAAGTAAATAATCTTTTAGTGATACTTGCACATA
Organism: Acanthosepion lycidas; assembly: GCA_963932145.1. Taxonomy (NCBI): domain Eukaryota; kingdom Metazoa; phylum Mollusca; class Cephalopoda; order Sepiida; family Sepiidae; genus Acanthosepion; species Acanthosepion lycidas. The sequence goes on along the minus strand of OZ010616.1, from coordinate 38,123,456 downwards.
CCTTTTTTCCCTTTACTGTATTATTTGAACTATAAAAGTGAAGTTACAGAAGCTCAAATCACTTCATGCTTTATTTTACCCAAATGCTTGCCACAGTTATCTTTTAAGGTTTATTTACATATACTAGTAGTATTAGCAGTAATATTATCTTAAATTTTATTATAAGGTAAAGCATTTCTTATCAATATTTCAGTAGTATTTGTCGTATAATTTAAATTTCATTTTTTGCAACTACTCATTCTTGCACTGTTAAACAAATGGATTTAAAAAAAAAAATTTTAATGTGTAATTTTTATAAAGATTTATTCTTTGAGTATGTGTGAATGAATTCACCATCTGCATATTTGATAGCTTTTAAGAATGTATTTCATATACATTTCCAATTTAAAACCATTTTAGTAAAATTTTGTTACCAGCAAGGAAACAAGTATTATTCATAATAACAATTGTTTTTTAAAATTTTCTGCTATCATATTAGTGAATCATGAGTTCTTTTGCAATAGAATGGTTTTAAATTGGAAAGTTTGCAATGTATTTCTGATATTGTAATTTTGGAAGTCCTGATCATTCAGGATATTTTACAGGAAAGAAAAAGTAGAGTGCCAAGTTCTCCAGAGCTACAAATATTTATTTTTTTTTAATTTTTTTGGAAAAAAGAATATAAAGCTTGAGGGCTTTATCCTGATCAACTAATTGAATATGACATGTTAAATCCAAACTAAAGTTTCTCTTGTGGAAAAATATTTTATTTTCATCAGATATAAAAATGTTAGGTTGTAGCAAATATGTTTTACTTCCACTTCTATTATTTTTTTTTGTATTTTTCCAATAATTTTATGTAGAATTGATATCTTTTTCAAGATAATAACAGGAGTATTACACAATTTTAAAGATTCAGTTTGAAATCTGTCATTTTGTTACTAAGGTATAGAAAACTTTTTTTATTTTGTAGCTTAAGTTCCATAGACACAGATTCATGAGTATAGTGATTTTATGAGTATCACTCATTACATAGTAGTAATGGTTTGATAGCTTGTTAACACACCTAGCACTATTAATCTAATAGGTAACTACCTCATTTTACCTATAAAACTTTCTGTAAGTCATTACAGACTAGATAATTATGTTGTGCAAAAAAAATAAGAAAAATACAAAAACATAGATTAAATATTCTGAAACTGAGGTAACACTCAAGTAGCAAACAGAAAGAGTAAGCTTAATTTAAATTGTCCAGATTACTATTGGAAAGGAATTAAAAATTATCACTATTATCATTAATAATATTTGTCTTTATATATATATATATATATGTGTATGTATACTTTTATAGATATTTGTAAATCTATAAACTATTATATTTCCAGTATTTTTCTTTAGTTCCTTTTTAGATTGAGATAGGTTGAATGTTTAGAGTAGCATTTTTTCATTTTAAGCCACTTTTATAGATTTTAGTATTTTTGACTGTATACACTTATCAGGGGTGATAGTGGAGACAAGCTCCCACTGTCTATAAAATGTTTTCATGGCATGCATCCCAAATAGCCTCTGACAACTAAGTCCAGCTCCAAGTTAGGGAATGGTCGAAGGTGGAAATTGGCATCTCATGTTTTGGGTAGATGGAACCCAACAACCCAGAAAAGCAGTCCATCTAGGGGAAAAAAATTCTGAATTTAAACCACTGTTACCTTACAGTCATATCCAAGCCTGGAAAAGGTTATGGAAGTAAATCCAGGCAAAAAAAATCTAGAGTGGAGCCCTGAAGGCAGTTGGCTGTCGACACTGGCAACTTTCCAGTAACTCCTGCGGCTCCAAATATAATTCCTTTAGATGTTGTCAGTATGGCTGAGATAGGGGCTATGTAGTCTGGCTAGTGCACAGTCTCCATATGCTATCATTTAGACCTGCACTCTGGAGAGGTCACTCCAGTCTCACTATCAAGGACTGAATTTTGACCAAGTAGGTCATTATCTTTATCTTGTGAGATAAATGGATGCCTACACTTATTAAACCATTTGTTATTTTGGCTTAATTTTAAAAAGAAATTTTTAGATTTAATTTTGCATGAATTTACAGCTGTACTCCATATCGATGCTGATGACACAACTATTTACTTCTGCCTTAATAGTAAGTTTGATTGGTTCAATAAATTCAGATTGGTAGCTAATCTCAAAATTGACCTAGAATCTGTTGTTAAATGGGGCAGTGAATGGCTTGTTAATTTTAATGTCTTTAAAACAAAACTGCCCTCTTTTAATCATCTGAGAGAACCCTTTTTACCTTACAACAGTATGGCCTCCAGGAGTGACTCATTGTGCCTTCTAGGACTAACATTTTCAGCTGACATGAAGTGGAAAGAGTATATTGAATCAGTTGCTAAGTCTACAGCTAGGAAAGTTGGTTCACTATTTTGTGCTAGATAGATTCTGGTGAGAAAAATTATCTTAATATTTATAATTCTACCATTTGTCCTTGCTTAGAATATTGTTGCCACATCTCGTCTGGTGCTCCTGCTATATATTTAGAGATTTTTGATGAAATCCAAAGAATCTGCAATATTATTGATCCTGACATGGCATCTTGATTTCAGTCACATTCCCACTGCTATGTGTTGAGACTGCTTTAATAGCTTTTGAGGAAAACATGAAACTGATATCATTTAACTGCAGATGTTAGGGTTGCTATATCCATTGTCAATATGGACTAATATATATATATATATATATATATATATATATATGTGTGAGTGTGTATATATAGTAACATTATCATATTTGTAAATAATTAACCAACTGTACACTTTCAAATTACTTAAAAACTGCAGCAATGTACTAAGATCTTTGTTTTTTATTATCTTTTTATTTCAATAATGTTAACACTAACTTAATCTCAAGGTCAATCTGATCAATATTAACTAAAGTTTATTTAAATATGTTTTTTCTTATATAATTATTTTCTTTTTATAGTTTACTTTAGTGTTTTTGATTGTGAATACATTACTCAAGACTTTGCATCATAGTAAAAAAAATATATACATATAGTGGATTGTAAAGATTTTTAGGTTATCCCAAAGTTTTGTTCTGTTTTGTTGTTAGATGACATTTGAAGTTATTTACATTATTTACATGCAGACATTAGAAGTGTTCAGTTTAAAATACACTTAAAAAGATTGCTGTTGATTCTTTTTTTGATAGCTATGATAATGATGATTGGTATCAGTATTAATATTAAAGATGGTGGTGATTTTATAAGCAATTATTAGCATTTTTAAATATTAGTTTTAACTACATTCATAAAGATTATTTTTAACTGTAATATCATTGTGCATTTAAAAAAAAAAAGAAAGTATTTGTCAAATGGGTTAATTTTGTTTATTGGGTTTAACAATGAAGATGAAGAAAAGTAATATTTTTGGCATATTATACCTCTATTTTTAAGAGAGGCGGAAATTGTGACTAAAACACAAAAAAGGACAGTAAACAATCAAATTTATTAAAAATAGTCTGCAGTATTTTGTACTGAAGACTTCTTGCTGAATGATGCTCTTTGGTTAAGTTGATAGTGATCACATCAAAATATTTGAAAATAATCTTATGTAACATGTGAAATAGACTACACTGGAGTGGCAAGTTGTTTGTGTTCTAAAATGTCAAATTCTGAGTTCTTCCATGATGGTAAATTTCAATTTTCTGTTTTTGTTTAAAAATCTTAAAAACACATGAAAAACAGACTTGTATGTAAACAGTAAAATATACAAATATATAGCCTACTTATAGGCATCTTTTTTTTTTTTTTTTTTTGTGCTTTAGCAATTTCCGATGATCCACGAATGTGTCTCTTTGAGTGCAATCTATGGTGTGTTAACAAAAACTGCATAATAATTTATCACTATCATGATAAAAATCATCACGGAAAGCTGTCTCTTTAGCTCTGTATTTTGCCAAAAGTGTGCATCCACCATGTTTGCTAGCTTTTTGTTTACTTGTGAAAGATAATCAAACTGGCATTTAAAAATCTAATTACTAAACTAACAACTTTTATTTGTGATACCCTTGACAATGCGTATCATGCTATTCATATGCTGATATTGCATATGGGTATTTGCCCTTTGGTGGCTGAGTTATGGCCTCATGCAGTACTGGGATCAGTAGTGGAAAGTACCCCATGTTATTTATAGAATGACATGTTGCAGCAATATAGGTCATAGTACTTGCACATAAGTGACTGACTTCATTGTGTATTGAAAATTTATGCAAAATAATGATTCCGTTGAGTTCCAGCTCAGATTTTTATCTTTAGAATATTTTATTTTTTAATAGCAAAAATCCTATTTTCTGTGTTTTCTGTTTTCTACTTTATTTCCATGTTTTTTTTCAATTTTCTGTATCACATTCTAGCCTACACATTCAATATTCCAATCAAGTGTTGAAAATCATTTGTATCAGTTTTGTTATATAGTTAATTAGTTTGTTATTGCTTTAGTTATTTGCTTTCATGTGTGGCTTTTACATAAGTTAAAATCATTTGTGCAGTATGTAAAGAAAGATATGTGAATGACAGAACATATTATATTTTGTGTTGTGCATCTCAATTCTCAACATTATTTTACTAATCAAAATTTATTTTCATTTATATATATATATATATATATATATATATATATATATATATATATATATAAATAAATAATATTTGCTGAAGCCAAACTAAAAGATAACAAATACATTCAAAATATTCAAATCAAGTTTTAAAAATCAATTGCATCAGCTTTATCGTATTAGTTGTTTTAGTTAATTTATTGTTGCTTTTGTTAGCTGCTTTCATGTTTGACTTCTGCATAAATTAGATAAAAAAACCTAATGGATTCTATTTTCATATCTAGCTTGCTACTTTAACATAGTGAAAATATTCTTTTTTAAACAAAATGTGATAAGCAGTAAAACGTATGGCATGCAATAATAGGGAATAAAAATAAGCCATTGTGAACTGTAGCAAAGGTTGATTTTCATTCAAGGATTGATTAAAAGAAAGTCCTGTAGTATGAGCTTTTTCTGGAAAATCAACCAAGCACTGCTCCAGATGAAGTTAACAGTTGATGAAAAGCATTCAGAATTAGGAGGAAGAGGATAATATTGCATCAAGATAATACAAGAGTGAGTGTTTATTTGGAAAAGATTGTTACATCTTGATTAGGATGTTTTCATTCATCCTCTATATTCAGTAGATTATTCCTTTCTTTAAGGAATTGTTATTAGGGAAAAAAACTTCAGTCCCAAAATTTGTTGCATCTTGATTATTCCAATCTTTAGAGAATTGTTTAATTAAGAAAAAAAATCATTTTCCTGGAAAACTGCAAAAAATCACCTAGTGCCATTCTTTACTAAAGGAGATAATGTTTTAGGGTGATGTAATTTTGAAGTTGTTCAAAAGATGGAAAAATAAATGTTATTCAATAAAATTAATATAGTTATAAATGATTTATTTTATTTTTACTTATGAAACCAAACTTTTTAGGCAACCAAATAAAACCAGATTAACATTAATACATAGATTAACTTAAAAATAGATTAAAATTTATTTTCAGTAAACTGAATAGATATTTGAATGATTATTGCCTAAAACTGATTAGGTCTACCCCAAAACTCTATAATACTTGTATGGTATTTTATTTCTAAAAATATAATCAATCAACTCTATTGAATGATTTATGAATTTACTGTATTTTTAGTCTGAAGGAAAATCATTTCTTGTTCACTTAAAATTCACTGCAGATTGATTATAGAATTTACATTTTTCAAATATCTTTATTTAGCATGTAAAAGTATTAAAACTTTGCAATAGTTATGCACAATATTGTATATTTTGAAGAACTGCTTTTGATTCGATAGACTTTCCTGAAAACTAGCTGCTTTTGAGCACAAATTATTCACTTGAAGCAAATATGAAATCAACTTAGAATTTTGTTCTAATCATTCACATTTGATATTTTAATATAATTTACTAATATTTAATAATTCTAGTTGAATGTGCATCTCAATTCTCAACATTATTTTACTAATCAAAATTTATTTTCATTTATATATAAAAAATAATATTTGCTGAAGCCAAACTAAAAGACAAATGATGTGTTTAATGTAGGGAAAAGTCATTTTGATGGTCTTTTATTTAAGTATTGCTAATAAATTTTGTTTGGTTTTATTATTAGGAATTTTCTTATTTTTAGAGCAACAAATACTTTGCTTTAATTATAAACTAGCAAAGTGGATTTTGTATTGTGCTATTAAGATATTACTAAAATGGTTACCGTTATATATGTCTCCTTCCCCCCACACCATTAATCCCATTTGTTTTATCATGAAATTTGAAAAATTAATAAATAAATCATAATTCCAAACTGCCATTGTGCTGTTATAATATAGCATAAACTTGGATTTTAATTATAAGTGTACAGTCTATCTTTCAAATTTGATTATAGAAAGCTTATTTTAAGTGTTGATGAATTTTTCATTTTTAATGTTATTGAACTTAGTTTTTGTTATTTATTGTTTATGGATATTGTGTATTGGTAAGAGTCATTTTATGATAGTAATACCAGGTCTTCTAGTTGTTTGCAGTGGAACTAAAATAAAATTTAGTCTTGCCATTATGTTTAATTCTAGCCTTATAAATAACACCTTTATTCATACATTTATGATTTAGTGAACAGGTATTGTTTTTTTTTTTTGTTTTTTTTTTTTGACAATTACACTTTTTTGTTGGTATTAATATTGCTGTTGAGGTTTAAATATTTGTCTAATGTTATATTATTATGTTGTGCTATATACTGTTCAAGGTTTTTGGTGCAGCTGTAGCTAATCTTAATGTTGTTCTTGTTGAAAATTTTGTTCAGCATTGCTATATGGCTGAAATGATTGTGGATTAAATTAAGGAAAATTTTACCTATATTGGTTTTGATATTATTATATTGTGTTTTCTATATCTGTCTATATATCTGAGATGAGGTATTATGATTACTTACATTATTTATATTATTTGGACTGTTATCCTTATCTTCATTGCCATATTCACAATATATCGGCTGTTGTACACTCCGGCCTTCTTCAGGTTGCATTTTCTATTCTTATGTATAGTGTTGGTATTCTTACTAATGTTTATGTATTCTAGCTTAACTTTGTGTTTACTTTTTTCTAGTGCATCTACATATTTAGTTTTATATTTGTCAAAAATAATTTTGTTGCTAGAGTTAAGACTGTATTGCACCAATTTCCTGGTAGATGATTGGATTCTTTGCTAATGTATTTATAGTTATAAAGCTTTAGTATAAGGCATGTATATTCCATTGGATAGATTGAAAATAGTGTCCAGAAAGTTGATCGCCTTGGCATCGGTGATTTGATAAGATGGTTTCTAAGTCGATCTGTTTGTTGGTGGGTTGATGTTACATAGGAGGAGGATAACTCTGTCATCTCTATATAGGCCAGTGTTCATGCTATTGAAAGTATATCTCAATCTCCACAGTAGCAAAATACCAACCAATTCACAAGCTTCTGCTGAATCAAATGCTACCATCGCTATAGAAAAGTTTGGGTTTTCTTTTTATGGTTCACATAGAACCATTGGAGTATAGGATGGGTTTCTGGGATTGCTTAATGATGTTGATTTCCTGATCGGTTTATAGCTGCCATTAATAGGTCTTCTGTGCTGACAGGTAAAAATTTGAGATGTTGAATTGCATAAAGATGTGTTTTTTCTTTTTTTATTTTAGAAAATCAATTGATAGCATCCCTTTTATTTTTCCCTTGATTGATCTCTGTGGCATTCTTAGCCTTTCTGATTTTGCCTATATTATTCTTGGAAGGGTTAAGCAAATAGAACTGCAGATTATTGTGGAAATTATCTTTGTGGTTCTAAATGGTAATGAAGGCCTGTTGCTTGTGTATTTTATGCAAATTTTAAGTTGTAATTCGTGCCTCATTGTTAATATAATTTCCCCATTCAGCTGGGGCATTCTTATATATTTTGTTAACCTTTTTACAGATAGCCTTGGGGTAGTTATCGACATTGAAGTAATAGTGATTGCCAGTTTTATCAGACTTAATAATGATTTTGTTGGTTTTGCGTATTTTGGCAATGTCTTTACATATTCCTCTGTAGATTGTCATATTTGGTGGTGTATTTAATTCAATGTAGTACAGTGACTTTCAAATTCCAGAAGGTCATCAATAGGTGGTATTTTCTGGGACTTAAATTCAAAGGAATCAAACGATTCATATTTGTTGTGGTGTTCCTTTTATGAAAATTGAGTTTATAATGGTCCCCCCTCAGGGACGATGATGCTTTAGGTGGAATAGTCCAGAATGAAAGATTCCATTACCCAATGATGTATGTGGTAAAGTATAAAGCTTGGTATACATCAAAGATAGTGTTCAACATAAAGGATCTATCTCTATCTATCTATCTCTATCTATCTATCTCTATCTATCTATCTCTATCTATCTATCTCTATCTATCTATCTCTATCTATCTCTATCTATCTCTATCTATCTCTATCTATCTCTATCTATCTCTATCTATCTCTATCTATCTCTATCTCTATCTCTATCTATCTCTATCTCTATCTATCTCTATCTCTATCTATCTCTATCTCTATCTATCTCTATCTATCTCTATCTCTATCTCTATCTATCTCTATCTATCTCTATCTATCTCTATCTATCTCTATCTATCTCTATCTATCTCTATCTATCTCTATCTATCTCTATCTCTATCTCTATCTATCTCTATCTCTATCTATCTCTATCTCTATCTATCTCTATCTCTATCTATCTCTATCTATCTCTATCTATCTATCTCTATCTATCTATCTCTATCTATCTATCTCTATCTCTATCTATCTCTATCTCTATCTATCTCTATCTCTATCTATCTCTATCTCTATCTATCTCTATCTCTATCTATCTCTATCTCTATCTATCTCTATCTCTATCTCTCTCTATCTATCTCTCTCTATCTATCTATCTCTATCTATCTATCTCTATCTATCTATCTCTATCTATCTATCTATCTCTATCTATCTATCTATCTCTATCTATCTCTATCTATCTATCTATCTCTATCTATCTATCTCTATCTATCTATCTCTATCTATCTCTCTATCTCTATCTATCTATCTATCTCTATCTATCTCTATCTATCTCTATCTATCTCTATCTCTATCTATCTATCTCTATCTCTATCTATCTCTATCTATCTATCTATCTATCTCTATCTATCTATCTCTATCTATCTATCTCTATCTATCTCTATCTATCTATCTCTATCTATCTCTATCTATCTATCTATCTCTATCTATCTCTATCTATCTATCTCTATCTATCTATCTCTATCTATCTATCTATCTCTATCTATCTATCTCTATCTATCTCTATCTATCTATCTCTATCTATCTCTATCTATCTATCTCTATCTATCTATCTCTATCTATCTATCTCTATCTATCTATCTCTATCTATCTATCTCTATCTATCTATCTCTATCTATCTATCTCTATCTATCTATCTCTATCTATCTATCTCTATCTATCTATCTCTATCTATCTATCTCTATCTATCTCTATCTATCTATCTATCTCTATCTATCTCTATCTATCTATCTATCTCTATCTACCTACCTCTATCTATCTCTATCTACCTACCTCTATCTATCTCTATCTACCTACCTCTATCTATCTCTACCTACCTACCTCTATCTATCTCTATCTACCTACCTACCTCTATCTATCTCTATCTACCTACCTACCTCTATCTATCTCTATCTACCTACCTACCTCTATCTATCTCTATCTACCTACCTACCTCTATCTATCTACCTACCTATGTCTACCTCTATCTGTCTATCTATCTACCTCTACCTATCTATCTACCTACCCCTATCTATAACAAACAATAATAACATTCCCAGACCAGAAAAACCTTCTTTATGAGAGATCAGGAACAATGACACAATGCATATACATAAAAAAATTCCTTTCGAGTTCATTTGAACCAGGATGAAAACATCTACATTCCATATAACCCTGCTCTGATAAAATTTCAATACCCTTGTTCTTCTCCTCCCCTTTTATTATTGTATGCATTTATTATGGTATTATGGTTTATTTATTTTTAAATAATAATTGTTAGGAAATTATTTAGCTTGGATACCAAAAAGGTTGAAACCAAGATGAAAACATAACAACAAAAATTGCCAAATCTTGTAATAGCAAAATTCTTTAATTGATTAAGCTCTGAACCATTGTTAGAAATAATTAAAGATATCTTACTGGAATTCTCTGAGGTTTTTATAGCACTATTTGACTCTACTTTGAGCAGTAAAAATATATAATTACTCTCTAAGATTAATATAGGTATTGTGATGAAATCATTCATAAGTAAAAATGATATGTTCATCATTAAGGATTGGATGCTAATGAACTGTTGAAATTAAGTTCAAATATCTATCTATCTATCTATCTATATATATATATATATATATATTCCAGGATCATTTTCCAACTTATTCAAGATGATTTTTGCCCTCTCTAACCTTCTATCCTGAAGTAACTAGGTGCCTCACAGATTTCATGTCCAATTTCATATTCAAGTCTTTTTAACACTGCTCTTTGAACTTTCATAGCTGAAACTCCTCTCTCACAGGCCAAATGTCTTACAGATTGAGTTGGATCTTTTTCTAATTGATCTCTATAGCTCTAAGTTGAAATGATAATCCCTCTTCCTGTTGTGACCTCCTGGTCCAGTTTTCTCAACTGCTCTCACTTTTTTAAACTTATTCACCATTCCCTTGATGGTTGTTGAATGGACTTTGAAGATGGAAGCGATAGTAAGAATGTTGGTACCATTACTGAAGGCCTGAATGATCTTTTTCCTTACTTGAAAAAACAGTGGGTCTGACACAAAACAATTTTAACCTGCTTTCTTTTTAGCTGAATAACTCGAGAGTTTTTCAATGATTCTTATGAAGAAATGGCTGTTTTATCTAAAAACCTGGGAAAAAGAAACTGAGTTAGTTTATTTATTTATTTTTTTTTTTATAGATATTAAACATACATTTTGTGGGATGGATAACTATGCTGTTACACCCTGTGTGTATGTATGTAATATATATATATATAATGTAAAATAATTACTCAATTGTAACTGTCCCTGACTCAGCAGTTTCATGGTAATATGTACATTTTTCAAGGGGTTAATCCATATATTAAATATTTGCAATTGTAATGAATATCTGTTTTTGCTTTTTCAATTTTCATATTTGTGTCTTTTTTAACTCTGTTATGGACATGCACATGTTCATGTTTTTACATGTGCTCACATGAAACATAAATGTAATTGGTTTTCAATTGTATAGTTTGTAATTTATAAATGAAATTGTTTAATTGTATATTTTTCAATTGTATATTTTATTTTTCAAAGTTATTTTTGCTTGTATGTTTATCTTTGATTGTTTTTATATATATATGTATCATATTGTGTTTATTATTTTAGTGTGTAAGTTGTAAAGTAAATATTAAAAAGTCTACATTTACCCATTAATTCATTTTTCTTGTTTAATTATTTAATTTGATTATTGAAATTTATTATATAAATTTTTTCTTCTAAACAGTCTACATTTTCTATTAATATTATATAGTGGTACGTTTTTATGATTTTCCCATTTTCATATACATATATATTGTGTGTGTGTATTTAAGCTGCAAATGTTCTTTAAGTAAATCTTTATTAATGGCAACAGATGTTTTGTCAATTAATTTTATTGATTGACTTTTTTAAGTTACAAAGGACATTCCATCAGAAATTGTTAAATATTTATTTTGGAAGAAATATGGCCCAAACTTTCAACTTAAGTCAAGGCGAGTTTATTTAATAAAATTAATAAACCCACATTTATGCCAGATATATTGATGACATTTTAATCCAAACTAAATCTGCTAATTGCTTCATAGAAATTTTTTAAAAAGTTTAGAAAAATGTTCCTTTTTAAAGTACACTCATGTACTAAAACATTTAAAAAAAAAAAAAAAAAAAAATCCCCTTTTTAAATATTCTCATTGATTTTAACCACATCTCTGTATGTTGGGTACTGTAATTACATAGTTGACAAGCAAATCAAATTTTATTTAAACAACAATTTTTACAATAACCATATTACCAAAATCAAATGCACCACAATGACAATAAAAATGTCAATAAAACAACATAATATGTCATCAGACAATACATTAATAGGCAGCATAAAGATCATAGTAACATTTAGACAGTTACTCACAAACAATATCAAAATACTAGCAAAATCAGATAGTGAAAATAAACTTGTGATCATTGAAGCAATACTTTGACAACAAAAGAAGCATCTGGAAATAAAAATGATTATAATTTAAGAGATCACATCCTCAAATGTATATATAATATAAAAAAATAAAAATACAGACACCCACACACCTGTGCACCAACATACATACATACATCACTACACTCAGTGCTATGAAACTCACAATTTGTCTCTATCTACTCTGCTGATGACTTAAGAAAATTGAAAACTTAGGCCATGTTTCTTTCAGAATGAACTTTGGACAATTTCTGATGGAATTTCCTCCTTATTTGAGATGATTATTTCTAACTTGGAAAAATTGATCAGTAAAATTAATTGACAAAATGTCTTATTTGCCTAGGATAAGCATATCTGTATGATATGTGAGCTGTGTTCTATAAACATACAAGACATTGTTTTACAAGCAGATAAGAGATATACAATTGAAAACTTAAATTGAAATATAAATTTTTGATGCAGACATTAAGTGTGAAATATACTTCCTTCATAAATCTCCTACAAAATGTAATGAAAACTTTTCTTATATTGGTCACTATAAAGTATGCCTTACCTGTTTCATTATATATGAAATTAGCATAGTTTGTTTGGCACGGAGACCACGGATCCCTTACAGTACCTGTTATTTCTCCATGGTTACCCATCTAAGGTACTACTCAACATTTTAGACATTTATATTTTATCTTCTGCATCCATATTAATCATTTTTGTCTATTTTTTAAAGCTAGGTTTTTATTTTCTTTTTAGATCAAATTCAATAAAATATTTTAAATGAATCAGTTTTATAGTATTACCAAGAGTTGGCAATAAAGCCTTTTGCACTTCTACCAGAAATTCATAATACACCTTACATGTCATTGGAAGACATGGAAAAGTGATATTTGGAAATCAAGTATAAAACAGTACTTGTATAAATGAAATGTTACTGCTCAAATACATCTTATGTGTGTGTATTTACATTGACCCATTTTTTTTCTCTCTCTCCCTCTCTCTCTTTGTTGTTTCCAAAGGATGCCTGACTTTTGGAGTGTCAATTGTATATAATTACTTGGTACTCAGAAGTACTTTAAAACTTTTTTTTTTAGTTTTTTAAATTTTACTTTGAGGTATCTTTAATTTTGTTAGTGTCCGTTTTTCATATATTATTGAAATTTTAATAGTCACATCAGTTTATAACTTTTGTAAATATTTGTTTTTATTGTTTGTTTCATGATTGTTGTTAGAATAACTGTTTTAAACTCCTCAGGTTTTGAAGGAAAAGCCTTTGTCCATGAAATAAACATTTGTATTGTTTAAAACACAAAAAGAACTTCTAAAGAGTTTCATGTGATTTATGAGTCTGACAATTTGTAGAAGTACATTTTTATATAGAAGCAACTTTTTGTAGTTATTTTAAATTTCTTCACTGTTTATTAATTTAAGATGTTTGGAAGTCATTTTCTTTGTATATACAGGGTATGGCAGAAATACCTCCCACATAATGGTAAGACTTCATCCTTGACACTAATGTCTTACCATTATGTGGTAGGTATTTTTGCTGCACTTTGTATAAATTTACTAATGTTTGCTTAGTCTGACACAAAGCTTTAACTGACAATATTGGAGCAATAGATTGTGAGAGTTGCTTGCTAATCATTGCTTTATATCAAGGAAATATAAAAATCTTGTTTGTTCTGCTAGTCTCAATAATTTGTCTGAAACAACAAATTTTAGAATTGGACATTCCAGATATTAAATGAAATTGGAATTAGTTCTTATTTATGTATGTATAATAGCTATGCAATTTGAAATTCTGATATTTTATATAATTTCTACTAGCAAATTTATATCTATTATAAATATTTTTTTTTTAACTTGATTTTTAAAATTAATGTTTGATATTTAAACACTTGTACAACTTTTGTAATTTCATTTTAGTTTTAGCATGTGTGTAGAAAATTTCTTGGCATGTTTAAGAACCCTTATAAAAATATTGTGATGCTTTTTTGATAACTTTTCAGCACTCCCTTCATCTATGTAATATCTGTCTATGTACAGGGAAAATAAGTTGTGTGTTTTGAACATATAACGTTATGCTATTTCAAATTATTTTATTAAAAATATGTTGATCTCTCATGATGAAAAATTATTTTTGTTAATTTTAAGATTGTGTGAGTAAACTTCTGTATGCAGAAAACGATACATTGATATATAAGATTATTATTCAAACTTGATTCTTTGTTTCTTTGCTTTATTCAGCTGTTAAACAAAGGTATTTCCTTTGATAGTATCAGGATAATTTATTTTTATGCAAAATGTCCTTAACAATATTTATTAAAAATTATTGTGCAGTGTCATTACTTTATAGTAATGAAACATTTGAAAGATATAGTATGAAAACATTTTGAAAGTAAAATGTTAAAGAGTTATTTATATTTGATTTCTTTTTGGTGTACTAATTCCTTTTGTATAGTATGTAAGGATATATTTTTCAGTTTTATATTGTTTTTCTTTAACAATATGTATGAGAAAAATCTATAATATTTGAGATCACCTATAATCAGTATATTAGGAATCCACTCTAGTAAAAGGCTGTGTACTTTATGGCTAATCTGATTTGGATGACGTTGAAATCCTATTAATTATACATTTGCTTTCATTTGGACAAAAATTACTTGTGCTTGTTAATTTGGTGTGGTCTGAATTTTGTCATTTACTATAAACAATAGAGTCAGTCCCTAAATTGTTAAATGTACTCACATATAAATATAATGCTACTGTCTCATAATTGTTGGTACATTTGCATACACATTTCATATACTAAAAATCTAACAACTATAATAGGACAGAAATAATATAAATATTAACTTCAACTGAGTACAGAACAAGGTCAGATGGGAATAGGAATATTTTGTTATTTCAATCTTGAAAGTGAAAAATTGTTTGCTTTGAAAACCAGTGTTCTGATTTTTTACCTGAATTTAAACTCAAATTGTTAACACTATTGTAGCCATATATCACATTAAACTGATTCCCTTTTGCTCAAAACCCAAATTATGAAGTACCCATTGAGGATTAAATTCATTGTGATTGGTCTTTAAGATGAAATTGCTAACTATTGTTTTTGTCAGATATGCAAATGTATTCTAGATATACTTGGGTATAATTTAGTATTATAAACTGTAGCTTTTTTTTTGTTAATGTTATTTTTAATATAAAGTTGTTTTGAGTGATAATGGCAAATCAAATTAAGTCAAATTTTATTTAATTTTCAAGCTTTGGCAACTAATGATTGTTGTTACAATGATTTGGCTAGTCTATTCTCCAGTCTTGTTCAAATGCCTCTTACCTTCCACACAAAATAGTAATAAAAATGGCTGTTTAATAATCAGATGTTCATTTATATCTATGTTTTGTATCTATCATGTTTTTAATTTTTGGTGGTTGGATATAAAGAAGTATTTACATCTACAATCCAAACAAGTTAAATTGTTCAAAAGGCATGGAATGTTAATGACTCATTTGAAACTTGTAGACAATACAAGGTTGATTTGTTTTAAAAATAAGATTATTTTGCTTTTTCAGCAAATATGAAAATGTTAAAATCACTAGGTGGGTCTTTTTGCATGTCTGTGGAATAGAAATGAATATGAATTATTCTTTTACTATCTGATCAGTGAAGTCAATGAAGATAAATATTTAATCATTTTTTTTTTTCTTGCATAATTTTATTTTTTTAAAAGTAAGAAAAAATTCAATCATCACAGTTAAGTATAAGATTATGCAAAAAAAAAAAAATCAAAAATGAAAAAGTAAAAAAAGTACAGTAGTTAAATTGAAAATGAACTCTTAATAAATTATTGTTACTGTTACTTAATGTTTTATTAGTGATAATAATAGCAGAAGCAACAGTAACCTTTATTTTGGTTTATTAATGAAAAGTAATGTTGGTTTATGAAAATAATGTAATTGTTACAATTCTTTTAAAAAATTGTGGCTTTAATTTTTTTTGTTTATAAAACAGTAAATATATAGCTAATAAAACTACATAAAATACTTTTAAAATCCTGTTATGTGTTATTTGGAGAGTCAGAAATATAAACTAGTGCATAAGATGTTTTGAACAGAAAAAGCATAAAACCTGTACTGACTTTTTTTTAATAGTATTTAATGAATAAATGGGCTAGTTTAGCCATGTATACTATTATAAATGTTGTAAAAGTCAATACTTCAATTGACAGTGAAGTATAAGCAGAAAAAAAATGAGACAATACCATAATGGACTATTGGAGAAAATTAAACACATTGCAACCACCTTTTATTGATGTAATGGTAGTAAAGGACAAAAATTGATTGAGACTGTAGTCAGCTAAAGTATCCAGTATCAGAACTCAGTGATCTTTTTTTTTTTTTTTTTTTGATTTTTTTTCATTATAAAATCACCTGATATGTGTGACACTAGAATATATAAACCAATGGAGAAGACCTATTTATATGTTTTGGTTTTCATAGTATTTTATTTAACATTTGGTGATTATAGTGTAGATATACTGTATTTTACAGCTTATAAGATGTACCCAAAATTTAAGTTGAAATATGTAGAAAAATATACCATATATATATTCTAAAATTACCAGACTGTTAAACTAGATTGATTCATATAATCTCAAGATTAATCTTCACAAAGTAGGAGATATTTTGATGGTCAGATTTTTAAAATGTCCTGATATGCTACAAAATAATTTAAGTTTACTAATTGTCAAAAAAGAAATTCTGTTGAGTTGTAAAGACAGACACAAATGCTTAGTTTTCAATCTTTATTATTAGCCACTTATGTGTTTCAACTTGATCCTCCCAAATATGTAGACAGACAAATATTCAATGTCATAACTAAAGAGAATACAATCTAAACAAAGTACTAAATGATAGGGATGTTGGTTGAACAAGTATTGTTGCATTATTTTGAAATTCTGTTTGTGCTAATATTAATACACCTGGGAAGTTTTTAATTACTCAAATATTTTTTTTAGATTTACCTCTCTTTGTACTTCAAGGTTTACTAAAAATCAGTTTGTTGAATATTTGGAATGTGAGACTTGCAGAAGAAAATGCATTAAAAGATTCCAAAAACTGACTGTTTTATAAATTCATGCATGCATGCATGCATGTAATGTGATGCTATTTAAAAGAATCATGGCAAAAATAATTTTCCTTTTTAAAAAACGTCATGGCATTGTGATTCATGTATGACAGATTTTACTTCATATTAAAAGTTAACATGACATTAAGTGTCTAATATCATGCATAATCCTAGAAAATGAGTTTTCAGTTTTCTTGCACATATAATTATAATGGTGATAGTGATATATAATTTGTTATTTTACCGATTTTATTTTCCCTTTGCACTGACCAATATTTAAGGACAACACTAAATGGTTTTACCTACTATTACTGAATATTTATTACTAATTAACTGGTAAAGTGAAAAACCCAATATATTAGGTTGGTGCAAAAATAATTTCATTTTCTCACATAGTAACATATGTTAAAAAACGAAATTATTTTTGCACCAATCTAATACTATAGTTCAATTTGATTTAACATCATGTTTTGCACATCATGGATACAAACAATTCCAACAAATTTTAGGTCAACTGATTTAGGCAAAAATATTCATCTTTACAAGTAGAGGCAGAGAAGTCTGCAGCATATCTTTGCAATAGGAATTTCAACACATTGGGTTTATTGGTTACTATATGGCAGTATGAATACAATTGCTGGTTCATAATATCAGATTATTTAGTCCAAACTTTTTGTTTTTGTTTGATATAATTTAAAAAATGTAAACATTCAAAATGGCTTACTTACTAGCAAATTAACTATTATTTTTCAAAAGTACAGATCATGTGCTACAACTTTTGTCAATGTAAAAATGTAATGGATTTGCAAATTTATGACATAAGAAATTCTGAAAATAAAGTTAATGTTTAAAGGATTCAAGTGAATTATTTTTTAAAGTGGTATTATCCTTCAGTTTCAGGAATTTTATGAAAGTGAATATTCATTGTGAGAAATAATTTTTGCTTTTTTCATTTTGTTGTTTTCTTTTCTTGTTTTGCTCACTTTAAATTTTTCAGTGCCTTAGTGGTGGGTTGTTATCTATGGCTAAATATAAGTTATGATAACTATTTTAATATTGAAAAGTTGTCTTGTGTTTTACTTAGGTCTTGTTATCATTCAAATAGCAATAGTGTTTAAATACAAATACACCTCTTAATAAAATATTGTAATTTATGATCTGTAGGAATATTAAGTCATTTTTTTAATATTTTTTTTTTTTTTTGATTTACAAAAAAGTTTATATTATATTTTAAAATTTAATTCTTTTGCAGAAATACAAAACTCACACACAGAGTATAGAACAGATAGCAAAACAACAGTTTACAGACAGATTGCATTCTCGTCCTTTAAAATGTATAAAACAGATGGGTAAGTTGTTTGTTTTGTTGCTTTAAATTACATTTTCAGTTTCAAACAAATATTATTAACTCTGTTCCATAATAATTGTCACATTTAGTGTATGAAATTCATCTCTAAGCTCCAAATAGTTGTTCTATTTAGTTTATGAAATGTATATACAAATGTAACAAATATTATAGGATAGAGGTTGTAAAATGTACCTTTGTCTCATGATAGTTTTTACATTTTTCAAAAACAAAAAACTCAATGAAATAATTTATTAATTCAGAGTTTGAAACCAATAATTTTGTAGAAGTATTTGAATATTTTTTTTTTTTTTTTTTTTTTTTTTGCATTTAAAATAACATCTTTGTTACATTTAATGTTGTTTAGTAGCTAATTCTCATACCAAAATTTTCATGCCTAATTATATTGAAATGATTTGCATTTAACTACATGATATCCTCCATACATGTTTGCAATATTAAGAAAACCTGTATCATTGGTATTTTATTAAGTGGTTTTAATTAGTTCAATCAATTCATTTATAGTTCTACATTTACCAGCTGTTTGAACACTAGCATTTAAACAAACACTTCTTTTTTCCATGAATTGGCAAACTGTAACACTGTAATTTAAATTCTTTTGAAGCAACAGTTTTAATACAGATATCATTTTTTCCATTTTTGTATCATTTTAACAAATACTGTTTGAGTATCATTTCTCATTTTTGGTGTTTCTTTACATGCTTTGAAATTTTCATACATTGTATATCTGTATAATATATATATATATATATATATATATAAAATACTGCAGCAGGTGCAATTTTGAAAATTTCCATTTTTGCATTTCTCTTAATAGTTTGCTTTCAGATATCTTGGGTTATTTTAAAAATATTACTATCAGGTTGAAATATTAGAATGTTGTCAGTGGACATAAAAATAATCTTTTAATGGTAAGTATAGTTAATTATAAATATACAAATGTAATAAATATGAGACTGAGATAGTAATTAGTAATTTTCCAATCATTAAAAAAAACAATCAACTTTAACTATGTGGGAAGAAGCAATTAAGCATGAGTTATTTCATTGATCTATTACATAATGTTTATGTCTGTGATGAAACAGGACTTTTCCTTTAGAATTTAAAACAGCTGGGAAGTGTTATTGTTAATATTATCTTTATTATCTAAAGATGTTTAAACAATAGCCTAGTGGATTAAAGCATTGGTTTGTGAATTTGGTAACAATTAGGAGTTCAATCCCTGGGCTGGGCAGTGTATATTTGAACTCAGTGGAAACAAGTGAGCAATACTGAGCAGTACTAATAAGAACTATGAGATATTCATAGACTTGGACAGTAGAACAAGAACCATTTACCCCTGTAAATTAAATAAAATGTTCAGTTTAGAATTCTGTGTAGGTTACCCAGATCAATATACACCTAAGGAAGGCTGGAGGGAACAACAAAGATGAGGACAATAGTTCAAATATAAATAGTGTAAATAATTATCTCCTTATCACAGGAATTCAGATAGAAATTAAAGAATGTATATTTTCTTTCTAAGTAAAAGTATGAGTGATGATATGAAAGTAATGTCTCCTGATTAATTACATGGCTACTACAACATACACAGGAACATCATAATGTGGTTGGATAGAGCAAATTTTCAGCTACAAAACACTATTTTTTTTTTTTTACATAGTCTTAATCATTTGATAATGAATATTTTGCCAATGAACAAAAGCCTACATGACATGCTCCTACAAATCTGCATCACCCACCCACTTTTTTTTACAACACTAGTGACTGCATTGTTTCCAGGAATATATTTGAGTAGGTCATCTTTCATTTGCCTGAACAGATGAAAGTTGAAAGTGGCTACATCCAGATTATACAGTGTGTGTATAGGCCATTTCAGCCAAATTCTGCAACATTGTGTGATCTTCAATCTGGTGTGGAATTTGGCTTTATCGTATTGCAAGCAGAAAAAAAAAATTGTGTTATTGGTAGGAGGGTACAGTCTCTCCAGTCATAACACTAACATCTATCTCTCATGTTGTGGGTCAATATAATAAAATGGAAAACATTACTTTTGGAGTAAGTCTTGTATATTTTGTCCAAAAGTAAGATAATAATCATTAGATCAAATTTTTATTTTTTATTTTAGGAATCAGTTGGAAAAATGGTTTAAGTTTTTTATTATGTAGATATAATTTAAGTTTAGAGTTATTAGATTTTTTTTTTTCTGTTACTTTTTTTTTTTTTTTTTTTTTTTTTTTTTTTAATATTATGAAAAATTATTAAATATTTTAAATTTATATCGAATGCTACTGAACACTTTTTATAAGACATATTAAATTTGAAAATACCTTTTATCTTACAGAAAAAAATCGAGCTGACTTAGACCAAGTACCTAAAGTAAGTATAATGACAATGATATTTATTTTTTTAAATTGCTTAAATAGCTAAGATTTTCTTTAATACTCCCAGGTTTTTCTGCTTTAATTTAAAAAGTAATTTTCTTATTTTGTACAACATGGAAAAGTTAATTTTGGAATAAAACAAAGAAACATTTAGAAGGAAAACAAATAAAATTAGGTTCACTTAATTCCAACCCCTCCCTCATCAGGTTAGATGTTAAAGTGATTACTTGAAAGATTGAAAACATCAAACTTCAACAAAACTGTTAATCATTCAATGAATTTTGTAAACTCTTTTTTGATAGAGTGCATACACAGATTATCTGGTTGTATTGGGACAGATAAATCCAGAGTTAAGATGATGTGAAGCTGTAAATATCACTTTTTAAAGTAATATTTGACAAGAATTTATGCATCATGACAGATTTGGCAGTAATACATTTAAAAATTATGAATTCATATGAATGAACAATATTTTAATTGTTAATAAATTAAATTAATTTTTGTTTTTTTCTAGTTCCTTTAACTTAACATAAATTATGATCTACAATTAAACATCTTCCTCCTTTGATGGCTTTAGTGAGGAGTATATTCATATGATCGCTATAAAGATTTAAAGTAATCCTAAAATTGTAGGAAAATGTAAAATAACTATTAGGTTGGTGCAAAAATAATGACGTAATAATGTTGTTTTTTGACGTTAAAAATACGTCATAAAACGACATTATTACGTCATTATTTTTGCACCAACCTAATATCAGGATTATTAAATGCAAACTTTTTCTAGGAGATTTCAGCAACACAAAGAAGAAAAAAGTAGCTAATATATTGAACTGAAAACATATAATCTTAGAAATTCAAATAGCATTAAGTTAGAACATTTGTGTGAATATTTTTTTTTCTCACTGATTTTTATTTCCTTTCCTAAATCGTACACATAGGCCTCGACCATGGTGATGGAAAGTGACCAGATAGGATTACCATTTTCCCTTTTGAAATGGGGAAGTCATTGATTTGGGATGCAACCTGTGCTGATACATTTTTGACTGGTAATTTGATCAGGTCTGTGGTTGAACTGGGGTCTGTTGCTTGGGATGCAGAGGGAAAAAAAAAATAGTTAAATATTCTTTTGTGGACAGGTTTATTTTTACTCCTGTGGCAATAGAGACTTCTGGGGTTATTGGTCCTTGTTTGATGACATTCCTTTGTGGGGTTGTGGGGATGGCATCACAATTAAAGGATGAGCCTTGTAAAATGGAGTGGCTCTTGCATTGTGTCTCACTGGCAATGGTATGAGGTAAATGCTTTCTCCATCATTGTGGCTAGTAGACGATAGAAAATTAAAAAAAAAATAAACAAAACATTTTGTTTTTGTTTATAGATACTTAGATAAATTCAATTTTTCACATGTTAAAAAAAATAAAAAGATACAATTTTTCTCAAGTTGTCTGAATTTTTTAGATAAAGCATTATCATAATTAACATCAAACTAATTTGTCTTATTTGATTATTTATCATATCACTTTGTTAATCTTACATTCTATAACTGTAAGCAGCATATATGGACAATAAATATTTGATGACAAACTTTGAACTTGTGTTCTATATCATTAGGAACTTGTCTGACAAAGCAATTTTATTGATTTAGCTATGATCAATCTGCAAGTGAATTTCAAATTTATATACCCACCTCCTTCATTATCAATATTGTTTGCTTACTACCTTGGAGTAAGTTATCATTCTTAATTTTTTATTAATTTATTTTTTATTCTTTTATTGCTTTTTATAGCAATGTTCAAATAATTTTATATTACATGACATTTAAATAAGCAGCCTGCATTCAGGTTTCTAATTTCACCAAATGGGTCACATGACCTAGTAGTTTGTTGGTTAAGCAAATTGTGTTACCTGTTGGCTGTGAATTCAATCTTTTGGTCAGTCAGTTAAGTATCATATGTGATGCATGACTGGGTGATCCCTTTTTTTTCTTTTCTTCTTTTTCTTTTTGACCAGGCAGATTTTCTTGCAGTATGTTACCATTTCTTTCTTTAACAGGCAGGTTGCCAACCAAGGCTATAAGACCCAGTTTTTCCTGCTATTCAGCCAATAGCTGGGGAGAGTAGAGATGGATTCATACCTTTCCAAAGGGTATTTTTTTTTTTAGGCTAGTGGAAAAAGTCTCTAATTGGAAGAGGCATATAAGCAATGTTACAAAGATAGATTAAGAAAATTTAACTGATAGAAGATATCCTCTGACATGGAGAGTAGAAAGAGAAAAAATTATATTTATGGATTGAATAAAGGGTTCAGTTCAAATTTCCTGGAAAGTAACCAACTGCAATAAGCAACCAAAATGAGAACATTAAGGTGATCAAATCAATGTATAATACTTATCATTCCTTACCTAAAAAATTCAGGCAAAAAATATCAGATAATATATATTGGCTTAGCTAGAGTATGTGACACCCAAGCAAACTCTTTAGTTTTCTGTTCCCCTCCAATACATTGCACTGTGATTCCCTCTTTTATATATATATATATATAGGCAGCAAATTCTCTTTTAGGCAAATCAAATGAGGCAAGAAATGCACTGTAACATTGTTACAGTGCATTTCTTGCCTCATTTGATTGTAATACATGGAAAAATATTTGTGAATATGAAAGGATTATGCTAAAAATAAGCAGACATAATGTTTGTAATTTATTTAATCAGATATAAAAGATAAAAAATAGAGCAACACCTACCCTAAGATTAACTTCAGTCAAGGAAATTAATTGAAATGTATATGATAACAGCCAACATGTCTCCCACCTGCAGTGATATTGCAACATTAAAAGAATGCATTCTGGGCCTGTTCACAGGTTTCCCATTGTCAACAATAATAATAGAACAGCCCTGGATTCTCACTGAATAATGTTTATTGTTCAGCCAAGATAACAACTACTTAAATATACTATACCATAGTTTAAGTTATTACAAATTGAAAAGTCCTTCAACTGTGAGTAGTGTCCCAACCTCTTTTATTTCAATACAGTTTATACTGCAAACCCAAAAGTGTTGCCTGGTGTGGACTGTCCTTATCTCCAACCCTTTAGTTATGCTACTATATATATGTTGTTTTGCTAGAGTAAAATATGTTAGCATAAATAAACTGCTATTTACAAATTGTAGTACAAATAGTAATAGCCTCTTGTCATGGAAGAAAATATATATTTAAGAGTTACTAAATTTGTAAAAGGTCAGTTAAAAAAAAAGATGAATGGTTCATGTTTTTTCTTTTTTGTATGAGAACAGATAAACAATGACAGGAAACAAATGTAAACGTCAGATTATGAGTTGCTCCAATCAATTACCCCCTCTCCACTTCTTATTGTCCCTATTTTTATTGAATTTTTTATTTTTACAACAATTAATTATTTAGTCTTTAGGTTAAATTGTTATCTCATGAAGTTGTCTACCGCTGAGCAGTTCTTATGCATTACAATCTGTGGTTGACACTTTGTTTTTATTGTGACTTGAAATTGCACAAATCGCAAAAATGACTATCACTAGAATGAGCTTATACTAATAGGCATAAAATTATAATGAAAAAATGCTAAGCAATAAACATTGAAAAGAACTGCTATGCTAAGACTACAATTTAGCAAGAAGTCATGAAAACTAAATTGTATAGACCATAGAATAGATTATATAACTGAAAGTGGCATGGACTATTGATTATGTAAGCTGATGTACATAAAGCACAGAAGGTTTGGGGAATAAACTGATTGAAATTTTCTGAAGAATAAAGCAAAAAAAAATTAAATACATTAAATATTTGATTGTTATAATATATAATATTGGGTTCCTTGTTTTTAAGGAAAAATATTGTATTTTTTATTTATAAAACTTATACTTAGAATTTTATTTAAATTTTTTCAATGCATGAAATTAGCATCTATCATTAGGATTTTTTTTATATCTAATATTAAAATGTTTTTAAAATCATTTTACTTTCTAAAATATTTTTAGAGATATTCCTTTTGTATACATCATAAATTAGTATTACTATGATCTGATGTTGGTTAATACTCTAACAGCACCTTGTAGTGCAATTTTTATAGCACTATTCCATTTAAATACACCAAGTTGAAGGGTAAAGCAATTTCCAGATGAATCGGGAAACCAGTTCCCATATAAGTATAAAGTATAAATTTATTCATATTATTTTCAAAAAGTCTTTTCAAGGGGGATAACCTTAACTTTATTAACTACTAATTACAGCTTAGTGATAATTAACATTTGTTAATAATTGTAATATAAATTTTACAAATAGGAAGTAACTTCATATTGAGCAGAAACAATCAAAAGTGTAATTTAAGCAAGTCTTTTATAAAATTCAGTAATGTTTCCTTTCAGGTGATACCTATCCTTTTATAGCTGTTATTTTAACTTTTTTTTTTTTTTTTTTTTTTTTTTTTTTTTTTTTTTTTTTAGATTTTTATGCTGCCAAACTTTTCTTTGGAGAATCCAGATACATTTTCTGCAATTTTTCCTTGGACACAAGTTGAAGAATCAAAGCCAGACAAAAGTGGCAACAGACAGTCATGTAAACTCTTGCAAGAAAAGGTAAATAAGGCAACTCTTTCTTTTTTAAGTGGCATATTTAATAAAACAGAAGGCTATAAAAATAGTAATGAATGCAAATTGAGTTGTTGATTTAAATTTCATATATGTATATATGAATGAAAAGGCAAAAGGAAAACTATTTAATTTAGTCAATTTGTTTTGTCATTTGACAGACTTTATCAATGCAAATGTGATAGTTTTATTTTGCAACAAGTATATATTTTACAGTTACTCAAATTCCAAATTTAAGCAATTTAACAGTAAAATATATACCTGTTGCAAAATAAAACCATCACATTTGCCTTGAGTCTGTTGAATGACAAAACACAGGCTAAACTAAGTATAGTTTTTCTCTTGTCTTTTCATTCATTTTGTTTTTTCTACAGTATACTTCATCTGAGAGAGAATATATATATATATATATATATATATATATTAAACCTTTGCTTAAGAGAAAATTTTAATCTGTAATTTGGATTATTTTGATTGAAAATTTTAATTTATTTTTTGGCTATAAAATTGTTTGACTACAGAAATTATATAGAATGTCATTGCATAATCAAGCTGCATTGCACATTTTTAAAGAATATCTGCAAGTTTTTAGAATTTGCTACCTTAAGAAATGATAGCCACTTGTTTTGAATTCATGAAAATTGCCGTACCAACCATTTTATACTCTTTATCTTTTAAAATAATTTTTCTTATTTTTCTCCTTTTGTGTCCATTCTTTTATAATTCTTTATATATAAAATAAAATACTATGAATTGCTATTTCTTACAATTTACTATTTCAAATGTAATCTATTTTGAGAATTTGTCATAATATACATGGCAAATTTTATGATAAATAGATATTACAGAGGACAGATAATTATTTCAAATAACATACATTTCTTTAAATTTATATTGTAAAGTATGTATTTTTTTAAATTGTTATAAATCATATGAAAATTATTTTCTCTTTTGTTGAAAATTGTTAAAAGTAAGTTTAAGTGTGGTTCATGCACAATATAAAATATACAATTTTTTTAACTACTTAATCAAAATAGACACATTAAAAGCAGGAGAATTAAAATAGGAGAATGAGGAAAGGGAAAAAGAAAAATAATTGCTGTAAAGAAGGTAAATTGAAACAATGAAAAGGTAAATAATATAAAAGAGCAAAAAACAAAAAGAAGCTAATGTTGCCGTTTCTCATTTTTCAGAGCTCAAACTGAGGAATGAAAAAATTGCATGGTGATTAAAATAAATAAAGGGGATACCAAAATCAGTAATGATGGAATAATGTTCAAACATATATACAAAAGGCAGATTGCATTAAGATTTTAAAACTCTGCTTACAGAAGCAGGGTTGTAGGGATTTTAATATATACTATTTCCAACACATAGATGAAATATTGAATGTGCCTTATTAACATATTTATGTAAATTATTACATTACCTTTTTGAATTTTGGCAGGTAATTGCAGATATATTTTTTATTTCATACTTTTGGTTCTGCCTATATAATTGGTGTTACACTGATATTTGAACTTGTAATAAAGTCATTACAAGATTGTCAGAGAAAGAACAATGTCTCACACTGTTAGAAATTCATTTAGCAAATCTTGTACTAACAGTACCAGGATTTTATCTAAACAAATAGAAAGAAATATATAAAATTCTTACAGGCCTCTCTCTGTAGCCAGATGGAGTGAATTTTGGATCTTAATTTAATCTGCTCTTAATAAAAAAAAAAAGAGAATATTTTGCTGAGTTTGAGGTATTTTTTGCACAATTATCTAAAGTCTCTCCTCTTTAAGCACTTTTTGATGTTATCAATCTGGGGAGGTGATCACAGCATGTAGTGCTTGTGCTTGTAAACCATACCACGGGTTGACCCAAGTCTTGTTTGTGAAATTGGAATAGACAGAACTATTTGGGAGCCATCATTGGTTATGCTAGGACAAAGTCATAAGTTATCATGACCGATGATTTGAACATACTGGCCTTGTTCAGACTGTTCATCACATCAGATTATGTGCTCTTCTAGAAACTGTAACTAAGGTATGCTATGTGTAGTATAAACCACAGGTGGGCTCTGTGTGTGTTGAACAATCACAAATGTGTTTGAGCAGGTGTCTGCAAAAAGGATTGGCTAGCCGCTCAAGTAGACAGGCATACAAGCTGCCATTATTATTATTATTATTATTATTATTATATAGAGCTCTGAAGAGAGAGGAGCAGTTAGCTTTTTATTTTATTTTCCTTTTTCATTTTACCTGCTTTATGATAGTTATGTTTTTCATTTTTTTCTTTATCTTGTTCCTCATTCCTGTATTGCTTTTAAGAGGTCTGTCTTTAAAGTTATATTAAAAATTTGCATCCTCAAAAGATATTTAAATAATTGATATTATCACCAGCTTGTAGAATATTCTTGATTCATAATGTAATGAACATTATTTATTTATTCTTCTTGACACTATAATGTACAATGAAACTGGACAGTAGTCCCCAGGTGCACCAACACACAAACACATACACACACAATCCAGATGAAAGCAACCACATGCACACAGAGAAGTAATAATGTTTAAAATGTATCGAAAATTGTCAGCATGTGACAGTGTTCATTTTATGCAGGGCCCAAGGATAAAAGCTACTCCTCAAGTGCTTAGTCTTAGAACTAATAAAACTAAAACATTGCTCTTAGGGTAACAGTTCAAGCAAGTGGATTTGTGCTGTTTTCTGTTTTGCTGTAACAACAAAATTTAGCAATGACCTCCCAGCGGGGAGCAGCTGATTATTTTCTGGACAACATCTATAATACTTTGGAGAGCTCTCATGTCCACTGCTGAGCAGCTGGCATACTAAACCATGATACAGTATGCTAATACACTCTCAATAGAATAGCAATAAGTCATCAACAGCTCCCTTTGTAAATTATTTTTTCTGAGAATTCTCAGTAAATAACTGTTGTACTTTCTTGACTATTATGATGGTAATTCTAGTCTGCAAAACATGTACCCAGAAGCTTAATTTTATCCACCCACTTCACACAAACCATACCAATAACCAAAGGTGCTGTGGTATTTCTCTTTAAGGTGTTTGTTAAAACAAGGTTATTCTCTGAGCTCCATTCATCTATTCCTGATATGAGTCCAACCACTTTAGTATCATATGCAAAATTAATGATTGTGTTCGTGGGATGGATAAGGAAACAATCACAAGTGTACATGGTGTACAGAAGTGTGCTTAATACACGAGTGCTGAACATGAGAGTGGAGGAGTAAAAGTGCAGGGACAAGGGGATAATGATGGTTGACTTCAAACAGGATGGTATAATAGATTTCAACAAAGGTTAAATATTTTCATAAAGATCCCAGAGAGTTGGTTGGCACATTCTTTCAGGATTCTTCCTGTTACTTTGTCAGGTCCAGTGTCTTTCTTTGAACACATTTTTCTGAACACATGTGTCTGTTGGTTCACCTCAAAATAAGCAAATTAACAATTATTCCTCTGTCAGTAAGGCAACACTGTCTATATAAGAAAGAATTAAGGCAATGGGTAGCCTTTCAATCCTTAATTCAATGATTTACAATTAGAATAAAGTCAATAGACCAGTTACATACTTCTCAGATGTTGTGTGTGAATACATATAAAATATAATTAATATGACTGAGTGTTTAGTATCCAGCTATTTCAAATAAGTGTCTTTCTTTTAAGTAGAACAGACTTGCTTAAATATCTCTAATTATATATATATATATATATATATATATATATATATATATATATATATATATTAGAAGGAAATTGTTGTTTGACATAAAATAATCCTTTGTAATATTCACTGCACTGAAGCTATTTGTAAAAATTATGGAAAAATCTTATATATCTTATTAAAAAGAAGTTTTTCTTAATTTTATGCACAATACTTTTTTTTATATATTTTTTTGTATTGTTTTCTTTATTACCTTCAATGAGCTATTAGTAGTTAACACCAAGTTATGTTATTAAAAATTAGTCACTGCTCATATTTATGATTCTAATATTTGTTTCAAAACTAAAAATGTTATTTTTCTTTTTTTAAGCACTTCCTTTACTGCAGGTTGAAGTCATCCACTGACAACAATAACTTTTTATGTCTTTTAAGTGCCATTTTATGGTAGAAACAGTACATTTGATTAAAATTTGCTTATGCTTCGGTCAGATTAAAAAATACTGGAGTACTGAACCTGTTGGATATATGAATTAAATTTTTGTTAAAAGGTTATGCAGCTAAAAATGTCTGTAGAATTTCTTTCTTTTTATGTGCCATGTTCTTTCAGGATGTAGGCGATCATGGCTCTCCACCTCCCTCCTATCCCTTACAGCTCTCAGCAAGTTCCTTCCCTCTGCTTCCTCTCCCAGACCACATTATGTCATCCACCTGCTCAAGCTTGTCAGGTATGTCATATGCTGCTTTCCCTGGTCTCTCTTTCCCTCCATTTGACCCATGAGTATCAGATTCTCCAGGCCCTCCTTCCTCATTATGTGTCCCAGAAACTTCTCTTTATGATAAGCCTTCTCCTTGTTTGCAACCTCTCTAATATCTCATCATTGCTTACATGCTCAGTCCATGAAATCCTTAGCATCCTTCTGTAGAACCACATCTCAGCCACCCCGAGTCTCTTCTTCATCTTTGAGGAAATTGTCCAGCATTTGCTGCCATAACAAAGAACGGATGTCACGTAATAGCTCAGTATTCTTTTCTTTGTTACCAAAGTAATCCTCCTGTCTCGCAATACTCTGCTCAGCTTTTGGAATGTGTCCTTGGCCATCACAATTTGTCTACAGATCTCAGTGTTGCACTTACTGTCCTCTGTCAAGACATTTCTCAGATATTTAAACTTATGTGTCTGCTTTATTCTAGTGTTCCTAACCTTTAAATTGCATTTTGGGCTCATTCTCTTACTGATGACCATGCATTGTGTCTTCTTTTAGTTTATACTTAGTCCTTTCTTCTCGCTCTCTGTTGCTACCTTCTGTAGGAGATTTTGTAATTTCTTTTCCATGTCTGCTATCAGTACTGTGTCATTTGCATATCTTATGTTGTTAAGATTGTGGCTGCCAATGCTAAATCCCGACAGTATTTCAAATTCCCTCAGAATTGCCTTGCTGTAGAGGTTGAACAGGTCAGGCGAGAAGATGCATCCTTGCCTTATGCCCCTTTCTATTTCAGTTTTTGTGTATTCAATATATTCTGTAGAATAGATTGGTTAAAAGATTAGTAGCACAAAATGGTACACTTGTCTGATTGAATTTTGGAATGTTAATGATCCTTGTCAGATTTAAAGAGAATAGGAAGATATACCATCATGAAATAAGTGAATGTAATATTATTTGTTATATAATCTACATAATCTGGTATAAAACTAAAATTACAAATTAAGGACAGGTACAGAAATGTTTGAGGTTAAGTTGGTACTAATTATGAAAGCTTAGAGTGAATACCTTTATATGAGAGAGTTGCAGATATCATCTTTGTTCAACCTGCTTCCCAAAATTTGATCAAAGTATCAAAAATTGTTTACTGGTTTATGCATTCTAGAGAGGCCTTTTTTTCCTTTTATCTTTTCACCCAAGGTAGGGTAAACAAAGCAACTAACACATGGTGGTGGTGGTGGTGGTGGGGGTTACTAAGTATGAAAGAATATAAGAAAAACATTAAGAGCAAGAACAATAAAAGAACATGAATTAAAAAAACAGAAGATAATGATTGACATTGCATTTAAATTTTAATGATCAAACTTTACTGGAAAGCAAGAAACCAGGAGAGATATTCACAATTGAGAAATGTGAGAAAAGAAACTGTTAGCATAGGACTTATTACATTTAGCCATTTCAACTATAAAATGATGAGACCTTGTCACCAATCTAGTACTGTGCTTAAATTCATAAAGTCTATGTACCATAGAGGAGAGTTCTTCAAAACATTTACTATAATAGTATTTATAAAAAAAGGCACAGGGAAGCTACATTACGGCAGTGGGAATGTGATTGAAGCTGAGATACTAGGTCAAGACCAGTGACATTGCAGATTCCTTGGATTTTATCAACAATCTCTAAATATATATTAGGAGCATTGAACCATATGTGGCAGCAATCGTCTAAGTATGAATAAATGGTAGACTTGCAAAAATGTAAGATAGATTTGGGCGAGAAAAATGAAGACCCAATTTTCCTAGCAGCAAACCTAGCAATTGATTTGATATAATCTTTCCATTTCATATCAACAGAAAACTTTTGCCTAAGAAGGTGCAACAAGTCACTCCCACTGGAGCTTAGCATTAGCCATGCTGATGGAAGGCAGAAAGGATTTGCTCAAACGATTAAAAGAGACCAGTTTCATGTTGTTAACAAACCATTCTTTACTCCAGTTAACAGAATGTAGGTCATTTTTTATACAATTTGCAAATTTGACCTTATTGAACCAATTAGACTTAATATTAAGACAGGAGTAAATAGTTGTCATCAGCATAGATACAAAAGTTGATACCATCAGGAAGATCTTAAAGAATATTTGCTCTCTGGCAGGGTTCAAATCTGCATCCCCACTTTGTAGTGTAGATACAGATTTGATCCATCGGATTTGCTTTAGACCACTTGACCACAGGTGGTGCTTTTTCCTACAAAGGGAGATGCAGGTTTCAACCTTACAGGAGAGTACATTTTCTTTATTAAATATCTGGAAAGTGCAAACCAGTAAATGTAATTTACACCATTTAATAAAACAAAGTGTCTAATTTGACATAGAGAAAGTTGATTTTGATGTTTTTGATGAGTATTATGTATTCATATTAATATATAGAGATTTCTTCAATGAGAATCATGTTAGGAACTTGACATTAAAGATGAAAATTTTGAATTTTTCAAAGTATAAACTGGAAATTTATTATTTTGCTTTATGATCATTGGACTAAAGTAGTTTTCATTTCTTGATAATATCATTAATGGAATTGGTAATTGGGTTCTGACTAGAATTATTTTTTTTGAGATGGGTATAATATGTATCATAATATAGGTCATGTAAAACATAATTCTTTTTCTAATTGTTTTTGTTAATCAAAGAAAAAAATATTAAATTAATTTATCTGTTGACTAAGATCTTGACACTAATATGAACTGAATGTTACTTTGGTAAAATCACAGAATTGTCTTGTCTCTGGGCTGACTTTCCACAAGCACCATATTAAGTGATGTACTGATCATATTGGCCAAATATTTTAAGTTTTTTGATTTAAGGCATTTGTTTCTTAATTGTTAACTCATAAGTTTTGGTGTCATCTTCAATAATTTTGTATTCCAAATTTATATACTGACTTTTCAAAACTTTGTGCAGAAGAGACCCACCTACCTTCAAAAAGTCAAGAGGGCATGTACCTGCCAATGCCATTGGTTCCATGATGCAAAGAAAAACTGAGGCAGACTCATTTTGTTGGTTATAACCAAAAACAGTTGATGGTATAGACTGGATGTGTTGCCTATAGATTATCATACCTACCTTTTTAATCCATATAAAATAAGTGACAGTGAACAAGTGGTGGGATGGAAAAAAAAAGATCATGGGAAGATCTAATTTGTGACTATTTGAAGTTGCTACTATTTTGACATGTGACTGTACGAATTTTTGCCCATACATTTTATTTTTACTACAAACTTATACTAAACCAACCTTCTAAAAATTAAATACACATATACACCTAACTATTATGTAAATTGTACTGTTATAATATTAGTTCATTCATTTTTTTAAAATTTTATTTTTTAAATAATAGAAAGAACTAGGCAATTCTTATAGAGAAATGCAGTGATGTTGAACCAATATCTGTTAATTTTTACAATTTTCTTTAAACAGTTGAGCCACTATTTAGATACTGTTGAAGTACAAATTGGAGAGCAGATCTCTATGCGGTCAGAAGCGTTCTTCCATGCAATGACTTCCCATGATGAACTGCAGGATTATATGCAAGTCACATGTCGAGCAATTAAACAACTCAGGTGGGTAATATTTATATATATTATTTAATGACTGTCATAAGAAAATAACCTGTTTGATGTTCCAAATAACTAAATTTATCAAATTATCTACATATATAGTATATGAAATGTAATATGTTGTGTGTATGTGTATAGCATGTCAGAGAGCACAGATATTAAATTGTGAACCAAGACATAAGTACTGAAAAGCAATTCTTTGATCCCAAATCATGGCTATTGCATTCTGATCTGATATTTAAACAGCCCTCTCACCCCAGGGACATTGGGTTTGACACTTGTTCATTTTAATGTGGAGACGTACACATGTGTGGATAAGGACAAAAATTGTACAGTTTCTGCAATCAGTCATGAAAGTGTCACAATATTTCACCCCTTTATCTTTTGTACTGAGTAGATTTTTAAATTTAAAAATACTCATTCAGCATATTTGATATATCTAGAAGTGAGATTAAATGAATTATGAATTAAAAATTCTTTTTAGGTGATTGCAGAAATTAACATTATACAGTAGTGAAATTTTTATTTTTGGAAATTTTATACACTTTCATTTTAAGTTGAATATTGCTATTTGTAGTTATTAATTACTTTTTTAAATGAAATATTTTTAATGACTAATGAGTGTTATCCTCATTTTCGTTGGTTTATTCACCACATTTAAATTTGTTTTCTCTAACATTCCACAAGATATTCTATATTTACTTATTTTCGATTTATTTTTGTTTATTAGTCAAGTGATGATTAAATTTTAATTTTCAGAACAATTTATTGAATAATGAAAACACCTGAGACCTGATATTTTCTTCTAATTGGAAACCGGGTTCATATAGGTATGGAAACCTTGAAAAGTCCTGTAAAATTGACAGGTCCTTTTTCAGGGTTTGAAAAAGTCTGGGAAAAACAGCAATAGCCTAAAAACATGAAAAGTTCTGGAATTTTTTAAAAATTGCCTGCCCACATATCCTTTTTCTCAATTCATGAAAGTCAAATTGACAAATCCCAGAATTTTTTTTTTTTTTTTTAAAGCTAAAATTATCCTTTTAACAAAAATGTTTTTTTAGTAATCAGTAATATTTGGCAATTTTGTTAAAACAAGTTCATGACCTCGTAGTTGTGTATTTTCTTGTCTAGGTTACTACAGAGAAAAGGAGAAAGAATATGAAACCTTGTCTTCTAGCTGTTACTCTTACTCAACAAGAAAAGAGGAAAAACAAAGATAAAAAATTTTAGACAAGTGAACATCTCCATCAATGATGAATTAATTCACATTCATTGAATTTGTAGTTGAAAGGAAAATAAATTATTTTACAGTAATAAAATACATTTTAGTAGAATCTCGAAAAATTTATCAGCGTTTTTTAAAATTGGAACAATTGAAAAAATTTTATTCACATGTCAATTTCAAAATTAAAAAAACATTTTGATCTCTAGTCAGCTGGTAGGTGAGTTCATGCTTAAAAAAAAAAAAAAAAAAATACTTTATGCATTCTGGGTCAATGTATATCTATGTGTAAACTACATTTGTCTAAATTGTTGACAAAAGTAACAAGTTTGGGAATCAAATGTGATTCAAAGAAAATCTAGACAAGAAGGATGATAGAATAGAAAATGTGCCTTTGATGTGTCTTAGGATAAGATAAAAAATGAGTCTTTAAGAAAAATAAGAAGAATGTTATTTTTAAAGTTTACCAGCTTAATAATGACCTGTGTCTCTATTGTGAAAAAATTAAATATATTAAAACTTATTTAGCTTTTATTGCTTGGCTTTATATTAAAAGTTCAATCTGGCGACCTTGTCCCTTTACTTATGTATTTCTGCCATAGATGGTTAGAAAATGTATAAATGTATGAATGACTCTTAGAGGTTGTCAAATTTGTGAACTAAATTAAAAAAAAGAAAAATGTCCCCAGACCAAGTCCTTCTCTGTGGTACTGTCAAACGTGAATAATGTTTTATTTCTAGTGAAACTGCAACTTTTTGTGTCAATTTCGAAAGATATTGAACCGTTTCTGATAAAACATCTGAGTGATAAATAGTTGCTTCCTTTCCTTGCAGATGATCTTTTTAGCATGACCATGAAACTGTTGAGAAAGAGTTGTAAAAGAAAAGCACATTAGAAGGATAATTACATTTTCCAAACTGAATGAATTTGTAGGAATTTTGTCAAACCCAAACGTACATAAAGATGCTGCAAAGATTGAGTGTAGATTTCTAGCAGATAGGATTATGCAAAATTTATCCAAGAAAGGAAATGTGTCTATAAAAGATCTGTTTGCATGCACAATTGCAACAAAGACAATGTTCATCACCATCATTGAGAAACTTCTGGCAAAGTCTCCCCTTAGATACACTCTTGTAAGGGCACTTGCATGATTGAACTCTGGATCAATTTGTGGGTGGGGGGACCTGTCACAGAGACAATCTAAAAAGATATCTTTTCCACATGATGGACAGAAAACAATTCTGATTTGATGACATGATCAGTCAGTACAAAGGAGGAGGCTGCTGGAAATTTCAAGAATTTCAGCAAGCATAATGACTATCTGGACACTTTGTTCCACTCTTCTTTGTCTAGCAACAAAGAATATCAAAAACTGTGGAAAGTTGTTTGTAGATTGCTGGTACTCTCTCATGGATATGCACTCAGTGGAAAGAGGTCTCGCAGTTAATAATGAAAATTGGCTACAGTTCTAGGTGCTGGGAATGTTTCTATCATCAAGGCTCTTCTCTGTAGTGCTTCCAGTGCCAGAACAGCATACAACAAATACCTTGAGGCTGAAAAGAAAAAAAAAATCCAGGAAGAAGCAACTGGGCAAAAACAGAAATCCATGTTTATGGAAATTGAAGAATTTAAGACAAAAAAAGACATGCTTGAAAGTTGCACACAAGATTTGCTCAGGTCTGCTGACAGCTATGTAGAGAATGCTAAGTAGACTCAGAACTTCACACTTATTGCAAAGTCCAATGCCATGCAAAGATCTGAACATTTCTATTTGTAATTCTGTTCATTAAAACCATTATAACTTCAAAGGAAATGAGAAGCAATTAAGGATTTTTGTGATATTCACAAACCACGAGTAGTTTAGATAGCTGAAATGTATAGCATTAAGAATTAAAGTGTGTAATTCAAAATTTTCAAGTGTAGTAAAACTTCAAATTGTGTAGAATGCTACACAAAATATGTACATAATTAGGTCTGCATTCAGTTGTGTTTTAGCCTTCAACATTTTGATTTGTTCACTGCTTTCAACAGATTCATGTGACATGAATTATTGGAACCAGCTGTAGCTTTTCTTTGAACATCTTATCTATCAAAATATTAAAAGATAAATCACAAATTTTGTGTTTTTGGAATTGATGACCATTCACTTTGTGTGTGTGTGTGTGTGTGCATGCCTGCATGTATCAGTTTGTCCTTGAAATTTCTTAGCATGGTCCTGGAATTTTTTTTTGTTTATAACTGTGGGGACCCTGTGGAAATGACAAATCTTCCAAATGGTTCTTTATACTTGGATTATTGAATATCTTAATTTGTTAAAGATTAACAAAAGAAATTCTATAGAAAATTGGAAATTGATTTTGTATAGAATCATACTGACAGTTTACAAATCAATCAAAACTTGAACCATAAAGGAGTAATCACATACAGCAAAATAAAGCAGGATTTAATTAGAGGAAAGTTAAAACAGGAGTAACTTTGAAGATTAAAAAAATTATTGTAAAACAAAATAACTGACAGAAATTTAAGAGATGAACACCTGTGCAGTGTTAAGAGTGAGATACACATGGATTATTCTCAAGCTAGGAAAAAAGAGCTTAAGTTGATAATACCAGATGGATCAGGAAACTAATGACTATGCATAAGGTTCTTCTTCTTGGAGATGACACCAACAGACTATATGTAAAAAGAAAGAAATAACCCGTTATTGAGGGCAGTTTACAAATGACCAAAATGTGATTGGAAAAATATACCATTTAGTGTAATTTATAAATATAATATTAGTCAAACACTAGGAACTGTGTAAATGACTTTGATCTGACCACATAAACAAATGCTGTTAAGAAAAGTATAGAATATAGAATTTAGGTTCATGCCTAAAATAGTTGGTATACTTGGAACTGTCAACATCTGTAAAGGTGAAATTAGAAATTTAAGGAAGAGTTGATGCATTGGCATTTCTTGGGTCTGCAAAGTCACTGTAAAATGTTTGGAAAATTTAGGGAGAGTTGTCATACACTATCCAGCAGTAGTCAATAGACATTAGATGTGAATGTTCAAATGCCAAAAATAAAAAAAACAGTGTTTGAACTTTATATCTACAAATTCTTGAATATTGCCAAACTGAAGATTGTTCTTATGTTTATTCTAATTGTGAAATTGATAGTGATTTAGGTAGGATTTTACATTTAAGATCATAAAAGGGTTTATTTGCACTATGATTTTGAGAGTATCATTGTTTTTCTGAGAATTGTTCAGATTATTAAACTTGTTCTTTGTAAATAAATTTTGAAGAGAAATATATTGCCAGTAATGCTATATTGAAATGCATTCTAAATAAATCTTTATCATTTTTAAGAGTTATCATCATTGTGAAAGTTCCTCAGATAAATGTATTTGTTCTTTGTAAATTATTTTTGCAGAGAAATACTTTGCAATCTTATTACAGAAATACATTGTAAATAGTTCTTTAATTTTTAGCTGTTATAATTCTGAGTTATTCAGACAAATGGTCTGATTATGTTCTTTTTCTTTTTTTCAGCCAATCTATTCTGAAGCCTCAAGTGTACAATTCATAAGAAAAGTGGAATCTTTTTCTTCTATAATATGATTACGAATAGAAAAGTCATAAAAAGCATCCTGAGATATATATATATATATATATATATAAAAGAATATATAGAATCATTTTTATTGTATTTTGATAGCTGAAAATAGGCTTGTTTGTTTTGTTGGGAATCGCATGAATTAATTGGTATATTTGCCACCATTTCCTTCATATTCTCTTTCATTTAGTGAAAAAGAAAGCCTGTTTTTTTTTTGTTTTTTTTTTACTTAGGGATTGCACATGTGAATAAGGCTGTAGAATGGCTCATCTGAAACATTGTTAGAAGAAAATCTACATAAAGAATGACTTAAATAGGCTGAATAACTTTTGGGTTTATTTATATTTTTAAGTCATGCCATACATTTTTAGTCTTTGCTGATATTTACAAATATATACAAATGCATTCACACACTGCAAAATATTGGTAATGTATATTTTGGACACAGTCAAGTTTTAACTTGATTCTTTGCTGTCTTATCATACATAAATCAAGAAATAAAATTGGAATTTCTGTATACGTGAGGAAATATTGTTCACTCCCAGAACATATTGGAGAAGGGGTAGAAGGATATAGTAACCTACTTAATAATCTTAGATGAATGGTTGGCAAAACAGACAAAAAAAAAAAAAGAATGTTCCTTAAAGTAACAAGAGACGGGAAGCTGTGGAGAGCCCTGATAATGTATGTCTTGAAGAGATGGACTATAAGATATAGGGCAAAGTTTAACATACACACCTGTAAAAAACAGTGTTCCATAAGGACAGTTTTTCTCTCAATAACAATATTACTATATACTCTCTTGGTGCTGTTTATTGTTTTTAAAAGGTATTTTTAGAATTTTAATTAAACCCAAACATATGAAACTCTCTCTTTTTTTTTTTTTTTTTTTTTTTTTTTTTTGAGGCCTGACAACAAAAATGTCACACAATATTTATTAGCTTGCTTTTATATTTACAAAATTTTAAAAAAATTCTTTTATTCATAAATTTATAAAAATGTCAATGAATAAAGGAGCAAGAAACTTTAAATCAGGACATAATGATAAGTAACAACTTAATAAATTTTGAAAAAATGCATTTTTTGGTCATCTTTCATTTGCTCTTGCTACATAAATTCACTAAAATAGGTTGAGAGCATCTCTTCCTCCTCTAAACCAAACATTCTTTTAATTTTAGTTTTTAGCTGAGATAACAAATACCCAATATTTTTCATTGGGTACAGTTTTTTCTGTTTTTTTTTTTACAAAATGTTACTAATTTTTCTTGGGTATTTAGGTTTTAGTAAAATTCTAAAAGTAGCTTTTTAAAACAAAAATTGCTGACAGAATACACAGTAATAGTGGTATCAAGAGAAAAAATATGGTAATTCCCAGATGATAAAGAAAAGCAATCTGGAGAGCCATCCTGAATGGACATGGCATTAAAAAAAAACTAGAATATTTTGTGTTTGATTAAATTAACCTTGATATTTGATTCGTGTGTTTTATTTACAGTTTTCTAGGAAATTATTATGGCTTTTTATTCAACTAAACTGTAAATACATATTAAAATGAAAGATACTTGTAAAGAAGGAAAACTATTAATATAATGTAATAATGCTATTCAACCAAATTGTCTGCAGGACATGAGATTATTGTAAAGAAATAATCAATATTAATAAAAAAAAGTTTTTATTCACTCAAACTATATGTAGATCTTAGAATAAAAGATGATTGTAAAGAAATGTCCACACTTAAGAGGTTTTTATTCATCCATTCAAATTGTATATAGATTTTGGAATGAAAAAGAGTGATTTAGTGTTTTAAGAAATATTTTGGAAATTCTCTAAACAGTGGGGTAGCAATATACTAGCATTTAAATAGCTCTCTTAATTTTGTCTTGTAGAAGGAAATCACATAATTATTTGTTGAAAAATAAATCTCATTATGCAGCATCTAGTGTGGTTTAAACTTACTAGCAATGGTTTGTGAGATAAACATTGGTTTTGGCTTGTGCTTATACTTTATTAACATAAATAGTTATGAAAATGGAATTAAAGTAGATCTACTTGTTTTTTGAAGTCTTGAGATTAACTATTTTAATTATTACATTTAGTTTTTGGCTATAATTTTTATATTTAATTTTTTAAAAATTTAGTATTTTGGCTGATATATTCTTCCACCTTCTTCATGTGTAAATTGCATTTGGTACACTTTACAAGTCACTTAATACTGCCTTATTTTACTAAGGCTATGAAAAATAAAAGAAAAAGTATTTAGGAACTTGTAAAGATTACCAGATGAAGTGTACAACTCAAGAAGGTAACTAAAGATATTATTAGTGCAAAAAGTATGACATAACACCTGTGTGAATGTGTGGAAATTAGCGTAAGTGTGAGTATAGGCCCAGAATGAAATAATAGGGATTCTCCAGAGACTAAATAACATTACTGGAAAGCAGGTATTAGTCACAGCAGTATGTTAAGGACAAAATGAAGACAAGGTGTAAATTTCAAAGAGTGGGATGTTAATTAACATCATTTGACATGTAACTGGTCAAGTAGAAAACAATGTTAATGTCCTTTGATACTGAATGTATTTAAATAGTTTTTATATTAGGTTGGTGCAAAAATAATGTCGTTTTCTCACATGTGAGAAAACGACATTATTTTTTGCACCAACCTAATATTTATTACTGACTTGAAAATATTTTTTATTTTTAGTTTGAGCCTAATGTGAATACATACACAGATAATTTATTAAGAATTCCCCTGCAGTCTCTTTGTTTTCTCTTGATAATTTTGTTGCAGAGACATTTATCAATAAGTGAAATCATACATTTCTATCACTAAACCAAATCAATATTTTAATAGTTAAAATGAAAGTAACTCTGAGCAAAACCCATTTAGCTAATTGGTATTTTATTAACAAAAATAGTGGGTGATTTAGTTAATATTTCAATGGCTATTCACATCTTCATCAGAACATGAAAAGTAACATATTTTAACTGCTATCTCTCCTTGGTCCTACATTTTTTTTTTTTTTTTTTTTTTTTTTTGGCTTTATATTAACTATCTGCCTAAAAAATTTCTCAGATCATTTGTAAATATACAGTATCAAGCATAAAGATCAGAACGATGTTAAGAAAAAGTCTAAATGTGAAATAAGTTTTTATTTTAAAGCTTCATAGAACATTTTATCAAGGAAAAATAAGGATATAAAGGTAAATTATATAATTCCAAAATATAAAGATCACTAAACATATTTTGATAAAGTTATAAGAATAATTATATAACATTCGAAAAATAGATGATCAAAAACATCAGAACAATTAAATAAATCTATAAAATTTAATAATTATTTTGCGTTATTGAAAATTTTTTAGGGTAAGAATATAAAATAGGGTATTTTACTAAATTGCACCAGCTCTTTACTGGCTCTTGCATTGTAAACATGGTGAAAAAATCTCTGACGTCATTGGAACTTAGAAAACTGATAGTCAAGTTACATAATGAAGATAAACTCTCAATTGGGAATATTTCAAAGAGTGTTGGGTGATCTAAAAGTGTTATTCATAGTATTTTTTAAAAAAATTGAGGAAACTGGGTCATGTGAAGCCAAGAAACCACTTGGCAGGCCTAGGAAAACTACTGCAAGGGAAGACAGATGGATTGGTAATGAATCAAAAAAAGATCGATTTGCGACAGCAACCGCTATCTCTAAAAGAGCTAATGCTAATCTTGGCATATCAAGGTACACTATTTCCGAAGACTTAATGAAATAAATCTGAACAGTTGAGTAGCCTTTATGAAGCCTTGCATTTCTAAAAAGAATCAAATGAGCTGATTGAAATTTGCCACTTAACATGTCATATCGACTGAAGAACAGTGGGATTGTGTTCATTTCAGCAGTCCTAAGGAACGATATTTACCTCAGTGCACTAAAAGCAGTGTTAAATTTGGAGGAGGAGGTGTGATGGTGTTTGGCATGATTTCAGCTGCTGGTACGGGACCTTTTGTTAGGCTACACGGTAAAATTAATGCAACTGTATGCAAAGAGATATTGAAGAAACATGTACCTAATTTGAGAACTGCAATTAATCAACCAACTGTATTTATGCAAGATAACGTCCGATGTCACACAGCGAAGCCTGTTAAGACATTTAATTCTGAGGAGGATGTTACTGTTATGGAGTGGCTTGCTCAAAGCCCAGACATGAATCATATTGAGAATGTTTGGAAGTTACTAAATGAAAGAGCTAAGGCAAAGAATCCAACAAATGTCGAAGAACTATGGACTACTTTGAAAAGATGAATGCAAGACATTCACACATGTAGCAAAATATGTCAAGCTGTTATTGCAAGTAAAGGTTTACACATCAAGTACTAATGAATTACGAACGCTATTTTCATTTGGATGTGATGTATCCATTATAATAGTATGATTTTGTTAATCATTCTTATGTTTTTGATTATCTATT
The DNA here is from genome assembly GCA_963932145.1 of Acanthosepion lycidas. Lineage (NCBI taxonomy): Eukaryota > Metazoa > Mollusca > Cephalopoda > Sepiida > Sepiidae > Acanthosepion > Acanthosepion lycidas. The sequence goes on along the minus strand of OZ010616.1, from coordinate 38,080,296 downwards.
TTTTTCGAATGTCATATAATTATTCTTATAACTTTATCAAAATAAGTTTATTGATCTTTATATTTTGGAATTATATAATTTACCTTTATATCCTTATTTTTCCTTGATAAAATGTTCTATGAAGCTTTAAAATAAAATCTTATTTCACATTTAGACTTTATCTTAACATCGTTCTGATCTTTATGCTTGATACTGTATATGCAGATGATATTATAGTTTATAGGTGCATCGCTAAAAATTTAAATGGCCAGAGTCTGGCAGCTGATCTTTCTGGCTTTGTTTGTACAGTTTAACAGGGGAAGAACTGACTTATAACATTCAGTACCTTCATAACAAAGCTAGCAATATTTCATCATTACAGAGCAAGCCAGGAATTTTTTCCAGTCATGATGAATGATTCTGCTACCAATGGGGCTCCTTGCCTGGAATGTTTATTGGGACTTGTGGGGAAAAAAGGAATGGCTTACCTCCCAAACGCCCTCGCGTCTGTCTGGCCTGTGGGTTACGAAAGGAAAGGATCCAAGATGGTGTCCGTGACTTTTAATATTTACGGTCTCGTGCGGTCACGCAAAGTCGCGTTACACGCATGGTAATGAGGTGTTTCTGGACTCCATAAAAACAGGAAAAAAAATGAACAGGACACCATTTTTTTCACCAGTGTTCGGTGTAGATGGCTTTGCGTTGCAGCGTGTGAGACGTTTTCCGACGGAAAGAGTTGCGTCCCTTTCACCCTTGAATTTGACACCCTTGCTACAAGCTATTTCGGCAATTACTACAACATGGACAGATTCGACTTGAAGTTGATACCAGAGTTCGACGGTTCCCCTGCTGGCCCGTCTGTGGTCGAGTGGTGGGAAAAGGCCGAGCGGGTCTGCCGGCTGTGTAAAGTTAAAGATCCCGCACTGGTAATCCCTCTGAGGCTCACCAAAGGAGCTTACGCCGTGTATCAGCAGCTCAGGGCTGACGCAGACTTGGAGGAAATTAAGCAGGCTCTATACGTGGCATTCGGTGCGGACCCCTTTGTCTCCTGGAGGCAGTTCACCGAACGGCGGCTTGGGCCAGATGAAACGGTAGATGTCTATCTGGCCGATTTGAGGAAGCTGGCCGCACCGTTCGGTGGAGCAAGCGACCAAATCCTAGGATGCGCCTTTCTGGCCGGACTCCCAGACAACGCCAGTCGACTGCTACGAGCATCGTCAAGGCTCAATGAGCTGGGGTTAGACGAGTTACTGGCCAGAGCCCGGAATATTCTGAAGGACGACGCGGAGCCTGTCTCAGCAGCTGTGGAAGCACCCGCACCGCCAACTGAGGACACAAGGTGCTATAAATGTGGCGAACTGAACCACTTCTCCAAAGACTGCCGAAGCCGAAGCAGTGCGAAGGATACGCATAACCGAGGAACACGGAGACGTATGCGTTGCTACAGGTGCAACAAGCTGGGCCACGTAGCAAGAAGCTGTCCGGGAAACGGGCAAGGGGAGTAAGCTACAGCGCCAGTCTTCTCCCCAGTTCACCGCTGAACAAGGCGCTACCCGCAGTGAGCGTGCGGATTAACGGGCGTGAGCGCTTCGCGCTTGTAGACACCGGGTGCACCCGGACCCTTGTGCGCAAGGCATGTTGTGACACTTGGGATGAGAAAAAGATTCCAATTCTGACTGTTGGCGGGGGCTCGCTAGCCTCTTGTGGAGTGAGCGTCATCCGCGCAAGCATCGGCGATGGGCCTGCAGTAGCCGTACAAGCCCTGGTCGTGGACGGAGAACTGCTCGGCTATGATCTGCTCCTGGGAATGGACGTCATCAAAAAAGTGGGTGGCGTCCATGTTGACGAAGAGGGTCGGGCGCGTTTCACTGAAACTGGTCTTGCTCTAAGTGCAGCAATGGAGCTAGAACGGCCTGACTTTCGTGCGGAATTCGACCAGCGCACAAAGTCCTGGACAGTTTCCTGGAAATGGTCGGACGATCAACCGCCAGAGAAGCTGTACAACAGTGTGCCAGAGTATAAAATTCCCCCGCTAGCTCGTGCGGAATACGACAAAGAGTTGCGAGCCTGGATTAATAACGGGTGGTTGGTTCCTTATCCAGAGAAGGAATTGGGGCCCCCGAAGGGCCTGATCCCGCTAATGGCGGTTCTCCAGCACAACAAACAAAAGGTGAGGCCGGTGCTCGACTATCGGGAACTGAACGAGCACGTGGACCCTTTTACAGCCCGCGCGGACGTGTGTACCGAGAAGCTAAGGGAATGGCGACAGGCAGGATCAAATGTGTCTGTGCTGGATCTTCGCAAAGCATACCTTCAAGTGCGTGTGCACCAATCATTGTGGCCCTATCAAACTGTGCTTATCAAGGGGCAAAGGTATTGCCTAACCCGCATGGGGTTTGGACTCAATGTGGCGCCATCAATTATGCAGATGATTGTTGACGCCATTCTGACGAAGGATGAGCGTATACGGCGGGCAACATCTGCATATATTGATGACGTGTACGTGAACGAGGGAGTCATATCTGCGGCGCGCGTGAAGGAGCATCTCTACAACTTTGGCCTCCTCAGCAAGGAACCGGAGAGGCTGCAGGATGGTGCACGAGTGCTTGGTTTGCAGGTCTGGGGAGAGGATGACGTTCTGTATTGGAAACGGGGAAACGAGGTCCCAGACATGCCCACCGTTGTCACGCGGCGAAGCATATTTTCCTTGTGCGGCAAGTTAGTTGGGCACCTTCCTGTAGGTGGCTGGCTGCGTGTTGCAGTGGCGTTCATCAAGCGGAGAGCATCTGATGTCACCACTGGATGGGATGACGAAGTTCACGACGCCCCTCTCCTCACCATGATGAGGGAGGTCCTCGCTAGAGTACGCAAGGAAGACCCAGCGCGGGGCAGATGGTGCGTCGACAGCCAAGACCTCAGTGTGTGGGTTGACGCAAGCTCTCTTGCAACTGGTGTATCGATAGTTCACGATGGAGCCGTGGTGGAAGATGCTTGCTCGTTACGTCCAGAAAAGGACTCCCAGCACATAAACCTAGCAGAGCTCGATGCTGTCATCAAGGGGATCAACTTGGCGATCCTCTGGAAGTCGACCACCCTGCGTCTGTTCACGGATTCCGCTTGCGTCTATAAGTGGATCTCGGATACCCTTACCGGGAGGGCCAGGGTGCGGACTAAAGCCGCCAGCGAGATGCTTATCCGACGACGGCTCGACACGATCGTGAAGCTGGTGCAAGAGTACGCACTGACAATGGAGGTGTCCCTGGTCAAATCTAGCCTCAACAAGGCAGATTGTTTAACGAGGGTGCCCCAAAGGTGGCTTGACGCCACTAAGAAAGCTATTGAGCCCGTGCAACCCGCCTGCGCTGCGTCCATGAGTCCCGTTCGATCTAATCGGATCAAAGAAGTCCACCAACAAAGCGGGCACCCCGGAGTCAAGCGGACCCTGTATTTCGCCAAGTTGGTTGACCCAGGAGTACAAAAGACAGACGTCAGAAGAGTGGTCAGAAACTGCGTGGCGTGCCAGTCTATAGACCCAGCACCCGTTCGCTGGAAGAAAGGGCAGCTGAGCGTGAGGAACCACTGGAGCCGGCTGGCGATAGATGTTACTCACCACAACGGCGAGGATTTCCTGACGCTCATTGATTGCGGTCCATCCAGGTTTGCGATATGGCGGCTGCTGCGTCGGCAGGATTCAGCCACCATCATCCGTCAGTTAAATGGTATCTTCCTTGAACGTGGACCCCCAACGGAGATATTAACCGACAATGGCACCGCATTCAACAGTGAGCAGTTCAGGAGGTTTGCGGATGCCTGGGGAGTGCACCTACGGTTCCGGTGCGCCCACGTACCGAGTGGAAATGGGATCATCGAGCGGAACCACAGGACCGTCAAGACCATCGCAGCCAGGACGGGCTGCGCGGTGTCTGAGGCGGTCTACTTGTACAACGTGACCCCGAAGGATGATGTCTCACCCTCTACGACTCCAGCCGACACATTGCATAGGTACCACGTCAGAGTGAAGGGCATAGAGACCAACCCGCTGACGGAACTGAAAGTAACCGGAGAGAGGCTGAAGAAAGGCGATGTCGTCTGGGTTAAAAACCCGCACAGCAAGTGCACGACGAAATACGGAACCGGACGCGTCACTGAGGTGATCAGCCCACAGGCGGTGCGGGTCGACGGTGTGCCCCGTCACGTTAAGGACCTGCGGCCGGCGACGCAGTTGCAACCATCGCTGGACGACGGGAGCGAATCGGAATCTGAGACCAGTGAGGCATCGCTCTGGTTCATGCCAGCTCCATCAGGCAGTGACTCAGATATCAGCAGCCTTCCAAGGGACGCGGTGTTTTTCGACCCTCAGACCGCGGACATGAGCGCAAGCGGCGATGAGGCTCGCAGCGTCCCTCTTCGAAGAAGCACCCGGCGAAAGCGATCGCCGCCTCCCTGTCCCCTCTGTGATCATGAGATCAGGGGGGAGTGTGGGGAAAAAAGGAATGGCTTACCTCCCAAACGCCCTCGCGTCTGTCTGGCCTGTGGGTTACGAAAGGAAAGGATCCAAGATGGCGTCCGTGACTTTTAATATTTACGGTCTCGTGCGGTCACGCAAAGTCGCGTTACACGCATGGTAATGAGGTGTTTCTGGACTCCATAAAAACAGGAAAAAAAATGAACAGGACACCATTTTTTTCACCAGTGTTCGGTGTAGATGGCTTTGCGTTGCAGCGTGTGAGACGTTTTCCGACGGAAAGAGTTGCGTCCCTTTCACCCTTGAATTTGACACCCTTGCTACAGGACTCAAGCTCACATAAGACTTCAAATGGAACTTGTATATATGATCTATTGCTAAAGATGCTGGAAAAATGGTTGGTTCCTTGTACTGCTCCAAAAAGTATCTGACCCTCTATGTTCTATTTTGACAAGAGCCAGGTCAGACAAAAATGGACTATTGCTATTGAATCTGGGCTGGAGCTACCCAATACTTACATTTTGGTCTTTGATTTCAGAAGCATTTGTAATTGTTTTCCACCCTACAATACCTATTCCATGGGCAAAACATTGCTAGCCACTTGCTACTATATCACTATTTTCATGGCAGACGTTTGAGTGAACTACATTCCTTGGTTCCACTTGTTCAAACCTTCGTAGCTAGGATCCACCATGTCATGTACACTGAATCAACTCAACCTGAGTTTCCCCATATTTCATTGGTAAGAAGGAAGTTTCAGACAGACAGCTTCTTTCTCAGAACTGTTGCATTGTGGAACAAACTTCCAGGAAGATGCTTCCCTAACCATTGCAATCTTGACCTCTTCAAGTCTAGGTTCAACTGTTATCCATCTGACATATTATCATAATACGCACCTCTTAAACCATGTGAAAATTAGCATTCAGATGAACTCCTTTTGGTTTTTAAGAAGTATAACAATGTAGGGTGGATTCTCTAATAAAATTGTTTTTAACTTTTTTTTTTTTTTTTTTTTAGCATAAAACTTTGATAATTGTTCCTATGAATTTATTAAATTCTGTTTTGTTAATGAAAGGTAAAAGTTCTAAAGATTAATGGATTAAACAAATACCTGAGGAAGGTAGAGAAAAATATAAGTTGAGGCATAAAAAGAAAGATGAAGGTGCTCATTCAAAAAGCATATTAAATAATGAAAAGACTTCTATTTCTTCTTGCTAAATTTAATCTACAGTTGTTATCACCCACTATACTTAAAAATGATTGATTCTGATGAATATCTATACATAATAAACAGAATTTGTTTTATTTGCATTTTTACAGGGATAAAATACATGCTCTTGAAGAGACATTGGCTAAAGGATCATTAAAAATACTAAAATTATATAGATCTAGAACCAATTATGCAAAACTTCATAATAAGGTAAGTGAAGATAATGTACTCAACTTATAGTTGATCTTTTTTAATATGATCCTAAACAGAACTGTGCATAGACACTAAGAAGATAGATAAAGATAAAAACAATCACTAAAGTGTAAATATTTCTCATGATTTAAGTGTTAATTGTTTTAAGATGAAGTTGCTGAAAACTTAAAATATACATACATTATTTATGTATCTACTGACATTGATTTGTGCACTTATTATATTGCTATATTATTCAGACTTTTGTTATGAATGTCCTTTTATGTATTAATCTGTCCCAATCGGAATACATAACTGACTGTGGCCCTTCTCTTTTTGCTCATGGGTGGTGATATTTTGCAAGGAAGTTACTCCTCGGAAGGGTGTTTCTAATGTTAATTATTGGTCAGTATACGTCTAGGTTACTTGATGTTGTAGGCAGTGGATAATCGCCTTTATTGATACTACAAATGATGGAAATCAAACCTTAGGTATTGTCTGGTGAATGCTATCTTATAATATAAAAAATGTTTTGAATCCATACTCTGTGTAAGTTATTAGTACATTTAGGAAGGCTAGTTGCTCTTCTGTTTCTTTTTTCCTTGTGAACTGGTATGGAAGGTAATATTGAACTCACATGATTGAGCAGAGTATTTACACATCTTCCAGAGTATAAAAGTGTCATCAATATGTCTAAGTAACATGATTAACTTTAGTGGTAATATGTCTTTAGCTAATTCCTTGATGTATTCCATGTATATGTTTATCATTACTGGAGATAATGCTGATTCCATAGCTAAGCTTTATTCCTGTTGAGATATGTTGGATATCAATTGGAAGTATGTTGTTTGCACACTGAATGTCAACAGTTCTATCCAGTTATCTAATTTGTCTTGAACCACTGATAGACATATCAGTGGGGACCTTGGTAAATAGGTTCATAACCTGCCTGTTATGAATGGTAACATTTCTGGTGTTTTTCCCAAAGTGATCTGAGTTCTCTACATAGGACAGTATGACAGTAGGACAGTTGATTTTATGTCTGCAAAGAATCTGCTCATCAGGTGACATTCCTTTGATAAGACCATCATAAAAATTTGCCACCTGAGTTAATACCCTCATAAATTCCACTGAGTACAGACTAAGTTTAAGGCTTCAAAATTTCACCACTGGATGATTACAAAATTTCAAGTAGAAGATTCTCTGTTAAGGTGGATTAAAGCATTGGTTAAAATATATTTGAATTCAAGGCAGTTGTCAGTTTAGTCTGTGGGTCTGGTAGTGCTGAAAAGTCATATACTCTGGTTCAGTGGAAGAAATGGACAAGTGACACAAAGTTGTATAAGACTGGTGAGTATTAACTGATGTGAAATATCCCATAAACATAGAAAATGGAATGAAAACAATCAAATAAAGGGATCAGCTTAAAATTGAGGAAGTTATGGAGTACAATGATGACACATGAAGAAGGCTGGAGATTACAATGGCCAAAACATTGTAACCACTATGATGAGCATATTGGTTTAAATAAGTGTATAATAATAATTCTACATTTAAAAATTTTAACATAAATTGCCTATAGTTTTCTTGAGGTTGAAACAGAAAGTCTAATCCTCTTGTGTATTTATATATAAATTGATTATTAAGTTTGGATTTTCATTTAACTAAGGATTTAGTTTTATCATATAATGCAAATTATCTTCAGCTTTGATATGGAAATTATTTAAATTTTTTATTGCTATATCTAAATTGGTACTGATTTAACTTACTCATCTTTTTCAATGTAATTTTTATAATTTGTTGATAAGTAATCATTGTTTTAGTATTTTTTCTGCTAAAACTTCTATGATGGTAATTTTCAATGTTCACTGAATAAATATTCTGTTTTTTTTTTTTTTTTTTTGTTTTTTCACTATTTCTAGTTAAAATTGATATCAACTGTTCATCAAACCCAACCTACAATACAACTTCTATTATCCACTAATGAGTTTGTTGGAGCACTTGATCTCATTTCTACTACACAAGAGGTTCTAGCACAAGAACTGGCAGGGATTCATTCTTTCAGGTATGTGGCAGAAATTATATTGATCTTATATTAGCTCTTTTTTTTTTTTTTTTGTTATCTTGACTACTGTTGCATGGCCTGTTTGGTTTGGTGTGGAGGGAATAGACATAAAAATCACTGTTTGTTACGGCTGTCCAATATACTATTTTTATTGTTTACAGTGTTTGTACAGGTCCTGGAAACCTTGAAAAGTCTTTGAAAATTGACAGGTCTTTTTCCATGGCTTCAAAAGTCCTACAAAAATAACAGTAGCCCAAAAGCTCATTTCTCAATTCACAAAAGTCAAAATACCAGATCCCAGAAATCTGGCTTTTTTTACAAGCTAAAATTGTCCTTTAAGAAAAATGTTTTCTTTGTCATCAGTAATATTTGGCAAATATTGTAACGGTGGTTTGTTTTCTTGATTAGAATGAGTTCATGTCCTTGTAGTTACTTCTGTATTTTCTTGTCTAGGTGACAAGAAAAAAAAGGAGAAAGAATATGAAAGCTTGTCTTCTAGCTGTTACTCTCACTGAACAAGAAAAGAGGAAAAACAAAGATAAAAGATGTTAGACACAAGTAAACATCTCCGTCAAAGATACAGTTGTCCCTCACCACATTGACTTTTGTGGCTTCACTCTATTTTTTTTTTTTTTTTTTTTTTTTTTTGTTCTGGAATGCACTTGGAGCAATTGGAGAGGGGGGAAAAAAAAAACAAAACAAAAAAAAAACAAAAAAATCCTCCTCATGCAGATAAAAAGACAGCACTAGCAACTTCCTATAACAATGTTTTTCAGCTGCACACTCAGACACCCACTACCTAGGCCTAGTATGCCTTCAGCAAAAGAAGATGACACACCACATGAAGACATATCTACTAAAGTCGTGCTTTAGAGGAGCAGTAACCTTTGTTGTGCAGTACATCTCTTTATTGCTTCATTATTGAACAAGTTGCATTATTTTCCTCAGTTCTCACTAACCTAGAAAAATAATGCAACTTGTTCGATGATGAAGTGATGTAAATGTAAAAACTTTGTGTATGATATAATCTTTGTAATGCTTAATATGTCTTATTTCCTCTTATTTTGTCTAATGTATTCGGTAATATAAGTGAAAAGGTGATTACAGAGGTGTCATTTTATGTCTAGAGAGCTTTTATAATGTCGAAAACCATACTTAGGTCGTAAACAGGTTTTCTATTCTCTATTAAAATATTTGATTTATAAATAAAAAAAAATTCTAGTTTGTGGAAATTCACTGATTGTGGTAGAGTCTGGAACTGATTAACCACAAACTAGGGATGTGACTGTAAATTAATTAACACTCATTAAATTTGTAGTTGAAAGGAAAATAAATTATTTTACAATAATATTTTAGTTTTAAATGTTTAGTAAAATCTTGAAAAAATTTCAAGTTTTTTAAAAATTTGAACACTTGAAGAAATCATATTCATATGTCAATTTCAAAAGTAAAAATCCTTTTAATCTCTAGACATCTGGTGGGTGAGATCATGCTAAAAAAATTCATACTTTATGCATCCCGGGTCTAAATTGTTGTCAAAAGTAACAAATTTGAGAATCAAATTTGAAAATGTATACTTGAAGAATGATGGAATAGAAAATGTGTCTTTGATGTGTCTTTAGGTAGAAAATGTGTCTTTGAAAAAATTAAGAAGGATATTTAAGTATTTTTTTATTATTTTATTCAATTTTTTAATCCTTTCTAGCACATTTGAAATTTTGGTTAAAAATCTGTTTTTTTTTTTTTTTCATAAGTGGTTGATTAGTGTTTCAACACCTTCTTTCCTGTGAAAAACACATTGATTTGGAAATTCTTGCAAAAATCATGTAATTGTCAGATTTAATGAAACTTTCAGGACTTACGAATTAAATTATTTTTGAAATTTTTTGTTTTAGAAAATCTTGGTAAAATATATATAAATAATTCTATTACATTAATTGGTTTTAAAAGAAGTATAATCTATTAGTAATTAAAATTAAGAATAATATTTCTAAATGGTAGTTCAATACGATGCATTGAACATCACTTTTAGAAAAATTTTTCAGAAATATCTTTATGTATACAAGTACAAATTTAATGGCGAAACAAAAGTGCTGAAAACCTTTTTGTCATTGAAAAAGATCAGACATGTGTTGAACGGATGTCATTATCCGTTGGAAAAGGCACCCCCTACCCTACCTTGACTTAACCTCTTCAAAAGTAACTCATATTTTGATACAATAGTTGTCAGTGAAAATGAATACCCTACTGCCCCTTGTTAAAATGATTGGATTTCTCCATATCCTTAGAAACAAATATTATGAATGCATGTGCTTATAAAACTCAGTAAATTTCAAAATAAGTTACTGCAAAATCCACTTGAAAATGAAACTGGACGAGGGACTTTAATTTAATTCTATAATTCAATTTGAAGTTTTTAGTTTGTTTTTGAAACATGGTAATTCCTGTGTAATGATGGAACCATATTTTTAAATTAGTAAATTTATAATATTTATCCTCTGAAAATTTGCATTGAGCACGGTTTCGTAAAAATATTAATAAGAACACTGGATTATATATTTTATTGTTCTTTGTCTTTATTATATATACATATATATGTGTGTATATATGTATGTATATATATTTGTGTATGTATGTATATTTATGTATATGTGTGTTTGTGTATATATATATATATATATATATGTGTACACACACACACACACACACACACACATATATATATATATATATATATATATATATATATATATCCTTTAGTTTATCGTAGATGTCCTGTTTGTTCGATAAACTAAAGGATATAACTACTCTGGACCAACTGGAGTAAATTACGCATAGACTCAGGGAAATTACCAACAAAACTCAATACCGATTTAAAATTATAAAAAAAACTGTATACATTATACAAAGGTAATATCACTCTTAACTAAGCACCAAAAAGAATTACTTAACCTTGGACCTAACTCCCATATATACTGTAAGTACAATCGACTTTTTAAAAAAATTAGAAATTGAGACCCTATACCAAAACATAATTATTCACTCTCGCATGGTCATGTGTGACGTCAAGAGCTGTGGTGTGATTTTCGCTTCCAGTGTCTTATATGCATGTGTTTATTGCTGCTTGGAAATCATCCATGTAAACAGAAACGGACTATCATCACATTCTTGTCCATGTATTGCTTAATATATTGTAAACTAATTGTTACCTTTGATAATGGCTTATGTAAGCCGAAAGCTTAGATTGGATTAAAAAATATGTATCAATATTGTGATTTTCTTTCTTTGTTTAATGATAATGTTATTAAGCTTATCAGATGTTATGAAAAGAATTTACATAAAATAAAAAAACAACACTTGTCTATATTATTTAATGAAATATATGTATATGAACATATATATATATATATATATATATATGTATATGTCCCAAATTGTCATCAAATTTGGGCACTTAAAAAAAAAAAACAAGATCAAGCCCTTCTCTGTGGTGCTGTTAAATGTGATTGATGTTTTATTTCCAGTGAAACTGCAAATTTTTGAAAGACATTGACCTGTTTCTGATAAAACATCAAAGTGATAAAGTGTTGCTTCCTTTCCTTGCAGATAATGATCATGAAACTGTTAAGAACGATTTGTAAAGGAAGAGCACACTAAAAAGATAATTACATTTTCTAAACTGAATGAATTTGTAAGCATTTTGTTATACCCAAACATGCAAAAAGATGCTGCAAAGATTGTGTAAATTTCTGGAAGATAGGTGTATGAAAAATTTATCTAAGAAAGGAAATGTGTCTATAAAAGATCTGTTTGCATGCACAATTGCAACAAAGTCAATGTTCATCAACATCATTGAGAAACTTCTGGCAAAGTCTCCCCTTAGATACCCTCTTGTAAGTTCACTTGTATGGCTGAACTATTTGTAAAAAACAAAAACAAAAAAAGGAAACTGTCACAGAAGACAGTCTAAAGAAATGTCTTTCCCACATGATGGACAGAAAACAATTCTGATTGTGATGACATTATCAGCCAGTACAAAATGTTTGAGGTAAAGGCTGGTGGAAATGTTGCTTTCAACAATTTCAGCAAGCATAATGACTATCTGTACATTTTATTCTACTCTTCTAGCAACAAAGAATATCAAAAACTGTGGAAAGTTGTTTGCAGATTGCTGGTACTCTCTTGTGGAGAGAGGTTTTTCAGTCAATAAGGAAATTTCTACTGACAATATGAAACAGCAGACTGGTTGCACAGTGCATTATCACAGACTATTGGGCCACAGTTGGAGGTGCTGGGAATGTTCTCATGTCTAAGGCTCTTCTATGCAGTGCTTCCTATACCATAACAACATACAACCAGTACCTAGAGGTTCAGAAAAAAAGGCAGGAAGAAGCAGCTGTACAAAAATGGAAATTTATAGTTATGGAAATTGAAGAACTAAAGACCAAAAACATAAGATTTGCTCAGGTCTGCTGGCAGCTATGTAGAGAATGCTAAGTAGACTCAGAACTTCACACTTATTGCAAAGTCCAATCCCATGCAAAGATCTGCAAATGACAAGTTCAAAATTAAAAGAGGACCTGAATGCTAAAATAGATGAAATGAAAAAAATGTTAACATCATTGTATTCTGCTACACAAAATGTGTAACATAACCAGATCTGCTTCAGTTGTGTTTTAGCATTCAACAGTTACATTTCTTCACTGATTCATGTGACATGAATTATTGGAACCAGATGTAGCTTTTCTTTGAACATCTCATTTGAATTCTAAAGTAGATGAACTGAAAAAATGTTAACATCATTGTATTATGTGCCATGTATAATGAAAGCCATGATTAATAGGGGTAGCTAAAATGTGTAGTCTTTTTGTGAACATTTCTATTTGTAGTTCTATTCATTAAAACCATTATAACTTCAAAGGAAATGAGAAGCAATTAAGGATTTTTGTGATATTCACAAACCACGAGTAGTTTAGATAGCTGAAATGTATAGCATTAAGAATTAAAGTGTGTAATTCAAAATTTTCAAGTGTAGTAAAACTTCAAATTGTGTAGAATGCTACACAAAATATGTACATAATTAGGTCTGCATTCAGTTGTGTTTTAGCCTTCAACATTTTGATTTGTTCACTGCTTTCAACAGATTCATGTGACATGAATTATTGGAACCAGCTGTAGCTTTTCTTTGAACATCTTATCTATCAAAATATTAAACGATAAATCACAAAGTTTGTGTTTTTGAAATTGATGACCATTCACTTTGTATGTGAGCACCAGTTTCAGTTCTTGAAACTTCTTAATATACTCCTTGAATAGTCCTGGAATTTTTTTTAAACAGTTCTGTGGGAACCCTGTGTTTATCTTGTTGAATAATTTTGCTGCTATTTTCCTATTGTCAGCTCTAAACAAATTGTTCTTCTTAGTGTATTTATCTTTTTCTTTTGTATTCAACCATCTTACATTGATGATACCAACATTTTTTCATAGTGTGTGTGTATATATATATATATATATATATATATATATATACACACGCACACACACATTTAAAAATTAACAGAAATGGTATGCTCTTATAACTGGTAATAGGGTTAATTGTAATAAATTTATTTATTGTCTTTAGAGAATTCTTTGACATTTTGGACAAATTTGGGATTTAGCCTTGTAGCTTAGAGATTTAACTGTTTGTGAGTTGTCTTATCAACTAAGATGGTTAAGAAAATTGAAATAATGAGTAATGTAAAGGACACTTATCATTAAGCTTATATCTATGAAGTCCATATATTTTCTGAAAAGAGATGGTGATATCTGTATCTGCTATTTAATTTCTTTGATTTAATAAATTTTTATTTTTCAGAAACTTAATATATAACTTTTTGTGTAGGCACAAAGTACATGGGTCATTTAAAGATCTACCTGTTCTCGGGTTTTTTTTTAGTTTCCATTTTATTGTGTGTGTTTTATTTGTTTCTTTTAACTGCCAAAAATATTTGGATAGGGATGTTTTGTTGTGATACTTCATATTAAAGGAAGTCACATGTTGGCTCCATCCTAATTTAAATTCATTTTTAATACATCTAATATAAAATTTCACAATATTAGGATTCTCAATAGATAGTGAATCAAGCACTTTTTAAAAAAAATAAATGCTAAAGAACTCTGACTGTTCTTTCTTTTTATTTTGAGATATATAGTTTAGGATTGGCTAAGTTTTACTTTTATAGGTGGTAGTGTAGCAACAGTTTGTAAATTTAGCATTTGAGACAGTATATGTAAAAAGTGTTCTTTGAAAATATATAATTTAAAGCAAGATATAAATTTTATTTTTCCTAACTAATGGTATAAAATATCTTGAGCATTCTTATTTATAACTTTTGTTAAATGTAATAAAATACCAAGTGTATACTATCAACTTTTAGAATTAGTTTTTACTTTATTAATTTTTATTTTTTATCATTTCACTCTAAGCAAGGTGATTATGCCACTAAGATTCATGTGGGCTAGTGAAAGGAAATAAGAAATAAAAGATAAAAAGTAAAAAGACAGTAAAAGAACAGGAATCAAGAAGACAGAAGGTGGTGATTGATATTGCATTTCGATTTTTGAAGATTGTAGGTGGCAGTAAAGCTAGAAGGGTTTCAGACACAAGAAGGACAAGAAAAAGAAACTACTGAATAGAATTTAGTTAAATTTAGCTACTTCAACAGTAGAACAATGAAACCTGGTGTTGGGCTTAAATTTATGCAGTTGAGGTACCAAGGAGGAAAGCTCATTAGAACAATTGTCATGGAAAAGCCACGTCATGGTGGTAGAAAAGTAACAGAAGTTGAGATGCCAGGTCAGGACTGATAACACTTCTGGATTTTGTCAAGAACTTCAAGATATATAGCAGGAGCAGCAGTTCATTTATGGCAGTAATATTCAATGAATGGTAGATTTATAAATGTGCAAGATGAGTTCTAGTGAGAAAAATTATCTGGCATGACACAGTGAACCAACTTTCCTAGCAGCAGACCTAGCAATTGATTCAATATAATCATTTTAATTCATGTAAGTGATACAAAGGTGTAATGAATTGTTCTCTTGGAGGTTAGCATCAGCCATACTGATGGAAAGCACAAATAGTTCTCTATGATGATTAAAAGATAGTGATTTTGTTTTGGAGGCATTAAAATTTACAAGTAATTTCTTGCCCCAGTTGACAACTGATTGGAGGTTATTTTTTAGATCCTCTGCTAGTTTTACTTTATTGGACTTGCTATTAAGGCGGTAGTCTCATGTAAAACTTTTATTTATATAATTATATCATTTCTTAGTACAAGATCTATCATCTCTAAAGCATGCGGATGATGATATTCCTGCAATAGCCCTTAAAAACGTACTTCTGAACTGGCTCTGGTTCTCTCTAAACTCTACAGTAAATGCCTTGCTGCATCTTGCTTTTTTGTTTATTGGAAATCCTCTTCTGTAGTTTAAGGACTTATGTGAACTGTCAGATCCTTCTATCAGGTTTCTACTTCTTTTTGGCAAAGTACTAGATACTCTAATCAACTTTGAATTGATTAAGCATCTCGCTTTGCAAGATTTTCTTTCAGAGATGCAATATGGCTTTTACTTCTTTAGGTCAACTGCTGATGTATTAATAATTATTGCTGAAAGAGTCTATCAAGCTTTAGATAAGAATAGTGAAGCTAGGACTGTTGCTTTGGACACATCTCAAAGGCATTTTACTGATCTTAAACAAGTTGAAAGGTTATGGTATTTTTGGACAAATTTTTGAACTGATTCAGTCATTCTTATTAAATCATGAAATGAAAGTTATCTTGAATGGCCACTCTTCTAGATCTTTTTGCATTAATTCAGTTGTCCTGTAGGGCTCTATTCCTGGACATATGCTGTTCCTAATTGTCATCAACCTTCCTGATGTCATCAGTTCTCAACTTGGTATTTATGTTAATTATACAACTATTTACTCCTGTCTTAATAGTAATTCAGTTTAAGTAGGTCAAATTAGCAGCTGATCTCAAAAATGACTTATAATCTGTTAAGTAGAGCAAGGAATGGCTCGTTAATTTTAATGCTTCTAAAATGAAACCACTCTCTTTTAATTGTCTGTGAGAACTCATATTGCATTCCACCAGCAAATTTGTCATGGTCAAATTTGATTTTCAAAAATTTAAATACAATGTCAATCATTATCTTGTCTTAATTTCTGTTCTTTTATTTTTCTCTCTCCTTAGTCTTTTTTTTCCTTTATATACTCTCACCCTCAGTAACTCCTTAAATCTTAGTGACTTTATTTCCTTGCTTGGAGGTGAAATGATTTTAAAAAAAAAAAAAAAAAAACCCTGACAACTGAAATAACTTGGTTTGATATCATTTTTTCCTTTTCTCTGCAACTCTGAAGGAGTGCTGAAAAGTTTCAGGCTCAGCCAAGAAGCGTTTTAAAAATATTTTGAGAAGTGAGCTTGGCCAAAAATTTTTCAATAGTATCCTGTCATAATGATCTTTACTAAAAGTTGAATGTTTTTTATCAATCCTCTACTATTCCAAGTTCTCTACAACTGATTAATATTTTTATATTTCTTATTTATTTTAAAATTGTGAAACTTTAGCCTGAATTTCATATCTATATTCCCCACTATTGACAGCAGCTGTTACAGATTTCTATCATAGATTCTGAAGCTACTTAATTTCATTGATTAACCAACATGTGCCATATGGTTGACATTTTAGCAATTATTATGTTATTTCTCTCTTTTTCTCTTATATTTTTATAACGAATTTAGATGTTACAATATTATCATTTTTAAGCAAATTAGAGGATTGAAATGAAAAAAATACTGCTTTAAATTATTGAAAAACTACATGATCTATGTAAACCATAATTTAAAATTGAAAATGAATTTGTAAAGAATTCAGGTAAAACTTCAGAGCTGAAAATATATGAACATATATCCAACTGCTGTTTTCTTTCTGTGCTAAAAATTGATATTTTTTTTAAAAAGAATTGTTGAAATTTATAACCTTTATTGGGACTCTCTAACAGTTATTCAAATATGTCTATATTTGGTTTTAATTTGAGAGTTGCATCTAAATTGTTAGTTTAACCTATGAATTTTCTTTTTTTGCATTTGAAATTTAAAAGTTTAAATTGAATTTATTATTTATCACTTAAAAGTTGTGGTTAACTTGATATCAAGAAACTTCCTCTCTCTAGAATTATTATTATAATTATTGTAAATAAATAAGTACTATATAACAGAACTACATGTAAAATTTAAAGTTAGCTTTATTTGTACTTTTACTAATCCCTAATCAGCAGGAGTGAAGTCCTAAATGATTTTTGAATATATATGTTATTTGTTATAAAGTGTGAACATATTTCTGGTTGAGGGAGAAAAGAAAAAGAAATGAAAAGATGAATAATTTTTGTATTAAATAATGCTACCCATAAGCTAATGATATATTTCATTTGTAGAAAAATATATATAGAAAATTCATTATGTAGCAATTAGAAATCTTTTCCTTTTTCAATGATGATATGATTTTTTTGTTTTTTTTTAATTAAACACAAACATCAGATTATTATTATTATTATTATTGGAGATAAGATAAAGACAAATCCCAAGCTATTATTAAGTAGTAAATTGCTTTAGTCTTCAAATTAAACCATTCTAATAGTATTGTATTAAAATGTGCAGTTTTGCTGTGTTTGGTAAGAGACATTAACAAAAACTGGATCCTTGTATGAATTTAATATTTGTGCAAGGTTTTCTGAAAGAAAACATCTGATAGGTCTTTTCAGTAATATTTTTTATTTGTAATTTCTTTACAGATGTTGAATGAGTTTTAATATATTAGTCATGTGATCTCTCTCTCATATATATATATATATATATATATATATATATATATATATTACAGCAAAAAAAAAAAAGCAAAAATTACCTCAACATGGGATAGTCTATTTCAAGTTGTTCTATTTGCAGCTATCATCAGCCCTTAAGCGTCTGTCTCGGAGCAATGTTTTAAATTTATTTTCAATGTTGGTCTTCCTTTTGTTAATGAGAATAGGTTTGTGTTAGCAACTGGTGGGGGTATAAGGTATCTTATCCCAGGGGAAGTGGTCTGGGGTTGGAGTTTATTTATAGCTTAGACCTTTCATTGTTTGTAGTTTTCTATCAGTTTCTACTCTATGGTGTTTCTACCTACCTAGGATGCCTACATTTTATTTAAGGACCATAAACAGAACTTCACTAACAGTACACAATCTTGATTTATAAATCCAACGGAAACAGAAATAGGCCTTATCTCGAAAAAATATAATTAAAAAAAAAATACTGACAATTTACTAATCACAACCAGTACTAACCTTTGAAAGGATTTGTCTGACACTATTAAATGGTTTTCTAATATGAGGAATAAGGATAAAGCAATGTTCATTAAGTTTGATATAATTGACTTCTATTCCTCTATCACTAGGAACCTCTTGGTCAACAGTATCAACTTTGCAAAGAACTATATAGAAATAACAAATGATGAAACTAATATCATCTTAATGGTAAGAAAGTCACTGCTAACACTGAATAATTCCACCTGGACTAAGTGCCACAATAACAAGTTTGATGTCTCCATGGGAGTGTATGACTCAGCCCAAGTTGCAGACTTAGTATGTTTTTACATTTTAGATATGTTTAGTAGAATTGTAAAACCGGAAATAATAGGACTGTATAGGGATGATGGGCTCATCCCTAAAACTAATGGTCCACTAACAGCGAAATTACAAAAGAAAATTATCAGTGCCTTCAAATTCCTAGGATTTAAGACTGAGATTTCCTCTAACCTTAGAATAGTTGACTAACTAGATATCACCATTAACCTTAATGATAAAACCTTTAAACCTTAATGTAAAGAGAACAAAACCCCCCAACTATATTAATATCGGTTCTAACCACCCCAGTGTAATCCTAAGACAAATACCCACTACCATTTGCACCAAGATTGAAAAAATGGGTTAGTAAACTATCATCCAATGAAAAAATCTTTAATAAAAATAAAGAACTATACAAAAAGGCCTTCTAAAAAAGTGGTTTCAAAAGTAAGCTGTCTTACACGACCACCATTAGTAATACTGATACATGAAAAGTGGAATGTAGGTGTAAAAATAGGAAAAGAAAAACCATTTGGTTCAACTACCCCCTTCTGCAAACTGTTGAGTATCAACATTGGGCAGTACTTCCTAAATTTAATAAAATAATAATAAAAATCCTCTAAAGATATTCAACAGGAAATCAATCAAAATTAGCTACTCCTGCACTGATAATATGTACCAAATTATTAATTCCCATAACAATTACATTTTAAGTAAATTCTATGGGGAAAAAAAATAAATCTAACATGGAAACCCCCTGTAATTGTAGAATTAAGGAAAACTGCCCAGTAGAGGGCAAATGCAGATCTACTAGTGTAGTATACCAGGCAACCATTACCCCCCTAAAGAAAATACGACAAACCATAATATTTACATTGGCATTTCTGCAGGAGAATTTATAAAGAGAATCAATACACAGCGACACTCATTCACCAATCCAAAATTAAAACACCAAACAGCCCTTTCAAAAAATTTTGGGAATTGAAGGAAAAATCCTCAAATAAATTGGAAAATTCTAGGTTTTGCAAACACCCGCAATAATTATTCACCACTGAATTAAGTCTTTTCACAAGGGAGATTGTTTTAATTATTTCCTTTAGTCTTCCTCAAATGTACAAATCTATATATAAGGTGTGAGACTTGTTTATCCAGATAGCATACTATTGGTATTGTCTTTTATTTTATTTAAATTTTTTTTTTTTTTTTTTTGAACAGTTAAAACATGTAGAATGAGAAAAAATAATAGGGAATATATTGATCACTCAAATTCAATATGCCAACATACAATATCTTTATAAGACATAAACAGTTTCATATTGGTCTCCTATTCTGTTCTTGCTAAATAAAGAAATAAACTGATTTAACTTTTCTTTTTGTCTCATATACAATATTTTAAAACTTTTTCACTACCCAACACTATTCTTTATCTATTATTTGGACCCTATCTTAGAGGGAGTTGTATGATAACTTCTCTAGATTCATGGCCTGGCATTTTTTTTTACATTTGGATAGTTCTTCTACGCTCCTCAAGTTTGATTTTGAGGGATTGTCTGTTTTTTTTTTTTGTTTTTTTTTTTTTTTGTTTTGTATCTATATTTATAATTGATGTTAGACCACAATGCATTTTATTACATTTTTTGTAGGCATTTAGGTTCTCAGTTGGCTGAACTAGAGAAGATAATTGATATGATGCTACATGCAGACCTCATCAAATACGTTACAGCTGAACTAAACAGGCCCATCACAGATCTTCAGGCTTTGGCAGATGAGGTAGGTGATGGTATATAAAAATAAAATATTTAAAATAAAAAATAATTTTTAGCAGCATGGACTTTAACTAAGATAAATTAAAATTTTTTTTAACTTATTTTCATAATTAGAATAACTTTTGAAAATTTGGCCTCCCGCTCCACTAAAATAATCTTAATTTTCCCTTACAAAAGTTTCTTTTGTCAGCAATAATTATGTGGGAAAAAATTTAATTCTCTTTTGTCTCATATAAAGTATATCAGATCACTAGTACAAAAAATAATAATAATATATATATATATATATATATATATAAAAAGAACTAAACTATAAACTTCATTTTCTTTTATATTCTCTCCAGGTTTGTTTTTGTTGCATTGCAAAAGCATTGCTTTTGTTTTAAGAAAAATTATATGCTTTAACACCAGTCAATAGTACTTAGTAGACTGGAAATTGCTCTATGTAACTTTATGAAATTCATCAATTATTTTCTATTTAAATTTTTGAAATGAGAAATTATTATTATACATTGAGTTATTCTCAATAGTATTCTTACCTTGATTGTTATAATCACATTATATCCTCCCATATTTTTCATATTACCCTCATAAATTGAATAAAGTCTGCTATTTATGCTAGGAGATATCACATCAGTTAGGAAATTTGTCTTTGTGATGTTAATTTTGCATTTTTGTTGAACCAGACTTTCACTTTCAGGACTTGAACTCTTAACTACCAGGTAGTTAGATGCATTTGATCAGTGCTTTTATTCACCAAGTCATTATCTTAAAGAAGATAAGTATTGTAACTATAACAATGAACATGAGAACACCAAATAGATAGATCAATGTATCACCATCAATCTCTAATAAAGCATAAAATCAGAAACAAATTTAAGTGTTAGATAATACAAGAACTGAAAGATTTTTCAAATACACTCCACCAAAAAAACAAAAAAACAAACAGCTGATGAAATATCTTGCATAGCAGATGAAATTTCCTACACTTGTTAATAATTTTTTACTAGTTTAAAAGAAAGTTTTATTATAAAAAAAATAAAGAAAAATTATAAAAAATTTGTAGTAATTGTACTTCATCTGAGAAATATAGAAAAACTTGAAACTATGATATCCCTTATGACTAGATATAAACAATATATGGAGAAAATATTAGAATGGGTGTTATTATATAACTATCTAACTAGTTAGGATATATAGACACATATGTAAGATATTGTTCCTGTCAAATGTGCTCCTAAAGATAAGTGATACAAGTTCAAATCTCATCAAAGATTCTGTCTTTATTTCCAATTCATTATGCTTAATCAATGACCATAGAATGTAAAATAACCTGGGAATTGTGAAGAGCAACAAAAATAATAATGAAAATGTTTTGTTAAATTTGGATCCTTCATTATAGCTAACATTACTTAGGTACAAACAAAGAAAAATTAGATGATAAAGATTGTAATTGTGAATGTTACTGAATGGTTAATCATGATAACCAAACCAAGAAGGCATCATTCATGTCATATTGACTCCAAGGATGATACAAATTGAAATTTTGTTGGAGATTACTTCTTTATTTCCAATTCAGACTGATTATTTATTAACAAGAAAATATAAAATGACCTGAGTATTGGGATAAACAAAAAGCAACAAATCTGACAGTACTTCATATAATAAAGTTTGCTTTTCAAAAAGTATATTATAAAAAGAGTGGAACAGATGTTTCAGACAAATGAGTCCCCAAATTATTAATCAATAATGTAAATTTTGTTGCAACAACTTTTTTTTCTCAAATTCAGATTTCAATATAAGATAACCCGTTTGAAATGTTAAATCATAAAATTTCTCTAAAAAGATGAAAACTGAAATATGTATGAAAACCATTAGGTATCTATTGAAGAAATGTACGTTTAGTATTTCAACATTGGTAGATATAAACATCAATTAGAACTTTATTGATTGCATAGGTTGATGTGACTTTAATATTTTATCTTAAACTGTTTTACATTTGAAAAATATGCAAGTATAACAATATAAGTTATTTTATAGTGATTAATTTTTATTAAATAGTGAAGAAAATTTGAAATTTTTTTGGTCTGTAATGTAAATGTCATACAAAAAAATACAATCTTATAGACTTTTTGCTAAATGGAAAGGCATTAGTTATGCCATTTGATAGTTATCGCCCTTAACATGTAGTATAAAATATTTAGTATATTTAATTTTTGGAACAAAAAGTTTATCATCATTAACGTCAAACTGATCATGAGGGTTTTTGCTTAATAAAGAGAGAATTGTCAGGGAAAAGAATATTTAAATATAAATGGATTTATTTATTAATTTACAGTCAGTAAAATATTTTTAATTTTATACCTTTTTTTTTTTAATTAGGGGAAATAGTAAGTACAATGAAACATGGTTTGATTTTCACATTTGTTTGAAACTTTTTTCAAAATTGAGAAATATAAGTTTGTTTCTATATCTATGATTTTAAAAAGATTTTTTTACACAATTATTTAAAATATTAATCAAAACCATTTACAACCATTCAGATTAAATTATACATAAATTATGTTTTAAGTATAGGGAATTATCTCTTTGTAGTTAACAAATTTCTGAATTAAAACATTTTCTCTGTAAAGAACAATAACTGAAAAAATTAAATTGTTACTTTCATTTGATAAATTTATCAATTTATAGTAAATAATTTATACTTTAATGGTATGTAAATCATTAACACCTTTGGAAAAACAACTATAATGTTAAAAAAATAAATCTGTGGTATTAAGCCATTAACTGCTTTCTAAATATGGTAATTTTAATTTTCAGAGCAATTATTAAAATATTTCATATTTTTTAATAAGGAAAGAATATTTTGTATAAAAGAAAAAAGGATTTTGAGGAATGCAAAAAAAAAAAAAAAAAAAAAAAAAGTATCAAAATATTAGGAAAATTCATTCATGTGTGGAAGTTGATTTTTAAAAATACTTTTGCATTTTTGATGAATTTAAAAAAGTAAAACATTGGGATTGGCTTCCTTATTTTGATAAAATAAAAGAACAATTCTATTGCTTCTGATGATGAATAACCACTAGGTAAAGTACTTGTTATCTACATGTCATTGATGTTGACTTTATAAATAAATTCTTAAATCTAAGCTTGACTGCAAATGCTTTTGTGAAAGCCATCAATGTTTCTCTCTGAATTTCTAGGATGAAGATTTATCATTATTTATTAGGTTGGTGCAAAAATAATGATGTAATAATGTCGTTTTTTGACGTTAAAAAATACGTCAAAAAACGACATTATTACATCATTATTTTTGCACCAACCAAATACATACAGACTATTGTCTTCATTTTTGTTATTATCAAAGTTCTTCATCAATATTAATCTGCTTTGTCATTTTGAGGTATAATAAAATAAATTATCATCTCTGACTAAATATAATGCATGTCAATATTTCATGTAATTAGGGAAAATAACAATAATTATGGCACTAATGATATCAGTGTCACTAAATTATGGTCTAATATACTGCATGTAGAATATCCAGAAAATGTTGGTCACAGTATGAGTTTATGCTTGACTATAGTAAAAATTGTTTTTTTGGCTGATCTGTTTTTTATATAGAAATCTCAAAAAATCCATGTGAAAGTATATAAAGATTAAAAATGAAGTCCAAAACTAAACAAGGAATAATTTATTTACATAAATTGAAAATTCATAGTAAGCAACAGCAAAGTAGAAAAGTAATATTATTTACTGATATTACTGATAATTTCTATTCTTTCTAATGACTTGAAGCAGCCTACAGAAATTCATTCAGGAATAATAGCTTTACAAACAGTTAATATTGATTCCCAAGTTCATTTTTTTTTTTTTTTCTTAATATAAATTCCTTGATGATAATGATAGGTTTTTTAATGTAGTGAGTCCCAGAACCCACAACTTGTGATTTGGGTGGCTTCCTGGGAAATTCAGTGGTTCCCAACTAAAGTTTCTTAAGAAAATTGTTGTATTAAACTGCACGACTACATTATTTTTTTATTTTTTTTAATCATGCTGAATGACTTAAATTTACAGAACAATTTTTTATTTTTTGTGAATTACGACAAAACAAAAGTTCTTTTTATTTTTTATTTTTGTTTCATTCAATAAATTTAAACAAAAGTATTTACACTTAATCTCAGTTCAATTAAAAAATATATTTTTGAGAATTATGAGCTTTTTCTTGTTTTTTTTATGTTTTTTTTTTTAAATTGGCAGAACAAAAAATGTTAAAATTAAATACCAAAAATAAAAAAAATGAACCAAGAAAGTATCTGATAATGTGACATTGCTGTCTTTTTTCTGCCACCGATTCATCCCAACACCTAATAAAAGAAAGAAAGAGAAGAACTAGTCAAAATTATTTGAAAGAATAGCATCAAAGGATTAATGCAGTGTTTATTATTTAACATTACAAAAAATATTAGCCTACCTATGGTCTGTACCAACCCATACAGGAAATTTCTTTTTCACTGAAGACATTTACCTTTTCATGGGAAACTTTAGTTGTGTCCCTGGGATGAACAGATGGGAATATTACTGCATCCTTTAAGATTTTTATGCATCAGGTACACAGAATGTGCATCTATTGGCATCTCTGCAAATTGCTTGCTGCATTCATGAATATATACTTATTGATAATGCTCCAAAGATTCTCAGTGGAGATTAGATCAAGGGAACATGGCAGCCACACCATTTATCTAAGAATTCATTAGTTGCAATAACAGTGTGAACTGGAGCATTGTCATGCAAGAAAATAATTATAATACTACTGTTTAGTAAGGTATGCTTGAAAGTGAATTCAATATAGACAGAAGAGGTCATTATAATGCCATTACCAACCTTCCAAGGCCCAACAAAATCATTATGATTTCTGCTCAAAATATAACAACTCCACTTCTTTACTAAGGCCTTATCTAAACAAGCACAATTAATTTTGTCAACTGCTAGGCATCCAGCATACACTCTTCTATAAATCACACTCTAGAAATCTAGTTTTGTATAATTTGATCTTGTTGATATGCTTTCTGATACCTTGACTTACAGATAGAACTGAATTTTTAAAATTATATGGAAATTTGCATCATTTGTTCTGTGTGTGCTACTGGTAGAGATTTCTGCCATTTGCATATGAAAATTGCAATTTCAGTTAATGGATTGAGTTTGAATCTGTTTTTTAGATGTCGTACTCCCCACCCGCCAAAGAAAACAACATTATTTCTGTTAGTATTTAGTTCAGAAGGTTTAAAAAGCATAATAGTGTAATATTGTATTAACCTATTGAACCTTAGTACCAGATCACTTGTTGATGATTAAACACTGGAGTATTGTACTAATAACCTGCTACTATTGATTCAGCACATTAAGAGAGGTTATTCCACACACCATTACCATTAGAGAGAGTTCAAGTGGGATTATTTCTTTTTGTATTTCTAATAAACAGTTAATCTTTACCTATTGGTACCATTCTTGTACCAGTAAATGTATGGAAAAAGATGAAAAAAAAACAAAAACAGTAAGGATGAATCACTTCTATTAAACTGATATTCTGTGAAATGTTAATTTGTATTAATAAATCATGAATTTTATTTGTTATTTATTTTTAAATGACATCTAGCTTTTAAAATCTTCAAATCAAAATTCTTTACTAGACTATAGGAGCAATATTTTAGTGTAGAGGTTTACACATTTTTCACTAATTATCTTATTTCTGCTTTTTCACTATGTTCAAGGTTCAACCATTAAAGTGCATAAGTAGAACAATAAATCCATAGTCGAAATGAGTGTAGCATGGGAAAGCATTTATTTTAAATAACAAATATTTTTCCATATAATCTTTTGGGTCAATCCACATGTTATATATCAAAGGTTGTTTATTGACTTTTTGATATGTTACCTGTCAAGTGCAAAAAACCTACACCTCAGCCCCAAAACATTGGCATTGAATGTTTTTATTCAGTGGTGAATAATTGTGATAGACTATAGACCTATTGATTCACCTTTTGTGTATGTGCGCACACACACACACACACACACACACACACACACACACACACGGTTGATCAATGTCATGTACATATGTGTATATGTATGTATGCTATTTTTCCAGCATAATCTCATTCTTTGTGAGTACTCTTAATTATATAAATTGAACATTACACAATGAACATTTCAGATCAAAATTCAGCTAATAGCTACATGCTAAGCTATGGATATATTGATCCAGCTTCATAAACAATAAAATAAACTATATTACTATGAATATGAGAGCTGCTTAATTACTTTATTTTGATTTCATACTGTTTTGTCTTAACTGTTCAACATTGTTATAAAACAATTATAATTTATTGTTAATAACTTTGAAAAGTCATTAACATATCCAACACTGTTTGGACATTTAAATCATGTCTTTGTATATTTGCTCTTATTAACACAACATTTCAGCATATTCATTCTTCAGCCTCCATCATATATAATCTGTGAAAATAAAAGGAAATCTCTTAACTGTACAAATAGGCAACAAAAATTTTCTATTAATGTACCCATTGAACTGGTTTTTGTTCACAGCAACAGGTACACAAAGTGTCTAGCTGATTCCAAACAACACTGAGGTGGGCTCCACAATACTCAACACTTTGTTAAACAAAGAAAAGCATATAGTTTTGGAATTCATATTAGTCTGACTCCTGATTGTTTGATCCTTCATGCCCCAATGATGCTTTCTCTCACTTATCTGGATTTTATCCCAGAGAGGGTAATGTGTATCCTTCTTCCACTATAGTCAACCATATTAATTTTTTCCACCTTACTTTTAATTATAGCAATCTTGTGTTCCTCAATTCTGATTTTAAAGGGACTGCTGAGATGTCTTATATACTTTGTTACATATACAAGTATATTATAAGGGTATTTTTTGTTAGACTTTTTTTATTGTTAGGAGCCAACTATAATAAGACAGAAATGGAGGATTTATTATTAGATAACATTGATCTTATAATGTAGACAGATCTGTCCTGCTGTTCCTTCTACATAAGGAATGTTTGCTGTAGCAACATAGTCATACTGGATGTTCTCCTTTTCCTTATCCTAGAAACAGACCATGATAGTTATATTGGATTTAATCTGTTGAGGGTTAAAGAATAGTAGTAACAACAGCAAATAAACAAAGACATTTGAGTGCCCAAAGAATATTGGATTTAAAACAATAAAATGAAGAAAAATAGTCAGGAATTAATAATGAAAATAGTACAAATTTCAAGTAACTTGATAAGTCAATCATTTAATATTAATGAGAAAGTAGAATATTTCAAGGTATTTCCACACATATCTATTCCAACGTCCCTTCTAGTTTTCTAAACATTCTGCAAAGTTCTCTTTAGAAATTCTCATTGACTGTCTTATTGCATTCAATTTAATCTTATGTTCTGAAATCTCCTTTTCAACTTTAGTTTTAGGAAAAGCTAAAAGTTGCAGGATGCCAAAGCTTGATTTTTTGCAGTGTTGACACACACTGAGAATATATTAAAGTGGCTAGATATTTTCTGTCCAGTTTCTTGGATCTTCTAATTATTGCACTGTGAAGATCTTCTAAAACATCAGATTCCCAGCTAATTTTGAAATATTGGTGTGAAACACTTATCTGGGTTTGCTTATTGCCTCATTACTGAAAACTGCCTTGATCATTCAAATAGTTTCTGTGGCACTGTGAATGCAATGGTCATACAGTATAAAAACTCACTCACTAGTGACTTGCTGTTGATTCATGAAAGAATTTCTTCTAATTGGTTGTCAGAGTACATCATACAATTGGTTCTGAAGATATAGAAGATGGCAAAATACATTGTGAACAAAACTTCTGTTGCCAAACAGAAACAAAAAATGTGTATGGGTAAATTTTGAAAGCATTCATGCTACACTAAAATACTTAACGCATAGACTTCTATATTAATAGCTTTTACTTTTTGATATTTTCTAATTATAATGTTGATAGATGATTACATTAACAGATATGTTAATAAATTTAAAATATATTCTAACACTTTTTGTTTATTTTTTTTATTTGAAATGTTATTTAAATTGTTAATTATTTTTTTAAATTTATTTTTAAGGAGAAACTAATTGCAATTGTTCTGGGAATGTTGCGACAACATAATTTTGAATTTGTTAATGTCCTAAGAGAAGAAGCTTTTACAGCATTGAAAGCTACGATAAAACAGGTAATTATGCAGGTATGGTACTATTTTTTCATTTTGTGGATGACGCACCTGAAGGTATTCTTGCACTAATTTTGGATGCATGGAGGCAGGGTCTAGGGAAGATGGCAGCAACTTGGTGACTTTCTTTCTTTTATTGTAACCTTTCGGTATTTATATATATGTATATACACTACAGTTCAAAAGTTTGAAGCCACCCCCAGAATTAGCATGGGAGGAAATTGACAGAAGAGTGAAAAAGAAAAAAAGAAAAAAAAGGGCTCTTAAAGTTATTAAAAAAAAAAATGAAATCAATTATCAGTTTTATAATTTTACAATAAATGCCAGCAATTAAAAAGAGGCTGAAAGAGGATATTTTGACGAGACTATAATTTAATCATTTTCTACTTTTTGAGATAAAATTTCTACTTAAAAAAAAAAAAAAAAAATTAATAATAATGTCTCACGTTTTTTTTTTAATCATGTATAATATTTTTCTCTTTTTTAAAAGTACAAGACAACTACTTTCTGGGCCAGTTTAAAAAATTACTGGAAGTGGTCTCAAACATTTGAACTGTAGTGTGTGTGTATATATATATATATATATATATATATATATATATATATATGGGTTCCTGTGCGTCTTGGAAAATAAAATGTAAATTATCCAGGGCTGCAAAACCCTGGAAAAATGGATGTTTTTTTTTTGTTTTTTTTTTAAAAACCTTGAAAATGCTTGTATTTTGTTCTGGAATATTTAAATTATCTGAGAATCTCTCTCTCAAATCATAAAATTAATGTTATTGTTAACAAATATACTCTGGATTATTTTAAACATAACTTGGGTTTGATATTTTACATTCAAAACTAGATATTTTTTAAATAATGCGTTTCAAATTTCAGGGTGAATATAAGACTATAAAATATTATTTCCCTTTGATTTCGGTTTCAGTTCAATTTTTTATAGTAACCAAAACCCTGTGTCAGAAGCATTATGAATACAAATTATTTTTCATTTATTTATTTTTTTTTGTTAGTTTAGAAAACGACTCACTTGAAGAATAAAATATTATTAGGTGAATTAATTGTAAATGTAAGTATGAAACTTAATAGAATATTTTCATTCAAAACGAGCGACGTGTTGAACCATCACTCTACCGAAATAAACTAAAACATGTGGATCTGGATCCTAGTAGTTGTGCTAAAGTTTATTTACTTAAGGTAATGCAGCAGCAAAGCTTTCCTACAGAACTTGCTTACCTCCACTCTCCTCAAGGTAAAATAGTACCTGAATTATTAAAAAATTTAAACTTATTCATAGATGAAAGGGGGATAATCAGGACTAAGTGTAGAATAGGTAAAGTCACTACTTATGATTATGAAGTTATCAATCCTGTCTTATTGGCTAAGGATCATGATTTGACTGAACTTATGATTGTGGAATATCACAAACGATGTAAACATCTAGGAATTCAGTCAACCTTAAACAAAATCCGCCTTTCAGGGTTTTGGATACACAGGGTGAGACAAGCTGTCAAAAAAGTAATTTCTAAGGGCGTCTTGTGCCAAAAATTTAATAACCTTGCTTTCAAGTATCTTAAGGTTACCAATCTTCCTAAACACCGAGTGAATCTCATTAAACCATTTTTACATACTGGGATTGACTATACTGGACATGTTTGGGTAAAGGGTGACGAAGGTGTTAGTAAAATGTACATGCTCAATATTAGAGCTGTACACATAGAGTTGGTTAAAGACATGAGCACTCACTCATTTATTCTGGCCCTGATTAGATTTACTAATATATATGGAATCCAATCTATAGCTGGTTGCAATCTTATAGAGGAAGTTTTTGTCCCCTCTGAATTCAATGAACACTTCCAAGTGTATAATATTAAGCACATCAGAATACCTCTATATTCTGCTTGGGTTGGGAGTACATGGGAACGTATGATCAGGACTATTAAATCATGTTTATATAAAACAATTGAACGTGCCCGAATTAGATATTTTGATCTCCTTACTGTAATTTTGGATGTTCAGAGTGCTATAAACCAAAGACCTCTCACTTATAGATGTTCTTCGGATTCAGACCTCGAAGTAATAACTCCTAATTGTTTTCTTCGTCCTAATGCTAATTTGGGACTTGTACTGAAATTGGATGATCAGGATGTTTGAAAATCTGAGCCCCCTTCAAGATTAAATGTGGTAAAATCCATTGAAGCTCGTGATTCTATGTTGACTAGATTCCGCAAGCTTTGGTATCAGGATTATCTGTTGAGCTTGATGGAACAGTGTAAAGATTTGCACGAGGTCAATTTTCACAATCGAATCAATGTTGATGATGTGGTTCTTGTTAAGAATCCTGCCAAGTCTAGACCATTTTGGCTGCTGGGAAGAGTTTTGGAGTCTTATTATAAAATTCAAAATGAAGGGGCTGGCATTGAATCCAAAAATAAGTGTGGTATATCTAAAACAAACTAGCCTATTCCCTTCCTTCATAAAAAAACAAAACCTGTTATGGTCCTCAAGAGATCCGATTTTGATCATTAGGAAAGCCTTACGAATGTAGGCTAACATCACATATTTATTAGACCTAAATAGCTTTAAAACAGGCAGAGGGTGGTTGAACCAGAAAAGGTGAAAATGGACAAAAGCTCATCAAAATAATAATTTAATAACACAATTATAAAAATTATATTTTTATATTTAAATTGTTTAATTATCAACAATGTTTGCCAATGTTCTTTTCTTCTTGACAGCAAATTTCTAATTTCATTTTTAATGGATAACATTTTTTCTGA
Organism: Acanthosepion lycidas; assembly: GCA_963932145.1. NCBI lineage: Eukaryota > Metazoa > Mollusca > Cephalopoda > Sepiida > Sepiidae > Acanthosepion > Acanthosepion lycidas. The sequence continues at coordinate 38,048,927 of OZ010616.1, read as the reverse complement.
TACCTCATAAAAAATAAATGGTTGTAGGACAAAAATTGAAACGGACAGAAGCTGGTAGACATTCCCTTTTAGAGGAATAACTTATTTGAAACTAATTGATGCTGAGCATTATGTTAAAACAACTTTTTTTTTTTTTTAACTTAAATAAATGATTTATGCTTTTAGGTTGAAAAATAGTACCTGATGAAATATCTTGGGTTCAGTTGATGACACCTGATTTAATGGATTGAATAATAATGAGTTTTGCTACAAGCCCCTTTATAGCTGAATTGGCATAAATGAACTGTAATCAAGATTTCAAGTTAAATTTTTCTTTTGTCAAATAAGTAACCAGAGATTAAAAAAAAAAAAAAAAAAAAACAGAACACAAAGAGTAAAAATTTGACTTGGATTTACTGAAAATAAAGTGCTACACATGAAGTTTTAGCAAGAATGCTGAGGTTAGTCTACTTATAGCTTTGTAATATTTTAATTCAAACAAAGTGGTATCTAGAATGGTCACTTTCTGCATTACTTTTGCAGTAGACATTGAATTTTACAAGAAGTGTAAAGTCCTGATTTTTTTTTTTTTAATTTAATTTTTTTTTTTTTTTTTTTTTTTTTCAGTCTTTTTTTGCCATTCTATCTGCTTCTTGCTGCAATACTTTGATGCTGACTTATTTTTTTTTTTTTATCTCTCTTTATGGACACTTTCAGAGCTGAGGGTCTTTCCTTTTAATGTTATTTGTAGATTTTTTTTCCTTTTTCTTTTCCTCCTCCAACTAGTATACATCATTCTTGAAGATTTGCAATACTGTATTAGGGATTTGTGTATTAATTTTAATGGTCCATCCAACAACGAATCTTGTATAAACCTTAGAAAAATCAGTGTCTTCTCTTTCAGATTTCCTTTCAAAATCTCCTTGTTTATGGAGTATCCTCTTCCAACTTTTACTTACCCATGTGACAATTTGAAAAGGTTTTTGGGGCTTTTTTTTATTTTTTCAGTAACTTCCACAGATTTGTGTATTCTATTTTACCTCTTAAAAAATTTCCTGAAATGTGTCTACTCAATTCTTTGAAGAATTTAAATCACTGATTGTTATTTTTTTATTTATTTATTTTTTTATATAATTGGACTCTGTCTTTATGAAAATCTGTTCTGAGTTGAAAAATAAAAAAAATGCAATAAAACTAAGACATTATATAATTAGAGAAGTTTTTAATTGCTTTTATGGATGATATATATTAAAAACAATATTGTCTGAAGAAAAAATTTTTTGATGAAAAATGTATTTTTACAAGATTTTTTTTTTTTTACAATTTTAAATTGAATAATTTATAAAGTTTTTAAATCTTAAAATTCATTTTCAAAAAACTATATTTACTAATCATATATCACAAAGCTTATTTTTTTGACGACCCAGAATATTTTTAAAAGAATTTCAATTTGTTTTTGTATGTGTCATTACATGCAGAATAACAAAGTATGGATGTCCAAACCTATAATTTTATCATTAAAAGGTCATGTGTTTTAAGGGTTGTCCCCCTTATGGAGGTGGTGGACCCTCTTATAAATTTTATCTTTTGCTCCACCATACTTGACTATGAACACATTTGGTGTTCAATTGGCTGTCAATAAATCAATATATCAGAAAAACAAGATTCTGTGCTTAAGAAATGCTTGTATACAACATTTTATGCTATAAATAAGTAATATTTCTTTCTAATTAGATTAATTTAACTTTAAATTTGCTAATTTTCCTCAAATAACATTTCAGAAATATATATTTTATTTTTGCAAGATTTTTAAAACTGAGAATTAATTTGTTTGAAAATGTGTCAAAATGGCTGATCTTTATCAATTTTACGGAAAAAAAAAATCTATTCCAGTCAATATAATTTCTGTTTGAAATACACCATAGAGAATTTTGCTTACAGGAAATAGTAAATTTTAAATCCTTTAGCCTTCAATTAAAGCTAAAATGAAAGATTCAAGAAAGCTTTTTCATTTCTATTTTTGTATATGTTAGTCTGTTATGTTAACTCTTGAATATTCATGATGAGGTATAGTTTTTTATCATTTTTATTTTTTCATAGTAGCCCTTATGAAGACTTCTACACAAAATGTTTTACGACTATTAATCCATTAATGTCCATCATAAAATCTGGTATTAATTATAAGTTTCTACCTATAGCTCATTAATATCCTCCATTTTTCCTTTTGCAACATTTCTTTTACTCTTTTTTCTTTCTCTTCTTTTGTATTCATTGTTGGACTAATGATTTTTACATTCTGAAAACATCTTGGCTAAGCTGTAACAATTTTTGTTTGGCCACCAAAGAAACTTGTAGTTTAGTATTATCCTCATAGTTTAGATGCTGTTCATTAATGACTGCCTTCACAATGCTCAAATCAACCATTTTGTTTTTATCTGGAAGGAGTTCAGAGATAATTTCCTTCTATTTTTAACATATAAACAGCACTACCTTCTTTGATATGCTTAGGGATGTTTGTCTTCCAGTTTCTTCCATTGTAAAACATTCACTTTTCATTGCTTATTGCACTTTGTTTAAAAAATGTAACATTTTCATTATCTTCAAGTAGTGAACTGCACACAGAATGATCGAGTAGTATTTTTTAACTTTATGTAGAAGCCATTTACATAAAAAATATTTACTAATAATTAAGCCGATACAAATGATTTTGGATATGTTGGCTTTCTTCTCTTCTCTGTTTCATATAGTTTATATTCATTAGTATCTCTTTATAAGATTATATTCAACCTCGGCTAATCTACCTGACCCTGGAGTTTAGTAAGAAATCTCCAGCACAAAACATGGCAAACCATTTTTTCACAAATTTAATAAAAATAATTCTGATACATACAATCAAGTGATATTGCCAACAAGACAACAAAAGCAGAAACTTTCGTTTTTTAATATGACTGAAAGAAATTTTATTCAATTCTGCATAAGTGATGTATGTACCATAGGGCCTGAAATAACTTATTTAATCAATAAAATCTTTATTTTTCACAAGTCACTTATATTTTCATGCAAAATAAATTCTGTTGATTTTGTATTTTAGCAAATTTATTTTGATTATATTTTAAAATTTTCCTTTCAGTCTGTGATAGAAGCCGTAGCTACAGCTGATGACATAGATACAGAAGGAAATGTTGGAAGGTAAACAAGAATTTCTAACAGTCAGCCAACAGACATAATTTATGTCACATTATTATATCAATTCCACAGTAAATTTTATCCAATTAAGGCAGTTTGTAATGACTATCAGTTAGTGTGTTTTCTGGGTCTGAATCATAATATATATTCTTAAACTACTCAATACATTTTGACATTATTACTCTCTTCATATCAATAGCCATGAGCTCCCATGGAAGTAATTTTCAATGTAATTTATTAGTACTTTCCATTATTTTTATTCTCACATTTTTTCCTTTTAATACAATCAGTTCTTCATATTCAGTGTTTTTGTGGAGGTCTTGTGGAAAATGTATCAAAATCATAGGTGATGTCACATGTATATTTTCAATCTTAGAGAACATATAATTTGAAATATCTACCACTTCTACTCCAGCCCCTCCACCTCCGGCGTCTTCCTCTTTGGGTTGAGGTGTCCACTTGGTCCGAACCGAACTTAGGGGTAACTGGCTGTACGCTCCCTGAGTACCTGTAGATTATTTTGACCAGTCAACTGGTCAAGTCCTGCTTGCTGCCCACGCTGTGTTAGTTTTTAGATCCAGTAAATGGGGTGTTGTCCAAACATTCACAGTCGACTGGGGATGTGGACATGGCTGTGAGAGTTGGCGCTAAGAAGTTTTATAATGTGGCAAAATAAAACAAGAAATAATATCTGCAGAAGCCAGACAACAATGGGGGAAATATTGATGTTTTTTATATAAGAAGATAACATCAGAACGGAGGTTACAGGGAGGATAAAAACATTTAACATAAATGAGAAAAGAAAAAGACAAAATGCATCCAGCGAATTCCCAACAGAGAGAGGGTTTGTGTGTGATAAACGTGTATTGAATCGCCTGGGGGAGGGTTATGACTAATAGTCCAATCTCGGTTCTGAGAACAGGGGGGAAGTCTTCTTTCTCTCCCTCCAAAATTCTCTTGCAAATCTCTCGACTCACTGCGACGATAGTCTCGTGACTCTCTCGACTACAGTCTCTTTCCCCGACTCTGCTTTATTAGCAAAATCTCGAGTTAATATAGAAAAAGGATCAGCTGATCACAATTGACCCTCGGTCCAGCACGCAGCTACCACAAGTGCAAAAAACTATCCCTTGACATGTAAACCTATTCTCCAATTATTTACCTTATCTCAATCACGAGTTCTTCTCGCTTCACCAAAATTATACTTTGGGATATCTAAACATTGATTCAACCTTTTAATCAAAACAAATACTGTTAAACAAAACCAAGTATCTCGCCCATCCACATTGTGTACTAGTGACCCAGGTTTAAAACATTGCCTCCTGCCCTGAGATCGTGTTTCTCATCGGTAAACACACATCTTAACCCAAATTGTACTTTGATATATAAACACCGTTTCCATTTCCAGTCAATAAAAGTTATAGTTGTGTGTGTGTGTGTGTGTGTGTATACCTCTCTCTGTTACAAATATTTCTGTTAGGTAAATTGTAATCAACTTAAAGAAACTTATCTTTTTTAAAAGTGTTTTCTCTGTCTGATCACACTACTATTTCTTAAAATACTGTATATATTTTGATGTTATTGCTCTATTCATGTCAGTAACCATGGGTCCTAAAGAAATAGTATCTAGGGGCAAGCAAAAATTCAAAACTGCCAAAAAAGAAATTAATTTGTATGGAAACTGTGCCAGTTGTATATAAATAGCAAGGACTCTTGTATTTATAAAAGAACTTAATACTCTATTGACTATAATACTAGTGCATGCATAAAATAAAAGTAATAACCATGATATTTTAAATTTTATGTTCAAACATTATATAATTTTCAGAAGTCATTATCATTCAAAGAGATTTTTAAGCAATTGAACTATTTTTTTTTGTGATTTTTGTTCCCATAATGTTTCATCTGATCCATTCTATGAATTTTTCTGTCTCCTACCTGCATTAAAAATGATACCCACCACGTAGTCCATTGTGCAAAACAAAAAACCAGTTACAAACAAAATTTAAACTTCAGCAATAAAGCTTGTAAATGTTATTTTCTGCAACATTGTTTCATAATTTTTTAATCATTGGGCAATATTCTCAATTCTTTTCTTTGTTAAACAAATAATTTAATGTTGAGCGACAAAAGCTACACTGATATTTGCAATACAAAAGAAAGACTGTCTTCATTCATTTTGGCTAGTACTCTTAAAGAATTCTGTGGAATGGATCAGCTGAAACAGTGTAGGAAAAACTGAAGAATTATTGGATTGATAATGACTTCTCTCAAAAATAGAAAACACCTATGGTAATGAGTTGGAGTGCAGATATTTGAATTTTATGTTTTAACAGATGTAATCCTTGTGAATATGAAATGATCCTGTTGTATTTAAAACAAAAATAGTAAATTTTTTGTCATTATTTTAAAGTTATTGTTTAGAAAATTATTTTTAATTTTAAAAATTTGAATTGGTTAAAAATTTGAATTGGTTAAATTAAGTTTTTATTTAATTTTGCATTTTTTCATTGAAAGTTTTTTTTTTTTTTTACTTCTTTGTCTTCTAGACATTTTGTATTATGGATGCTATTACTTGTGTATATGTTTCTCTTACTAATCAAAATAAAGTGGATAATTGCCAGTCTCCTGTTAATAGTGTCATGTCAAGCAGGAAAAGTTCTTATAGTATGGTATTGTTCATAGCCTACAGAAGATATTTTCAAGTTTTAGTAAGGTGAATTTATTTTTAATATTTACACAATCCATTAATACATTATTTCCAGAAATGTGAAAAAATATTTTTGAAAATTTTTGGAATTTTTTTTTTTTAGGTAATATTAAATTAAAAATGTTAACTTGCATCATTACTAGAAATTAAATTTGTCTTGATTTTAAATGAGAGAAACTTCAAAGACTACTAATAACAATCTAAATTATTTTTTATTTTATTTATTTATTTCATTTACAATAAAATCTAAATGAAACTTTTCAGTTTGGCTGACCAAATGCGGCTATTAAACTATACACAGTGGATGCAAATGCTGAAAAATGTATTCCACAACATCCTCATTATTATTAACCGTGTAATGGTAAGTATAGATAAGATCTATTGGGAATAATACACTTGAAGTTTTTATATATATTTGGTATTACATGTTCAATTCCTGTTTCCATAGCCAAACTAGATTAATAATTTGGCTTGACGGTCAAAAATTAGATTATGAGATTAGCTTATCCATCATGACTCAATACTTTTTACACATTTATTGCACAGCTACCATATCTATATTTTCATTTTTTTCCTCTTGTACAATTGGACATTAGTCCCCAGATACACCAACACATACAAAAAAAAAAAATTACATACATGCTTGCATACACACAGCACAAATGAAGTAAAAGCAGACACATCATTGAATGAAAAAAAAAAAAAAAAAAAAAAGTAATGATGTTTAAAATTATCAGTGTGTAGCAGTTGTTCATTTTACTCTGGACTCAAGGATAAAACCTGTCAAGTGCTTTGTTCTAGAATTAACAGATCTAAAATGTCACTCTGATGGTAACAGATGAAATATGTGGTGATGTTTTTCATTGTTTTCTGCTCTGCTATGATTATTTTCTGGACAGCATCTATAATGCTCTAGGTACCCTCTTCCTGTCTGCTGCTGAGCATACCAAGCCAGCACACTCAATAGAGTCTGTGGTAAAAGATCATCAGCACCTCCCTTTGTAAATTATTTTTTTCTGAGAGGTCTTGGTAAATAGTCACTGTTGCACCTTCTTGACTATTGTGATGATATTTCTAGCCCAGGAGAGATGCTCTGCAATACATATACCAGGAAACTTAATTTTATCCACTGTCTCCACACAAACAACACCAATAACCAAAGGGACAGGTGCTGTATAAATATAGAGGATTGATTAGAAATACAAATAAATGGACATTTTGATTAGTTTAAGAGAAAGTTGATTTTCTTGATTTGTAAATACAATTTCTTTGTTACTAGTTGAATGTTAGCTAACATTTTTTCTTATTTTGATGACTAACTTAAACCTACTTTCAAAAATGACTATAAAAATTAGTGCATATTTTGTTGAATCTTTCCAATTAAGATTTTGCATGTCAATTTTGAAAACTATTTTTCTTGTTGTATTCTACTTTTACAATGAATCTGGCATGGCTAGGTAAGTGGTATGACAATATTATAGACAAAAAATATGTTACATAAACATTTGCATTAGATAGCTACAGTGAATATACTAATTCAGAAGGTGCTTATTTCACATGTTTTGCAATAAGTTTAGGGTGCTAAACACTGCAATTATTGTTAAAAAATATTTATATTAAAATCTAACAAAAATAGTAAGTTATGACATAGAATTACATAGTATAATTTTTTTAAATTATATTTTATATTAATAAATACCATAAAATAGTGAAGGCCACCATAGCTTTGTGTTGGTAATTAATGAAATTTATATTTTTGCTTGTGGCTGTAAAGCTATTTTGATCAATTTAATATTTTTTAATCATGTTGGATATTTCTTGTACAATTTGATTTGTAGGAAAATCTATTTTTGTATATGTAGTTTGTATTTAAAAAAATATTGTTTCTAACTTTGTTATTTAGAATTAATGAATTAAAATATCTTGATTTTTACTGTGATATTTCAATCTGATTTATTTTTATCAATAGACTTTTAGCTTTATATTTATATTAATTTATTATGTTTATTTTCATTGTTGGATTTGTAATTTAGGCTCACCTTTTATTGCTAGAAAAGATTTAGAAACAACAAATTTTCTCCACTATTTTCATTATTTACAGCAAAAATACAGCAATTTTGATAAATTATAATGGCAGTTTTCTTCATTACTATGTGATTTTAATCACTTAACAATAAAAGTAAAAAGGACATAACCTTTTTTAGTTCATTTTTTCTTTTAAAATGTATCATTATTTATAGAGAAGAAATTTCAAGAAAATTGCAAATGTATTTGAAATCAATTGCAGATATATATATATATATATATATATATATATATAACTCTATGGCATATTTGAGTGATGATCTAAGAATTGTGGTAAGAAACAAAGTGAAATAAATATTCACAAATTAATAATTACAATTAGAAAAAATCCTTTATTTTCAACTTTTGATTTCTAATCTGTCATTTTTACTATAGGCATTCCACACTGTGATTCGGGGAGTAATTCTCATAGCTGCAGGAAGGACAGGAAAAGATGCTGAAAAAGCTCTGCTACTTCCCGAGGAATGTTGTGGAAATAAAGATGATGATGAAAATGAAGTGCCAACAGTTGTAGAACCAGAAGATGAGGAGCTTTTGCATTTATCTGTGTAAGTTACTTTTTAATTTGATGTCTTTTCTTAAAATTTCACACTGGATAATCTTCTGTATATATTATCTTGTAGCTCTTGTATTATACATCTTGTAAGTATTTACTAAGCTTAGTATAGAACAAATCAATAAATGTGGGACGATATCTATTGAGGATTGTAATGACTTCTGAGACAAGCTTGCTTAATATGTATCTTATATCTGATGATACTATCAATCTATCTCATATTTGCTTTTTTTGCCCATTTATCAAAGTAACATTTTCTTTTTTTTCTTTTTGTGTGTGGGTGTCAAATTATGGACCATTACTTTTTCCCAATTGATGGATTTGCAAGGAGAAAGAACATATTAGATTAAAACAAATGTTTGGTGTTTTTCAGTAGGTAAAATTTGAACATGTGACTTAATTTCACACATGACTGAAATTTATCAGCACATATACATATTATGAAAGGTGACCTCTTTCTATGTGATTAGTGCATAGAATGTGAAATGTTTTATGTTAAGAGAAAATAGAGAAAATGTGATGCATTTTTGTTATTTGAGGCCTTTTATTTCTGGAAAGGAAAAGGAAAAACCCAACAAACAGCAAAAAAGATATGTGCTATTTATAGAAATGGTGCCATAACCAAAAGTTCCAGGTCAAAGAAAAAAAAAAAAAGAAAAGCCCTTTGGAGTCAGTCTTCAGACTAAGTAATACTGGTGTTGTGGCAAGTTGCCAAAGCATTACTTATAAGTGCGATGAAGCTTGTAAAAAAACCAAACATTTAGACCAATTGATCACCTAGAAAGATTCCAAGTTCTGGAAGGATGGAATCGTGAAGCTGTCTCAAAGATGGAAAAATATAGTGAAACAAAATGGCATATATATATATATATATTCTTTGAAATTCACTTGAAAATGCTACAAACTGTTGTTCAGACCCAATATATTTTTAGGTCTTTGAAAAAATAAAAGTGCAACCTTCCTTATAAAAACAATAGAGTAAAAGGAAAATTTTTGATGCTTTTTTTTCTTTTTATGTGCCATGTCCTTTCAGGACATAGGTGATCATGGTTCTCCACCTCCCTCTGTCCCTTGCAACTCTCAACAAGTTCCTTCCCTCTGCTACCTCTCCCAGACCATGTTCTGTCAACCAATAGCTTAATCCCACTAGGTATGTCATATGTTGTTTTCCCTTGTCTCTCTTTCCCGCTATTCGACCCATGTCTATCAGATTTTCCAGGCCCTCCTTCCTCATTATGTGTCCCAGAAACTTCAGCTGCCTCTTCCTGATGTTAAGTATAAGCCTCCTTCTTGTTTGCATTCTCTCTAAGACCTCATCATTGCTCACATGCTCAGTCCATGATATTCTTAGCATCCTTCTGTAGAACCACATCTCAGTCACCTTGTGGCTCTTCTTCATCTTTAAGGAAATTATTCAACATTCACTGCTGTAAAGAAGGACAGATGTCATGTAACAGCTCAGTATTCTTTTCTTTGTTACCAAAGAAATCCTCCTGTCTTGTAATACTCTGCCCAGTTTTTGGAATGCGTCCTTGGCCATCCCAGTACGTCTAAGGATCTCAGTGTCACACTTACCATCCTCTATTAAAATGCTTCCCAGACTTCCATGTCTGCTTGATTCTAGTGTTTCCGACCTGCAAATCACATTTCAGGCTCATTCTTTTACTGATGACCATACATTCTGTCTTCTTGTAGTTTATGCTTAGTCCCTTCTTCTCACTCTCTGTCACTACCTTTTGTAGGAGATTTTGTAATTTTTTTCTGTGTCTGCTACCAGTATTGTGTCATCTGTGTATCTTGTGTCGTCTGTGTATCTTGTGTCGTCTGTGTATCTTGTGTCGTCTGTGTATCTTGTGTCGTCTGTGTATCTTGTGTCGTCTGTGTATCTTGTGTCGTCTGTGTATCTTGTGTCGTCTGTGTATCTTGTGTCGTCTGTGTATCTTGTGTCGTCTGTGTATCTTGTGTCGTCTGTGTATCTTGTGTCGTCTGTGTATCTTGTGTCGTCTGTGTATCTTGTGTCGTCTGTGTATCTTGTGTCGTCTGTGTATCTTGTGTCGTCTGTGTATCTTGTGTCGTCTGTGTATCTTGTGTCGTCTGTGTATCTTGTGTCGTCTGTGTATCTTGTGTCGTCTGTGTATCTTGTGTCGTCTGTGTATCTTGTGTCGTCTGTGTATCTTGTGTCGTCTGTGTATCTTGTTAAGATAGTTGCTGCCAATGCTAAATCCTGGTAGTAGGGTTTCCAATTCTTTCAGAATTGCTTTGCTGTATAGGTTGAACAGGACAGATGAGAGAGAAGATGCATACTTACCTTACACCCTTTTCTTTTTTTGTATATTTGCTGAACTTGTTCCCTATGTGCATGCATGCTGTTTGCTGCCAGTATAGGTTCTTGATGATTCTGATATCTTTCTTAACTATATCAAGGTTGCTGAGCAGTTCCAGCAGATCCTTGTGGCATACTTTGTCAAAGGCCTTTGCATAGTCTATGAAACAGTGGCACATGTCCTTCTGCATTTGTATCGCTCTTTCTGATAACATTCTAAGCATGAATATCATGTACCTTGTTCCAGTGTTTTTAACAAATCTGCACTGTTCTCATCTTATCTCTGGCCTGATTCTGCTGTGTGCTCTATTCATCAGAATACAGATGATGAGTTTTGTCACATGACTCATTAGGATTTGTTTGTGCTTGGTTTCTTAGGCATAGCTATGAAGATAGATCTGCTGAGGTCTTCCAGCATATCACCACTGTTGTAGATTTTGTTTGTTATTTTGGTGATATTGTCTATGCCAAAGTCATTGAAGGCTGTCAGCATTTCCATAACAATTCTGTCTGGCACAGCTGCCTTGTTTCTGTTCAATTTTAACTATAGTTTTTACTTTGGTTTTCAGATTTCCAGGTCTGTCGATAGTTCTGTGTATTGCTGGTTGTTCCCTTTCATCATGGAAGAGTTCTTCAATATAACTTTTTTTTTCCTTCTCTAATATGAGCATTCCATCCTTTGATTTTAGGCAGCCTGTTGACAAGCATGTTCTTCTGTCCTGTTAGTTACCTTATATGTTTGTGCATATCTCTTTTGTAGGTAGTACTCAATCTTTCTATTTCTGCACATTTTTCATTTAGCCATTCTTCTTTAGCTTGCCTGCATTTGGTCCTTATTTCATTGTGTAATTTTCTGTACTCTGTTCTGTATCTTGGCAGAGTTTTCTGTCTGCTTTCCATCATGTCATCAGTCTATTTTTTTCTTCTTCATCCTCTCTCCTTTGGGATGATATCATTTGCCGATGTCAATACAGCATCTCTTAGTGCGTCCCATTCAAGTTTCCATTGTGTGCCTCGTATCTTTTCACATTGTCCATCATATTTTTCTTTTAGATTTGGGTTGCTCAGGAGTTGTATTGCAGTTTGGGTGCTGTGTTAGGCTTCTTCAGTTTCCGCAGTTTCACTCTTAGTTTACATATAAGTGGGTGATGATCGCTTCTGCAGTCGGCACTTGGGTAGGTTTTGCAGTGAATCATTGCATTCCTGAATCTTTTGTTGATGATTATATAATCAATTTGGTTTTTAGTTTCTCCTCCTGGACTCCTCCGTATCCACAGTCGTCTCAGATGCTCTTGGAACCATGTGTTGGCTATTACCTGGTCATTGGCTGTGTGCCATTGGATTCATTTTTCTTCATGTTTGTTGCAGGTTCCTAGTCCGAATCTTCCTGTTATATTATATACTTCAAATTTACATGAATTTCAAACAAAATAATTGAATTTATTAAACAAAGTTTGTGTGTGTGTTTTTAAATCATGAAAATTAATTACATATTAATTTCATTGTATGTGTGTCTGTGTGTGAAAAAGAGCAAATATACTGACATTAAATAAATGTAGTTTATCATTTCTATCTACCAGTATGTTATATACTAACTGACTTACTGGTTGTTGCTTAATTGTGATGATTAATTTCTTATGTCCAGCTTTAAAAAATAAATTTTGGAAAATGAATGAGTGATTGATGGTCTATTTATATTTTATTGCTTAGTCATTCAAATAAAGTTTTTTCTTCTCTGAAAGTAGCAACCACCTTGTCATTTAGATGACAGCTTGCTAGTAAATAATAATAAACAACATATAAAGGGAAGTAAGCAATGGTGATATTGTTATAGTTAAGTATAAATGATTACCAAAATGTTTAAAACTATTTAACTATTTTAACTACAACAATATCATGAATACCATTTTATGATACATTTAGATCTCTTAAATGTTTTGTTGTAGATAAACGGAAAGGGACTTTGCTTGGGCATCATAAAAGTAACCTTATTGGGATCAACATTTATTTTTGTTTATAAACTTAAATTGATTCTATAGCTTAACATACAGCAGAATATTGCTATGAAGTTTTTATGATATAATGTTTGATCATTATTATAAGAAGCTCAGGAAGTGCATTGATAAGGAGATGATGTGCAAAATGTTTTCATTATTAAGCTGCAGACTTATGTACCTGTGGGTGTATTACGACATCATCATTATTATATATATATATATATATATAATGTGTGTGTATGTATATATATATATATATACATACACACACACACACACACACACATGGAATGAGAACGAATCAAATATAAATTCAAATGTTCATAACATTAATTTAAAATAGGGCTCAATACAATCCAATAATAGAGCAATATTCTTTATTATAGGATATTACATATAAACATGTAGAAACAATGCTACATAAATGCACCCATGTTTTGATGTGTATCAACACTTCTCATCAGGTGGTAGTAAATGATGGATTAGTACAATTATTAGGATTTAATTAGATACAACCTTTTTTCCTGTGAAAAAAACAAAGAAAAGAAAAAGAACAAGATAGAAAGACACAAGAAATAATCTCTTTTCCAAAGAAAAGGAAGAAGAGAAAAAGGAAAAATATAACGAAAGTATAGAAATGTAAAGTAGCAAGACTTGTTATGCTTATAATTGGTTCAACCAACCAAAATGGCCTATACCAAGTAAGAGGTCATAAGACAGATTTAAAATTGCAATGAATGAAGATGTTATATTTGAAACAAAATCTTTGCTACGATATTAACATCAAATAGCTGACATTTCCTATGAGGAAGAAGACTTAATTTAACAATACTTTATAGTAGATAAATAATATGGTTCTTTAAGAAATGAAGGAAAAGGAAAGAAAAATATTTAACAAAATAGTGAAAACATCAAAATGTATATACCTCTAGACTAAATATTACCAGTAATGTTAGAAGAACAACGTACAAACTATACTACATAGAAAAGGTCTAACTAAAAATAAACTTTATATGTTTACAACAAGGTAATTCAACATATAAGAAGTAGTAATTGTCAAATTTCAAAGTCTAGCAAAATTGCAGGGTCAAAGGTAAAATGTGTTTACAATTGACTGTTAATTCAAATCTTTGATTTAATAAATCTTCGCTATTTAAAAATCTGATTATCTGAATTTTCTCCTGTAAACACAGAAAACAAGGTTTATATAAAGATCTACATGCCCTTGCCAGTTTTAAAATTTTCCATTTAACTTTAGGGGTTTATTATTTTCTTTCAACTTCCAAAAATATTTTGAAAGTGAAGTATTTTTTCTATAAGTAACATTAGTAAAAGAGGATAAGTGCTGATACCAGTAGTTTTTGAAAGCATCCTTGGTTCCACCAATATAAAACTTTTAAACCCTCAGATTTTCTATTGTATAGATAGAACACAGATTCACAAGGGATTCAGTTAAGCATTTGTTAGACAGTGGGCATTGGTTAGGATTCCTACAATTACATTGGTTACTATCTTTAACAATATTTGCATTAGTGCTTGCATTATGGTTAAAATTATTAAATTGGTTTAGTGTTCTATTGTTGTGCAACTATAACTAAGTTTTAATGTATTCCTATTAAAAATCTTACTGAGAGGATTGCTTTTTGGAAAATGTTTGTCAATTAATTTGAGAAATTATGGCCTAACTTTGTACTAACTAATTTATTAAGTGGAGGTGTGTTCCAGATGATCTTTCTATTACTTTTCTTTGAATTACCATCATATTCTCTAAAATGAATTTCAGTGGACTTATAACCACTTTTCGTAAGAACTCTATTGTACACACTACTATGTTTCTCAAACACATCTTTGTTCAATGAGTGTTTGCTAATTCTACATGCTACAGAGGAAAGGATATGTCGGATTACAGATGGTGGGCGATTGGAATTAGGGTGGCTATAGATTGGGTTGGCATTGTTTTTCATATAAGGCTGAAAATTGTCATAGCCTAGATCTAATGTTATATCGGGAAAATCAACTTGTTTGGTATTAGTACTTATTTTAACCTTAACCTTTTAAATTCCCTATGAATCATTTTTCTTAGTTTATCAATTTTCATTTTTGTAGAGTTTTTTACAACCATAAGACCATCATCTCTATATAGCCCTATACTATCTAGAGTAATCTTCTCATAAGCAGTAAGGTTATACAAAATATATAAACCAACCAGGTCAGAAAACTCTTCAGAATCCAATGATCCTATAGAAATGTCAAAGTTATCATCAGAATTTTTTATCCACAATAAAGAACAATGGGTAAAAAATTCTGTTGATATGAATTTGAAAACTGTCTTTGCTTTTAATTCTCTAATTGACTTTTGATACATTTTATTTATTTTTTCTTAGGATGTCCTAAAAATGTAGATTTCATATAATGCCGTATTAAATGATTGTTTTTGTTTTTTTTTGCCTGATTATTCTCAAAGAAGTACTATATTTGATGGTATTATTGCTGACTCTTCTCCCTTTTGGTATGAAACTTTTTTTTTCCTTTTGATAAGAAACTTTTTTTTTCCTTTTGATAAGAAACAAATATATAAAATATTTTTTTTTTTTTTTTTTTTCATTCTTTAATCATCAGACTTTTTTTTTTCTTTCTCTAAACAGCAGTGAAGATTTGGATGTTATGATCTCAGAAGCAGAATTTTTGGGAACTATTCAGTGTTTGAAAAAAATGCTGTGTTCTGTTTGTGACCATGCACATGATCGTTGTGTAAAATTAATGGTAGCTCGGGCAAAGGTAAGAAAAAAAAATAAAAAAGATTATTCTTTGTGTAATGAAACAATAGTGAGATCCAGTTTGAATTAAATTACTAAACTGGTTTATGGAATACAATGAACATAATTTCACTTATTTAACTGAATGCATATACATAGGGTTTAAGTTTTGTTATTGGTCAGTTTAGCTTTTTCTTAGATAAATAATTTAGGATCTTTGTGTGTGTGTACATACATTATTTGATTTTATGAGTGGGTGTTGAAAAGTTCTTGCTCTAGCTAAGAAAATTTACTAAAAATTCAGATATTTTTTTGAAAGTGGTCAGGATTTTAAATTTTCAGCACATGTCTCATATACAGTGCGGGGAGGAAACAAATATTTGTACATACAAATTTTTAATTAATTGTATTTCCATCTAATGAATAAAAATTTTATATAATTAACTGACACAGATGCATAATAACTAAATATGCATAGAAAAAAGAAAAATTGATATAATAGAAATAAATCCTATTTATCCATTTTAATCAGTGAAAAAAGTATTCATACAATACAAAAAAGAATACATAATCTTCATTTAATACTTTGTAGAATAGCCATTATTCCCTTCTACAGCAACCAACTTGTAGTTCTCAATTAATGATTTGCAAATTCTAGTTGGTATTTTGTTTCATTCTTCTTTGCATATGATCTTCAGATCAATGATAATTGGAGCTCTTGAATGGATTTGAATTTTCAAATAAAGTCACAGATTCTTGATTGGGTTTAAATCTGGTAACTGACTTGGCCATTTCAGGATATTTACATTATTTTTAGCAAGCTATTTTTTTGTAGATTTTGCAGTGTACTTAAGAACATTATCTTGTTGGAAGATCCGATCAGGAGGAAGTTCAAGATTTTCAATCAAAATCATTAAATTTGCTTCTAAAATAAAATGCTGCAGCATTCATTCTACCATCTATTACTGATATATTGCCAGTATCATTTTCAGAAAAACATCCCCAAGCCATTTCCAAATTTTACTGTTGGAACTGTGTTCTTTTGTTTGAAGGCATTGCAATCTTTCCTCCATACACGATTTCTAGAATTACATCCAAAAACTCAATTTTGTTTTCCACCATCCATGTTACTTTGTCCCAATACGATTTTTCCTTATCGCTATATTCTCAAATGAATTTCAACCTGACATCTCTGTGTCTTTTCAATAGCAGTGCAGTTTTCTGAGGGTAGTGTGACTTTAGATTGTTCTTATGAATTTCATTTCTTATTGTCTGTTTTGTGACAGATTCCTGATGAAAGCAAATCATCCTGCAACTCTTGATGAGTAACCATTGGATTTTGTTTAATTTGACACATTAATTTTCTCAAAAATTTTGCAGAAATCCCATGGAACACCCGTTCTTTGGTTTTCAGCAGTTTTGAGTTTTTTTATACCTTGCAATGAATAGTAGTAAATGGAATATTAAGGTTGTTTGATATTTTCCTGTAACTTTTACCTTGTTTTCAGAGTTTAACAATCAGTTCTTTTTGTGAATTTGTCAGTTCTTTATCTCTTGTCACGATGAAAAACTTTTTTGCATGAATATCAATATCTGTTTGTAATTTTTAGGCTAAAAATGACTACTGATAACATTATTGAAACATTCTCCTTTAATAATCTAGAGTATTAAAGCAATTTAAATGTTTTAAAATCTGAAATTTGCATTGTATGAATACTTTATTCACCAATTAAAAAGGATAAATGGGATTTATTTCTATTAAATCAATTTTTTTTCTATGCATACTTAGTTATTATGTATCTGTGTATAGTTAATCATATGAAAAGTATATTTATTAGATGGAAATAATATGAATTAAAAATTTGTATGTGTATGAATATTTGTTTTTTCCCCATTGTATATTGACAAATATTAATGAACTTTCTTCTGTGGTGCCTAGACTTTATAAATTTAAGTGCAGTACTAGATTGGCTGCAAGGTCTCATTTTACAGTTGAAATGGTTAGATGTAACTAAGTTTTATGCTAACAGTTGCTTCTCATGCACTTTTCAGTTGTGAAACTGTCTTCTGTCTTGTTTTCCAGTCAAGTGTGATCTTTAAAAATTTAAATGCAATGTCAGTCGTATTCTGTCTTCTTAATTCCTGTTCTTTTATTGTTCTCTCTTAATGTATTTTTACACATATTCTCTCACACTCAGTAACCTCTTGTGTCTTGTGGTTTTAAAGCCTTACTTGGGGTGAAATAGTCAAAAAGAAAAGAAAAAAAGGGAAACAAGGTGGAAGGAAATAGATTTGATTTATATGAACTCTTAAGATTTATGTGCTATATATATATATATATATATATATATATATATATATATATATAATATACTAGAAACATAACCTGTAAACTCTATCAGACTAATGGTTTGTAACACATTTGGTTTTTCAAAAGGACTTCAGACTAAAATAATGCTCTTATTGATGGAATTATATATGCATAGGGAAAGGGCGATAATATAAACAAACTTTTGGAATGCCGAAGATGTAGACATTATACTTACAATTTCTGTTCAGCTGATGTGTCTAGGCATATAGCTTAGTTGGTTTCATCCAGCTTCCCAATAATTTTGTTTTTATCTCTATTGTTTTTAATTATCCCACATTGTGATATCTGTACAACTATTAAAACATAATATCGTATGGTATAAAATTTACTATGAAAATATCAGAAATTAATTCACTTTCTATACGTTTTTACGTTCGTAAATTACTTTTTCTTTTAATTAAAACTGCATTCTTTAAGTTGAAATTATGATTACTCATTACAATGGACAAGTAATGCATTAAGTATTTCATAAAAGATCTCTTTTGTGTTTATATATTTTATTTAAATATCTAGACGTTTCACTAGTGTATTTCCTGTGAAATTTATTAGTCTTGTGAAAATTTCTGCTTCAGGTTTTAGGTTATTTTCTTTTGTATAAAATATTTTAGAAGTAGTTGTAACAAATTTTATGTTTATGCTTAGATAAATTCTTTTTAAATAATCATGAATGATGAAGGAAAGGATTTTACATAAGTATTTATTTTATATAATTTCCTTTTTATTTAGTTGATAGGTATCAACTAAATAAAAAGGAAATTATATAAAATCACAATTTGATAGTATTATTTGTCTAGTTTTATTATGATTTTTTTGATATTTTTTTGTTTCCATAAATTTGATAAGCCTTCTTCTTTGCATTATATATGAAATTATTAAGATATTGGAGGAGTTTAAAACTTTTTTAATGTATTTCTCTACATTTAATAAAGGGGTTAAAAGATTAGTTAATTATGAGGACAAGTCCTGGATTAAATTAATAGAATATCACCCTAGAATACCTAGGATTTTTTTCTATCCAAAACACACAAAGCAAGCATTCATATTGGTAGTGCTCCTCACAGAATAATAAAAAGTCAGAGCAAAAGTTTTAACACCATTTCTTGAATCAATTAATCCATCACAAAAATTTCAGACAATTGGTTTGAGAGACTAAGGGGGATAAATATGATTATCATATTTATCCCCCTTAGTCACGCAAAATAGTCTAATTTAGGTATCAAATCCCTATACACAAATGTATCTGTTAATAAATGCTTGAATAAAAAGATGCATCTAGTACATCTAAAAATTAACCTTTCCCTCTATCTATAAAATTATAAAAATGTGCTGATTCATCACAAACGTTTTACTCTTGTCATTGATTTTTATATGCAGAAATCTGGCTTATCAATGGAATTGCCTCTTAGTGGTGTTTTAGTGTCTGGTCCTTTTCAAAATATTTTACCTCAGCAAACAACATTTGTTGATAATTTAATAAATCTCTGCAAACAATATTATCTATTCGTGTAAATAAGCTAAACAAAATTGAACATCAATAGAATTTACTTGTGAAACACAAACAATACATTACCTTTCCTTGATATATTAAACCATTCTGATAATGATATAAAAGTAAGTTTCTATCATAAATCTAATAATAAAAATAATCTCATAAATTTCTCTTTGCACCATAACAAAATAAAATTCAGAATAATTATTGGCTTTTGTTTAAAAATACTTTGGTTTTGTAACTGTTAATATTTACTTGATTAAAAGAAATACATTGAAAATGCTTTTAAACTCTTCCAATGTTCTAATTATTTTATATATAATAGAAAGAGGAAAGCCTGTCAAATTTATGAAATGAAAAAATATAAGTAACATAAACAATGTTAATAAAATTAGATGCATAATACTGCTCACCAACTCAGTTATGACTACAATTGAAAAGAATTATATAAAAATATTCAATAAGTCAAAAGTTCTCATTGACTGATTCCAAAATTTCAGATATTCTGTATGTCTATTGAAATTCTTCTTAGAGCTCATATATATATATATATATATATATATATATATGGAATAAATGCTAATCATAAATTTGAAATTCTTATCACAGTTTTGTTAAAAATGTAACCACATTTAAATTTAGAACTGGCTAAATATATCAATATATATATATATATATATATATATATATATATATATATATATAAATGTATAGGCACTAAACTATACATATGTACACAAAAACATACTTTTTTTGTTATAACTACTTCTAAAACAAAGAGAATAAATAGAAAACAAAATATCAATCTGAAACAGGAATTTACATTATAGATTCTAATAAACGTCACAAGAAATAGTTAATTTAAACAAGAATATATAAACACAGTAGGGATCTTTTATAAAACAACACTCTCAGTACATTAGTTCATTGTATTGAATCTGGCCATAATTTTGACTTACAGAAAGAAGTTATGAGAGAAAGTAAATTATTAAGGAGAAAATGTATAGAAAGTTTGTGTCCTGATTCTTATCAGATTTCAGTTTTCTACAGCTATCACAATGTGGGCTATTTAAAAAAAATAGTAATTAATTTTTTTAATGCATTAGGGAGCTGAATGAAGGCAGCTCTACATATAGACATTTTTGGATGTTAGGAAATTTGAAATTTAATATTCCAAATCTTCAGCATTCCTTTTTATTGTATGATTATAACTGACTTTTTTGTTCATATTTTATCACCTCTTAATATTTATATGCAATTCCACCAATGAGAATATTTTACCTTGAAGTCCTTTTGAAGGACAAAATGTTTTAGAATTTTTCTATTTTGTCATTCACTTATATTAACTGTTAATATTAATTCTCTATCTTTTTGTACCATTTTTAATGGTTGAAAAATTAGACAATTCAGTTTTTATGAAGTAATTCTAAAATGTTCTCAAATGATATTTTTCTTTTTATCTTATTTTTATTTATTCTTTATTTTATTTTTATTTATTTTATTTTATTTTTATGTATTTTATTTTGTATTTTATTATTAGATTCCGGATTTCATTTGTACCAGGTAAGGGAAATAACTCTTTGATATACAGGAATATACATCAAATAGTTATTTCCCTTATCTGTCAGTTATTTCCCTTACCTATTCAGGACTAGATCACCCGCTAGATAGAAGGCTTGTTCAATTAAATGTGACATCACTGCAAGTAGCATAAGCCGAAGCAAAGCTGCTGAAAATAAATAACTGTAGAATTTTTAAATATAGAATATTTTAAAATTACAATTTAAAAAAGATATAAAGATGAACCAGGATTCGAATTTAATCTTAGAACTTTATTTAGGTAACTCCACTTGGTCGCGTAAAAACTCAATAAAAACAAAGGTTTGTTTTCAAAATGTTAGTTATTATTAAGAAAAGGAAAGACCAAAGTATTTTTTTTTTATTCTTTGAATTTTTTTACTCCTTTGTAGCACGCTGTAAATTTTGGTTAAAAAAATTTTTTTTACGTCAGCGGCAGACCAAAGATAAAGGATAATTTTATTTTGTGTTTTTTTTTTTTTTAAGGTGAAAAAACACGTTGATTTGGAAATTCTTACAAAATTCAATAATTGTCGGATTTTAATGAAACTTGAAAGGCATATTCAGAAATGAATGAAATTATTTTTGAAATTTTTCTTTTTAGAAAATCTTGGTAAAAATTATTTGCTTTTTTTTTTGTTTTGTTTTACATATGTTACCACCCACTTACGTAATTTCATGACATTTGGAGAAATTAAATTTTTAAAGAGTGGGGGATGGGGCATTTTTTTTAATAGTTAAAAACAGCACTCTTTGGAGAAAGTAAACAATAAATTTTTTTGTAAAACAGTTAAGTTTCATTGAAAATCTGCTCTGAATTGTAAAATAAAAAATGCAATAAAACTATGACATTAATTAGAAAAGCTTTCAAATGCTTTTGTAAATAAGTTATATTAACAATACTATTGTCTGAAGAAATAAAATTATTTTCAATGAATAATGAATTTTTACAAGAATTTTTATCATTTTTAAAAAATTTTAATTATAATAATATAATATTAGGTTGGTGCAAAAATAATGACGTAATGTCGTTTTTTGACGTTAAAAAATACGTCAAAAAACGACATTATTACGTCATTATTTTTGCACCAACTTTAAAATTCTTCATTGCTTTTAAGATGGCGGTTTGGTGATATTGTTAAGTGAAAAGTACATTTAGGAATCAAAATTTAAAAAGCTCAAGTCATTTGTATCCAAATATTTAAAAAAAAATTTTTTTAAATATTTTTTAGTGGGTAAAAAAACAAAAAAAAGAAGAAAATGCTTGTAATTTCTACCTATGGTAATCTATACATGACATAATCCTTAAAAAGGTCATGTGGTTTAAGTGTCATCTGACACACTGCAATTATTTCACTTTTACGTCACTTCTGTTTTATCATTAATGTTTTTACAAATCATCCTTTCAAAGTATCAAAAAAAGTTTTACTTTTCTTAATTGCTATTTCACTAAGTTTTTTTGTTTTATGTATTTATTTTGGCTCATACTTCAATTAATTTTTTGTTTAAGCTAGTAAACTTAAGAACCTAGAGATGAAATTCAAATTTCATAAAGCTTCTTGAAACCTAACTAAAAGTCAATAAAATATTAAATAATTGCTGAAAATATGTTAATTTATAAAAATTACTAGGTAGTTAAAAACTAAAAAAATGGGTTCACTTAGATTATATAAATTTGTCATTTCTGGTCATCCATAAGAGCTGTCATCACCTTGAGAGTTTCTTGAAAAATCAATAAAGATCAAAGAAAGAGGGGACCCATTGTTAAGAAATTCTTGTATATTGTTTTTTTTGTGCTGTAAGTAAGCAATATTTATTTCAAATCAGATTAATTTAACTTTAAATTTTACTCAAATAATGTCACAAATCTATAATTTAATTTTGAAAGATTTTTAAAACTGATAAATTTGTTTACAAATTTCTTAAAATTATGAAAAGGGACACTTTAAAAAAAAAAAAAAAATCAAGCAATTATTTGATATTCCAATCTATATAATTTTTATCTGAAATACACCAGAATATTTTACTTACTGGAAATAATAAATTTAATCATTTAGCTTTCAATTAAAACTAAAATGAAATCTTCAAGACTGCTTTTTCATTTTTAAAATTTAATTCTAAAACTTAGGTATCGAAAATTCAGTGGAGGTGGTTAACTTTATTCAATATTAATTTATAAAAATAAAAAACAAACAAGCAAACAATATTATTATAAAAACGTTTTATTCCATAAAGTTATGATACTGACAATTGAAATTGACAGAATAATTTTTCATATTATATGAAGAAGAGCAAATCAGTGTTTGATTTCTACCTTACATCATTAAATAAATAAATAAAGAATAAAGAATAAAAAATCCATTTTTATTTTAATGATTATTTCATAAAGTCTACTGACACAGAATATTGTTTTATATTACAATTACATTAGAAAGGAAAGAAACCAAGCTTTGATTTTTACTTTGGAATACACTTTATTTTCTAAAGGAAAATTATTAAAAGTTTTACATTTGTTGCTATGTTAAAGTAAATGGTGTACATTTCATTATTGATTTTAAAGACTAAAATTCCTTATTTTGATTGTGTAAAATTATTTGAAAACTATTTTCTTTACAATAAAAAGTCAACATGGTTTTAATTTGGATGCTTTATTTTAAAAGATTTTTTTTAAAAGACAAATTTTAAATAATTGTAAAAAAAAAATGTTACATAGGTATTTCATTTTTTTTTCCTAGTGTGAAAATTATTACAAAGAGAATTTGAAGAGCTCCAGACAAGCATTCTTTCTACTTTTTCAATACTGTGACTGCAAGCATTCATATGAAAAACATGATCATTATCTGCCAAAACATTCAAGGTCATGTGCATGGCTAATTTCATTTGATTTACTGAATGAAGAAAAGAAAATTTTTTGTCAATTTACCAATAACTATATAGTTATAGAGAACAGCATTTGTAGTAGTATCACTAGGATATAGCAGAGACCCTCTATTAATTTCCTGAAAATAGCTGTTAATTTCAGGTATTTTGTCCTCATTATCACTTCCAGATATTAAATTCTTGCAAATGTTGCATTTCATTTTCTTTAAAAACTGCATAACAAAAACCTGATATGTATGATATAACAGGAACATCTCTGCATTCATTAATATCCTCATCTGTTACATCAACTTTGCATTCATTAGTATCCTCTGTTAAATTTTCTTCCCTTGTCACTTCATCCCAGTTTGTAACTTCTTCAAATCAATACTTTGGATATTAAGTGGATGGCTAAATCTGATATCATTCTGATTTTTTTACTCTCAAACACTTGACATATTATATTGATCTCCACCAAGTTGCTGATACTAGCCAAATTTATCCTCATCTGTTTGAGATTTACCATACATCATTTTCAATTCTTCTGTGCAATATTTGGCCAGTTCTAGAATTTCATCAGCAATGATATTCCAAGATTCTAATACATTGAGAAGTATATAATTTTCATCATTTACTTTAAGTGGATTAGTAAATTTTTGTTAAGCATTTAGTTGGCATAATATGTACATCTTTTGTACTGTGAGAATACACTGCTAGGCATACAATCAAAAGCACTTGTTGCACTCATTGCTGTTGTTGGCTAAGCCAACAACATTACCACCTTTTATAATCAAAATGAGGTTTTAGGTGAATTTTATCTACAAGTAAAAATACTCTGATGTATTTTTCCTCTACTAATTTAAACTCATTTTTAATATATACAAAAAAATTGTTATGTTGCTCAACTATAGGATTCTTTTAGGTTGATAAGGTTAGTTTTCTGATGGTAAAATTATATTTTGGTGTCTCTTAACAGCCTACAACTAGTGGAGCAGTTATACAACAATGAAGAAAATATCATTTCTGTTGAATAATCAAACTTACTCTGCTATTAATTTAGTTGCTTGTATATAAATTTAACTGCATAAAAATATCTAAATGACTCATCTTGCACTAATAACAGAAAGGACATTACCAAATGTAATACAGTAAAGTAACACTTTGAGGTTTAGTTTGACATTATTCTATGTTCATTTTTTTTTTTTTCATGTTTTTTTCATATTTCCATAATATTTGTATTGCTTACATGATCAGGAATCTTATCCTCTCTGATAGTATTAATTTCTGATCACATGTACTGCAAAATCAAGTTTAATTATAACAGATTGACTGATTTTTGGATATGGAAACTTGATGATGCAACATATAATAAGAGTTTCTTGCTGTGTCACTACTGTAGTAAATTTCTGTCAAGAATATTTAATTTTCCCTTTATATACCATTAATGCTGAAGAATCTCCTCTGCTATTTATTAGTAATACTTTGATCTAAAGCTCTTTTAAGTGCAGAATTCCCCAGTTGAATTTTTCTGGACTTTAGTGACTGTCTAGAAGGGGTTAGTGAAGATAAATATGAGGGACAGTTTGGTAACATTCTAGGGATTGCACCTACATGAAGAATTGCTTTCTTAAGGCTAACACTAATTGTGGTACCACTTTTCTTATCAAATGCTGATGTTTCTTGCCTTTTGTCCTCAGGTCAAAAATGTAGTACATATACCTAAAAAAAAAAAAAATGAATTAAAAGGGCAATTACACCCTATTTAAAATACTTTTCAAAATCTAAGATGGTAAAAAAAAAAAATCTACAATAAGGGAAAGTACCAGATGTATTGAGGGTAAAATTTAACTTGAAAAATACTGTCCATATTTTTATTGAAAATTTCATTAAATAGATAAAATAGTAAATCTTTATCTTTTGGAAATGAAAATACATTCACTTTGGTCCATTTTCATAATATCCTTTACAATTTAATTATTTAAAATGAAATTAATTTAATTATTAAGTATTAATGCTTTTTACAAATAATATAAGAGAAATTACTCGCTTTACTATTTTTCTTTGGTACAAAATTTTCCCTTTTGATAGTATATCTCCATGCATCTGATAAATCTTTATCTTTTGGAAATGAAAATACATTCACTTTGGTCCATTTTCATAATATCCTTTACATTTTGGGACAGTACATTTTTTGGTAAATTATTTCTGTGAAAATATTTGAAAATGTATTTACAAAATATTTACAAAACAAAAAAAAATCAAACCGAATCAAACAGTAAAGAAAGTATTTCTCCCAGTTCATACTACAGATACTGACGTCAGCAAATAAGCTCCTCCCATCGAACAGGCCTTCTATCTAGGTTGTGTTGGTTAAACGCTATAGTCGTGGGCAGGTAATAATGTGAAATTCGCTGAGGTTATTTCCCTTGCTTAACATGAAAAGCGCGTGAAAGGAATGATGATTCAGTGATAAAATAATATCAGTCAGGATTAACAGCTTTTGACATTTTTTATGCAATGGGAGGTCAATATATTACTACTATGATACCATAAAAGAATGATGTAATTAGGATCCTCATGTCTAAAAATATAACTTAGAAAGAATGATTACAGCTACTGGACTTGAGAAACCTATTTTCTTGAAAAATTGTTTTAAAAGAAAATTTTTTTATATATTTCAACTGGCAGTAGTACAAGCTACTCAGTTAATGAATGCTGAATGTTTCTTTATGTGGAATCAGCTAATATTATAATTACCATGTTGCTTTTAATTCAAGTAACTTCAATTCCCAGAGATGCTCATCTTTTCAATGATCATCAAAAGGCACAAAGAAAATTTCTCAAGATGGTTGGCCTCAAGCTGACTTCTGCATGTTTGATGTTTTTAGGATTGCACCCTCAAACAAATTTTTGTACTAGCATTGTGTGCCTTGTGTTCATGTGTAAATAATCTTTTTTTTTATTTTTTTTTTAAAGTTTTTATTTATTTTGTTGCATAAGGAGAAATATATTAATATGTTTTTACCTGTGTGGTTCTATTTCAAGTTATTTTTTCTCAGGCAAAGTGGAGTAACCTTACACATATATTACCTCCCCACTCAGGCATTCAATCACTCTCTGGTTTCCTTTCTTTGATACAAAGGTTGGATATTGTGGAAGTTCACTTCAACTTCAATTTCTTTAGGTTGTCTTGTATTTTGACAGCAAATTTGAAAATATTTCTTTTTGCTGATTTTTTTTTTTTTTTTTTAACTGATGTTTCAAGATTATAGATGAATTTCTCCAAGTATCTTCAGGCAATAAAGTGTTTTTTTAGTAGTAGACATTTTCTATTACTAAAATCTTGGAGTTATATATTTTGAATACATGATGGATACTAAAAAGTTTTAGGTTTGGTTTACTTACCAAAATCAGTAATTCAATTGCCAAACATCATTATTTTTGGAGTAGTCTGATCAGAACTTTTCAGTAATCTTTGTGTGAGTGTAATTATATATATATATATAAAGTGAACATTGAAGTCAACACTCAGAGGCGACAGGCTGTTTCATACCTTACGATTGTGTCTAGCATGAAACAGCCTGTCGCCGCGGACTGTTGACTTTAATGTTCACTTTTATATTTATATTTACATATGCTCTCTCTGATATTGAGCACTTTATCCAATATATATAGCACTACTTAAAACTATATTTCTTCATTCATATATATATATATATATATATATATATATATATTTTTTTTTTTTTCTTTTAAATATGTTTTGTTGAACAATACTGACAAGATCTGTTTGTACAATTTTAAAGTTCTGATTAAATCTGTCTAAAATCCTAATGCAGGTGTCTCTTAAGACTCCATCCTTGGTCCTACTCTGTTTTTAATTTTCATTAATGACCTTCCTGATATTATCAACTCTCAACTTGGTATCTACACTGATGATACAACCATTTACTCCTGCCTTGATAGTAAGGTTGATCAGTCTGACAAGATCAAAATGGCAGCTGATGTCCAAAACGACTTCATATCTATTGTTAACTGGGGCAAAAGATTGCTTGTTAATTTTAATGCCTCCAAAACTAAACCTCTTCATTAATAATCTGGGAGACCACTCTCTGCCTTCCATCAGCATGGCTGATGCTAACCTCAAGGAAATTGCATCTTCTCAGGCTAACATTTTCAGCTGACATGAAGTGAAAAGACTATATTGAATCCATTGCTAGGTCAGCCATTAAGAAAGTCAGTTCACTGTGTCATGTGAGACAATTTTTCTCTCCAGAATATATCTTACCTATCTATAAATCTACCATTCGTCCATGCTTAGAATATTGTTGCCACATATGGCCTCTGCTATTTACCTAGACCTCCTTGATAAGGTCTAAAGTTCTAAGGTCTAAAGAAGAATCAGTTCTGATCTGATGCTAGGCTTCAGTCACTAACCCATTGTTGTCTCTCTGTGTCTTTTCTATAAATTCTTTTATGGAAATTGTTCAGATGACCTCTTTGCTATAGTACCTAAACTTTATGAATTTAAGTGCAGTACTAGACTGGCATTGATATCTCATCAGTTAACAGCTGAGCTGGCTAGATGTAACCATAAATTCTATGCTAACAGTTTCTTCTCTTGCACTTTTCGCTTGTAGAACTCCCTTCTGGTTCCATGCTTTCCAGCCAACTTTAATCTGCAAAAAATTAAATGCAGTGTCAATCACTATCTACTGTCCTCCTGATTACTCTTTTCTCTTTCCACTCATTATTAATGTTTTTGTTCTTAATTCTTCCACTCTCTGTAGCTCCTTGTATTTTAGTGGCTTTTACTGCATTGTATGGGGTGATACTGATTTAAAAAAGAAACAAAAAAAAAAAAAATTGTTAGAATTTAAATTGATAAACTTTCCAAAGTTCATTATTATTATTTTTTTTTTTTTATCAAAGTACTTTGGTTATCACTACAGTTGTACCAAGAATTGTATGTTTTAGTGTGTTTATGAATTTTGGCATTCCCTTATTTATTGAAACCTATTTCAAATCATTTAAATGTGCTGTCAATTACAATGATCAAACTGAATTTTTACACACGTGTGCATACTTATCCTTTTATATATTCTTATATAGCTTTTTCTTTTAACTTAGAATATAATAATTCTGAAAAAAGAAAACATTTTGTAAAATTATTTTTGTTAATTGGAATCATAAAAAAAATGATGTTCTACTTGCAGAGTAGGACTCAGCGTACTTCATGCTCTTCCCTATTACTGTGATAATGAACTGCTCCTGTTTATAAATAAACCACATTAGAATAGTGATTTATTCAAGTTTTTCCTTTCTCTGTATGAGTATTTAATAAATCTCTTTGTTGCCTCTACCTAGTTTTCTGCTCCTTTGATACTCTCTCTAACCATGGCCTTCCTAATTCTTGATTATTTTGAACAAAGACAACATTATAACAATACTACTTTTAGTTTAATATATACTGTATATACTTGAGTATAGAGTGAATTTTTATGATCAGATTTTTATGCAAAAAATAGGGAGTTGTACTATACATAGGTAACTTTTTGAAGAGGTTAAAAATCATGCATTATCACTATAGGTTAACTAACAATTGCTAACCAGCAGCAACAGCAGAGAACCGCTCCTGCAACACAACACACCTTTAAACAACCTCAGTTTTTAGCAAGATAAAGCAAAAAGCAACATGTGTCTAGAGTACCTTTTTACTTTATACACACTTTTTACTTAGAATGACTTGAATTATCATAATCTGAAGTACCTCAACTCATGGGATACCCTGCATTATGAACTGGTAATCCTGACAAAAAGGTTGTTATTGGAAAAGCAATACCTCAGTGAGGTAAACACCTCAGTGATGTTGAAATGACAATGAATGCAAATTTTAGAAAGGAAAAATTCTATTAATTTTTTTATTTATATAAAGTTTCTGTTAATTTTATGTGGCATACATAGTGGATGAGGTTTTGCTCTTCATGTAGTAACAAAAATTTATTTTAACTGATCATTACTATATATTTATGTATTAATAATTTCTGTTCATGGAAGAAATGATCAAAATATTTTATCGATCTCTATGATAAATATAATCTATAAATACCTTCAAATACTTTGAAAAAATTATAATGATATTAGTTTAATTAAAAACAAGTTGACATAAATAAAAACATAACTTTAGTTAATCATAGCTATTTATTTTTTTTTGCTTTTTAATTTTGATAGCTTTTAATGTTTAACCTTGTCTATAGAAAAGATTAGTTAATAATTAGGCTGTTAACTACTCTCTCCAAATTTTGTTTGTCTTTAAAACAAAATTGTAAAACATCAAAACTGGTTTTGTTAATTCATTCTGGAGTTTTCAGCCTGACCAAGAAGAGATTACCAAAAATATTCTAATGTTTAGTCATTTAGTTAGATTTTGTGAAATGGGTTGAAAAAGGACTTTTCAGCATCATTGTAAATACTTATTTAGTTAGGGAACTACTGTCTTCTATAATGTTTTTGCTAAGCTGTATAATATTTAACAAAATGTTAAAAAATACTTTGAGAATGTTAGTTATCTCAATAAATGAATAATTTGGTAGTAAGTTCATCTAAGTAATAATAGCTAAATATTCCCTCTTCATAGGTAAGTTTGATTTTTTTTGTATATTTAAATAAAGATTAATGATTCATTAATTGTAGAAAATAAATTATAATATCAAAACTGGTTTCCTTGCAGGACGGATTTCTTGAAAAATTATCTTCAAGTGAATTTGTGGCTCTGTCTAGAGTTATTGAAGGATTTGTTACTGAATGTGAGAGAAAGTGTGGCAGGAGAAGTACTTCACTGAGAGGAAGTTTACTAAATCAGGTAAGAAAAATGTTTTTTTGTTATGATTTGATAATTTGTAAGCATTTATTGATATTTTTTTTGTATTGGTAGAATCAATCTAGAATTATTAGTTACAAAATAAGTTTCTCCTTTGATGCTAATTAATGTTAGAAATTGCAAGAGAATGGAATATTCCTTCAGCCTTGGTTTAATTTTTTGTCATGTGTGAATTCTCAAGAAACATTATATATTTAGTATCTCTTTATCTTTTTTATTGGTAAAGCAATCTGAAAATGACACCTTTTGAAGGTACAAAGCAAGAAACATTGTCTAGAAAATATATCTTGAGATTTTTATTATTTTATTTGTAATTTAATCTTTTATAAATATGTTGTGAGAATTCTTTTTTTTTCTTGTAATTCAAGCACTGTATGAATATATTTTTAAATAATCTTTTACTTAAATTTTAGGCAAACAGATTTGTAGACAGATTCCATGAAGAAAGAAAAACAAAGTTGAGGTAAAAATAAAAATTTAATTTTGAAACTGAATTTGTTTTTTATTAGAAGTTTTTTTTTACAAAGTTTCTAACACAGATTTTACTCATCAAAATACATATATATTCAATCATTAAATCATTTTAAATTAATCATTTAATTATTACATTGAGAATATTAATTTAATGTGTGAGATATTATTGTAAAATGTGGGATTTTGAAACTGGATAAAGTATCCTCATTTTTAATAAGATGTAAGTTTTTAAAATTAAACAAGGTATCCTTGCTTTCATTTTGCTTGGAGGTTGAAATGAATCTTTGAATATTTAAGCAATTTACTCTCTTCATAAAATTAAAAAAAATATTTCAGTTAAATTTTGAGAATTTGTTTCTAAGTATATTGTTATTGTTATCATGTGATAATTGTTAGATGACAAATTTAGTAAATATTTTGATTAATTTGAATATTGTAATTTTTTTAGCATCACTATATTTTTAGGTTTTCCTTGAGTATTAACTATTTGAGAACTTTCATTTTTCCAATTAAATGTATTTTGTATAAAAACCTCTCTGGCACATAACTTTATATCTTTCCAACAGTTCTTAGTGTTAGCCCATTCTTGGTAGCTTACTGAGTTCAATATGGTGGAGGAATGGATAACAGCTTGGATTGAGGAATTGGAGAGCTGAATTTGAATTCCAGTCAAATCCATTACATTCACTTATGTGTCTAATACCCTTGTGAAAGATATAAATCCTCTTCTTCTCCCCCCACCCTCAGCTATAGGTAAATAGCAGGACAGACTGAGTTCTATAGTCTTGGATGGCAACTGGTCTACTGCAGAAAGAAATGGCAACCTACTGCAGGAAAAAATCTGCCTTGTCAATTATGAATCGGAAGATACATGATTGCCTAAGCGTGTATCACATATGGCACATAACTGACTGTTCCCTTCAGGAGTCTGGTTTTGAAGGATGTAACGAAATCTTGTGTGTTTACCTACAATTCAAGAAAAACATCTCATAAAGACAATCTTGTTGACATAATAAGAATGTGGTTCTTATCAGATCCTATTGTAAACCATCAAAAGAACAAAACCAAACCTGTCATATGGATAGGAAATGAGCTGAGTAACTATACAAAAATAGTAAGTGGTGTGAGACAAGGATATCTCTACTCTCCAGATTTATTTAACCTCCACAGTGACTAGTGAAACAAGCTAAAGCAAGGTGCTGAGAAATGAAAATATGCTGGTTTTCTGTGTGGTATCCATCTTTTTATGTGTCATTGAATGTTGGACAATTTCCCCAAGGATGAGAAAAAAAACTAGAGTCGGCAGAAATGTGGTTTTGCAGAAGGATACTGAAAATTCCATGGAAAGAGCAAGTAAGCAAAAAAAAAAGAAAAGATCTTAAAGAAAATGGCAATAAAAAGGACACTTACAATTAGGAAGAGGCAGCTGAAATTGCTATGACACACAATTAATGAGAAAGGAGACCCTGGAAACTTTATCCTCACAGGGCATATTGAGGGCAAGAGAGATAGGGGAAAACAGCAAGCCACTTACCTGACAAGTTTGTGTGACTGGATGGTGGAATGATGAGTGGGGAACCTTAGCAAAGGGAGAAAAACTGCTAAAAGCCACAAAGATATAGAAAGTTGTGGAGAGCAATGATTGCCTATGTCCTTAAGGAACACAGCACATTGAAGTTGCAAGTAAACTTATATTAGTTAAAATAAAAATTAGCATGTACTGAATCGCTACTTTCATTTCAATATTTACTTATTGAAAATTACCTGTCCAGCCAGATTTTTGCATTTTTGTACATCTATGTTGAGCTGATTTTGCTAACAGTTCAGACTGCCTCAGTTTCCTAACCTTAATTTTGAACCATCTAAGATTGAAAATATTGAATACATACATAGTAACAAATGTTCCCTAAGTATAGTGGCTTTCTCATTTTGATTTTAAGGTAAACCCTGAAGCTACCCATTAAACACAAATTTTCAATTTTTTAAATTTCAAGCATCTCTACTCTTGCATTTTGGGATAAATATTAATTCAAACTTACAAATTGTTTTTTTTTTTGGGGGGTGGGGAATTGGGGGTAACTCAAACCAAAGATAATAGAAGTTAAAGCAGCAGTATATTAAGTTTTATGAGAGTTCAAAATGCAGCTGAAGTTAGTGATACCTACTTTAAAAAAATATTTCCATTATTAAATTATGTTCATGATTTAGAATTAGCAATTGGAACTGATTTATGTTCATAGTTTTTTTTTTTTTTTTTTTTTTTAAGCAGTTTTACCTTTTAAGATTTTTTATTGTATGTGTGTAATACAAAATGTTATATTGTACTGAAATTATTAGTAAAATACAATTTGTTTATTTTATAGTTTGATACTAGACAATGAAAGGTGGAAACAAGCTGATGTACCGACAGAATTCCAAGAAATGGTTGATCACATAAGCAAATTAGGTATTTATAATACTTTTTTAAATTATTTTACTTCAAATATTTAATCATTTATGTTTTTTGTGTGTAATTTTTAAAATCAACAACTGATCAAAATTCTTGTAAATAACATTCAGGCAAATAATTTAAAGAATTGTCCTTAATTGATAAATGTTAGAAATATACTGAGTAAGATTTTAAATCTTAAATAAAATTAATATATTTTTGAAAATACTTTAAAGCATTAAAAGTTCATGACAAATAATAATTATTAAAGAAACTTTGGGAAGATAGGAAAAATTTAGGGTTGATTAAATTCAATTTATTTATTTACAGACTTATGCATTATTTCTTACTTAGCATTATTTTTGGGATTTTTGTGAAAAATATCATACCGTAGTATTATAGCAGACTCACTTATTGTTGATTTCTAATTATTGATATTGTGGGATTCCACATAATATTCAGTTTGTTTATACATAGCAAATGATGCTTATTGGGTGATTATCATATAGTGAGAGTTGGGCAGGTCAAGCTACTTTCTCTAGTATTGTGAACATAGCATAATAGTCTATCAGAGAGTTGAAACAACTTTGGCTTTTCATATAATAAAGGAATGAATTAATCATTTGTTATACTTTCATTAGCTGTTTTTCATTATGTATTATCCAAACTTAACCAGAAATTTTAATATTTCCTCCCATCATTATTAAATAATTTTTTCTTGAAGTAAAATGTTTTTTAAAATGAATGTTTAATTATGCCCAATTAGATAATACATGTATATTGTGAAACGTGCTATTTAAACTTTAAAACAAAATTAAAAATGAGAGCAAATGTAGTTAAATCTTTAAATATATTGGAATTTGTAAACATAAAATCCAGACTAGCTCTGCTGTTTACTTGCTGCCCTCTACCCAAAGAATAATATTATTAATGTGATGAAGAGATGAGAGAGAAAAAAACCTAAAAAAGTGAAAACTTACCAACAGTGAGTGGAAGCGGAAAACTAGGAAAGTGAAAATAACACTTGTATACGGAAATGCCAATGCATTATGGGTGTTTGGTGGTTGTGTAAAAGCTGGAAAGAATGATGGGCAGTGAGATTTTGCTTTTCCTTTTCAAACTGTGTTGGCGAGTGAAGGACAGTAGAGAGGAAAGGATAAAAGAAAGAGGAAAGGAAGAGTTTTTTTCTCTCTCTATTGCTTCTGTATATCAGTGAGACAACAAGCTATTTTGGCATTTCATCATAGAAAGAGAGAGGGAGAGAATGTTTTGTGTCCAGAGAGACACTATTAGACCCTTTTTTTGATGGACAGGGAGATGTAGTGGCATGGATCACAAAAGTGAAATTGGTTGCAATGTTGCAACATATCACTGGGCGAGTCTGATTCTACTGTGCCTTCAGGGTGATGCATTGGCTTTCTATATGGAGATGAATGAGACTGATATGAGAGATGCTGAGACGATTGAATCAATGCTACTCAAGGCCTTTATAGATAGATCTTTCGTAGCATATAGAAAATTGATAAAATTCAAATGGATAGGTGAATCCATTGATATTCATGCTAACAACGTAAGGCTTAGTAAGATTCATGGGAAGGAGTGTTGGGAGGATGGTAAAGTTGGCATTTGTGCAGCTGCTCCAAGTAGAAACTAGAGATGAGCAAACTGCCACTAGGTTGCTACCATGAACAGAGCAGGAGAACACCTTGGAAAAGGAGCTGTAGCATAAAGCCTGACCACTAAGGAACCAGAAATGGAACAGACAAAAAAGGTTTTGTGGAAAATATTTTAGGTGTACATGATAAAAGATTGTAAGGAATGGCCAAAGCCTGCAGATGTGAAGAGAAGCCACTAAAATGCGGGGGGGGGATTACTGTGTGTGAAAGAATATAAGAATAAGAAAAACATTGAGGAGTGAGAATAATAAAAGAGAAATTAAGAAGACAGAAAATAAAAAAATTGATATTACATTTAAACTTCTGAGGATCAAACCAGAAGAGTGTTCCACAAGTGAGAAGTGCAAGATAAGAAACTGTTATCATAGAAATTATAGTTACATCTAACCATTTCATTTAGCAGAAGCTTTCCACTATTGTGGCAGCAATATTCCAGGCATGGACAAATGGTAGACTTATAAGTTTGTAAGATAGATTCTGGCAAGAAAAATTGCCTAGCATGACACAGTGAATCAACTTTCTTAGCAGCAGACTTAACAATTGATTCAATGTGATCTTTCCACTGCATGTCAGTGAGAAATGTTCTGGATATTAGTATCTGCTTTGCAGACGGAAGGCAAAAAGGATTCTCTCAGATGATTAAAAAAGCAATTTTGTTTTGGAGATGTTAAAATTAACAAGCCATTCCCTGTCCCAATTAACAACAGATTGTAGGTCATTTTTGAGGTTTATTGCCAATTTGACTTTACTATTAAAACAGGAGTAAATAGTTGTCATCAGCATAGATACTGAGTTGAGAATTGATGAAATAAGGAATGCTGATGAAAATTAGGAACAACGTAGATCCAAGTATAGAACCCTGGGGAAGACTTGCATTAATACAAAAGATCTAGAAGAATGGCCATTCAAGATAACTTTCATTTTGCAATTTGATATGAAAGCTTGAATTAATTTAGAAATTAATTCAGAAATGCCATAACCTTTCAACTTGTGAAGATCAGCATGCCAAACCCTGTTAAATGCCTTAGAAATATCAAAAACAGCCAGATAGTTCCATCATTCCTGTCTAAAGCAATAACTGTTAATAGATTAGCTGTTGACCAAGAAGAGTGAAAGTCATATTGCTTATCTGAAAGAAGACCCTGTGAGGTGCGAAAATTCAGAATTGATTAGAGCGTCTAGTACTTTGCCAAAAAGAGTTAGAAAGTTAATAGACTGATAGATGGATCATACAATTCATCTGAGTGACTGGAACTAAAGAAGAGGATTTCCAACAAGCAGGAAAACTACAAGCAGTTATTTATTGTAGATTTTAGAGTGAACAGGAGCACATTTCTTAAGGACTACTGCAGAGATATCAAGTCCACATGCTTTGTGGAAAGTCTCGCAAAGATACTCAAGAGAAATCACGAAGGGAATTAGAAGAGAATTAATAGGTGAAACATTCTGCTTTATCAGTAGATGTTAACACCTCAAATTGAGTGAAGAGAAGATGAGTAGAAGACTTACTGTCTAATGCACTATTACTGAACTGCCTGTAGTTACAAGAACCAAACTTGTTAGAGACTAAATTGAGTAAAGAAGCATGTTGATCAGAATTATTAGGGAAATGAGTAGGGAAATCCCCTATTTGACTGAGAGACTGAGCAATGGAAAAATTACAAAGTCTGAATACTAGCAACATCAATAACATTAGAAGGATTAAGCCACTGTAAATATTAAAACCACCAAACACAAAAATGTTTGCAGATGAATATAGAAAGAGAACCATTTCTATATTATGAGATATTTTGTCTAATATAGTACAGTCCTGAAAAGCAGTACAATAAAGGAAAAAGAAATAGCTAACAGAGCCCAATAAAAAAAAAAAATTATTTTTAATAGCTTATCAAACATCTAAGAATTATAAAGAAAATCAGTTAGTATTTTCATTTAAAATTAGTATTTTTTTTAAAAAAAACAAAATTGATAGCTTTCATTTATTTTATACATCTTAATAAAATTGTGCTAGCTGAATGTGTTTGGAGCATTAAGTTGTACTAACTGAATATGAAATTATTGAATATTTTATTATTGCTTGAATTGTTATATTATTGGGTTGCATGGATTGAAATCACTTGTAAGTGTTGTTTATTTTGTTGGGTTCATATTTTAAATATTATATAAATCTGTTTGTACCACATATTCTAATAAATCTTTTATACTTATTGTTTCCTTGAATCAAAATGTAGTCAGTGTCCCGTTTTTTGCTATCAAGAAACAGTTATGTTTATTTAAAGTTTATTTCCTATTTTGTTCACTATCAGAAAACTTCAAAACATTTCAAATTACAAGGAAAACTACACAAAATATCTCTGTAGCTTCAGAGCTTTTAGTATTGTAAACATGTAGCAGAAAAAAACTGTACATCAGAAAATATTTGGGTTTTATTTAGTTTTTTGATAATGAATGAAAATGATTTATTTTTACTTTTTTTAATTTTAAAAAAGAAAATTTTATATATATATATATATATATAAATATTTTACTAATTGTTAATATTTTCTTTTGTTAGGACGGATGCAGTTACCAGAAAAGCGAATTGATTTAGGTTAGTGTTCTACATTCAGACATTTATTCCATCTCTGTTTAAATTTTAATAAAGTTCTATAAATAAAATTGTAAAATGGTTCTAAGATTAAAATCAATGTTATCAAGTAATTTGGCACAAATCTGAGAGATGATTTACATAGATTTAAGTAAACTTGAAACTGTATGGAACTGTGTTGTTGAACCATTAAAAACGTGATTATTTGTTGAATTTTGTATTACTTGTTTTAGATATTTATTTAGTTTACTTTGAATTATGGGACATTAAGGACAAAATTCCTTGCATCATACTAATAGACTTCAAGACTTGCTTGTAAACCATTACTATCTTCACTGTATGTGAATAATCCATTCTTCTATGTGCCATGTCCCTTCATGATATGAGTGATTATATTCACTTTCCTTTGTAGCTCTTAGCAGTGTTAACCATTTTACTGTCCCTCCCACTCCTTATTCTGCAATCCATTTAGAGAAGCTTGTTAGCTAGGTTAGTCACTGTTTCCTTCTGTCTCTTTTTATTTTAATATGTTCTGTGAGTGTCAAATTCTCTAAGCCTTTTTTCCTTATGTGTCAGAAATTTGAAGTATTTTTGATTTGAAGTATTTTCTTTGGTTTCCATTTTATTTAAGACTTCCTCATTGCTTATATGCTCTGTCCATAGTATTCTCATACATCCTTTTATAGAATCACATATCTGTTGCCTCATATCTCAACCTCTGTGAGGAAATTGTCCAGCATTGACTGTCACATGGAAGGATTAATATTACATAGCATTTCAGTGCAATTTTTTTCTTTTTTTTATACATTGTTTAACCTTTGGAAGGCAAAATCTTTTGTTATTCTGATGTGCCTTTTGATTTTGGTGTCACGTTTTCCATTGTCTGTTAAAACACTGCCTAAATATTTAAATTTCAGTGCTTGCTTGATCTTCAATTCATAAATCACGTCTTGATATTTTCTACTTGCTGAGAATCATAGATTCCATTTTTTTTTTTTTTTTTACAATTAATGGTTTGTCCTTTCTTCCTACTTTCCTTTACTATGTTGTATAGAAGTTCATACAGTTTTCTGTGTTTATGCCTTCAACAGCATTTTTTATGTTGTTAAAATTGTGGCTGTCAATAATAAATCTATTTAGAAGATGTGTTCTTATCTTTGGCCTATTTCTATTTTTTTATTTGTCCAATTCATTTTCTCTCTGTATGCAGGTGATTTAATCTCAGTAAATATTCTGAATTATTCTCATGTCTTTTCTAAATAAACTATTCCTAATAGTTTAAATAGATCTTTGTATTGTACCTTATTAAATGCTTTTGCATAGTCTATAAAATATAGGTATACATGAAACATAGGTAAACATCCTTCACTTTATTGTTTTGATCATAAATAACACATTTCTTGTCTGATTGTCTTTAACAAAACTACATTGATCTTGTCCTATTTCCAATCTAATTCTACTACGTGCTCTCTTCATTAGAATCTGGATGATAAGCTTAGTTATATGGCTCATTAAGCTGATTGTCCAATGGAACTTACATTCATTTGCACCTGGCTTATTAGGCAGTGTTATGAAGATGGTTTTATGGTATGTCCCTACTGTTTTATATTTCATTTGCTTTTCCATGATCCCATCTGGTCCTGATGCTTTGTTCCTGTTCATTTTGGCTAATGCCTATTTTATCTTGGATTTTAATATTTCAGGTCATTTATTATTTTTGTCTATTGTCAGTTTCTCTCTTTTGCTGTGGAAGAGTTCTCCGAAATACTTTTCTGTCTATTATCAACATTCTGTTTTTGATTTTATGCATCCTTTTGAGGATCTGGTCTTGTTCTGTTATTTATTTTATGCCTGCCTATCATATCTATGATGTTCATTCTTTCTATCTCTGCACACTTTTCATTGAGCCATTCATCTTTTGCCTGCCTGCATTTGTTTCTAATTTATGTGCTTAATATTCTATATTTTGTATCATTTCTTTTCATATCTCTTTTTCATCAGCTTGTTTGAAAATTTCATCTATCATCTATTTATTTTTTGTCTCTATTTTTTGGACTATCACATTCACCAATGTTATAGATCCTAATGTGTTCCACTTTGAATTTCCAGTCCCATCTAAGTTATTATATTTGCTGTTAACTCTTACATCTCTTTGCAAGTGTAGTCATTCTGGAGTGTGTTATATTGGAATTTAGGCCTTAAGGGTTTTTTTAATTTTTGTAATTTTAGTTTGAGTTTGTATATGACACGATGGTAGTCACTATCACAGCATTTGGATACATTTTACTTGTACAACTCCATTTCTGAATCACTTGGTGATTATTATTACTTGTTACATGATTCTAGTCTGTACTTGCCAATTATTTCAGTTTCTACATGTTACTATTTCTTTATTTTTTTTTTTTTTTGTATTCATTTTAAAAGACTATTTCTCAGTTCTTTACAATTTAAAAAAAAGATAAGCTGAAGGGTAACCTTGTTTGGTAAACATTCAATTAGTTAATAATGATATGATCAAAATATTTATTTTTTTCTTATTGATGGGTATAAAAGTTATGATAATGACTGATATTACTACTCAATATGATTATGGTCAAACCACGCTGAAAACACTGATTTGTGTTTGATCACCAAAGTTAAAGCAGTGTTAGGCCTGGTCAGTGCTTAGATGAGTGACCACTTGTGAATTCTGGGCACTGTAAGTGAACTCCTACAATCTGAAATATGTTTTGGCTGATGAAAAAAAGTTGATAAGCCGCAAAATCAAAAACAAGTTGATCAATACTACTCAATCTACTTGTTTTTTAGTTGGCCTGTAAAATTGCAGGTAAAAAAATGCCTACTTGTTTTTATTGAAAAAATTTTTTAAAATTTAAATGGTTCATTGATTGAGGAAAAACATTTTATAGCATTGCTATAGACAAATAACTTTTCCTGTTTTATATGTTAATGTAACTTATAAATATCTTAATAATTACAGGTAAAAAACCTGCCGAATTCATTGTTGTTAATGAAGAGAAATTTGCTGTTGTTGGGTAAGTAAATGCAAATAATGAAAGCTTCTTAAGGTAAATTTTAAATAAGTCAATAGTTGTGTCCCTTGTGTTATTGGTAAAACCGGAAAGTATTCATATTTTCTGAGAGAAAAAAGACTACGAATTCTGTTTAATCCTTTGTATTATTTATTTTTGCTCAATTTTTTTTTATTTTCAAGAGTTCAGAATACATCAATTACAAATAATATTTTTCTGACCATGAATGCAGCACAAGACTAATTAGAAAATGTCTTGTAATAATATTTTGTAAGCATTTTTGAAAATAAATAAATAAATATATTCAAATATGTAATTGAATTTAAAAAACATAACAGCACATGGGTTCGTTATTAATTCAAACTTATATTCTTATTATTTTTAAAAGAAAAAGTCTATGAAAATAAGCATATATTTTCTAGAAGCTAAACAGATATGGCAACTCTACAGGGAACACAACTTCCAGAAAGTGTACCTCTTCTTCTGACAGGGGAGAGGAGTTGATGAATACAGGGAATATGGAGTTTGATTTGTGGTCAGGGACACCCTGTACTGTATGCAAGTGGCACAGAGAGAATTCACACCCTTTGCCTTATGCAGTACTTATATACCTTGTATGCATCTAAATATCAACACTCCAAGCCACACCCGAAGACAAAGACAAGTCCTTTGCTCAACTTGACTACATTGTCATGTT
The DNA here is from genome assembly GCA_963932145.1 of Acanthosepion lycidas. Lineage (NCBI taxonomy): Eukaryota > Metazoa > Mollusca > Cephalopoda > Sepiida > Sepiidae > Acanthosepion > Acanthosepion lycidas. The sequence continues at coordinate 38,007,264 of OZ010616.1, read as the reverse complement.
TATACCATCATATGATAATATTTACTTTCTAGGAGACTTCAATGCGAGGGTGGGTGATGATCAAAACTACTGTCCAAATGTGTTAGGTCACCATGGCATAAATTAATGAGAATGGCCAAAGACTCCTAGAATTCTGCTGTTATCATAAGCTATCTGTGACAAACACCTATTTTTGGAACAAAGCTTGCAACAAAGCATCATCAAAATATCTAAGATAAATCATTAACACCAGCTGGACCTGGTCATCTCCAGACGTGACTATCTAAACAATGGCTGCAACACCAGAGCTTACAACATCACAGTGTATTAAAGACAGATGGGACTTCCTTTGGAACACCATCTACAATGCTGCAATGTCAACTTATGGAAAGAAGATACAAAAACTGATTTGAGGCTCTAATCTCCACATTAGAGCTGGTCATCAATGCTAAGCACTGATTAGAGTCAGTAAAATCTACAGACTCTGAAAGCTGTTTGTAGCAATACCCAGCAAACTGCATGTTACTATGAAAATGACTATTGACTTAATCTGTCAGATATCATATAACAGGTTTCAGTCAACACAACATCCATAACATGTATGAGGACATTAAGCAAGCAATTGGCAAACCAACAAAGAAGTTTGTATCCTTGAAATCAAAGATAGGGGAATTAGTTACAGGAAAAGACAAACAAATAGGACAATAGGTAGAGTACTACCTAGAACTTTACTCAAAAAAAATTTCTGTTACTAAAGAAGAGTCTGCCAGTCCTGGAAGAGCTAGACTCTGAGCCTACAAAGGAAGAGCTTAGGAAAGCTATTGGCACTTTAGCTTTTGATAAAGCACTGGATGAAGGTGGCATATCACCAGAGATCATCAAATGCAGTAAGCCAGCTTTACTCAGACCATTACATAGTCATGTAAGCTTCTTCTGGAGAGAAGACAAGGTTTCTCAGGACGTGCAATGCCAAGATAATTACCCTGTATGAAAACAAGGGTGAATGTAGTGGCTGCAATAACTACCAAGGTATCTCCTTGTTAAGCATTGTTGGAAAACTCTATCTGAGTGGTTTTAATATGACTCCAAGTTCTTGCTCATAATATCTATCCAGAATCATAATTTGGATTCGGGCTAAAAGATCCATGGGTGTCATGATCTTCTCTCTATGTCAACACCTGGAGAAGTTTTGCGAATGACAAATGCCATTATATATTGCCTTCATTGATCTCTGAAAGGTGTTTGACTTTGTTAGCAGAAAAGGTCTATTTCAGTTACTAATGAAACTTGGCTGTCACCCACAGTTGCTGAGCATCATCACTTCTTTTCAGGAGAACATGCAGGGTGTAATTAGCTATGATGGTAAAACTTCAATACCCTTCACTATTCAGAGTGGTGTAAAAGAAGGATGCATTTTAACACTAACTTTGTTTGGTATCTTTTTTCCGATGTTATTGATCTTTGTTTTCAGACAAGCTGAAGAAGGTGTATAATTACACATAAGAAGCAAAAGTAAATTATTCAACTTGGCTCACCTGAGGGAAAAGACCAAGGTGCATACAACTATCATCAAAGAAAAATGTTGATTAGTCAGTTCAACCATGCCAGAAAGGAGTTTGGGCTGACTATTAACATAAAAAAACAAACTTCATGAGTCAAGATGTTTCTGCATCACTGTCAATCAGCATACCAAAGCAGCAGCAGTGATATGCAAATTGAGTAAGAGAGTATGGAACAACAGTCAGCTGATCTTGTGCACCAAACTAAAGGGGTATTCCAGGCATGTTTCCTTAGTACACTGCTTTATGAAAGTAAAACCTGAACAACATACATCAAGCAGGAAAAATGTCTGGAAAGCTTCCATCTCCGCTGTCTACAAAGCTTCCATCTCCGCTGTCTACAATGTATCCTTGACATCACAAACTGTTGTGCTGGAGCAAGCAGACTTCTGGAACACGAATCTTCTCCTTTGTCAACATTGTCTTTGATAACTGGGTTATCTACATCATATGAATGACAGCTGTATACCAAAAGACATCATGTGTGGTTAACTGGCTATGGGACACCGTCCATTCAGCCACCCAACACTGTTTTAAGTTCAAGGATGTTTGAAAGAATTACATAGATTGCAAGGGATCTTGAAAGGTTAACATTGTAAATATTAATGAAGTTAATTCTAATTTTGTTTTTATTAAAGACTGACACTGCTTTCCTGTGTAATCCATTTTTTTTCTAGTACTGTTTTAATGTTGCTGAAAATGATGGTTGAATATTGTGAGTGTGTTGATGATATCCCTGCTGCAGCCCAAGATATTCTCACAAGGTTAATTGATTTATTGAAGGTAAATTCAAGATAGTTATTTTTCTCATTCTTAAATATTTATAAAGAATGATTTTATTTTATAAAGACTATTCTAAATGTAGTTATGCAGAAATAAATGTTACTTTTTGTTAAAGGCTAGTATAAGTTTTGAATTCAAAGCGCTTCTTTTGATTACTAATTTTGTATTTAAGGTATGAAAATTTATTTTTTAGAGATATGAGAAATAATATGATAAATCCAATAACCTATTCACTACCTCACTGCACTCATGTACATCTTGTGGTATATTACAGGTATCTAATTTAGGTTTTATGTAAGACAATATAAATAACTGTTGTAATGCACTAGAATCAATACTGAGTACATGTTTATTTTGTTGTGCTGTATGTTCAAATATTTAAGGTGACAGTGAATGTTGAATATATTAAATATAACAAGATTTTTGTACTTCTTAAACTTAAATTTGGTGAAATTATGTTTTTAACTTGATAAATAACCTATTGAGTTTGAAATAAATAATGTTAAATTTATTTTTTTAGAGGATTAAAATTTAAAAAAAAATTCTCTGTATTTTTCACATTTATTTACATGAAATATTAAGTAGAAATCTTTAAATTAAAATCAAAAATATATTCTTACAAATAGTTAAAAAAAATTATTCATATGGAAAAATAATCAAGAAAAGATTATTTTTGCAATTTCCAATTCTTTTATATAATTTTATTTCAGACTTTTAACTCTCGAACTTGCCAATTGGTACTTGGTGCTGGAGCTTTACAATTAGTTGGTTTGAAAACTATTTCAACAAAAAATTTGGGTATGTAGAATTGTTCATTCCAAATAGTTTGGAAGTGGGCATTTTTATTTACTTGCTTTAAAAAAAATTTACTTTGAAAGTTGGGAAATATTTTTGCAGGAGTGGAAAATCTAATTATTGTGATATGAATATGTGAAAACAAGAAAAAATGACAAAAAATGGGGAAACAAAAAAACAAAAACAACAAAAAACTATGTTGCTGTAAAGTGGTACTAGTGAAATACAAAACACAATTAACAAAACAATGAAACTGGTCTTTCAGTCCCTCTCTCATCAGACTACACAACAACTAAAATGAATACGGTAACTAAAATTGAATAATGATTAAAATTTTGTTTCTTCATTATTGATCAGACAGAATTAGTTTTTTATTGTTATATATATTATCTTTTTACTATATTTTTCATTTTACTTTTTCTAAATCTTTTAGCCCTTGCCTCTCGGTGTCTTCAACTCATTGTGCACTATATCCCTTACGTAAAAGATCATTTCAAGCCAAAGTTATACAACAAAAAGCATATGTTGAAACATCTGGATCAGATAACAAAGGTGTGTTGTTTCAAATTTTTCTTTTTCTTAAGACAATAATATTATCTTATTAAAGTTATTCAAATAGAAAAACATCTGGTTGTAAAGTATGATACCAAACATTATTAATAATTTTATGGAATTATTTTTTTTATTTGTCCTGTATCAACCTTCAAAATTTGTTGTTGATCATAGCCTTCCTTAAAGACTGCTAGATTTTTCACTTCTAATTTTCACAATGCTAAAAATAGGTTGGCTGAAGTGGGGGTCATAAGCTAGAATGATGTTTACTTTCTATCCCTTTGAGTTTCTTTTTATTGATACTGATATGCAATTTGATGTCATCTTCAATCCTAACACCTTCTTGAGGTTTTTTTCAATGAGAAAGTTAACTTAAAATTCTTTTTTCCTTCCCAATATTATAAAGATGTTGACTTTTTTAATTTGACTAATTTTTTTTCTTTCTTTTCTCTTATCACTGTTTTCAATTGTGATTTTAAAGATTATCAGATACGTTTCTTTAAACAGTCTTGTGTATTACCTTTTTGATGTTGCTTTTGAAATTATATTTAAATATTTATTATAGGAACACATACCTAAATATTCTTATTTAAAGAATAAACCTTGCCTCAGCTAAGAAAATAGGTTTCTAAAGATTTAGAGTAATTGTTAATTGTGATGCCAAAACAAAAAAAAAAGGAAGAAAATTTAAGATGAGGGTAAAAGTTGGAAATTGTTTGTCTAATAAGAAAATAGTAATAGGTTATGGAATGTAAGGATGTTGTATCAATAAAGCCAACTGGAAAATATCAAGCAGGAGATGAATAAACTGAATATTAACATTCTGGGACTATGCATTCGTAACCATCACCAGGACATGGAGAAGCCAAGAGACATGAAGAATCAGATTTATTACATAACTAATGGTTCAGAAATGCATTTATACACTGTAAAAACTATCCAAGTAAACTTCTGTAAGACCCACATTGCAAAGAGATGTATGTTAACAAAGCTAAAAAGCAAATATAACTTCAATAAGACTGGAAATTCAAAGTGGAACACATTGAGAGAAGCACTAATAACATCAACAAATAAGATCACTCCAAGGAAAATGAGACAAGAAAAAAAAAATTGGATGAGAGATAAAATTCTTGATATGATGAAAAACAGACAATAAACAATGCCAAGGGATGGTACAGATTATAGAAGATTAAATACAGAAATTAGAAACAAATGCAAGCAAACTACAGAGGAATGGCTTAATGGGAAGTGTGAGTAAATAGAAAGAATGACTATCATAGGCAAGTATGCAAGAAAAAAAAAAAATATGCTCATCAAGAGGTTGCATAAAATTGAAAGAGGGAGCACTGATAATAGAAAAAGACAAAAATAGTCCAAAGATATAGCCAATAACTATTATTACACAATGAGAGTGAGGAACCTGAATTACACAAAAACATGAAAGTACCTGAAATACTAAAGAAGTAAGATTGGTATGGGGCAAGATCAACAGGGACAAAGTAACAGAACCAGATGGAATTGTAATAGAAATGCTCTCAGCCTTAGAAAAATTTGTCATCGACAAGATTATGAATATAAATTAAATATTTGGCAGTGGCCACATACTGGTAGATCTTAGTAAATCTATTTTCATAGCATTGCCTAAGAAGACAGGTGTAAAAAGAATGGGAGCTCCATCAGTTATTCAGCTTAATGAGCCACATCACCTAGCTGCTGGAAATAGGACAAAGACAATAACAAGAAATGCTATATTTATTATCAGAATGCTTATATATATATATATATATATATATATATATATATATAAAGGGAAGAGGTTATAGTAGTTTCAATGAGAGAAACTGCAAATGTCTTTGGTTGTAATGTGGATTTTAAGAATAAAATAACTTACCTCCAGCATGCACAAAGATTTAAATGTGCCTTGCATGTAAACCGTCCAAAGGAGAAAGAAATTGCAGCTTCAAGGGTTACACATATAAAACAGCTAGGTCTTGGAGTAAGATTCTCTCTTGTCAGATTATCTTTGTGCATATGCAAATTTTGGCTGTCAATGATACATAAAAACATGAAGAATGAGGTGATATAGTGAAAAGGAAAAAAGCTAGTTGACTGCTGTAGTGAACTGGCTACACGTCATGGATGAAAGGAGAAACTGATTATAGACATTTCTTGCAAGAAAAATGTTTAAAGCTTTTTGGTTACTCTCTCTCTCTCTCTCTCTGATATATATATATATATATATATATATATATATACACACACACACACACACACACACACACACACACACATATATATACGAGAGATGCAACCTGTAAATTGGGGATGTTGAAATCAAACAAATGCAGAAGTTTAAATATCTGGAAAGTGTTTAGAGGTGAGATAATGTGATACCAAGAACCAAAAGTGTATTGGAATAGCAAAAAGTATCTGCTAAAAACTAAGTGCTGAACTGATATGTAATATTAGTCTTACATGGCAGTGAATACTGGACAATCTCCTCACAAATGGAGAGGATACTTGAGGCAATAGCGACATGGTTCTACAGAAAGATGTTGAGAATACCATAGATGAAGCATGTAAGCAATGAGGAGTTTTTAAAGAAAACTTAAACAAAAAGGATACTTATCTGTAAAATCAGAAAGAGTTAGAATTTCTTGGATACATAATAAAAAAGAAAGCATAGAAAATATAACTCGCAGGACCTATTGAAGGCAAAAGGAACAGGAAAGCAGTGATAGTAAGTTGTGAAGTTATGATTGCCCATGTTCTGAAGTGACATGGCACACAGAAGGAGAAAATCACGTGCACACACACACATACATATATATATATATATATATATATATATATATATATATAACCTCATCTCTAATGTGGTGATATCTATTTTAATCTTAAATTAATTTGATGTATTTTTAATTTTCTTTGTCTTTAGGATTATTTGGATCATATTGAAGAAATATCAAATAAATTAGTGGCAATTATGGAAGGATTAACAGAATCTTATGTAATTAAGGTGAGTTTTAACAAATTATTTTAAAACATTTTTCTTTATATAATATTAACAACTATGTATTGTGTGTTAAATCTTTCCTTTTCGAAGATTTTCACATTTTTTCCCCAATTGTTGTATTCTGCTTTTCTATTCCATCTTTTCACTTCCTGGTTTTGTAAGTACTTTGGAACTGTCAGGTAATACACTAACCACTAACTCCTGTTGTCATCACTACAAATGAAATAACTCTCTTTCTCATATATATATATATATATATATATATATAGTAAGGTAATGAAGAGTTTGGTGATCTGTATGGATAATTCCAAAGAGGATGTAATCCAAAGAACTCAATGTAACAACAGAGCATATATATATATATATATATATATATATATGACTCTAGTCTTAGAACTCAACAACAATTCTTCTGCCATTCTTGTGAGCTGTTATGCCCCAATCATGAACACCCCTGTGTTGGAAATTGATGACTTTTATGATCAACTATGTCATTTCCAAAGTTCCACGTGGACAAACTTGTTACTATGGAAGACTTTAATGTATGGGTTGGTGCTGACCATAAGACATGGCCTGGTGTCCTTGGCATTCATGGAATCAGGAATATGAATTCTAATGGGCTATGGCTACTTTCTCTCTGCCAAGAATTTGATCTTGTCCTTGTCAACACATGTTATCAGCAGTCCAATCATCACAAAATGATTTGGATGCATCCCATATCCAAAGACTGCCATATAATTGATTACATTATCACCAAGAAATGTGATGCGAAAGACTTCAGTATCACCCGCTCTTTCCACAACACTTGCTATCTTTCAGACCATGCTCTACTATGCAGCAAAACATCCTTTCGACTCGTACACAAGAAACCTCTTGTTAGCACTACAGTTTCTAAACAAATCAAGATCTCACCCCTTAAACTCTGATGTCATATGGAAGGTAGGTTCTGTTTCACAGGACTACAAAGATGCTTGCATAAAACATCTGTTCAAGAACAAAGGCAAAAAATTTGTATGTGATAATTCCTGTGGCATTGCACTTCTAGGTATCGCTAGCAAAATTCTCGCTCGTGTTATTCTCAACAGAATAATCAAATATCTCATTGACGACATCCATCGCGAATCTGTGTGGTTTTTTCATTTCATTGGGTTGCTGAGAAAGTTTGTAAGAAGAACCATGAACTCTGTACCATCTTTATCGATCTGACCAGATACAGGACGAACATCAATGAACTTGATGCTTTTCATAAACACTGTCTTCATTCAATATGCAGTTATACATGGCAGGACAAGATCTCTAACCCTGATCTTTTCATCAAATGTGGCGTCAGTGGTATTGAATCCTTTCTGATGCAATCACAACTCAGATGGGCTGGCCATGTCATCAGAATGAGTTATGATCGGATGCCAAAAATCCTCATGTATAGCCAACTTTTTCATGGTAAGCGTAACGTAGGCTGTCCTTGGTTATGCTTCAAGGATAAACTTAAATACAATTTAATTGCTGCAAACATCCCTATAGAGGAGTTCAAACTTGCTGTTGAAAACCGAGCAAACAGGAGAAACACCTGCTACTGATGTATAACTAACTTTGAAAAGAATTGTAACAACCATCTAGGAGAATTAAGAATTATGCTAAATCTTGGGCTAATACATCAGCCCATATGACAGTCAACCCTTCAGTATGTCCCACGTGTGGACTTGTTTGCAAATCCCGTGCAGGATTGTTGCCTCATATAAAACAACATAAAAACGAACTGAAAGACACTCATACATCGAAAATGATCAGAGACCATCATCATCATCATCATCATCATATATATATATATATATATATATATATATATATATAAATGAAGAAATATAGTTTGAAGGTGTGCTGTATTTATGGGATAAAGTGCTCAATATCAGAGATAGTGTATGTAAATATAAATATAAAAGTGAACATTGAAGTCAACACTTACAAAACAAGATAATATACCAAACCATGGTAAAATCACCAGTTAATGAAGAAAAAGTATACATAGGAGTAACTGAAGGACCCTGGAAACAAAGAAACTATGCAAACAAAACATCTTTCACAAATAGTAAATATGCGAACAGCACAATGCTTTCTAAGTATATCTGGAAAATTAAAATCAAAATGCAAATCACACCAAAAATATCATGGAAAATAAGGAAAAGGTCATCAGCCTACAACAATCAATCCAAAACCTGCAAACTTTGCTTGGAGGCAAAAATAGCTATTATTACTTTCCCAGACTAAAATAAATTACTAAATAATTGATCTGAGCTATCTCAAAATGCAGACATGAAAACAAATTTTTAGTATGTTACTTAAAAATCAAAAACTGAAATGAATAAATAAAAATAAACAAAATAATATAAAAAAACAAGTAAAATAAATTAACCCAAACAAATAATAAACAAATTAACAAACCACTTCTGTTAGAATAGACGAAACAAATGAAAATAAAAAAATAAATGCATAAAATACAAATAAAAATAATTGATTCAAAAATTGGATGAGGAATTAGCTATAACTACTATATAATGCTAAAAAAAAATTACTATGTTACTCAAAAATAAAAAACCGAATAGAGTAAAAATATACAAAATAAAAAATAAGCAAATAAATAAGAAAAAACAAGTAAAAATTAATCCAAATAAATGAACAAATTAACAAATCGCTCCCACTAAAACGGTTAGTTAGAACTAATGAAAATAAACATAAATAAGCAAAAACAAGTAAAAATGACCAATCCAAATAAATAAAATAATAAACAAATTAAAAACTGTTCCCCACCACCAAAATAGCAGAATAGACTACGGCAATCAATCCAAAAATTAGACGAATAAATAGCTTTATCTTCCTATACTATTAAATAAGTGACCTAAGCAAATCCCCCACTCAAATTTTTTACCACGTTAATAAAACATTGAAAACCAAAAAGAATAAATAAATATATAAAATAAAAAAAACAAGTAAAATAAATTAACCCAAATAAATAAATAAATAAATAAGCCACTCTTGCCAAAATAACTGCCAGAATGGATTACCCACAATGCACCACTGACCCAGATATGTAAATAGTTGATAAAAAATCCAACACTTGTGGCCTGATGATTGCGTCTAGCATTAAACAGCCTGTCGCCTCTTCAATGTTCACTTATATATATAATTTTTTTTCTTTTTTCATTGAGTGTTCTTTTCATTTTTCATAGTTTTCTTCTTTTTCCTACTATCTTCCTATCTTCCTTCATACTTTATCTTCCCATTCCTCCTCTACCTTGCTTCCCCAATTCCTTTTCACTTAATATTACTGTGTAGGTTTCTTTGTCAGAAAGCATAATTTATTTCAGCTGGGGATTGGGCAGATACTACACTCTTATCCTATGTAGAAAATATATTGTAAATAGAAACAAGCAGAATAATAATATAAACTATTTATTGAAAGACGATATTCATAATTATAGTTGGAAATGTAACTTGAAAGATTTATGAATCTTATTTCTTTCTTTTCATTATTTATTTTTTATAGTGGGATGCAAAGGCACCAATGCCTTCATCTTGTTTCCGATCTGTTTGTAAACAGATGACCAAGTTCCATGAAGTAATCATAGATGTTCTACCTCAGCATCAAGTAAAGGTTAGTTTTTTCTTTAATATATAATAGTGTACAAAGATAACTGTTTATATATGTATCGAATTCCCATAAATGATGTGCTTTATGAACGAATTGATCAGTTTTTTCTTACCAGTAGATAAATAAAAATTCACTTATTTGTATATTATGTTGTAAACTTTAAGACACTTTTAAAAGTATTTCAGTCATTCTGAAATATGTAAATCTTGAGAAAATTTTGTTTGAATGTTAAAATAATTTAATGGAATTTTATATTTAAAATGTTTATTGATTTACTTATGAATCTAATCAGTTTTTACTCATTTGTATTCATTTTTTTTTTCATTTTCACAGATTATGATTCCAATACATTTTTAATTTTTAAATAGAAATCATTTGAATTTTACTGAAATCTCTAATCCAAAATTTTATATTTTGCAATTATATGATTAAATTTCTTTTTCAAGTTATATTAACATGGATCAGGATTTAGACTTCTTAATTATATAATAACCAGTCATTTTATCTAATTTTTAATATTTTATTCTTAATAACAACATCTATTCACATCAGTAAAAAAATACAATATGCATTATGTTATCCTAACATAGTAGCCTTAAAAAGATAGTATTATTTAGCTATGGAGTGCACTTTTGTCTAACATCAGAGTATGTATGCCCTCTAGCTACGTCATGTTTCATACATAATATCTGCAAGATAAACATAAGAAATGGCTGGATGATTAATATATTTCCTAATCAAGTCAGATACTAAAGTTTTATTTTCAATTTGAACTTCGTACATCTAACTAAACTTGGATGACTGTCATGAATCAGGTGTCAACATAGTGGCTGCATATGCATAGATATAATATTTGCATATTGTAATGAAAAACTAACAAAATCAGATAATGCCATGAGATAGTGCTAGGGTTAGTGGTCTTCAATCTTGAAACCATGCCTGACTCTAGGATCATCATCATTTAATGGAAGGTTCTCTTACTATTTTGCAGCAGTAATAGTATGAACTTGTTTATATATATATATATATATATATATATATATATACACATACACACACACACAATTATTATTATGATGATATTTTTATTATAAGAGATTATAATAAAAACATTTTAAATTGCTACACAAAAGCTTTCATGTTTCAATACTATGATTGTACTTCCTCAGGTGATGGTTGCTAACTGGTGATGAAATGATTTTTAGGGAAATTTAAAAACATTGTTACCTCTTTTTGTAAAATTAAAGGGTGGTGGGGCATAACGTCAGAATTAAAAATATACTTTTTGGTATGTCTCGATTAACCAATTAAATATCAACTCTATGCTAAATAGAAAAATAAGGTGAGTGAGTTGCTTTTTAATGTTATGATAAAATGGCACATAGACATGACATCATTGACAATTGTGGAGAATATGGCAACAACAAATGTATTATAGTTGTAGCCAAATATGACATCTTATTTGTTGAAGTGGTGGTGGAGGGATTAATCAGATGTAAAATCAGAAACAAATTTTAAAAAAATATTTTTACATAATCAGGAAGCTTCTTAAAGGGACCTGTAAATAAAATTAAAAATGTAAAACATCTATATACAATGCTAATAATACTGGATAGACGGCAAAACATAGCAATATTAAAGGTGAATAAGCTAAATAAAGTAATTACCTTTAGAGGGTGGACCATTATATACTAATAAAATGATAGTTATAAAATTGTAATACATAATTGTTTTTTATAACAAAATTTTTAACTATATTTTAAGACTCTATTGGCATCTCACTGTTAATTCACTTCTTTGGCAAACTTGATTATATGGAATTTTTTTTGTAAACACAGGAAACAGATCATGTAAAGATTTACAAGTTCTAGTTTTTTTTTTTTTTTTTAAATTTTCCATTTTACTGTAGAGGTGGCATTGACTTGTTTTAAGTACCAAAAATATTTAGAAAGTGATGTCCTATTTTTGTATGTTTTGTTGTTAAAAGAAGAAATATGTTGATACCACTTTGCTTTGGTGGAATTCTTGGTACTGCTAATGTAAAGTTTAGCTGTTGGATTTTCTATGGTAGAAATTGTACTTTAGTAAACAAGTGAATCAGTTTGACACCTATTTTGTAATGGACACTTGTTAAGATTTCTGCAATTACACATGTTGGTATCATTATTGTTTGCTACTTTGGAATGGCAATTATTACTTAAGTAATAATTGCCATTCCATTTTAAATTTCCATTTAAGAAAAATCCATTTTTAATTCTGACCTTATGCTCTCCCCATTTAACTTTTGGAAAAGAGGAACATTTTGTTTTTAAATTTCCCTAAAAAATCATTTTTATCATCAGTTACCAGTCATCGCCTGAGGAAGTACAATCATAATATTGAAACATGAAAGCTTTTGTGTACTGATGTAAAGTGTTTTTATTATAATCTTGTATAATAAAGATATTATAATAATATTTTGCTCTACTTTGTATTGATCACTTTTTAAAAAGTAAATGCTACAGACTGATTTTTTACTCCATTTGTTCTTATTTGGATATTGTGTGTGTCTCTCTCTCTCTCTCTCTCTATATATATATATATATATATATATATATATATATATGTAATGTGTGGGTGTTTGTGTGTGCATGTAATTATGTGTATAGTTCAAATAGTGTGTGTATGCAGTACCAGGGAGAGAACTTCTGAGGTCCCCTAGTTGGAAAAGGAGATGCTGGGACAAACAAACTTGATCTAGCATGTCTTACAAGACTTTTTAAAGAGTGTGTCTTACTTGGCAACCCTTGCAGTTGAGTGTGATTTGGCACAAGAATTAGACTTTGAGGAACTCATTGTGCATTTTGCTTCAATAAAAGTTTGAAAAATGCACTTTTAAGCTGCTTTGGAACTGGTTTTAGTCTTTGTATTTTTTTCAATAAAATACTAATTCGTAATTTTGTTCTCTACTTTATATAAAGAATCTTCCCTAAACTCCTAAAGTTATTTCCTTGATGTCCATTGGGTTTCAAGGCCTGGTACAATTGTGCTGGCTGTCCACCCATCTTTCCACCACTCTGTGTGTGTGTATGTATGTATGTATGTATATATATATATATATATGATTTCAAATCAGCAACCTGACAATTGCACCGTGCATGAAACTCTTGTGCTACTAGTGAAGAGGAAAATGTATATTTATTATAATATAAATTTTGTCATTATTTTATTAGCACCAGATCACAACTGATGATCAACATATAACTTCTGGCCAAAGATATATAATAGCAGAATATATTACTTTTTTTTTTCAACATTATGCACCTTATATTTGATTTATGCATAAGTGTCCAGGGATTGTAGATATGGAATTTAGTGAAAAGAAAAACTTAGCACTTTTTTTCCTCCTCATATTTTATATTTGCTGTTCACTTTTTTATTTTATTTTTATATTATTATTTTATCTTAAGTTTATAATATGTATTTATATAACTTGTATTGATAATTATGTTTTGTTTTTCTGATATTTTGTATTACATTTCTTTTTTAATTTTTATTGTAGGTGATATTTCAAAGAATCCACAAAAGCTTTGTCAATTTTCTACGACAGCAACTACTAACTCTAAATGTTACTAATGATGGTGGTCCCCAAAATGGGTAAGTTGAATTCTTTTTTATTATTTTTAATTCAATCTTATTGACCAGATATAACATTTTTTTTTAATTTGGTTAATATTATGAAAATAGGAAAAATTCAAGTATAAAGGACTTTTAAAAATTCAAGTATTAAGGACTTTTAAAAATTCAAGTATAAAGGATCTGGAATGTTTTCAATTTGCTCATAGAGCTGGCTTGTTTCCAAAATGGTATGATATATTGGGCCACAGCCTTGAGTAAAGTTGAAAACATGGACAATTTTCTTTTGAAACACTAATTTGAAGCAGCAAGTTTTTCATCTGAACATGAGCTATTGAAAGTTAAAGAATTGTCCCTTTTAATTGTTTTTATCAGTAGAAACCAAGATAGTGAAATCTGAAAAACAATCACAGTAATGAAAACTTGGTAATCCAAAATTTCAGGATTGCAGGTCCAGATCTAGACCAGAATATTTTTAATTTGCACATAGCCTGATTCTTAAATGGTGTTATGTTGGGTTATAGCCAAGGAAAGATGAAAAAGTTCAAATTCTCTATTGGATTCAAGTCTGGAGACTGTGATAGCTATTCAAGTGTATTGGCATTGTTTTCGATGAGCCATTTTTTGTAGATTTAAGCAATGTTTTTAGGATCATTATCTTGTTGCAAAACCCATTCATTTGGAAGTCTTACTACTTACTGAAACAAATTAGATTCCAAAATATCTTGGTATATTTTGAAGTCATTCTACCATGTATTATTTCTAAATTACCTGTATCATTAGCAGAAAAATATCCCCAAGCCATGATATTGCCAAATTTCATCATTGATATTGTGTTCTTTGGTGCAAAGGTTGTGCCATTTTTTCTTCAAATGTGAATCCTTGAATTATGCCCAAATAGTTCAAATTTTGTTTCATCTGTCCATAAAACACTTTCCTAACATGATTCAGATTTATTCTTATGCTCACAAACAAATTTTAACTGGACATCCCTCTGTTTCTTTAATAGTAGTAGTTTTTTTTTTTTCTGGGAGAACATGATTTTAATTGACTTCTATGAAGTTTATTGCTTATTGTTCACTTTGTAACAATAATACCTGATACTTTTAATTCTTCCTGTATTTATCTCTGAGTCTGGGAGAAATCTTGTGTGGTGCACCAGATTTTGATTTGTTCTCAAAAGTTTTCATCTTTTTATACTTAAAAATAACAGAACTAATAGTAGTAAATGGTATATTCAGGATATCTGCTATTTTCCTATAGCTCTTACTTTCCTTCCAATGTTTGATGATCCATTCTTTTTGAAAATTTGATAGTTCCTTGCCTTTCCCCAAGATGGTAAATATTATGTATGATTTATGTGCAAAGATAACCTTATATAAGAAATGAATTGTGGAATTTTCTAGATTGTTCCGGTAATAAGACAATTGGAAACTAGCAAAATCTTACAAAGAATTAAGTAAATAAAGGTAATTTAAGCCTTTTGATATTAAAGACATATTTTGTATGAATACTTTTTTACCTCAACATTTTATAAATAATACACAATTTCATTTATAATAAAGTTTTCTATTAGGTTGGTGCAAAAATAATGTCGTTTTTCATGTTACTATGTGAGAAAACGACATTATTTTTGCACCAACCTAATAATTGTTTTTTGCATATTGTAGCATTATGCAATAGTGTAGAAATATTGAATGTATTTAAGTTTTTTTTATATGTTATAACTATGATAATTAAAAGATTTCCTAGTGTTTGAATATTTATTTCCCCACTATGTGTGTGAAATATATATATATATATATATATATATATATATAGGATATCTTCATTCAAACATGTTTCATTAAATAATATAGACATATCATGTCTATTTATTTTTACAATAATCTGGTTTTATTTTATTTGTTTTATTTAAATAACAGACAAAAGCTGCCTGTAATTTAAAATAGTCTATTATATTAACACTTGATAACAATTTTGACTTTTTGTTGCATATTTCAAATACATTTATTTCACAAAATATGTTATCAGTGATGATAAAAACATGAGAGTTGATCAGTAATCTGATATATTTGTTAGTTGAAGTTAGACTTGAAATTTTCACTGCATCATGTACAATCAATTTGATTAATGGAGAAGCTTTGGTTTAAGTAACTTTATAAAGTGGGATGCCACGTTGAGAAATAAATATTTGTGCATCAAGTGTTCTTTTTCATCATTAGTTTATGGACTTATTGTTGATGTACCTATGTAAGTAATCAATTTTGAAGTTTAAAAATGTACCCAAACTTGTAATATGTACTTAATTTATTTTGTCTTGTTTTGTAAGATACTAATATTTTGTTTTTCCTTCCTCAGGTTAGTCAATGCTGATATAGTTTTTTATGAAAACAATATGAAAGCATTGAAAGGAGTGGAAGATGTAATAGAAGGTATGCAGACAGTGTGGACAACTAACTATGATAGGTGACCTCCTATTCTGCTCTGGTGGATAAATATTATATACAAACCTTGCTCAATTTTTTTTTCTCTTCATGAAACTGAGACAAATGGCCTAAACATTTTAAAATATTCATTGTGATAAATATTACAATACTCAAATATGCTTCACTCACTCACTCCTTTTTGACATGCGACTCTGAGATACATTTTATGTATGTTAGACTGTCTTTTGACATTAAGAATGGAAGTATATATGTATAAATGTTTGTGTGTGAAAAGTTTATGCCTATGGATATATATGAATAGTAATATTGAAACAAATTCAAACTCTATCTCTCTCTCTCTCACATACACACACACACACACACACACACGTACATTGTTTATATATGTGTATGTTTGTGTATGAGGATTTTGCAGTATGAAACAAAGAAGCATATTTACTTTTTTGAGAATTTGGATTTTATTTAAACTATTTAATCTGTGGACGAAAAAAGGTTTAAACATTGGCTATCATAATATATTATTGCTTTATTATTATTTTATTTTTTCTAAGGATTTTCTTTATTTTTGAGGACAAAGGTTTATATTTCATATAAGGTAATGTAAATTGCAGAGGCAGACTTGTGTGTATCTGGGGAAATTATCAAGTTGCATTGTCCATGTTCTAAATTTACTTGATATTTGTTTATCTTATGGCTTTGTTAGTCTTATACTAACCAACTGTCTTAACAATATATGTTGTCACTTGAATTGTCCATATTCAGGACATCCTCACTTTGTTAACAGAAAGTATAATGGTTACTTGGAAGTTACTTAAACCCTTTGAGCCCTGTATTCCTGAACAATTTTTAACCCTGAGCCCCTGAGTCAAAATTCGCAAATAATTGGTATGTAATGAATCATGGTAGATATAAAAATAGTTATAAGTGTTTACCCACTGTTCAACCTGTAGCTAGGCATCAAGTCATTTTTCTCTACCGCTGTTAAACCAGTGGCTGAGCATTGTCATTTTCTCTACCACCTGTAAAGTGGTGGTCAGGGGCTCAAAGGGTTAATTCTATAATAAAGAAGAAATTTTATAACAAGCATCAACTAATTTATCTATTGTTATTGTATGATAATTCTTGATTTAAAAAATGATTGTATGATAATTCTTGATTTAAAAAATGTGCATAAATTGTATAGACAATACATTTGTACCACTTTTTTTAAAATTTGGAAAAAATTGAGACATATAAACAATGGTTTTCTTGCTAATTTTTTTTTTATAACCTGTTGATATTGATGTTATATATTGATTATTCAAAATGTCTTCCTGCAGCAGGACAGAGCTAATATCATTAAGAGAGTAGATCACAAACATCAAATAATGCACAAACTATAAACGAAAGATTTATCATACAATTACAAAACTAAAAAAAACAATTTAGCTGAACATCATTGCAAGCCTCTCTCTATTTCCATGTAAAGTGTTCAGATGAACTACATTCCTTAGTTCTAACCTTCATGGCTAAGACCTTTCCATACCACACATATTGCAGCAAACCACCCTCATTCTTTTCATATTATATTGATGAGATATAAGTTCATTCAAGCAGCTTTTTTCCATAAACCACTGCTTTATAGAACTGACTCCCAAGAGGATGCTTCCCTGATTACTACAATCTTAACCTATTCAAGTCTAGGGTTAATTGTTATCTTCCCCACATATCCCCCCCATAAACTGTGCCTCTTACTCTGTAGCCCTCTACTTTAAGTGTACAGGATGAACATCATTGTATATATAATTAATTTTCTTGTATTGTTTATTATAGCATTAACCGGTTTCTGTGTAGTAGTTTCTGCTATATGTATATATTAGGCTTTAACTAATATAGAAGAAAATGTCACTGTTGATTGTGTGCTGTTTTGAAACTGTTTTCAAGGAACATTTTTAAGATAAATAAGAAAAGAAAACAATTTTATTGCTTATCTTGTTTTCACTAAACCCACGGATTGAACTTATAATTATTATACCTTCAAATTCATGAAGCAAGGCTTTAATCTTCTGTAAAGTCACTAGAACTTGGAGCCTTAAACCTAATGTTCTTATTATCTATCAGCTACTGATACTGTTATGTTTGATCTCCTCTTAATTGCTGTGGTTCCAAGGTCCACTCTGACCTTGGATGGTAGTGACTGTTAGGGTCCCAGGTATAGGCAAATAGTGAACCCCCAAACAAAAATAAAACACTGAAAGTATAAGTATAATATTTTTATAGTAAAATTACCAATAATACATACTTATAGTAAATTGACTATCAATATATTTTATCTGTAGTTGAAGTCCTACAATTGTATTCAAAATATATTTAATTGAAGCCATAAAATTGTGTTCAAAATATCTAAATTTCAGCATTAATCAATAGAGATTGATATGCCACCAAATCAACCAAATTAACCAACCAAGTTCTTTGATGTTGCTGAAGTTGTTATTCTGAAGGATATGTTTGGATTACCACTTATGATTTTTGTACTTTGTTCTAGAAAATGAACAATCCATTTTTTTATGCTCTATGGACAGTGGGACATTTTTCTTTTTAAATTAGTTCATCCCAAAAGGGGCTACTGGGTGTGAAAACTTATGAAGGTATCAGAAACTCTAAACAGGAAACAAGGAATAAACCTTTACTCCTGTTCAAAAGACTAGGGATGAATGTGAACCAGATGATAGGCATATATATATATATATATATATATATATATATATATATATATATATATATACACACACTCCTATTAAATTTATCAATTTATTATGGTGGTCCAGTTTACAAAATTGATACAGTGTCAAATGAATCCCTGATCCCTACAAAGCCATCTGCACTTTGGTTTGATTTACATTGAAAATGTGCATATATAATTCATATCTATGTATGAAAACTGACTTATTATTTTACAAAAAGATTTCTTTTAAATAAACAACAATTGGATATATACACTTTTTGTACACTAAAATATTTTAAACCAGCAATTCTTTGGTGAATAGATTTTTTTCTTTTTGTTTTAAACTTAAGGTATTGTCTGGTGACTGTTAGCTTCTGATATAAAGGTGTCTTGAACCCACTTTCACTGCAAGTTATTAGTATATTCTGGAAGGCAGGCTGATTTTTGTTTTCTTCTTCTATTGCAAATCCGATTGAAGGTTTTGAGTTCACTTAATCCAGTAGTATTTATACAGCTTCCTGGTGAGGCCAAAGTATGGAGGTATGATCTGTGTATCTGAGCTATACACCTTTAATGGTGCCATTCCTAATATCACTTACTGTGGTGCATATAACATCAGGACAATATTCAGAAGCACCTCAACCATAGAGAAATCTTTGAATTACACAGATCAAGAGCTGTGTATTCCAGCTCTCGCAGTTGTGGCAAAAACTACAATGGGGAAACCAGCTGGATCCTAAATGTAAGGCTGGAGGAACACAATTGGGGTGAGATAATAAAATCAGGCATGGATGATTTATTTATAGAGGGAAAAGAGTGATCACAACCCCTGTGGAATGAAATAAAATACTAGACAAAGAACAACATTAAAGAATCAAACATCTGGAAGAATTAGCACATAAGCTGTGGCTGCGTCTTCAGTAGATGTAACATAGAAATAAATGCTATATGGGAGATATTCATAATGAAAAATAGAAAGAATAGTAGAGAATATATTAGCTTCAATACAAGGTTTCTGCAACAGCAGCAGTAAGAAAAAAAAATGGCACCAAAAGGAGTCAAGTGTAACAGCAGCAGCAGCAAACAATAAGAACATTAGGTTTAAGCCTCCAAGTCCTTAGTTCTGGATTTTAATGGATTAAAGCATCGGTTTATGAATTTGTTGACATAGTAATTGTGTGATCTCCGAGCAAAGTAATACAAACTCAGACTTGATGGAAATAAGGCAACTGAGCTGTACTAAAAACAAACAAGAATTGATATCCCTGGACAGTGGATCAAGAACAATCTATTCATATAGATTAAATAAAGGGTTCAGTTTAAAATTTCCTGAAGTTTACGTAACTGCTATAATGTGATAATGACAATGATGACGATATTAGTTTGAATGTAAATAAAATTAAACAATTCATAGTTATGTGAAAGACTCAGTTTGGTTAGGGAAATGGATTTATTAATGTTCTAATCATCTTTCAGTTTTCTTTCTCTAAATCTTTCTTAAATCTGATGAAAATAAATTATCTAAATGAATTGGTACTATATTTACAATATTAATGTTACTGATCTAATTAAATGAAAATGTTAACTGATATATATTTTACTATGTCTGAATTGAAAAAAAAATTGTTTTATTAAAATTGTTTCCAATCTGCTTATTAATATTGTCAGTTTAATTGAAAATTATGTATCTGATTTAATATATATATATATATATATATATATATATATATATATAATAGGAAAGAACAATGAGATCTATAATTCAGAGTTCTTAGCATTTATTTTTATTTTTAAAAAACAGTGTTCAATATAACAGCAGAAAATTATATTATAATTGGTTTTTTTTTATTAAAATTTATAATTATTGCAACACTGAAATTCTTGTGTTTCAAAACTGAAACTTCAATTTAAAATCAATCATACAAATTAAACTTAAAATACAAAGTTCTGTTCCATTATCAAGCGATGCTAAGAATAACTTTTTAGAAATTGATTCACTTAATTTATATGTCCAGACAAATGTGATATTTTGAGATGTTGGGGTTTTAGAAAAATTCCATCTTTTTTATTTTAGGGGTGTTAAGATTTAACTTATTTAGTAAACTCATGTATCTAATGTATTGTAACTGTCAAGTCGATCAAGTAAAGGTGGAGGCTGGGGTATCTGTCTATTGATACAAACTTCCTCTTTCAAGTAGAAATTTGTGATAATTTCTATGTTCCAACACACCACCTGGGTTTCAATAGCAATACATTTGGTATTTTTATTTTTAATTTTTAATTTTATTTTTATTTAAATTTCAATTGATTTTTTCAAAAGGGGCATTCAAATATTTAGTCACATTTTTAATATTCATATTTTTATTTGTATTGACTTAATTATATTTAATTTATTTACTAATTGAGTACATATATGGTAATATTAAAATGAATATATCACAATCTCATTATGCATTCATAAACTATTTTATTTATGATCAAATATAAGTATGTTAGTTTCATTTTTTTTTAAATTAGCTATTACTTAAGGAAAAATTTGGCAATGTCTACAAAAACTTGCTATTTCATTTTGTTGATTTAATAAATTTTTATTTTTCAGAAATAATATTTAACTTTTCACATATGCACATGGTTCATTTAAATATCTACAAGTTCTTGATTTTTTTTTTTATTACTTTCCATTTTACTGTTGGTGTTTTATTGGTTTCTTTTAAATGCCAGAAATATTTAGATAATGATGTCTAGCTGTGGTATTTAGTATTATTGAAGGAACTTTGGTGTTGGTTCCATCTTATTTTAAATTCATTCTTTGTACATCCTACATACACTCTATCATCATTAGGATTTTCAATAGATGAGATATTGCATTGATAAACTTGGGATTTTATACAAAATTTATTATTCAGAGGACAATTATCAAGATTTCTACATAATTTTACAGTTACATAATTTTTCTTTATTTTTGCTTATTCCTATTTCATGATCTGTATTCCTTTGATTTTGGTATAAATATTTATTCATGATTTTGGCATTATGTTTCTTGATAATCCTTTCTAAGTTCTCAGTAGAACTGTAACTTAATTTTAAGGTATTTTTATTAAAAATTTTGCTGAGTTTACTATTTTAAAAAAAAATAGATTTTCGATTGATGCAAGGAATTTTTGTCCTAGTTTACTTATAACCATTTGATTGAATGGAAGTGTATACCAAATGATTTTTCTATTTCTATTTTTTTCTTTAGTTTCTATTATTATTTTTTACATAATTAACTTTTGGGCATTTATAGCCAGTATCCTTTAGATATCCATTATATCTAGGAAGTCTACTTTGTAAAATTAGTATTTACAGTAATTTTTGAGTTTAGGCATTTAAATTCTTTCTAATTTTATCTATTTTAAAGTTAGTAGACTTTCTTATAACCATAAATCCATCATCTCTATACAGTCCGACATTATTAATACTAATTTCATGATATGCTGTTATGTTCAACATAATATAAAAAGACCAATAAGGTCAGAAGATGCTGCAGAGTTCAATGATCCCATTGTGATGTCAAAATGGTCATCAGAGTTTTTAATCCACTGGTGGCCATTATGAATGATTATCAATTTTTTTTGCATTCATAATTGTTTTTTTCCTTATCTGTTAGGTCAGAAGGTAGCAAAATCCAGGGCAGTCGTGAAAAGTTCCCTTGATATTGATGGGTAGTATTCTTCAATACCAAACTGTACTAGGGTACAATTTGGTTTCTCTTTAATATTAGTAAATCAATTTGTAACTTCTTTAGTATTGATCCATAGTTTTAATTCCAGGTAATAGTTTATTTGTTGATTAACTTTGTATTTTAAGTTTAATTTGCATGATTGAATTTAAATTGAAGTTTCAGTTTTGAAACATGGGAATTTTGGTGTTGCAATGATTATATATTTAAAAAAAAAACAATCATATATATATATATATATATATATATATATATATATATATATATATATAAAGAAATTTGTCACTTGGCTGATTGAAGTTATATTTGGAACCCTGACTTGAGTGATTTATAGACAAACTGTTTTTGCCAAAAATGGTTATTCAATCCACTCATCAGAAGCTATCAGCAATTGACTTCTGATTTTCATTATTTTTCATATTAAGTTATATAATTGATTCATTTTTTATTGGTGTTAGGTTGATTTTTACTTCAATGTATGCGTACATGTATGTATGTGCATATGTGACGGTTATTTCTCCTTTTTATTGATTTATTTATTCCTTAGATGACTCTCTCCCTATTCTTTTTTTTCTCTCTTTTGGCTCATATATATACATATATATATTCCTCAAAATAAAAATTACCTTTTAATTTGATCTAGCAGAAGAGAAAATGGGGGAAATGTGATTTAGGTAGTGGAATAACCTTGCTTATTTTGAAAATAAAAATTGTGATTTTGTTCAATAACTGACAACATGGATAAATTTCAAATACTAAAGAAATCTATTGTTTGAGTGTGTATCATCATACACCATACACCATATACTGTGGTTAAGGTAATTTTTTTATTGAAAAGTAAAAGAAAACTTATTGTCTTTCAAATCTTTAATTTTGTTATTAATAATAATCTTTTTTGTTAAGTTAAATTCTCCATAAGCTTTTAAATATTTTATATATTACAGGATATATCAATCCACTAGATGAACAGTTTTGTTTTTACACTAGTATTACTAGTAACAGCAATATTTGAATTTAACCCAAAACTCATCATTTATTTTTGATCTAAACTATCTACTTAATTATAGATTTACAGTCTGAGTGAAAGTTGCAATAAATGTAATGAGTAATTAAATAGGAAAATCTTTCATGCAGAATAAAAAATCTTGAATTATATTAGTGATTTATAAATTAATAAGATTTTGTGGTTAAGTTTTTTTTTAAGTGCCTATTATGAGTGTGTAACTCCCCTGCAAAAAAAAAGTTGACAAAAAATATTGAATAAAATAGTATTTTTCTGTAAACATGACTGTGTCTCTATGCATTTCTATGTAATCCTGTTTACAGTGTTATACTATAGCCAAGTGTCTGATAACTACTTGACTTTTTTAAAAAATTCTCTCTTAAGCAGCTGATATTATCCCTCTCAAATACTGAAATCTGACCCTTGAACTTGATCCCTGATGAAATAGGTTGTGAACTGATTTCATTGCTGGGACAAAGCCAGGTGTTCTGACCTTGCATTTTATTGTTGCTAAGTTTTCCTATTAGTCATAACCTATAATACTTCATGAAGATGATGATTGTTCTGTATTGTCCACATTAATATAAATTGAATCATTTTATTTGATCCAAATTCGTCATTAGGATTAATTTATTATAAAAATAGAAATTAAATAGGATAAGGAAATTAAAACTGAGAAACCTGTTTTCAGAATACTTTATTTTAATTTATAACTACTTGAGATTAAATTGAAACTTTATATCATAATTGCAGGTCTTATCAAATGGTTACCATCAGAATTAATATTTTATTTAAAATGAATGAAAAAATTCAAATCAGTAAATTTTGTATTAATTTTTTTAATTTAATAACATAAATGTAAATTTTTATATTCTTTGCTTAACATTATCAATTGGTTATCTTAGAAAAACAAAATCCTTATGCTTAAAATATGGAGCAACTCTCAAGTTCTTTTAAAATTGGTATTTACTTAGGTTAGCTTAGTTCTACACAAGATGAAATCATGATGAGAAAATTGTGTTGTGTCAATCTTTTAAGTGGGGGATTTAAGATCATAAAATATAAATAAATAGTATGTTGCATGTCCATGAAACTTATATACATACATATGTACAAGCTGAGAAAGATGTGAAAAATGTTAAGTAGGCTTATTATATTTGAAGTCTCAATATTTTATTAATTTTCAACTTCAGTCTGTACATTCAAAAAAGGTAACAAAATATGTGTAGTGATTTTGTTACAATGAAAAACTGTTTTACAAGCATTTTATGTAATATTTTTGGTACCTGTAGTCTTTATTTTAATTTATCCCAGCACGTGAGCAGTTGGTTCTCTAATTACTTTTCATTTATTAAATATTCTAAACAATTTGTATTTATATAGATTCTCCATTATAGTAGATTTATTCTGGAAATTGAATATACTTATATAATACTAATGTTTTAATTTCTGTGTTAAATAAAATCCTCTTACATTTGGAAGATGCTACTATTGTTGTCTGCTAAAAGGAAGTAAGCAAAGATTTGAGAAAATTGTTGAAACTTTATAAAATAGATTAAATGATAAAAAAATAATGTAATGGAGTTGTGAAACAAAACTAAATGATATTTAAAAACATTTTAGATATCAGAATATTAAAACTTCATAAAAATATTCTCTACTCATGAGAATTTACAAAACTGAACATAACGTGTTGATTGGCTGCCTTGGCTTATATATAGGATTTCATGGGGTTTTTTTTGGGGGGGGGGGTTGCCTATTTCTCAAACATAACTTACTGAGAAGCCAGTGTATATTTGGATTAGCTTATACACGAGCATGTATGTATATAGAATTTTTTTTAAATTGCAATTTCCTACATTTTTTTTTTTGTTAAAATGTCTATTTATTGGCTTGAGCATGATTGATTGAATCTGTGGTAAGAACTTCTTGTTTATAAAAAATATAAATGTTCATTTTACATTAGGAGTTTAATATTTCATTTTACTTTTATTTTAAACTTTTGTTAGATTTGTTGCATTTCTCCAGATTATGAATGCCAATAATTTATTTAATATATTTGAGAGTACACAATTCATAACATTCAACCTTCTCTTTAAATTTAATATCATAGTATAATGGGGTTTAGCTATAGTACAAGGACTTGTAACCTATGGCGTTTTCGGTAAACATTAGTCTAACAGATACCTGAACATTGTATACAAGACTCTGGTGGTGGTGGATATTTTTGTATATAATCAAATATTGTAATTTTCATAAAAGGAAGTTTGTTAACAGATAAGATATTCTAGATTATGATTTTTAGGGAATGAGGTTGTTATTTACTTAGCTCAGTTTAGCACAAGGCCACAAAGATTGAACTCACTACAGTAGTAATGATTGCTGAACTAAACTAGCTCATTAACCATTAGCCCACACCAAGGTAGTGTAGGTTGGTATGAATATGAGACTATAAGTATGTGGTACTCAGTGTGGATTAAACTCACTACTAATGATCTGCAAGAAAAACTTGTTAAATACTATACTAATACAAGGTACCTTTATTATTTACTTTGTCTAGTTTTGCAACAATACCTCAGATATGGGGAAATCCTTTAGTGAAGATTGAGCTTCATACTTACTATTAATGATGAACCAGATGCTCTTGTCAACCATTATGAAACACTAAAGAAATTGTAGACTGATGTTATCTGATTTTTCAGAAGGACTATTTGTACACATTTTCTTTTTTTGAAAATATTTTTTTTTTTTATAGAAAGAAATGCTTGAATCTTTTGCAAATACCTAATAGATCTTTCTAATTTTGTATGCTTATTTTTCTCCCTAAATCTTTTTGTCATTGCAGTATATATTTTAAATTAAATAACTTAAATCCATTTTTTTTTTATTATTTGTTTAAATGACTTTTTCTTCATTACCTATTGCTATTTATTAATTGCGAAAAACTACTTTGCAAGTTTCAGACACGTATATTTTGTCATGATATAAATCTTTAAAAAATACTCTGGACATAAATATACTCTGAATATGAAGTTGAATGTTTTGTTTGTATTAATTTTCTTCTCTGTAATAATATACTGTCTGGTGGTTTTATTATAAATCCACATTGTTATGCACTAGTTTATTTGAATTGGTATCCTTATCTTAGTTACAATATTTTGGTTGTATTCTGTAGTCTTTTTCAGACGTCTTGTATTTTGAATCAGACGTTTTATTCAATGTTCTCATTCTGCTATGATGTCTGTTAAATCTGTGTATAAGACTAGTTCCTGATCTCAGAAATTTATAGAAGTCTTTTTGTATCTACTTTTGTTAATTAATTTTAATTTTTATATATTTTGTAAAATTCTTCAAATTTAAGCCTGAATTGTCTCCAATACTTTGGAATTTACGTCAGAAGCAAAATGATGGCAAATATCCATCTTAACTTGGTGAAAATACACATGGTAAAGCGTGTAACATTAGAAATTAGGTTGGTGCAAAAATAATGACGTAATAATGTCGTTTTTTGACGTTAAAAATACGTCAAAAAACGACATTAGTACGTCATTATTTTTGCACCAACCTAATATTTGTTGGTAGCTGTCTTGTATCAATAGAATTGTTTTATAGTTAACCAACAATAAATATAAAGTGTTTCTCAGCATTTAATTTTCAAATAAGTCACTACAAAAACAATTTCTTTTTTAGCTATCATTTGATTAACATTAGCTTTAAAAATTTAAACTTATTTAAACTCTAACACAAACTAATCTTTCCATTCTTTTGTTGTGGCAAGATACAGAGAGAGAGAGGGGAAATGTTTAATTGAAATTATTCTACAGCTGAAGAAAACATCAGTTGAAATTAACAACAAAGCTGAAGATAGAACAATGATAGTGATCCATCATAGAATTTTGGCCAATATTTTGTATTTATGACATCTTTGGTCATTAAGTTTTTTTTTTTTTTTTGTTTTTATTTTGAGTACATTTCAGGGTAATATTTTTATTACTTTCATCTTTTTGCATTGTAATTTTTTAAGTTTTAAATTTGATTAAATAATTGATATTTCTACCATTGACTTGGAGGTAGGGGTGTGAAAATGGATTAGCCATCTTTTTAGAAGTTTTCTTTTGCCCACAATGAAAGTAAAATATCTTAAAGGAATGATCTTCCTCATATATTTACCTGCTATTTTGAATTTACATTATTTACCATTTCTTTGAATTCAGTTTCCATTTCCAAATTAATGCATAGATAGTGATTTGTTATCTAAAAAAAAAAAAAAAAGAAACATCTTTAATTGATTTGGAACTATTTGTATTTTCTTTTTTTTTTTTTTTTTCTATACAAGCATAAATATGTATTGCCTGAAGTTTTAAGTGAAGTCTTGTCATCATTTGAAAAATTATTCTCTCTCTATCTTCACTTTTAATGTTTTGATCATTTTACTTTGGGTTTTTCTGATTAACTAATTTTTTCTCTCTAAAGTCTCCAGTTCCTTGTTTGTCAAGTAACCAACATTTATTTGTTATAGTAAATTGACAATGAAGTAAACAAATCTAAGTTTTAATAAGCTAAGAAAAAAACATGTTGAAGTTAAGACCTATGCTAAGAAAAAAATTAAGATAACTCTTTATTTCAATATCTTATTAGAATTGTTGTTTTATTAGTTAATTATGGTTGTTAAACTATTGTGTCTAATTAATAAGTTTTGCTTTATTATGTATATTTTTTTAAAATTAAAAGTTTTTACTGTATTGGATGAGTATTTTTTATTTGACAAGTGAGGAATTGGAATTATAGAATTACATCATTGAGTACACTATTTTTTTTGTGGTTTGTGCCAGACTAAAGTCAATAAATAACAAAGAGTCTGTCACTATGAACAAGAAATTAGTTTCATATTTCATTTCTTGTGCAGTGAATTCAATCCACACTGAGTGTGCTATATTTTTGCCCTTGTGTCATGCTATAACTAACATTAGTAATTTAGTAAACTCTAATCTGAACTCCAGCTTTCTGCAGATGAGAAAAATGTCTTTACCCACTACAGCCCTCTTGATTTGTCATTTAACAGTGTACATTTTTATCCATCTTTCAAAACTAAAATCTCTTGTATAAGACAAATATTTTTGTTTTTGGACAAGTAAATAAGTAGAAATTGAAGAGAGAAAAAATATGTGATGATTATTTAATAATTTTCTTCAGTGCAATTTAATTCAAACAAAGAGAATATGATTATTTCATTCCACTAATATGTTTAGTTAAGATTCACTAACTACATTAACTGCTTCATAGTCCAATACTATTTTGGCATATGCATATTGCTATTAGGGAAAATAAAATCCATTATCTGCTTTTAAAATTGTCTTTGTAAAATCATTTACTATTGATTCAATGATAATAGTAGTGTTTTTTCAAGTTTTAACACTTGGTACATCTTTATTAATTTGTAATTTTTTTTTAAAATCTTGTTGTTTTTCTTTGTTTCTAATCACTGCTCCAATGTTCTTTGTAACATTTTTTTTTAATGTGTGAATGAATATATTTTGCCTCCAGTTGTCTTAAATATATGATGCATTAATTGAAGAAAAGTTGTTTTGAATAAATGTGTGTTAGCTTTATTTTTTAATGTATTGTATGTAATACAACAAAACAAAAATTTTGTGCAAATGCTTTTTTTTTTTTTTTTTTTTTTTGAGAAAAAATACTTATTTGATTTGATCCCCCTGAGCCTTTGTAAAACAATAGATTTTTTATATTTACTCACCTGATAAAACTACAAGCAACAAAAGTTTATTAAAAAAGAGAAAGAAAAATGTGAATTCACATGGCGTGCAATGAAATTTTATCAAGTATTAGACATTTTGTGAATCCTGCAACATGTAGTCTTTCTGACTATTTATTTTCTGATCCCATCCAAAGTTTACATAGTCTGTCTCTCCTGCATACAAAACAATAATATTATTATGGGAAATTCATTGTTCTCAAGTATATGGGATACCCTTTTAAATTGGAGAAAAAAACCCAAATCTTTTTGCTAATGCCTACTACAGAGTTTCCATTAAAAATTGGGGAATGAGGAAATATTCCTTCATTTGAGATTCCCAAAAGGAAACAATATCTATAAATCAAAATGATTTTGCCATGTTTTTGATTATTTTTCTTTATGGAAAGAAAAGAAAACAAAAAAAAACACCCCTCTGATAATTATTCTACCCATTTTTGAAAAGTGATTTGCATCTACTAAGGAAAGATGATAAAAATGTTTAGAAGTTGAAAGAAGCTGTAAATATGAATATAAAAACAAACTGACTAGTTCTTAGGAAAGGATCTCTTAAACTTGTCATACATATATTGATTAAAGAAAGAAAAACTTCCTTTTAAGAATAGGTAGAATCTTCTGAAATGCTAACATGAAAAATTTGATTTCTTGCATTTTAAGTACATATTTATATATGTATACTAAAACTTGATCACTAGTTAATGATATGAAAAAAAGTAGAAAGCAAGTTCTTGAGACCACTTTTTCCTTTTGATCTTTTCAACTCTTTAACTAGAACAGATTCACAAAAATTAATTCTTTGTTAAGAATAACTCTAATTCTGGTATAATTGTTTTCATGTTATTACTACCGTGAGCTGACAATATGTTTCTGTTTATTCTGTTTTAGTTAAATGAAAAAAATGACATTTAAACATTCATTGTACAGTTGAAGTCCAAAGAATATATCAGCCGAAATATTGTTAGAAATAAAAAAAAAAATGAAAGGAAGTCATTAAAAAAGGTGTGGAATAATGAACATATCTTATGTCTATATTTCAGAAAACTCATCTAGTCTTAATTTTTTCCTTAAATATAATTGAAAACTTATTTACAATTATTGCTCTGATCATTACATTATTAAGTTATTCTTTTTCACACTTTTGATTATTTCTCTGCAGATATTTATTATAATCAGTAATAAGATTATTATAATTAATATTATCAGATACTAACTTGATTGTTTTAGTGTATTAACTTTTCAGAACTTTTTTTTTTTTTTTTACTATTGACACTCTTCCTCTATTTCTTTCTCTTGCTGCTGATAATCCTGCTGATTTTAGTGACTGTAAAAACAAACAAAACAAAACAAAAAACTGTCAAATTGTCCAATTAAAAGAAAATAATCAGCAGCTAAAACAAAAAAAAAAAAAAAAAATTATTTACTTGCCTATCTCCCGAATATTGTATTGGCAAAATTAACAATTTATGAGACTGGTATGAATTAAATTTTCAAATGCCAATTCTTCAATTTTTTTCCATGTTGTTGCTGTAAAATGAACATTTTCTTTAATTTAAAAATTGAGCAAAAAGAAAGAAAGAAAAAAAAAAAAAAAGAAAAGCAAAAAGCATCATAAAAAGCAACATCATCTCATCCATAGTGAATTTTAAAATTCACAAAATGAAACTGACTTAAAGTGCCATGGGACAGTTATATCTTGCTCCCAAAATATTCACTCATCAGCTGAAAATAAAAAAAAAAAAAAAAAAAAAAAAAAATTCCAATTTTTAAATTATTTATTTTATAGATTATTCTTATTTGTTATCTTTGCTTCAAAAATTTCATTTCTTGCATTTTAAGTACATATGTATGTATAAGACTACATGCATACAAATATGCATGTGTTATATAAATATGTAAATCCTTCCTTACAATTGCATTTTATGTGTACATATATTTGTAAGAAGAAAATTGTGGTCGGTACACATATGAGAAATGTCTAAAAATATAACATTGCTTGTGGAAGGATATTAGGAGCACATGGATAATAAAGAGAAAGGTTAGCATTAAATTGGTAATTCATAAGAAAATGTTTAAAAACATCTCAAAAGAATATTATGGAAATATATTGAAAGGATCTTTTCATGACCACAGAAGAAAAATCTTAAAACAATTTTTTTCATGTTATTTTAAAGAACTATTTTTTTTTAATTAATTGCCCGGATATATAAAATACATGTATGTATTTGCAAAAAAAAAAAAAAAAAAAAAAAAATTATCCTCTGGTTTGGGTAAATGGTTTATATATATATATATATATATATATATATATATATATATATATAATAAAGAAATGAAAATAAAACTGTGGAATTATTTATTGTTGGTTGTGACTTTTTTGTTTTACTTCTATAAATATATGAAAGATTTATCACTCACTAAAGTTGTTAAACATTTTGTTTCTTTCAGAGAAACCATGAACAGGCATTAGTTGTTATTTCATGTATTGTCAACTGATTGTTATGATCAAGATTATATTAATTTGGTGTTAGATTTGATAACAAGGACTCTGGAATTTCTTATTTTTCAGCACTTAAATATTGCTAGCTAAATTTCTGTTTTTTAATCAATTTTTTTTTTGTCTTTAATAGCTTTATATACTGCTATACTATATCAAGGACACTACTTAAATATATATAATATATATATATAAAACTCCTGAAAATCTCAATATGATGATTGGGTTACTGGTACTAGACTAACACTTACACAACTTTTTCCTACACTAAGCTCTGATTATTATAGACTGAAATATATGTTTATAAATCTTTAAATTATGATTAAAAATCAAAATAATGTTAAGATGTAGGGCTAATCATTAGGTGAATATTATTACTTGACTATACTCATATACCATTTTTTTTTTTTTTTTTTTTTAACTGCTGTTCAACTTATACCGGGGCCCAAGAATCATTCAAGGTTATTGAAAGGGATTACTGTAAGGAAGGCTGGAAATAGTGCATATTATAAGCATATTGATTGATCCCAAATTTGAAGAAGTAAAGATTGTAGTGGTTAGGGAAGCATTCTCTTGGAAGTCCGTGCAGCAGTGTGACAGTTCTTTCAAACTTTGCTCTGTGTATTTATTGCTAAATTATAGCTGCATGTTATAAGGATGGAAAACACTTGATAAATTGAGTTCAAATTTTATCTCAGAATTCTTATTTTTATTTAGAAAAAACTATAAACAAACTACATTTCTCTTTGAACTCTGTCCTAGATATCTATAAAGTCTTGTTATTGGTATGCCAAGGTGAAGTGTGGGTGAGTATATACTTTGCAAAATCATTCTTAACACCTGCCCAGGCATCAGCATCAGAAAGCTGTTACCACTTTACCCAACCAAAACAAATGTACATATATCTCAAATCATATATATACAATTTAATCACTAGTTTTTATTTTATTTCAAAATTAGATTAAAAATGTTATTACTTTATTCTATGAGACCTAATGTCAGTTTCATTGTTTGTGTGCTTTGTAATTTAAACAAATAAATCATTGACTTGAAGTGATTTGAAAATGGAGATCAGCATAAAATACCAGTAATATACTAATTAAATTAAATATTAAAGTAAACTTAAATTTCGAATACATTTTTTAAGTTTTTTTATGTAATTAATTATTTATTTATCTGTCTGTCTCTCTCTCTCTCTCTCTCTCTAATGTGTGTGTGAAAATATTGTAGAAAATAGGAAAGAAACTGGTTTGTTAAATAATCCAAAGTTCCTTAGTATTTTTGTTATTATTTTTAAAAAATAGTGCTCGATACGAAAGTAGAACATAAATATCTAAATATTTTTGGCACCTGAAAGAAAAAAATAGGACACCTCTCTAAAGTAAAATGGAAAATCATTAACAGGACTAAGGACTTGCAAAACTTGGGATGACCCATGCCCTTTTTGTGCCTCTATGAGAAACTACACATTATTAAGCTTCTAAAACAATAAAAACCTATTAAACAACCGGCAAGAATTAACGGTTTTCTGCCGACACAACCGAACTTACGCTCTGAATAACTAGCTATAAACACGCATACAATAAAATAAATTTTAAAATCCATAGTCCATATACATAGTTTTAATACCCTACAAAAACTGATAACCCTTTATGAAGCCGTCAAATAACAAACGTTACGGCTTTTAAATCCCTTTCATAAAGAGATATAATAAAAAAAAGAATAAAATAAATAAATAAATCTCTGTAGACGCTCAAGCCAGACTATGCGAAAACTTCCTCCGTCGTAAATTTAGCCACCCCCACCTTACCCTGACCCGGCATCTATGAAAATAACTCTACCGATACAAATTATTAACACCCCTCCCCTGCCGTTTCTAAACAATCCGCCCTTGATGTTACCATGGAAATTTTTGATTTCAATTCTGACCATACTATTAAAACTCGTAAATTTCAGAAATAAGTCATTCCCAAAAAAATTTCGCTTGAAGATGGAACAGAGCCTACTTTAACTCAAGTTAATTCAAATATTATTTTGAAGTTTTCGGCTCTTGTTTTGAAACATGAGACCTCTTATGTAGCGAGTTGGAATCATATTTTTAAATAAATAATTATATATATATATATATAAGATTTTTTTATTTTCAAATATTTATGTGTTGAACATATTTAAAATTATGAAAATTAATATTTTTATTTCAGCTAGAAAAAATGTCAGTATTTTAGGGGGGTTAAATTTAAAGTATTCCTGTTCTAATCCAAATATTTGACAACAAAAACAGTCAAAATCTTAATGTTTTTTTTCTAATTTTTATCTTTATATTCTTTGAAAAAAAAAATCTGCTATCTATTTAAAAGAAATCCTCTTGAAAAAATTAAAATATATCTGACGTTTTTCCCTGGTAAAAACTGCACACGTGTATCTAGGCAACAAATGTCCATTCAGGCAAGGTTTGTTAAAGATAACACAAGTTATAACCTACATTTTATATAAGTTAGTAAATTAGTTTCCATATCTTAGTGTTGAAGGTGAAAATGAACTATTCATAGTTTTTGTTACTGTATTTTTTTTTTTAATAAAATATCAAGTGTATATGTACTTAAAATTCCTCCTGAACAGTTTAATAAAATTGGCTGTCGCAAAAACTTCCAGCTTTTTTAAAGAAACATCCAGTTTATATGGTGTATTCTAGTTTTAAAAATTGTTCTGGAAATTTTTGTACATGCCTAATGAAATAAGGGTAAAACAAGGAAGGACACTGCTTAAATAAAATTTTAAGTTGAAAGAAATATTTGAAAGATTTTAAAAAATTAAGACAATTTTTAATTTTGGAGGAAATTAGTATTTGTGGCAAATTGATAAATTTGTGAGAAAAATACATGAAGGAAAAACGAACGAAAACGGTGTAAAAAAAAAAAAAAAATGGGAGAGAAAAAGAGCGTGAAGAAAATATAGATAAAGAAAATAGGTTGGAAAGAAAGATGATAAAAGAAAGATACAGCCAAATAGCGGGAGAATAGGTAAGAAAAAAAGATGGTGTCCTGAAAAGAGAAAGTGATGATGATGAGGAAGTTGGGAGAAAGTTCCTTTTCCTTACGTCGATGATTTGTGGCAGGAAATTATCTTCGTCTGCAGGAAAACGAAATAGAAAAACTTTGTGTATTCGACGTGAGACTCAGGAATGCTGATTGGATTCAATATTTAAATGGACTTCAGTTTCTTTCTGCATATTCAGAAGACTTAAAATCCTTGTCCATTCTCTAAAAAGGCTCAAAACAATATTTTTAGACCAGCATTCGTAAATCCCTAAGTCTGCTAGATCTTTTGTCATCATTGATTTTTCACTGTCCGAAACAATAAACATAAAAAGCCTTGGGTCAATAGAAGTTAATTCCCACTTGCTGACATCCATTCGCTTCTCTTATGACTTTAATCTTAAGTAGGCGTTTCTGAATATAAGCGTTGTTGCATTATGCATGCAGGAATACGACAAGAAATAATTACATGAAAATGCAAATATCATCGAGAAGACTTTATGGTCAAAATAATTATGTACGGTAATTAATAATAGAAGGTTCATTTATAGAAATTTTTTTTTACACCGTTTTCGTTCGTTTTTCCTTCATGTATTTTTCTCACAAATTTATCAATTTGCCACAAATACTAATTTCCTCCAAAATTAAAAATTGTCTTAATTTTTTAAAATCTTTCAAATATTTCTTTCAACTTAAAATTCTGATATATTTTCAAATTCAATAAGTTTTTTTAATATCATCCACAGGTTACTTTTATTTGGAAGTTGCTGTATCGAAAGTAGATTAATTTGATAGATGGACTTTTGAAGTTATTTAAAATTTGTAATATGCACAGATGTGCGGATAGGGAAACAATGAGGTGGAAAGTTGAAATTACAGGCGAGTTATTAGGTTGGTGCAAAAATAATGACGTAATATCGTTTTTTGACGTTAAAAAGTACGTCAAAAAATGACATTATTACGTCATTATTTTGGCACCAACCTAATAGTTGCGTTTATTGCGCAGTAATGTCATTGGGAATTGCATTAATCTATCTCTTCTTAGCTTTGTTAAATAACAGCCTAGTCTGTTGCGTTTATTGCGCAGTAATGTCATTGGAAATTACATTAATCTATCTCTTCTTAGCTTTATGTTAAATAACAGCCTAGTCTGTTGCGTTTATTGCGCAGTAATGTCATTGGGTATTGCATGAATCTATCTCTTAGCTTTATGTTAAATAACAGCCTAATGCTTGTCTGTTGCGTTTACTGCGCAGTAATGTCATTGGGAATTACAGGAATCTATCTCTTCTTAGCTTTATGTTTAACTAGCAGGATTACCTGGTGTTGCCTGGGTTCATAAAAAAAAAAGATCACAAGCCTCATCCAATCTGTAAAGTTAAAATAAAGAAAATTTTTCTTTAGTGCCTCTTATCTATATGGCGAAAAATTATAATGACATGAAGCGCGAAAACATTTATAATAGGAGAAAGTAGTTTTTTTACAGAAGCACAGAAGATACAAAAAATATTTGTCAGCAAATGAATAGTACATTGATCGCAATCGATCATTGAAAATTGTTGAGGAGAAATGCTTTGCTGACAGGTTTTGCTCAAACTACATCGAATGAACAACATCCATTGGAAGGAGAATAAATTCAAGTAAGACTTCTAACATCTGTGCCAAGGCTGAAAACCAACGTTCACAGAGACTGTTTAGAAATGCTTCAACAACTGCCGCCGCAAGAGTCTTGAAAACTCAAGAAGAATGTACAATTCAAGAGAGCAGAAAAGCTGCAAAAAACAGTTTACGCATTGACAATGCAGGCTGCATAAGACGGTCTCAATAGTTTGGAAGATATTGCTGCAAGATCAGCACCACAGAGAATCTCTAGACATTGTAGTCAGCATTGGTCTTTAAAGGCATCCGTATATGACCACCTGCTATTAAGAGGACCAACCCATATGACCTATCCCAAAGTATCTCGATAGCCTGCTTATGTGCAGACAAAAAGGTGAACAAAAGAGCATTTTAATATTATGTGTTCGGTGATATGATTGCACAAACCATCCTTGAAGATTTATTGCAGTCACTGAAAATCCAACTAACTTATCCAATAATAGGCTAAAGCTAATTACTTAATAAAACTGTTTGGCATAATTACACATTTCAAATAGTCTATTGGGTTGAATTTTATTAAAGCTTTTATTTTAGATTAATTAAATTTAACTTGAATTAAAATTAATCCCTGTTGGAACATAGCATGACTATATAGGGTCTATTTTAAACGACAAACATATATGAGAATCAAAACGAATAAAAGAGTTGACATAATAGGTTCATTTAAAATCTACAAGACTTCATGATAAACTATACTTTTTGGTTTTACCTCCTGGAACAACTGCAAAGAGATTTTGTTTGTCTTCAACTTTGGAGAAATCAACATATAATTGCACACGTGAAAAGTATGGCTGTTCCAAGTGAACGCCTACAACAGACTAATGTTTGTCTTTGGGATTTGTTTATTGATATTGCAAAACTGACACGAACAGGAAATTTTAGCCTTCTGAAAGGAATCGGTAGTTCTGTTCTCGATGGAATAAGGGGAATCCTTGGAATGAACACATCCTCCCCTTTTGCACATCCTGAAAGAATAGTTGCCTCTATGACGTGTTGCGTTGTCTTTTTTTATCACCAGGCGTGTCCCATTGCAGAGTCTTGATGGTTCCAAATTTCTCAAAAGCATAACTGGGGTCCCATCTTTTAGGGCCAATCTGTGAGGCGGTAGTCCAGGTGAGTCTAATGAATTAAGAAATTCAGTTAGATAATTCACCACCTGATCTGGATCTGGGATTGTGTCAATGGACTTGTATGTTTGAAGATTGCCAGGGATATATTGGAGCAGTTTGTCATTAATCTTACAGACTGTGTTATTCTTAGGAGCCAATATTGCTATTTCGCATAGCCAATCTTGGTTGAGATAATTTACTTCTAGATGAGGAAAGACGCTTGCAATGAGATCGTCTATTGCGTTGACTAAATTACAAATTGGTTGAATAGTCACCTCACTATCGGGATCCACAGGCATTTTGCCTTCACCAATCGCCAAAATATCAGCAGGAAACTGTCCTGATAACTGATCACCATATAAATGAGCTCGCATATTGATGGTGAGATTTAATGTTTGTACTAAAGGCCAAATGGGAGATGACTTAAGACAGGCCTTCACTGCATCTGCTTGTGTTCCTTTGGGAATGACTGGAAGAGTCTGCCTAAAGTCCCCAGAGAGAAGCAGAATACCCCCATTGGTTCCGAACAGTTGCGTATGTCTTGGAGGGCTCTATTAAACGCTTCAAGAGCTCCTCTATGGGTCATGGTACATTCGTCCCAAACAATCAGATGTCACCTTTTTAGCAGCTCTGCTTTATCTGAGTTCTTGCTGATATTGCAAGTGGGCGTATCAGAATGGGCCATATTCATTGGCAGCTTGAAAGTTGAGTGGGCAGTCCTGCCACCAAGCAGCAGTGTTGCAGCGATGCCAGAGGATGCCACTGCTAATGCAATTTTCTCTTGTCTGACTTTAGCGAGAAGTTTTGTGACGAAGATTTTACCCGTTCCTCTCCACTTTCGATTTTGAACACTTGTACAAATGGTTTCATAGGCACGCTTCTGTTCAGGCAGCAATTTCGACTCATTTTCATTGATATAATTGGTAAGATTATGTCATAGGATGTCTCCCGTATAACATCAGTTGGGCGTTTATTGGAGTTAGTTCTGTTGATTTTGGGAAGTCCACATGGGGAGAGTGTACTCCCGCCCATTGAAATAACCCTATTTTCTATATCAATTAGTGCCTGATTGAATATTGCATCGCTGAAGCTGACCTCCATGCCTGGAACCTGTAGCTGAGCTCGATGTCTGAAATCATCTGATAGATCATTTCTGAAGTTAACCCAAAGGGCAAGTGGGTCACTTATTTAGCATGTCTGCAGTAAAACAGCAAAATGCCTTTGCAGATTTCTTGAACACTATGATACGGCTGCTTCAGCCATGGTTGCCTCCCAATGTGCATCATTTTCCATATACAACGGAACTTCAGTGTAAAGGAGGGTGCGAGCAAAATCATCAAACTGACAAAGTTTAAAAATGGCAGTCAATATGTCTCTTGGTTCGCGGGCCATCTGAACTGCATTTTCATTGCTGAAGTAAACACGTTAACCGTTCTCCAGATGGGCTGCCAACTGTTGAACAGCAAGGTGCCTCTGGTGCACTGGGGAGCCAAATATTCGCCAAAAGTTTTAATTGCTGCTGAGATAACGTCTAGTTTGATATTGGGTTACC
Organism: Acanthosepion lycidas; assembly: GCA_963932145.1. Classification (NCBI taxonomy): domain Eukaryota; kingdom Metazoa; phylum Mollusca; class Cephalopoda; order Sepiida; family Sepiidae; genus Acanthosepion; species Acanthosepion lycidas. Next base: position 37,967,819 of record OZ010616.1, on the reverse strand, counting down.
TCATCGTGGCTGTTCTCTCTAAGAAGGTTAAATGTAGCAGACCCTTTGTTCACATATTTACAAATATATTTGATCGATTTCACGTAGTTACAAAATTCAACGTTGATATCCGCGTTGAATGTTTTCATCAAAAGTGGGCAGTATGTCACAGCCCATCTATTGTCAATTTCGTGTTTTCCCACTATGGTTGTGACTCCTTCGTCTTCTGGTTTTTGCCGTCGGTGTTGGTCTGTGTTTCGCGGAAAAACTGTCGTGAAAACCTTTTGGTACATGTATTGTCTTTAATGCATGGTGAATTCATGTTAAAACCGCGGCCGCATGGGACATGTATCATGTTCGCTTTAACATTCATATATAACTCCTTGTCAGTATTTGGATCCATTAGTTCGGCTGAAATAATCTTGTCGATCTCAGTAGCATTGAACTTATTTGACAGCCAAATGAGAATGTGAGCATGTGGAAGGCCTCTTCCCCCCCCATTCAATGGTGTACATATCGCACTTTAAAGGTCCAAAAACCTGACCCTTCATGACCAAATCCATTAGTTTGACTAACTTTAAACGGAAACTCGTGCCATTAGATCATGCCTATCTTTAGCCTTTTGACCCGGGAATAGCTCATTCTGAATCTCCTTCCATGTAGAATTGCAAATAAATGTTGTGAAGCGATCTGCTCTAGCGTAATGCCTTACATATGTCATGGCATCCTGAGTTTTTTCTCATGCATATATCGAGGACCACCAGTGAAAGTTGCCGGTAAGATGCAGACTTTGCCAATGTTTTCGGGATCTACATCATTGTTAATGCCATCTCGTAGATGAATGTAACTATCTGAGCGCAGTTTCTTCTGATTCAATCTGATGTACAGCAACCTCTCAGCCTCCATTTTAGCACACATATCAACTGTGAATTGGTGAAACAGATCTTGTGAACGATGAATGTGGTTAAAAGAGTTTTCTCTTGTCATAAATTAGAATGAATAGAAGTGCATGCACGAGACCGTTTTGGGGTTTTGTTGTAGACCACAATTATTATTACTGTGTTGGCCGATTACGATATGATATCCATCCTTACGGTTTAAGAAGAGTAATGGGTACTGCAGGGCGTCATAAGATCGGTGGGTTTCATTGATGAGCTGCAGTTTGTTATCACGTGATGAAAGAACTATATCTCTAGTATTATTGTGTTGGTGACCATGAATAATAGCAGCAATTTCATTGCAAGCAGGTGAAATATAACGCCCCCCGCCATGTTCACCACCTGGTCTCTGGTCAGCGTTGATGACATAAAAATTTGTCGTGTCCGCTGTTTCTAAAGCGTATTTTGACTCTCACACATAATTGTTCCTGGTGTGTAGCATTTCCCGAAGCTCAAGAATGATATCCATTACAGTTCCAGATGAAATAGAGTTGCGCCTAGTTGCCTGTTCCTGATAGTTACCTGCAAAGTACAGCTGAAGAAAGTGTGGCTCCTCGTTTACCATAGGTTGCATAGAGCCAATTCTATGATATACTTGTCCTTGTACTTTAAAAGTAGGCATAAATCCATCCTCTTTAATAATATTAGCCGCAAAAGAGGTCATCTGAAAAGCATAATTATACTTTCTAATATTACGTAGGAAATGATTCGATCTAACAGTGGTACCAGTTAACAGCATTTTCAATGGCTTGGGTGGATCTTCAATGATAGTTAACGCAGAAGTACCGTTTGAGCAGAGCATGCTATTAATTTCCCCTACCGACCTTTTAGCTCTGCAGTGCGAACAGACAATCGACATACTGCCAAACTGAACATCAGGGTGGTTCGAATAATTAGCCCGAGGGTCATAATAGAATGCTACCATTGACCATATTTGACTACGGGGCCTTGAAATCCCCTGTTGAGCAGCCAATCTTTGCACATTATTTTCCAAACGATCTAGGCGATTCTCAACAACCTCCATTGCCCGTGCAGAAGCTGTTCTAGAGGCATTCCTGCTCTATCGTCTCGTACGCTGCTCTTGTGTCTCCAAATCTCTTGCTGTTGCAGTTGCTGAAGCATTTCTAGACAATCTTTGTAAACGTTGATCCTCATTCTCCGCACGTCTGGTAGCTGCAGTAGTTGATGAATTTCGTATCTGCCTAGCAATACGCTGTTGCTCACTCTCAGAATTTCAAGCAGCAGCATTTCTAGTAGCATTTCTTATATATCGAATTGTTCTTTGACCCTCAGTTTTGACAGCTCGAGTAGCAGGAGTTCTAGTAACATTTGTTACATGTCGAATTGTTCTTTGCCCCTCAGTTTCGACAGCTCGAGTAACAGGAGTTCTGGCAGCGTTCCTTCCTCGTCTAGTTAACCGTTTGCTCATTAGTTTCTGCTGACCTTGCATTAGCTGTACGAATAGCATTTTGTGTCAGTCTAATTTGAGTTTCTTGTTGCGAAGCGTTTCTTCTCCGTGCTTTCATGTATTTGGCTGTAGTAGTAGCACGTCCAAGTGAAGGATTTCGCTTTCTTGGCATTACTGTCAGTCTGTAATTGGAGGGGTTTGGCTAAGATTTTTGAATAACAATGAATTAATCAATTAAAATGCAAGAATATTATACACATTAATGGAAATATAGCCACAATAAATTAAATGCAAGTTTATAAGGGAAACCACGGGAACGTGGTAAACAATTATAAGCAAGCTCGTAAAGTTAGGATTTATCTAAAAATAGACTACCAAAAAACGTTTTAGTGATAAAAATTAACGTGTAGCTAGAAACCTATTCACTATGAACGTTAAAACGTACACGCTGAGTTTAGCATAACTATAAATGAATCGAAAAATGGTCTTTACATTATTATAAGTGCATTTTCAGAATAAAACTGTCAAAATTTTAGGGCTCAAGTTTCCAAATATATGAGTTAGTAAGCATTATTTAAACGCTGATTAGAAGATGATAAATACATAATTAAAAATTGGCATTTACGCTTAAACTTTTTTAATATGATTTTCACAAATTTATATTTAAAGTTTCAAAAATTCAAAATATATATTCATGAAGGCAGCCTACCTTTTTACTGGATGATAACTTTGATGCGAATGAGATTTTTTGCATTTATTTCATCACAGAGCATTAATGAACACTACACGTGAAACAAAATCGATAGTACGCACTACGTAACTCGATTGATCATTGCACGTGGAGCAAAATCAATAGTACACACTACACATTTCGATTGATCTTGCACACGCATATTATACCTACGTGTACTTCTCTCATCGGTGCACACTTTCATTTGCACTTATTCTTTATAATTTTTGCCGTCAAGTTAATGTAAACTAAACTATTTCAGTACCAAAACAAGAAATCCGTGGGAAAAAACTGATATTTTTGATAATGTATTTATGACACATGAAGTGTCAGTTTTGATTTTGAGTTGATTGATCTAAACACAAATTATGCGCAAATTTTTATTGGAATGCTGCTAACCACTACAATTGAAAGACAGCAAGGGGCAGCAAGGTGTTCATGGGTCATCTTGGGGGCCTCTTATTTAGTTTTCAAAATCTGATAATCGTTTTTTATTCATTTTAAGATTGTAACATACATGTAAAATTCCGTCGAAATCGAAGCAATTTGAAAATTTGGGGGTCCCTTTGGTTCACCCTAGGGGTCCCAAATTTCAAGCTAAAGGACAGGTTTAAGACTAATAGTAATTGAAATAATAAAGCACATCTTTTTTAAGTTTTCTACTTAGTTGACTTTATGACCAAGGCTGTAGACTTAATTGAAAATTTCGGGGTTCCTTGGTGGTCCCCTAACTCGTGGGGGTCCCAGTGTTGATTTTCAGTGAATTCCAAATGACTACTTCAGTTACTCAATATAATCTCAATATGTACTGAAATTTTCGTTGAAAAACGACAAAATACAAAATACACTTGCTACAAAATACACTTGAAAAACAATTGAGGCATCAAGGGGTTTATAGGGTCATCCTGGGGGCCCCCTCATGCATTTAAAAAAAAAAATCTGACAACCGATTTCTATCTCATTGTAAGAGCATAACATGCAAAATTTCATCAAAATTGAAGCAATTTGAATTTTTTTTGGGTCCCTTTGGGGCAACCGTGGGGGTCCCAGTGTCGAGAGAAACGAAAATCAATATAGCGTATAATAAGCATGACAAGTTTCATTAGAATCAGCCTTAGGGTTTAGACTTCAAGTCTAAAAGTTTAAAAACAACCAAACTAATGGAAATTCCCATTTAAACATTATATTTATCGAATATCGGTTATTGACTTTTGAAAAATGACTAAATTTTTTGCCCAGACACACTCAGTATCGAGTACAGTCTATGTTCCAAATTTGGTGGAAATATGCTTTATGGTTCTCGAGTAGTTCGCGGACACACACACACACACACACACACACACACACACACACACACACACACACACAGAGTTTTATATATATAGATAACAGACTAGTCAGTTGTGTTCGTTGGGCTGTTGTGTCATTGGGAATTGCATGAATCTATCTCTTCTTAGCTTTATGTTAAATAACAGCCAAGTCTGTTGCGTTCACTGCGCTTTTGGATAAATAACTACGTAATCATTTGCGATCACTCCGCAGAAACATAATTGGGAATTGCATGAATTTATCTCTTCTGAGCTTTATGTGTAGTAACAGACTAGTCTGTTGTGTTCATTGTGCAATAATATCATAGGGATTTACAGGAATATATGTCTTTTTAGCTTTATGCTAAATAACAGCCTAGTCCTAGTCTGTTGCTTTTACTGTGCAGCAATGTCATTGGGAATTGCCTGAATTTCTATCTTAGATTTATGTTAAATAACAGCCTAGTCTGTTGCCTTCACTGCGCAGTAGTGTCATTGGGAATTACAGGAATTTATCTTTTCTTAGGTTTATGTTAAATAACAGACTAGTCAGTTGCGTTCGTTTTTCAGTAATGCCATTGGGAATCTATCTCTTCTTAGCTTTATGTTAAATAACAGCCTAACCTGTTTTTTGTTTTTTTTTTAAGCATTTCACCCCAAGCAAGGCGGGAGCCACTAGGACGCAAGGGGTTACAGAAAATTTAGAGCAAGATCAGATAGGAGTGATAGAAGAAAGGATGAGGGTAGAGGATAGATCAAGGCCACTGCAGATGTCGATTGACATTACATTTGAATAGTTGGAGATTATAGCTCACAGGGAAACAGGAATAGGGAAGGGAGTTCCACAGGCGAGAGGTGCGAGACATGAAGCTATTAGAGTAGAAGAGATGGCTTCATTTAGGAGTTTCGACAGTGAAGGGGTGAGAGCGGGATGCCAGCCTCGTATGGCGCTTGAACTCATGACGTCTGGGAACCAGCGAATGCAGCTCCTCGGAGCAATTTCCATGGAAGTATTTGTAGAACAGACAGAGGGAGGCGACGGCGCGTCTGTGAGAAAGTGACTGTTGACGAGACGACAGAGTAGGGCCAACTACATTGCATATCCGCCTCTGGAGCCTATCAAGAACCCCGAGGCAAACAGAAGGGGCACCAGACCATATATGGCAGCAATACTCCATGCAAAGGCGAATTGTTGTTTTGTAGATCTGGAGGATCGACTCCGGGGAGAAAAACTTCCTGGCGCGGCTCAGGGAGCCAACTTTCCTTGCGGTGGACGAAGCAATTGACTCAGTGTATTTATTCCATCTCAGGTCAGTAGTCAACGTGAGACCGAGAAGCCGCAGAGAGTTGTTCTCGAGAAGTTGAGCGTCAGACATTCTAATGGAGGGAAGGGAAGGGAAGGATATCTGTGGTGATTAATAGAGAACAGTTTTGTCTTAGAAGCGTTGAAGTTGACCAGCCAATTCTTGCCTCAGTTCACAATCGATTGGAGGTCCTTTTCGAGACGCACGGCCAGGTGAGTTTTGTCAGTGAGACTAGATTTGTTTTTGAGGCAGGAATAAATTGTGGTGTCATCCGCGTAGATGCCAACTTGGGAAGTTATTGCGTCAGGAAGGTCATTTATGTAGATAAGGAATAGAGTGGGGCCTAGGATGGAGCCTTGAGGAACACCTGCGTTCGTAGGATAGGAACTGGATGAGAATCCGTTGAGAACGACCTTCAATTCACGGTTTGACAGGAATGATTGTATTAGGTTATATAATCGATCCGTAATGCCATAACCCTGAAGCTTGCGAAGAAGGCCAGCATGCCAAACCCTATCAAAGGCTTTGGAGATGTCTAGTGCCACGGCATGGGCTTCCCCGTTATTTTGAAGAGCTCGGTAGACAGTTTCAGTGATGGCCGTAAGCACATCAGCTGTAGATCGGGCAAAGTGGAAACCATATTGCTTGTCTGAGAGCAGAGGGGTCGCCGAAGTTCTTGAAGACAGGAACGATCGAAGAGGACTTCCGGCAGTCAGGAAAACAAGATTCCTTGAGGTAGTAGTTGTATAGTTAAGGAAAGGGCGTGCGCCAGTTCAGGCGTGCATTTCTCCAAGACAATGGCTGGTATCCCGTCTCCAACACTAGCCTTGTTGGGGTCTAAATTGGAGATAACGCCAAGTAGTGGTTTCTATGGGCGATGGCGGCTGAGCAAGCAGCGGAGAACCAGGGGGAGGAGCGCGACTTGACCCTATATTTCCTAGATGGGATGAAAGCGTCGATTCCAGCTTTAACCCAGGAAGATACCTCAGAAGCACATTCTTGGACGGGGAGCTTAAAGACTCCATCCCAGGGGACATCGCGTAGGAAATCATGGAACACGTCCCAGTCAGCACGTTGATAGTAGAACGAAGTTCTAGTGCTAGGAGGTTCTTTATAGGGGGTGGAGTTGAAGAAGATGTTAACAGATACTACCCCATGATCAGAGTTACCAAGAGGGCAGAGTTGCGAGGCGCTGCAGGATTCGGGGATGGAGGTAAAGCACAGGTCGAGAAGAGAGGCTTTACCTTCCCGGTTGAAGGCAAAACGAGTGGGGAAGTTAACTATCTGTGTGAGGGAATGGGAGATTGAAAAATTGAGCGTTTGAATGCCTGCGTGGTCAGTAGTAGCATTCTTAAGCCACAAGGTGTGATGGTCATTAAAATCACCAAACACAAAAATGTGAGCAAACGGGTGGAGGGAGAGAGCCTTGTCTATGCTGTCCGAAATGCTATCGAGTATCTCACAGTCTTGAGAGGATGGAGAGCGGTAAAGGAAGAAGAGATGGCTTACCGCATTGAGGAGAGAGAGTCGGTCTGGCGATTCGAGACAGAACTCTCTGGCCAGAGGGAGATGTTCCTTGACGTAGACACCAAGACTGTGCATGTGGGTTAGAGAGTCTTTTCTGAGGAGAGGAAGGTAGTTGGGAATCGAGAGATCAGAAGAGGGGATAGACGAGACAAGGTTTGTCTCACAGAGAGCCAGTATATCCGGACCGTTTGCAGTGAGGAAAGATTCCAGACTTCAGAAGTTTGTCCTAATGCCACGGATGTTGGAGAACGAAATGTTGAGGGGTTTAGGTGATTTTTGAGAGGCTGGCTTAGGGTTAATCTTTCGGCTTTTGTAACTCATGTTGAATTTTGTTTTGTAAGATGAGAAGGCCCGAAGTAAAAGAAACAGACAGTTTCGACCGTGACGCGAGCAGAGAGGAGCTGGCACAACCTGCATCATAATGTGGCTTCAGGGCTGCCCACCGGAGGTGACTGCAGGGACACCTTTCCATGCGCGACATGGCACTACAAACACCCCGGTATTATACAACTGTTGATCAGAGAGGTCGCTCAAGACGCTACGCAAGAGTTAGGGCTCCTAACTACCAGTCGGAAACAGCAACCAGAGAACTGTCAGCCGTGTACACTCAGAATGAAGAGGTGATGCCACAGACTGCACACATCACGGGAGAAACAGAGCTCCACTAATACAGAGGCCGGAGAGAGAAAGAGTACCGGGAACCCCTCCCTAGACAAGAAACAAGGCGTAAGCCTCTACTCACGTCCAATAGAAGGGGGAGAAGTGTTGACCGGGCGGTAGAAGAGACTACCTACTCCTATTACAGATAACACAAAGAAGGACGACAAAAACAGAGGGAAGGATGGGGAGGGGAGATAACAAGCAATGAGTCCTGGTTCACACTTGGCTATACCCTATCACATTAAGTTTTTAACTTAGTATAAGTCCCATTGTGTATTCTAAAAAGAAATTGAAAATAAGGTTATCCGGATTTATTATCGTATGTAGCCAAAGACATTCAATTTTCCATTTTTCCTGATTTTTCTTACGAACCGGGATTTCTTACTAAACTATCGAATAAGGGAGAATCATTGCGACAAAATGTCTTACTATGGTATCTATCTATCTATAAATAAAAATAAAAATAAAAATAAAGAAAATAAAAAAAATAAAAATGTAAATGGGTTTCTGTTAGAGCGAAACTATACTCACACAAGGCAGCAAGTGTCTGCTTTCTTCATTTTTCCTGATTTTTCTTTCGAACCGGGATTTCTTACTAAACTATCAAATAAGGGTGAATGATTGGGACAAAATGTCTTACTATGGTAGAGCACATTTGGCAAGTGGTTTGGAGAAAAAATTAAATAAAAATAAAAACAGAGAAAAAAAATGGGTTTGCGTTAAATGCACAGTAATGCCATCTGGAATCTATGTCTTCTTAGCTTTATGTTAAATAACAAACTAGTCAATTGCGTTCGTTGCGCAGCAATGTCATTGTGAATTGCCTTAATCTATCTCTTCTTTGCTTTATGTTAAATAACAGCCTAGTCTGTTGCGTTAAATGCGCAGTAATGTCATTGTGAATTGCCTTAATCTATCTCTTCTTTGCTTTATGTTAAATAACAGCCTAGTCTGTTGCGTTAAATGCGCAGTAATGTCATTGTGAATTGCCTTAATCTATCTCTTCTTTGCTTTATGTTAAATAACAGCCTAGTCTGTTGCGTTAAATGCGCAGTAATGTCATTGTGAATTGCCTTAATCTATCTCTTCTTTGCTTTATGTTAAATAACAGCCTAGTCTGTTGCGTTAAATGCGCAGTAATATCATTGGGAATTGCATGAATCTATCTCTTCTTACCTTTATGTTAAGTAACAACCTAGTCTGTTGCGTTTACTGCGCAGTAATGTCATTGGGAATTGCATTATTTTCTCTTTTCTTAGCTTTAGATTAAAGAACAGCCTAATCTCTTTCTTCCACTGCGCAGAAATGTCATTAGGAATTGCATTAATCTATCCCTTCTTAGGTTTGGGTTAAATAACGTAGTAGACTGTTGTCAGTGCAAGTGTACGAGAAATACAACTCTGAATTCAAAATTCTGGCCAATGGAGGTCCATTATCTTTTTTCAAAAATTTATGTTAGAAAATGGTAACGATGCAGAACCATGATTACTTACCCCCCCCCACAGTTATGCCAAATAAAAGATAATCCTCTTAGCAAAATTCTCAAATAGTTTTGTAAATTGATATTTAAATTTTTTTGTTGGCAATTTTGTCACTTATAAAACAGAGTGGTAGAGAAGTTATGAAATATATGATCGTGTTACTTTATATTTATTAATAATTTCGGAATAACTTATGAGATATATTAAAAATGCCTCGATACTTATTCTTGAAGTGGATCAAATTCAATACAATTTGTAGATAGTGAGTATGGCAGTGAGATAATGATTACCCTGAATTAACTATAGTTATTTTGTCGATATGAATGTGTATGAATGAGAATGAGGATAAAATAGAGACATTACTATGAAGAATCTACACATATACACAGTATCTATCTATCTATCTATCTATCTATCTATCTATCTATCTATCTATCTATCTATCTATATTATTATATTATTTATACCATCCATTTATTTCAGGCCAATACAGAATCTAAGCTTTCCCCAAGCCTATCAGAAATAAGCAGTAAGTAATTGGCTTTACCCTGCGATGTTGGCCGATGACATTTTGGTAGATGGAATTCTGAGATATCCTTTACTGCCAAAAAGCAGGATCTAAACTACTCTGCCATTTAATTCATAGATGAGGTTATAAGAAATGGAGAAATACATTTCTGAATGCCTTTATTATTAATTTTTTAATCATTTCACACCAAGCAAGGCAATAAAACTACTAAGACGGGATGGAAGACTGGGTGTTAGAGAATATTAGTAAAAAAATAGTATTATGGGGAGATAACAATGTAAGAATATAGAAGATATATATATATATATATATATATATATATATATATATATATATATATATATATATATATATAAATATAACAGGAATTTAGAAAACAGAAAATAACAATTGACACTGCGTTTAAATTTTGACTAGGAAGCAAGAAACTGGAAGAGAGTTCCGCAAGCGAGAATTGCGAGGAATAACAAACTGTTAGGATTGAACTATTGTTACATCTATCAATTTCAACTGTAAAATGATGAGACCTTGCAGTCTAAAAAGGTGGTTATCTCAGACGATTAAAAAAGAGTAATTTCTTTTTGGAGGCGTGAAAATTAACAAGCCATTTACTGCCCCAGTTGACAACAGATTGTAGTTTGTTTTTTAGACCAGCTGCCAATTTGAGCTTATTGAATTGATCAGATTTACTAGTAAGACACGAATAAATATTTCTGTCATTAGCAGAGATACCGAGTTAATGAAATTAGAAACGTCGTTGATGAAGATTAGGAACGACTTAGGTCCGACGATAGATTCCTGAGGAACACCTGCATTAATGCAAAAAGATCTAGAAGAGTGGTCATTCAAGACAAATTTCATTACGCGACTTGAAAAATTTTTTCAAAAATTTGTCCAGAAATAACATAACCTTTCAACTTGTGAAGAAGACCAGTATGCAAAACTCTACGAAATATCCAAAGCCCGGGCTTCACCATTCTTATTTAAAGCTTGATAGACTCTTTCAGTAATAATCTTTAATATAGTACCAGTTAAACTAGAGAAGTGAAAGCCATAATGCTTCTCTGAAAGAAGAACCTGCGAAGTGAGATGCAATTCCAAATTAATTAGAGCATCTAGTACTTTGCCAGAAAGAGGTAGAAGGCTGATAGGCTGACACTTGAAAGGATCAGATGGTTCACATGAGTTCTTACATATTGGAACTATGAAGAGGATTTCCAACAAGCAGGAAAGCAAGAAGCAACAAAGCGTTTATTGTAGAATTAAAAAAGCAGGAAACCGTTTAGGAGCACATTACTTAAGGACTATTGTAGGGATACCATCAAGTCAAAATACTTTGTGAGGATTCAGTTTAGAAATGATAGCAGAAACCATGGACGGAATTATATGCATATCACTCAATAGAGACTGGAAAATCGGGGAAAAATACTCCAGGGAAGTCAAGAGTAGAATTTGAAGAGAATTTACGAGTAAAATATTCTGCTTTATCAGCAAATGTTAACATCTAGAGTGAAGAGATCAAGGATAGAAGACTTACTCTTATTTAACACACTACTACAGAACCGCCAGTAGTCACGTGAGACAAACATGTTAGAAACTACACGGTAATTCATTCTGTCAATAAAGACTTAGCCTCTTCGAAGACACGTTTACAATTATTTCGAGCAGTCACAAATAGGCGTCTGTTGTAAGTGAAATTATAACACAGGAAAAAGTTATTTTTATGGGCTATAGATGCTGAACAAGCTGGTGTGAACCAAGGAGAAGATTGTGGTTTCACCAGACATTTGCGAGATGGTACAAACGCAACAATGCCAGCTTTAACTGAAGCTTTAACTCTGTGACATAATTCTCAATAGGAAGATTAAGAATATCAACCCAGACAGCATCTCGAATAAAGTCACAGGGTGAGTCCGAGTCAGTAACAGAAGGAAACTTTGTAAACAGGAGGTTCCTTTCTAATAGATGACTCAAAAGAAATATCAATAGATACTACAGCGTGATCCGAATTGCCAAGAGGACAGAGTTGTGATGTTCGACAAGAGCTATGTGAAGAGGTAATGAGCAAATCAAATAAATAAAATGTTGATTTATTAGAGAAACAAGTAGGAAAATCCATTATTTGACTAAGAGATTGAACAACGGAAAAAATCGGAAGTCTGAATACCTGCAACATCATTAACATTAGAATGCTTAAGCCACTTTATGCGACGAGCATTGAGATCACCAAACAATGTTCGCAGATGAGTGTAGAGAGAAAGCCATTTCTATATTATCAGATATTTTGTCTAATATGTTGCAGTCCTGAGAAGAAGGTGAGTGATAAATGAAAAAAGAGATAAGTAATAGAGTGTAATAATGAAAAGTCGAAAGCACATGAAAGACTCATATGGGAAAATCAAATAGGAAAATTTTACTGAATATAAACAAGACCATGCATATGTATCCTATAATCTTTTCGACAAAGAGGAAGGTAGACGGGAACAAAGAATTCATTAGTAGCGATAGAAAAATTCAATTAGTTTCGCAAAGATATCTGGATAACATTTCAAGAGAAAAGACTATACACTTCAGAAATTGGAACGAATGCCACGAATATTGAAGAAAGAAAAATTGAGGGGTATCTGATCTTTTATTTACTGGTTTACACGTGTTTCTTTTTATTTTATTTGCCTGTTAGTTGCCTTATTTGTAGGTAGTACTCAACGTTTCTATTTCTGCACATTTTTCGTTTAGCCATTCTTTTTTTTTTTTTTTAGCTTGCCTGCATTTGGTCCTTATTTCATTGTGTAATTTTCTGTGCCGCATTCCGTAACTTGTCGAAAATCTTGTCAGTCATCCAATCGTTTTCCTTATTCGTCCATTTTCCTTTGGGATCATATCGTTTGCTGATGTCACTAAAGCGTCTCTTAGTGCGGTACCATTTCTAGTTTCCATTGTGTGCCTCGGTATCTTCTTTTCACATTGCCCATATATTTTTCTTTTAGGTTAAGATCGCTCTGGAGCTTGTATTGTAGTTTGGGTGCTGCGTCAGGCTTCTTCAATTTCTGCAGTTTCACTCTTAATTTACACATAAGTGGGTGATGATCACTTCCGCAGTTGGCACTTGGGTAGGTTTTGTAGTGAATCATTGCATTCCTGAATCTTTTGTTGATAGTTATATAATCAATTTGGCTTTTTGTTTCTCCTCCATGTCCATAGTCGTCTCAGATGTTCTTGGAACCACCTATTACTACCGTCTGGTTTTTGTACTAAATGTAAGGGAGAAGCAAATTCACTATTTGAGGGTCTAATTACGCCTGTACTTAGTAACTTTTTTAATTCCGCTTGGGCGGTGTCTAATTTAGGTCCAGAAAGTTGTGTCTTGGCAAAAACTAGTACGTGGCTTTCAATGTCTATTCTATGATAAACGCCACCATATGTTTTATTTTTATCTATTTGTTATTTTATATTTGCCTATGATTTCACTAATATATGTGGTCATATCCATGCCATTCACTATTACATTATCTACGGTTCCTATTATCGTTTTTACTGCCGCCTTTCTCTGTGTTATGCTATCGCTAATGCATTTATTTTTACAGTTTACGACTAATTGGAATTGTTTCAAAACGTCAACAATTACAAAAGTCCATTGATAAGCACGCCTTAATGAGGGTATTCTTATTTCAAAATTAGCTTGACCATAGCATGTAATACGGTCACCACCAGCGAATGAAAGGTGAACTGGTGTCAGCTCTAAAGGTATACCAACAACAGCTCTACTATAAAATCTATTTTTGTAGCTCCTATTCTAGCTGCTAGTGTTAGTAGTGGCGAACCTGAGGTAGCTAACGCGGTCCTCCCTACTAGTTTTTCCGAATCACTATGGGTAGGGAATGAAGGTCGGGAGTTTGGTAACATTCGTACATTATTCTTCCTCTTATGCAGCTATTTTCGCCATGCATGTACGAGCCTCGTCTGCAAAGTACAAATGAGTTCTGCAGACTTTCGGTCTTTGTTTCACTGAAAAAGGACACAATCCTACGGGAATTGTATTGTTCTTATATTGTTTGTCTTCAGGCTCTATAGCCTGGCAGACTGGTGCATTTTGAATTAGTGGCATCAAGTTATCACATAACCTACCTATGTCCGTTAAAGGCATTTCTATGTGCGCTGCTATAACCGGGGCAATTTGTGGTGGAAGGGCTTTAATGAATTTGTGGCGTACTATTTTGTCACTTGCCCCAATCCTACTTGTAATGTCCGACATCTCCTGTAAATAGAAAGATGGACGACCAGTTAATGCTGTGGTCTTCATTGATTTCTCTAACAGCTCTGGCCTGGTGTTTTCATAAGCATTCACAACTGATTCTTTGAGTTTCGTATAATTTCTTGATTCTAAAACGGAATGTTTGGAACGACATCGGAAGGCACAAGGCACTAATTACAGTGTAAAATTTTGTATCGTCAGTGGTGACTAGTCAGGGGTCACTTATCTCAAATGTAATTGTGATTCAATTATAATGAACCAACCGGCGACACTGGTCTCCATAAATTGACACTAACTTGCTGCACCACCATTTTTATAAAATTGTTTTTATACAACCGTACGGAAATATACAAGAAGATAGAGGAAACGAAAGAGGAGAAAACGGTAACTTACGCAGAGTTATGCTTTTGTCACGTGGTCAGTCATGTCTTTTTTTTCTTGAAGGGAGTTCGACGGAGTTACTAGTATGTAGCTCTTTTCCCGGTGGGTATTCTTTTCAATGTCGGGGTTCACCAGTATATAGAGATGAAGGTTAAGCTAATACATAAGTAAAGGCTAAATTTATTGTCTATAGTACCATTTTATTGTTGACTCCATTTGGTTACAGTGGTTAAAGTGGGTGACTTTCATCTTAGTCCTTTCGTGATTTGAGAGTTTATACAGGATCGTTGTGTTTTTAGTTGACAGAAATTAATTTGTTGAATTCATCCTTTCTTCTTTTTATTCTGGAGTTGTACGTCTAGTCAAACTCACATCTGATGAATCTCCAACCCCTGCATCACGAACTGGCTACATCGAACCAATTTCCCACTTCTCCTTCTGCTGCTCACGTGGTTATTTTTTCTTTTTATTGGTCCTGGCACATCCGTGTTTTCCGTTTGATTTTTTGCTGGACGTGTTGTCTATTGTCCGGGTTCTGTCAGTTACCGAGGATAGGAACAATAGAAGGAAGGAAAGGGAGTATATGTGTGTGTGTGTGTGTGTGTGTGTGTGTGTGTGTGTGTGTGTGTGTGAGAGAGAGAGAGAGAGAGAGAGAGAGAGAGAGAGAGAGAGAGAGAGAGAGAGAGAGAGAGAGAGAGAGAATTTTCTTTATCATTCTCTTAGTGAAAAGGAAGGTGCATATTTCCATATGGTTACTACTACCCTACCTAATCCTACTACAAGACTATGTGGAATTATTTAGTTATGGATAATTCCGTGTAGCTAAAATAATAATAGCAAAGGCAATTCATTTCATTTATGGTCAGCATCAATTTCTAAATATTTTCTTTTAAACTCCTTGGATGTAAGATATTTAAAAAATCGCAAATAGTTAACTATTTCTTAATCTTTGAAATTTGTTAATTATCATAAACCTATGGGATACATTTCGGAAAATTCATTATTATGAATCGCAACGGTTCTAAAGGGAAGTAATTTACAATAAATTAAAAAGAGTTACTTCCCTTGGTTTCTCACTTCATATTTCTAACGTGATGAGTAATGTATTTGACACTAGAATAAATTAATAAGTTGCAATTTACACACCTATAATTAGCTATATCCTTATTTATATATAAAGCATGAATGAATTTACCTCTCTCTTCATTATTCTTAAATATCTTCATTTTACATTTTTTTAATAATTGCGATAATTTTATAAGTGGAATTTAGTTAATGACATGTAAATTAAGATATAGAATGTGATTTTGTTAAACACCATATTTGCAAACACAAGAATTATACCATGCCTAATAAAAATCATAGAAATGAAAATCAATGCATTCATGCTTTAAAATTAAATGAAATTAGACAAAGCAGCACTATAATAGGATAATATATCATGTGAAATAAATAAGGCAATATGTTTTCCCAATGATCCATCTTAAAAAGGAATTAATTACACAAGGAGAAAATCTACATAACGTTTTTTCAATTTTTTTTACACATTATCCATTCTGTCAGATTCTTATCCAACTTTACTCATATATGTGTATGTGTATAATGTGTATGTATATGATGTGTATGTGTATGATGTGTATGTGCATGTGTATGATGTATATGTGTATGATGTGTATGTGTATGATGTGTACATTTTTGAGTTACACTTTTGGAACTTTTAAATTCTTACATCAATCAGAGATAAAATGGCTGTGCAATTAATTTGCATAACCTTTTTAAAATTTTATATATTACATTTAAAAAAATTGTGTGAAGTTACTTCTTTTGTATGTCGATGCATTTATATAAAAACCAGCAAACTGCAACATATTGCTTTTCACTTAACCAAATAGATAAATCACTATTTGAGATAGTCTACTGATTACCTGAAAACCTTTGACTAAGCCAGACGTTATTTAAAGATTTAAATTTTCTACATTTAATGCACACTCTTCCGTAACACATTTAGTGAACAATTTAATTTAACAGTAACTGGGATTTTGTACTAGACATGTACATTGTATATTATATCAGTGATTTTTATCCTAATTTGACTGTGCTACAAATAACATAAATATTTCATTCCTATCAAAAAAATAGGTTTAAATATCTGTATTTTAAATAATCTATTCATTAATGAAAAAAAGTAATTTTGTTAAGTGCTTATTTTTTTCATTTTTTTTTTTTAATATTGTTTCTTGTTTAATAATCTGACTTAAAATATGCTTTTGTTGTTAAATATTACATATCTTAAGTATAAACAAAGGTTCAGTTAATTTTTTTATCATATTATTTCTTCAAAGTACTTAATTGTAATTGTGGGAATCGGGAAAAAATTTTTTTTTTTTTGTTCTGGTTCTGTTAAGTAAATGAGGAGTTAATCTTTAATCATTAATAATATCTGAATTGTCATTTGGGAAAGGTAGTAGAGTAAGTTCATAGTTTACAAATCATTGTTTCTTTACTGGAGAGCCCAGTCTACCCTGCAATTTAATCTTTATCTAGGAGGTGGGGAGGTGGTGAGGGAGGTGTTGAGGGAGGGAGGTGGGGAGGGAGAGATAGCTTCATACCCCCTTCCACATGATATGGAGTTAAATGCAATAGACTAGGCGGCAATGTGAAGTTGGTTTGTCAATCTCATTATATTTCATTTAAAGGAATGCATTAGAGCAATTAATATGGCTATTAGTTAATATAGCTCTTAATTAACATATATTGTTAATGAATTGATGATCATCAATTATCAGCAAAATTATGATGCATTAATCATTAATTAAAAAATACATTGCACACAAATATTACATGTATATAAGTAACAGTTTTTATTAATGAAAATTTAATTAAAGATAAGTGACAAGAACTTTTTTGTTTGTGTACAAGAGAGTTGCATGTCTATGTATTGAATGAATGCTAATATTTTCTAGATGTTTTTGATTGATTCACTTAAGGATATTATGAAAATCAAGAAAAGCCACTGGATTTTAAGCATGGTTATTACTGTTTATGAACTATGGTGCTATTATTATTCCCAAAATGACATATAATTGAAATTCTTCATTGGGCCAAATATATCTGTCAGTTGTTAAATATATTTAATATTAAAATTTTAAATTATTTTTTTAATCATTTCACACTAAGTAAGGCAATTAACTCACTAAGATGCAATGTGTTACTGATTGTGAGAGAATATCAGAAAAAAGAAAACATTATTGAAGAGAGGGAACAATAAAAAAACAGAAGATTCATTTAAATTTTTGAAAATCAAAGTTGAATTGCTGCAGTAGGCTGGAAGAGAATTCCACAAATGAGAAATGCAGTAAGAGAAACTGTTAATCATAGAACATCTAGCAGTCACCAATTTAGTACTGTGATTAAATTCATAAAGTCTGGGTACCATAACGTAGAGTTGATCTGAAGAATTACCATGAAAATATTTATAGAAAAACCACAGAGAAGCTTTGTTACAGTGGTGGAAAGGTGACTGAAGCCCTTAAGAACCAGGTCAGGATCAATAATATTGCAAACTCTTTTTGTATTTTATCTAGAATCTCTAAATGCATAGCAGAATTATCAGACTGTATACAAAGGGGTGTTGAAAAGTTTTTAGTCTGATTCACTTCTCAAAATCTGACCAAATGACCAAACATTATAATGGTTTTTGGAAGGACATTTTGGTCAAGTGCAGAAATTTTAGTACCCCTTATATATGTAATTGATAGTATAGTAATGTACATCTTATCAAAATATGAATGGATTTATACTGAAGATTTTAGTTTATTTGGCTGTAGAGAAACCAAGTGCCAGCATTGCATGGAATGTTATTTAGTCTTTTGATCATAGTTGTATAATTATGTTTCATCAACAGTAACAAATATTCTGAAAAGAATTATCTCTGCAATATGAATAGGCTCAAATTATTGCTTAATTATTCAAATTGACCTGATAGTGAGACAAAATGAAAAAATTAAAGTGTAAGGAAAATCTTTGATAATCAGATCTGGGAATTGGTCTAAATAAAATGGTGACAGTTTTAAGGAATCAGGTCACTCACTATCACCTGTAACATGTTTGTAGCTATCAGTTAATGGCCATCTAGCAAAGGTCAGTTACCATCTAACATAATGGTGTTGACTGAGCTATGATAGTGCAGTGATGAAAATTGCATCACTAGTTGAAGGGCTGAAGTCAACAACCAGAGTAGAAGATTCTCCAGATGAAATCAATAGTCATGTGTCCATGACTAAGGTATGCCTTCAGGTTGAAGGACTGGCTGTGGTTTTCTTGGAGAGAGATGAGCTCCACCAGGTCTACTTGCTCTAGACATGTTACACATTAATGAATAACTTATTGACTTACAACCCAGATATATGGACAAAACTGGTCAGTGGCTCGGTTGTAAGTGACCTCACAGCCATACCCGGTCATGGGACTGATGATGATGATGATGGGCACCTGAGCTGAAAAGTAGCAATTGAAAAAAGATAGCAAGAACTTGTTTCATTATTTACTTCATTAAAAAAAAAAAAAGAAAGAGTTTAATCATAAAAGTTCAACTTCAGAAAATACTAGAAAGATTGGAGAAGTCACTGGTCAAAATGTAATGATCAAAATAACAAAGATGATGATACTAGTCTGATTAATTAATGTCATAATTATTTTAGAATTTTAGGAGATAACATTTCAATTTTTATTATCAATATCATGATAATCATGATCACCAGCATTATAGCATCTTAAAAAAATACCATCACCACCACATGAACCACCAAAAGCACCCAAACCACCACCACCACCACCACCACCACCACTTGAATATTGACCTCTCATACTGGTAACACACCAATGCAACTACCTTAGCCATTTGATGAGAAACCCAAGTAATAGAAATACAAGTAGGAAGATTGTATTTTGTCAGCCTTCCACGTTGACTTGAAAACCAAAGAATATTTTCCTTATTGTTTCATAAATTCGGTTTTCTCTCTTTTTCTTTCTCTTTCTCTGTCTTCCTTTCTCATTCTTTCTATTTCTTTTTCATTCTCTCTTTTTCTCCCCTGCCTCTTGAGTATTTTTGTGATTTTCGTAATAATGTTAATATTTTCAGATAAATTATACATTTATTGTTTCTCAATCTAGCATGTATTGTTCTTTCCAAGGAAACCATGTTTTCTCACTGAAAACCAGTCTCACTTCACACAATTCCCACCACCAGACAATCACTTCAGTGTCTTCTTTAAGCCTTTGTTCCACTTTGTGCTGCAGAAATTCAATACAAAAAAGATGGATGTTTTGCAATCACATGAGAAAATGCGACATTTTGTCCAGAGATAAAAATGAAAAAGTGCTAGCAAAATAGACAAAAGGTTCTCTTAAACAGCATCTCTCTTTCTTTCTTTCTTTCTTTCTTTCTTTCTTTCTTTCTTTCTTTCTTTCTTTCTCTGTCTCTGTCTCTGTCTCTGGGTGGTTCGTCCACACAGGAGTCAAAGCTTATGGTTTCACAAATAATTCCTTTTAGTCACATTCCTGTGTTACTGTGAACATGAAAAATGGCTTTATTTATTTTCTTCCTACTTTTGTATCTTCTGAATCCATTGAACAGATAACTGTAAATCATAAACAATGCTATTGTTTATGCTGGATAGCATATATAACATGTTTATATATATATATGTATATATATATATATATATATATAATATAACATTACGCTGGATAGCATATATAACCTGTTTATATATATATATATATATATATATATATATATATATATAATATAACATTATGCTGGATAGCATATATAACCTGTTTATATATATATATATATATATATATATATATATATATATATATATATATATATATATATAAAATAACATTATGCAGGATAGCATATATATCCTGTTTATATATATATATATATATATAATAAAACATTATGCTGGATAGCATATATAAGAAATATTAAAACGTTATAGATACATTTCTCATAGTTTTGAAGTTTTTTTCTTGACATAATGTAAAACTGAATTGTCAAAAATATGTGGAATATTTTATATTTTGTATATTGATATTCAATATCATATCAATATATCTAATTTTTCAATGAAATATTAATATAAAAACATAATAAAATTTTCAAAGTTATATTAATTTATTATTCTTTAAATGACATATTAATAAAAAATAAAATTATCAATATATGTAATTCATTATATATCAAGTCATGTATAAATATTCCTTCAAAGCATATAAATATAAAAAGATAATAAACTTTACAATGTTGTATTAATATACAATTTTTCAATACCATATTAATGTGTGAGACTTTTAATACTATTTCAATATGAAAGATAACATTTTTAATATCTAAATAAATGTTTTTGTTCCAGTGTTTTATTTATTTATTTTTTTAATCCAATCACTTCAAGCAGGGTGAAAATATCACTAGAACACAGGGGGCTAATAGGAGTGAAAGAGAATGACAAAACTTTAGAAGGAACTGGAAATCCAATCCTAAACAGGAAAAAAGGGTAAAAACTTTACTTCTGTTAAAAAGGCCAGGGAGGAGGGTCAACTGTCGACTCATATTGTGGAAAAAAATAGTAAATAAAATTTCAGAGTTTAGGTAAAAATGTTAGAAGTGATTGAGATAAAGTAGACTAGGGAGGAGTGTGAAACTGATGATAGAAAAACTGTAATTATTTAATTGTTATATTATACATTATTGTTAGAAGTAATTTCGTTAATACCATATCAATATCAAAAGATACATTTTTCTGTGTTAAATTAATAAATATAATACTTCGAATGCCATATTAATATTAAGAATTATCTGAATGCCCTATAAATATTAAGAATTATCTGAATGCCATATGAATATTAAGAATTATCTCAATGCCCTATAAATATTAAGAATTATCTGAATGCCCTATTAATATTAAGAATTATCTGAATGCCATATTAACATTAAGAATTAACTGAATGCCTTATTAATATTAAGAATTATCTGAATGCCCTATTAATATTAAGAATTATCTGAATGCCATATTAATATTAAGAATTATCTGAATGCCATATTAACATTAAGAATTATCTGAATGCCTTATTAATATTAAGAATTATCTGAATGCCATATTAACATTAAGAATTATCTGAATGCCTTATTAATATTAAGAATTATCTGAATGACCTATTAATATTAAGAATTATCTGAATGCCTTATTAATATTAAGAATTATCTGAATGCCCTATTAATATTAAGAATTATCTGAATGCCATAGTAACATTAAGAATTATCTGAATGCCTTATTAATATTAAGAATTATCTGAATGCCCTATTAATTTTAAGAATTATCTGAATGCCATATTAACATTAAGAATTATCTGAATTCCTTATTAATATTAAGAATTATCTGAATGCCCTATTAATATTAAGAATTATCTGAATGCCTTATTAATATTAAGAATTATCTGCATGCCCTATTAATATTAAGAATTATCTGAATGCCTTTTACATATTAAGAATTATCTGAATGCACTATTAATAATAAGAATTATCTGAATGCCTTATTAATATTAAGAATTATCTGAATGCCCTATAAATATTAAGAATTATCTGAATGCCTTATTAATATTAAGAATTATCTGAATGCCCTATTAATATTAAGAATTATCTGAATGCCCTATTAATATTAAGAATTATCTGAATGCCTTATTAATATTAAGAATTACCTGAATGCCATTTTAACATTAAGAATTATCTGAATGCCTTATTAATATTAAGAATTATCTGAATGCCCTATTAATATTAAGAATTATCTGAATGCCTTATTAATATTAAGAATTATCTGAATGCCCTATTAATATTAAGAATTATCTGAATGCCCTATTAATAATAAGAATTATCTGAATGCCATATTAGCATTAAGAATTATCTGAATGCCTTATTAGCATTGAGAATTATCTGAATGCCTTATTAATATTAAGAATTATCTGAATGACATATTAATATTAAGAATTATCTCAATGCCCTATAAATATTAAGAATTATCTGAATGCCCTATTAATATTAAGAATTATCTGAATGCCATATTAACATTAAGAATTATCTGAATGCCATATTAACATTAAGAATTATCTGAATGCCCTATTAATATTAAGAATTATCTGAATGCCATATTAACATTAAGAATTATCTGAATGCCTTATTAATATTAAGAATTATCTGAACCCATATTAACATTAAGAATTATCTGAATGCCTTATTAATATTAAGAATTATCTGAATGCCCTATTAATATTTAGAATTATCTGAATGCCCTATTAATATTAAGAATTATCTGAATGCCATATTAACATTAAGAATTATCTGAATGCCATATTAATATTAAGAATTATCTCAATGCCCTATAAATATTAAGAATTATCTGAATGCCATATTAACATTAAGAATTATCTGAATTCCTTATTAATATTAAGAATTATCTGAATGCCCTATTAATATTAAGAATTATCTGAATGCCTTATTAATATTAAGAATTATCTGCATGCCCTATTAATATTAAGAATTATCTGAATGCCTTTTACATATTAAGAATTATCTGAATGCACTATTAATAATAAGAATTATCTGAATGCCTTATTAATATTAAGAATTATCTGAATGCCCTATAAATATTAAGAATTATCTGAATGCCTTATTAATATTAAGAATTATCTGAATGCCCTATTAATATTAAGAATTATCTGAATGCCCTATTAATATTAAGAATTATCTGAATGCCTTATTAATATTAAGAATTACCTGAATGCCATTTTAACATTAAGAATTATCTGAATGCCTTATTAATATTAAGAATTATCTGAATGCCCTATTAATATTAAGAATTATCTGAATGCCTTATTAATATTATGAATTATCTGAATGCCCTATTAATATTAAGAATTATCTGAATGCCCTATTAATAATAAGAATTATCTGAATGCCATATTAGCATTAAGAATTATCTGAATGCCTTATTAGCATTGAGAATTATCTGAATGCCTTATTAATATTAAGAATTATCTGAATGACATATTAATATTAAGAATTATCTCAATGCCCTATAAATATTAAGAATTATCTGAATGCCCTATTAATATTAAGAATTATCTGAATGCCATATTAACATTAAGAATTATCTGAATGCCATATTAACATTAAGAATTATCTGAATGCCCTATTAATATTAAGAATTATCTGAATGCCATATTAACATTAAGAATTATCTGAATGCCTTATTAATATTAAGAATTATCTGAATGCCTTATAAATATTAAGAATTATCTGAATGCCCTATTAATATTAAGAATTATCTGAATGCCATATTAACATTAAGAATTATCTGAATGCCATATTAACATCAAGAATTATCTGAATGCCCTATTAATATTAAGAATTATCTGAATGCCATATTAACATTAAGAATTATCTGAATGCCTTATTAATATTAAGAATTATCTGAACCCATATTAACATTAAGAATTATCTGAATGCCTTATTAATATTAAGAATTATCTGAATGCCCTATTAATATTTAGAATTATCTGAATGCCCTATTAATATTAAGAATTATCTGAATGCCATATTAACATTAAGAATTATCTGAATGCCATATTAATATTAAGAATTATCTCAATGCCCTATAAATATTAAGAATTATCTGAATGCCATATTAACATTAAGAATTATCTGAATTCCTTATTAATATTAAGAATTATCTGAATGCCCTATTAATATTAAGAATTATCTGAATGCCTTATTAATATTAAGAATTATCTGCATGCCCTATTAATATTAAGAATTATCTGAATGCCTTTTACATATTAAGAATTATCTGAATGCACTATTAATAATAAGAATTATCTGAATGCCTTATTAATATTAAGAATTATCTGAATGCCCTATAAATATTAAGAATTATCTGAATGCCTTATTAATATTAAGAATTATCTGAATGCCCTATTAATATTAAGAATTATCTGAATGCCCTATTAATATTAAGAATTATCTGAATGCCTTATTAATATTAAGAATTACCTGAATGCCATTTTAACATTAAGAATTATCTGAATGCCTTATTAATATTAAGAATTATCTGAATGCCCTATTAATATTAAGAATTATCTGAATGCCTTATTAATATTAAGAATTATCTGAATGCCCTATTAATATTAAGAATTATCTGAATGCCATATTAGCATTAAGAATTATCTGAATGCCTTATTAGCATTGAGAATTATCTGAATGCCTTATTAATATTAAGAATTATCTGAATGACATATTAATATTAAGAATTATCTCAATGCCCTATAAATAATAAGAATTATCTGAATGCCCTATTAATATTAAGAATTATCTGAATGCCATATTAACATTAAGAATTATCTGAATGCCATATTAACATTAAGAATTATCTGAATGCCCTATTAATATTAAGAATTATCTGAATGCCATATTAACATTAAGAATTATCTGAATGCCTTATTAATATTAAGAATTATCTGAATGCCTTATAAATATTAAGAATTATCTGAATGCCCTATTAATATTAAGAATTATCTGAATGCCATATTAACATTAAGAATTATCTGAATGCCATATTAACATCAAGAATTATCTGAATGCCCTATTAATATTAAGAATTATCTGAATGCCATATTAACATTAAGAATTATCTGAATGCCTTATTAATATTAAGAATTATCTGAACCCATATTAACATTAAGAATTATCTGAATGCCTTATTAATATTAAGAATTATCTGAATGCCCTATTAATATTTAGAATTATCTGAATGCCCTATTAATATTAAGAATTATCTGAATGCCATATTAACATTAAGAATTATCTGAATGCCATATTAATATTAAGAATTATCTCAATGCCCTATAAATATTAAGAACTATCTGAATGCCCTATTAATATTAAGAATTATCTGAATACCATATTAACATTAGGAATTATCTGAATGCCCTATTAATATTAAGAATTATCTGAATGTCTTATTAATATTAAGAATTATCTCAATGCCCTATAAATATTAAGAATTATCTGAATGCCCTATTAATATTAAGAATTATCTGAATGCCATATTAACATTAAGAATTATCTGAATGCCTTTTTAATATTAAGAATTATCTGAATGCCTTATTAATATTAAGAATTATCTGAATGCCCTATTAATAATAAGAATTATCTGAATGCCATATTAGCATTAAGAATTATCTGAATGCCTTATTAGCATTGAGAATTATCTGAATGCCTTATTAATATTAAGAATTATCTGAATGACATATTAATATTAAGAATTATCCCAATGCCCTATAAATATTAAGAATTATCTGAATGCCCTATTAATATTAAGAATTATCTGAATGCCATATTAACATTAAGAATTATCTGAATGCCTTATTAATATTAAGAATTATCTGCATGCCCTATTAGCATTAAGAATTATCTGAATGCCTTATTAATATTAAGAATTATCTGAATGCCCTATTAATACTAAGAATTATCTGAATGCCATATTAACATTAAGAATTATCTGACTGCCTTCTAATATTAAGAATTATCTGAATGCCCTATTAATATTAAGAATTATCTGAATGCCATATTAACATTAAGAATTATCTGACTGCCTTCAAATATTAAGAATTATCTGAATGCCCTATTAATATTAAGAATTATCTGAATGCCCTATTGATATTAAGAATTATCTGAATGCCTTATTAATGTTAAGAATTATCTGAATGCCCTATTAATATTAAGAATTATCTGAATGCCATATGAATATTAAAAAATATCTGAATATTATATTAATATTAATAATTATCTGAATCCCATATTAATATTAAGAATTATCTGAATGCCATATGAATATTAAGAATTATCTGAATGCCCTATTGATATTAAGAATTATCTGAATGCCTTATTAATATTAAGAATTATCTGAATGCCCTATTAATATTAAGAATTATCTGAATGCCATATGGATATTAAGAATTATCTGAATGCCACATTAATATTAAGAATTATCTGAATGCCATATGGATATTAAGAATTATCTGAATGCCTTATTAATATTAAGAATTATCTGAATGCCTTATTAATATTAAGAATTATCTGAATGCCCTATAAATATTAAGAATTATCTGAATGCCTTTTACATATTAAGAATTATCTGAATGCACTATTAATAATAAGAATTATCTGAATGCCTTATTAATATTAAGAATTATCTGAATGCCCTATAAATATTAAGAATTATCTGAATGCCTTATTAATATTAAGAATTATCTGAATGCCCTATTAATATTAAGAATTATCTGAATGCCATATGGATATTAAGAATTATCTGAATGCCACATTAATATTAAGAATTATCTGAATGCCATATGGATATTAAGAATTATCTGAATGCCTTATTAATATTAAGAATTATCTGAATGCCTTATTAATATTAAGAATTATCTGAATGCCCTATTAATATTAAGAATTATCTGAATGCCTTTTACATATTAAGAATTATCTGAATGCCCTATTAATATTAAGAATTATCTGAATACCATATTAACATTAGGAATTATCTGAATGCCCTATTAATATTAAGAATTATCTGAATGTCTTATTAATATTAAGAATTATCTCAATGCCCTATAAATATTAAGAATTATCTGAATGCCCTATTAATATTAAGAATTATCTGAATGCCATATTAACATTAAGAATTATCTGAATGCCTTTTTAATATTAAGAATTATCTGAATGCCTTATTAATATTAAGAATTATCTGAATGCCCTATTAATAATAAGAATTATCTGAATGCCATATTAGCATTAAGAATTATCTGAATGCCTTATTAGCATTGAGAATTATCTGAATGCCTTATTAATATTAAGAATTATCTGAATGACATATTAATATTAAGAATTATCCCAATGCCCTATAAATATTAAGAATTATCTGAATGCCCTATTAATATTAAGAATTATCTGAATGCCATATTAACATTAAGAATTATCTGAATGCCTTATTAATATTAAGAATTATCTGCATGCCCTATTAGCATTAAGAATTATCTGAATGCCTTATTAATATTAAGAATTATCTGAATGCCCTATTAATACTAAGAATTATCTGAATGCCATATTAACATTAAGAATTATCTGACTGCCTTCTAATATTAAGAATTATCTGAATGCCCTATTAATATTAAGAATTATCTGAATGCCATATTAACATTAAGAATTATCTGACTGCCTTCAAATATTAAGAATTATCTGAATGCCCTATTAATATTAAGAATTATCTGAATGCCCTATTGATATTAAGAATTATCTGAATGCCTTATTAATGTTAAGAATTATCTGAATGCCCTATTAATATTAAGAATTATCTGAATGCCATATGAATATTAAAAAATATCTGAATATTATATTAATATTAATAATTATCTGAATCCCATATTAATATTAAGAATTATCTGAATGCCATATGAATATTAAGAATTATCTGAATGCCCTATTGATATTAAGAATTATCTGAATGCCTTATTAATATTAAGAATTATCTGAATGCCCTATTAATATTAAGAATTATCTGAATGCCATATGGATATTAAGAATTATCTGAATGCCACATTAATATTAAGAATTATCTGAATGCCATATGGATATTAAGAATTATCTGAATGCCTTATTAATATTAAGAATTATCTGAATGCCTTATTAATATTAAGAATTATCTGAATGCCCTATAAATATTAAGAATTATCTGAATGCCTTTTACATATTAAGAATTATCTGAATGCACTATTAATAATAAGAATTATCTGAATGCCTTATTAATATTAAGAATTATCTGAATGCCCTATAAATATTAAGAATTATCTGAATGCCTTATTAATATTAAGAATTATCTGAATGCCCTATTAATATTAAGAATTATCTGAATGCCATATGGATATTAAGAATTATCTGAATGCCACATTAATATTAAGAATTATCTGAATGCCATATGGATATTAAGAATTATCTGAATGCCTTATTAATATTAAGAATTATCTGAATGCCTTATTAATATTAAGAATTATCTGAATGCCCTATTAATATTAAGAATTATCTGAATGCCTTTTACATATTAAGAATTATCTGAATGCACTATTAATAATAAGAATTATCTGAATGCCTTATTAATATTAAGAATTATCTGAATGCCCTATAAATATTAAGAATTATCTGAATGCCTTATTAATATTAAGAATTATCTGAATGCCCTATTAATATTAAGAATTATCTGAATGCCCTATTAATATTAAGAATTATCTGAATGCCTTATTAATATTAAGAATTACCTGAATGCCATTTTAACATTAAGAATTATCTGAATGCCCTATTAATATTAAGAATTATCTGAATGCCTTATTAATATTAAGAATTATCTGAATGCCCTATTAATATTAAGAATTATCTGAATGCCCTATTAATAATAAGAATTATCTGAATGCCATATTAGCATTAAGAATTATCTGAATGCCTTATTAGCATTGAGAATTATCTGAATGCCTTATTAATATTAAGAATTATCTGAATGACATATTAATATTAAGAATTATCTCAATGCCCTATAAATATTAAGAATTATCTGAATGCCCTATTAATATTAAGAATTATCTGAATGCCATATTAACATTAAGAATTATCTGAATGCCATATTAACATTAAGAATTATCTGAATGCCCTATTAATATTAAGAATTATCTGAATGCCATATTAACATTAAGAATTATCTGAATGCCTTATTAATATTAAGAATTATCTGAATGCCTTATAAATATTAAGAATTATCTGAATGCCCTATTAATATTAAGAATTATCTGAATGCCATATTAACATTAAGAATTATCTGAATGCCATATTAACATCAAGAATTATCTGAATGCCCTATTAATATTAAGAATTATCTGAATGCCATATTAACATTAAGAATTATCTGAATGCCTTATTAATATTAAGAATTATCTGAACCCATATTAACATTAAGAATTATCTGAATGCCTTATTAATATTAAGAATTATCTGAATGCCCTATTAATATTTAGAATTATCTGAATGCCCTATTAATATTAAGAATTATCTGAATGCCATATTAACATTAAGAATTATCTGAATGCCATATTAATATTAAGAATTATCTCAATGCCCTATAAATATTAAGAACTATCTGAATGCCCTATTAATATTAAGAATTATCTGAATACCATATTAACATTAGGAATTATCTGAATGCCCTATTAATATTAAGAATTATCTGAATGTCTTATTAATATTAAGAATTATCTCAATGCCCTATAAATATTAAGAATTATCTGAATGCCCTATTAATATTAAGAATTATCTGAATGCCATATTAACATTAAGAATTATCTGAATGCCTTTTTAATATTAAGAATTATCTGAATGCCTTATTAATATTAAGAATTATCTGAATGCCCTATTAATAATAAGAATTATCTGAATGCCATATTAGCATTAAGAATTATCTGAATGCCTTATTAGCATTGAGAATTATCTGAATGCCTTATTAATATTAAGAATTATCTGAATGACATATTAATATTAAGAATTATCCCAATGCCCTATAAATATTAAGAATTATCTGAATGCCCTATTAATATTAAGAATTATCTGAATGCCATATTAACATTAAGAATTATCTGAATGCCTTATTAATATTAAGAATTATCTGCATGCCCTATTAGCATTAAGAATTATCTGAATGCCTTATTAATATTAAGAATTATCTGAATGCCCTATTAATACTAAGAATTATCTGAATGCCATATTAACATTAAGAATTATCTGAATGCCTTTTACATATTAAGAATTATCTGAATGCACTATTAATAATAAGAATTATCTGAATGCCTTATTAATATTAAGAATTATCTGAATGCCCTATAAATATTAAGAATTATCTGAATGCCTTATTAATATTAAGAATTATCTGAATGCCCTATTAATATTAAGAATTATCTGAATGCCCTATTAATATTAAGAATTATCTGAATGCCTTATTAATATTAAGAATTACCTGAATGCCATTTTAACATTAAGAATTATCTGAATGCCCTATTAATATTAAGAATTATCTGAATGCCTTATTAATATTAAGAATTATCTGAATGCCCTATTAATATTAAGAATTATCTGAATGCCCTATTAATAATAAGAATTATCTGAATGCCATATTAGCATTAAGAATTATCTGAATGCCTTATTAGCATTGAGAATTATCTGAATGCCTTATTAATATTAAGAATTATCTGAATGACATATTAATATTAAGAATTATCTCAATGCCCTATAAATATTAAGAATTATCTGAATGCCCTATTAATATTAAGAATTATCTGAATGCCATATTAACATTAAGAATTATCTGAATGCCATATTAACATTAAGAATTATCTGAATGCCCTATTAATATTAAGAATTATCTGAATGCCATATTAACATTAAGAATTATCTGAATGCCTTATTAATATTAAGAATTATCTGAATGCCTTATAAATATTAAGAATTATCTGAATGCCCTATTAATATTAAGAATTATCTGAATGCCATATTAACATTAAGAATTATCTGAATGCCATATTAACATCAAGAATTATCTGAATGCCCTATTAATATTAAGAATTATCTGAATGCCATATTAACATTAAGAATTATCTGAATGCCTTATTAATATTAAGAATTATCTGAACCCATATTAACATTAAGAATTATCTGAATGCCTTATTAATATTAAGAATTATCTGAATGCCCTATTAATATTTAGAATTATCTGAATGCCCTATTAATATTAAGAATTATCTGAATGCCATATTAACATTAAGAATTATCTGAATGCCATATTAATATTAAGAATTATCTCAATGCCCTATAAATATTAAGAACTATCTGAATGCCCTATTAATATTAAGAATTATCTGAATACCATATTAACATTAGGAATTATCTGAATGCCCTATTAATATTAAGAATTATCTGAATGTCTTATTAATATTAAGAATTATCTCAATGCCCTATAAATATTAAGAATTATCTGAATGCCCTATTAATATTAAGAATTATCTGAATGCCATATTAACATTAAGAATTATCTGAATGCCTTTTTAATATTAAGAATTATCTGAATGCCTTATTAATATTAAGAATTATCTGAATGCCCTATTAATAATAAGAATTATCTGAATGCCATATTAGCATTAAGAATTATCTGAATGCCTTATTAGCATTGAGAATTATCTGAATGCCTTATTAATATTAAGAATTATCTGAATGACATATTAATATTAAGAATTATCCCAATGCCCTATAAATATTAAGAATTATCTGAATGCCCTATTAATATTAAGAATTATCTGAATGCCATATTAACATTAAGAATTATCTGAATGCCTTATTAATATTAAGAATTATCTGCATGCCCTATTAGCATTAAGAATTATCTGAATGCCTTATTAATATTAAGAATTATCTGAATGCCCTATTAATACTAAGAATTATCTGAATGCCATATTAACATTAAGAATTATCTGACTGCCTTCTAATATTAAGAATTATCTGAATGCCCTATTAATATTAAGAATTATCTGAATGCCATATTAACATTAAGAATTATCTGACTGCCTTCAAATATTAAGAATTATCTGAATGCCCTATTAATATTAAGAATTATCTGAATGCCCTATTGATATTAAGAATTATCTGAATGCCTTATTAATGTTAAGAATTATCTGAATGCCCTATTAATATTAAGAATTATCTGAATGCCATATGAATATTAAAAAATATCTGAATATTATATTAATATTAATAATTATCTGAATCCCATATTAATATTAAGAATTATCTGAATGCCATATGGATATTAAGAATTATCTGAATGCCACATTAATATTAAGAATTATCTGAATGCCATATGGATATTAAGAATTATCTGAATGCCTTATTAATATTAAGAATTATCTGTATGCCATATTAATATTAAGAATTACCTGAATGCCCTATTAATATTAAGAATTATCTGAATGCCTTATTAATATTAAGAATTATCTGAATGCCCTATTAATATTAAGAATTATCTGAATGCCATATGAATATTAAGAATTATCTGAATGCCACATTAATATTAAGAATTATCTGAATGCCATATGAATATTAAGAATTATCTGAATGCCACATTAATATTAAGAATTATCTGAATGCCATATTAATATTAAGAATTATCTGAATGCCCTATTAATATTAAGAATTATCTGAATGCCTTATTAATATTAAGAATTATCTGAATGCCATGTTAATATTAAGAATTATCTGTATGCCATATTAATATTAAGAATTATCTCAATGACATATTAATATTAAGCATTATCTGAATGCCCTATTGATATTAAGAATTATCTGAATGCCATATTAATATTAAGAAGTATCTGAATGCCATGTGAATATTAAGAATTATCTGAATGACATATGAATATTAAGAATTAACTGAATGCCATATGAATATTAAGAATTATCTGAATGCCCTATTAATATTAAGAATTATCTGAATGCCATATGAATATTAAAAAATATCTGAATATTATATTAATATTAATAATTATCTGAATCCCATATTAATATTAAGAATTATCTGAATGCCATATGGATATTAAGAATTATCTGAATGCCACATTAATATTAAGAATTATCTGAATGCCATATGGATATTAAGAATTATCTGAATGCCTTATTAATATTAAGAATTATCTGAATGCCTTATTAATATTAAGAATTATCTGAATGCCCTATAAATATTAAGAATTATCTGAATGCCCTATTAATATTAATAATTATCTGAATGCC
>OZ010616.1:37885135-37934135 GCA_963932145.1 Acanthosepion lycidas | reverse complement strand
CTATTAATATTAAGAAGTATCTGAATGCCCTATAAATATTAAGAATTATCTGAATGCCATATTAATATTAAGAATTATCTGTATGCCCTATTAATATTAAGAATTATCTGTATGCCATATTAATATTAAGAATTACCTGAATGCCCTATTAATATTAAGAATTATCTGAATGCCTTATTAATATTAAGAATTATCTGAATGCCCTATTAATATTAAGAATTATCTGAATGCCATATGAATATTAAGAATTATCTGAATGCCACATTAATATTAAGAATTATCTGAATCCCACATTAATATTAAGAATTATCTGAATGCCATATGAATATTAAGAATTATCTGAATGCCACATTAATATTAAGAATTATCTGAATGCCACATTATTATTAAGAATTATCTGAATCCCACATTAATATTAAGAATTAACTGAATGCCATATGAATATTAAGAATTATCTGAATGCCATATTAATATTAAGAATTATCTGAATGCCCTATTAATATTAAGAATTATCTGAATGCCTTATTAATATTAAGAATTATCTGAATGCCATATGAATATTAAGAATTATCTGAATGCCATGTTAATATTAAGAATTATCTGTATGCCATATTAATATTAAGAATTATCTGAATGACATATTAATATTAAGCATTATCTGAATGCCCTATTGATATTAAGAATTATCTGAATGCCATATTAATATTAAGAATTATCTGAATGCCATATTAATATTAAGAATTATCTGAATGCCATATTAATATTAAAAATTATCTGAATGCCATATGAATATTAAGAATTATCTGAATGCCCTATTAATATTAAGAATTATCTGAATCCCACATTAATATTTAGAATTATCTGAATGCCATATTAATATTAAGAATTATCTGAATGCCTTATAAATATTAAGAATTATCTGAATGCCATATGAATATTAAGAATTATCTGAATGCCACATTAATATTAAGAATTATCTGAATCCCACATTAATATTAAGAATTATCTGAATGCCATATGAATATTAAGAATTATCTGAATGCCACATTAATATTTAGAATTATCTGAATGCCCTATTAATATTAAGAATTATCTGAATGCCATATTAACATTAAGAATTATCTGAATGCCATATTAATATTAAGAATTATCTCAATGCCCTATAAATATTAAGAACTATCTGAATGCCCTATTAATATTAAGAATTATCTGAATGTCTTAATAATATTAAGAATTATCTGAATGCCCTATTAATATTAAGAATTATCTGAATGCCATATTAACATTAAGAATTATCTGAATGCCTTTTTAATATTAAGAATTATCTGAATGCCTTATTAATATTAAGAATTATCTGAATGCCCTATTAATAATAAGAATTATCTGAATGCCATATTGCATTAAGAATTATCTGAATGCCTTATTAGCATTGAGAATTATCTGAATGCCTTATTAATATTAAGAATTATCTGAATGACATATTAATATTAAGAATTATCCCAATGCCCTATAAATATTAAGAATTATCTGAATGCCCTATTAATATTAAGAATTATCTGAATGCCATATTAACATTAAGAATTATCTGAATGCCTTATTAATATTAAGAATTATCTGCATGCCCTATTAGCATTAAGAATTATCTGAATGCCTTATTAATATTAAGAATTATCTGAATGCCCTATTAATACTAAGAATTATCTGAATGCCATATTAACATTAAGAATTATCTGACTGCCTTCTAATATTAAGAATTATCTGAATGCCCTATTAATATTAAGAATTATCTGAATGCCATATTAACATTAAGAATTATCTGACTGCCTTCAAATATTAAGAATTATCTGAATGCCCTATTAATATTAAGAATTATCTGAATGCCCTATTGATATTAAGAATTATCTGAATGCCTTATTAATGTTAAGAATTATCTGAATGCCCTATTAATATTAAGAATTATCTGAATGCCATATGAATATTAAAAAATATCTGAATATTATATTCATATTAATAATTATCTGAATCCCATATTAATATTAAGAATTATCTGAATGCCATATGGATATTAAGAATTATCTGAATGCCACATTAATATTAAGAATTATCTGAATGCCATATGGATATTAAGAATTATCTAAATGCCTTATTAATATTAAGAATTATCTGAATGCCTTATTAATATTAAGAATTATCTCAATGCCCTATTAATATTAATAATTATCTGAATGCCCTATTAATATTAAGAAGTATCTGAATGCCCTATAAATATTAAGAACTATCTGAATGCCATATGAATATTAAGAATTATCTGTATGCCATGTTAATATTAAGAATTATCTGTATGCCATATTAATATTAAGAATTATCTGAATGCCCTATTAATATTAAGAATTATCTGTATGCCATATTAATATTAAGAATTATCTGAATGCCCTATTAATATTAAGAATTATCTGAATGCCTTATTAATATTAAGAATTATCTGAATGCCCTATTAATATTAAGAATTATCTGAATGCCATATGGATATTAAGAATTATCTGAATCCCACATTAATATTAAGAATTATCTGAATGCCACATTAATATTAAGAATTATCTGAATCCCACATTAATATTAAGAATTAACTGAATGCCATATGAATATTAAGAATTATCTGAATGCCACATTAATATTAAGAATTATCTGAATGCCATATTAATATTAAGCATTATCTGAATGCCCTATTAATATTAAGAATTATCTGAATGCCATATTAATATTGAGAATTATCTGAATGCCCTATTTATATCAAGAATTATCTGAATGCCATATGAATATTAAAAAATAACTGAATATTATATTAATATTAAGAAGTATCTGAATGCCCTATTAATATTAATAATTATCTGAATGCCCCATTAAGCATTATCTGAATGCCCTATTAATAATAAGAATTATCTGAATACCCTATTAATATTAAGAATTATCTGAATGCCATACTAATATTAAGAATCATCTGAATGCCATACGAATATTAATAATTATCTGAATGCCATATTAATATAAGAATTATCTGAATACCCTATTAATATTAAGAATTATCTGAATGCCATATTAATATTAAGAATTATCTGAATGCCATATTAATATAAGAATTATCTGAATGCCATATTAATATAAGAATTATCTGAATGCCATATTTATATTAAGAATTATCTTAATGACATATGAATATTAAAAAATTTCTGAATTTTATATTAATATTAAGAATTATCTGAATACCCTATTAATATTAAGAATTATCTGAATGCCACATTATTATTAAGAATTATCTGAATGCCCCATTAAGCATTATCTGAATGCCCTATTAATATTAAGAATTATCTGAATACCCTATTAATATTAAGAATTATCTGAATGCCATACTAATATTAAGAATCATCTGAATGCCATACGAATATTAATAATTATCTGAATGCCATATCAATATAAGAATTATCTGAATACCCTATTAATATTAAGAATTATCTGAATGCCATATTAATATTAAGAATTATCTGAATGCCATATTAATATTAAGAATTATCTGAATGCCATATTAATATAAGAATTATCTGAATGCCATATTAATATAAGAATTATCTGAATGCCATATTTATATTAAGAATTATCTGAATGGCATATGAATATTAAAAAATTTCTGAATTTTATATTAATATTAAGAATTATCTGAATGCCATATTAATATTAAGAATTACCTGAATGCCATATTAATATTAATAATTATCTGAATGCCATATTTATATTAAGAATTATCTGAATGACATATGAATATTAAAAATTTTCTGAATATTATATTAATATTAAGAATTATCTGAATGCCATATTAATATTAAGAATTATCTGAATGCCCCATTAAGAATTATCTGAATGCCATATTAATATTAAGAATTATCTGAATACCCTATTAATATAAAAAATTATCTGAATGCCATACTAATATTAAGAATCATCTGAATGCCATATGAATATTAATAATTATCTGAATGCCATATTAATATAAGAATTATCTGAATGCCATATTAATATTAAGAATTATCTGTATGCCCTATTAATATTAAGAATTATCTGTATGCCATATTAATATTAAGAATTATCTGAATGCCCTATTAATATTAAGAATTATCTGAATGCCTTATTAATATTAAGAATTATCTGAATGCCCTATTAATATTAAGAATTATCTGAATGCCACATTAATATTAAGAATTATCTGAATCCCACATTAATATTAAGAATTATCTGAATGCCATATGAATATTAAGAATTATCTGAATGCCACATTAATATTAAGAATTATCTGAATGCCATATTAATATTAAGCATTATCTGAATGCCCTATTAATATTAAGAATTATCTGAATGCCATATTAACATTAAGAATTATCTGAATGCCATATGAATATTAAGAATTATCTGAATGCCATGTTAATATTAAGAATTATCTGAATGCCATATGAATATTAATAATTATCTGAATGCCATATTAATATTAAGAATTATCTGAATGCGATATTAATATTAAGAATTATCTGAATGCCATATGAATATTAAGAATTATCTGAATGCCATGTTAATATTAAGAATTATCTGTATGCCATATTAATATTAAGAATTATCTGAATCCCACATTAATATTTAGAATTATCTGAATGCCATATTAATATTAAGAATTATCTGAATGCCTTATAAATATTAAGAATTATCTGAATGCCATATTAATATTAATAATTATCTGAATGCCCCATTAATATTAAGAATTATCTGAATGCCATATGAATATTAAGAATTATCTGAATGCCCTATAAATATTAAGAATTATCTGAATGCCCTATTAATATTAAGAATTATCTGAATGCCATATTAATATTAAGAATTATCTGAATGCCATATGGATATTAAGACTTATCTGAATGCCACATTAATATTAAGAATTATCTGAATGCCATATTAACATTAAGAATTATCTGAATGCCACATTAATATTAAGAATTATCTGAACCCATATTAACATTAAGAATTATCTGAATGCCTTATTAATATTAAGAATTATCTGAATGCCCTATTAATATTTAGAATTATCTGAATGCCCTATTAATATTAAGAATTATCTGAATGCCATATTAACATTAAGAATTATCTGAATGCCATATTAATATTAAGAATTATCTCAATGCCCTATAAATATTAAGAACTATCTGAATGCCCTATTAATATTAAGAATTATCTGAATGTCTTATTAATATTAAGAATTATCTGAATGCCCTATTAATATTAAGAATTATCTGAATGCCATATTAACATTAAGAATTATCTGAATGCCTTTTTAATATTAAGAATTATCTGAATGCCTTATTAATATTAAGAATTATCTGAATGCCCTATTAATAATAAGAATTATCTGAATGCCATATTGCATTAAGAATTATCTGAATGCCTTATTAGCATTGAGAATTATCTGAATGCCTTATTAATATTAAGAATTATCTGAATGACATATTAATATTAAGAATTATCCCAATGCCCTATAAATATTAAGAATTATCTGAATGCCCTATTAATATTAAGAATTATCTGAATGCCATATTAACATTAAGAATTATCTGAATGCCTTATTAATATTAAGAATTATCTGCATGCCCTATTAGCATTAAGAATTATCTGAATGCCTTATTAATATTAAGAATTATCTGAATGCCCTATTAATTCTAAGAATTATCTGAATGCCATATTAACATTAAGAATTATCTGACTGCCTTCTAATATTAAGAATTATCTGAATGCCCTATTAATATTAAGAATTATCTGAATGCCATATTAACATTAAGAATTATCTGACTGCCTTCAAATATTAAGAATTATCTGAATGCCCTATTAATATTAAGAATTATCTGAATGCCCTATTGATATTAAGAATTATCTGAATGCCTTATTAATGTTAAGAATTATCTGAATGCCCTATTAATATTAAGAATTATCTGAATGCCATATGAATATTAAAAAATATCTGAATATTATATTCATATTAATAATTATCTGAATCCCATATTAATATTAAGAATTATCTGAATGCCATATGGATATTAAGAATTATCTGAATGCCACATTAATATTAAGAATTATCTGAATGCCATATGGATATTAAGAATTATCTAAATGCCTTATTAATATTAAGAATTATCTGAATGCCTTATTAATATTAAGAATTATCTCAATGCCCTATTAATATTAATAATTATCTGAATGCCCTATTAATATTAAGAAGTATCTGAATGCCCTATAAATATTAAGAACTATCTGAATGCCATATGAATATTAAGAATTATCTGTATGCCATGTTAATATTAAGAATTATCTGTATGCCATATTAATATTAAGAATTATCTGAATGCCCTATTAATATTAAGAATTATCTGTATGCCATATTAATATTAAGAATTATCTGAATGCCCTATTAATATTAAGAATTATCTGAATGCCTTATTAATATTAAGAATTATCTGAATGCCCTATTAATATTAAGAATTATCTGAATGCCATATGGATATTAAGAATTATCTGAATCCCACATTAATATTAAGAATTATCTGAATGCCACATTAATATTAAGAATTATCTGAATCCCACATTAATATTAAGAATTAACTGAATGCCATATGAATATTAAGAATTATCTGAATGCCACATTAATATTAAGAATTATCTGAATGCCATATTAATATTAAGCATTATCTGAATGCCCTATTAATATTAAGAATTATCTGAATGCCATATTAATATTGAGAATTATCTGAATGCCCTATTTATATCAAGAATTATCTGAATGCCATATGAATATTAAAAAATAACTGAATATTATATTAATATTAAGAAGTATCTGAATGCCCTATTAATATTAATAATTATCTGAATGCCCCATTAAGCATTATCTGAATGCCCTATTAATAATAAGAATTATCTGAATACCCTATTAATATTAAGAATTATCTGAATGCCATACTAATATTAAGAATCATCTGAATGCCATACGAATATTAATAATTATCTGAATGCCATATTAATATAAGAATTATCTGAATACCCTATTAATATTAAGAATTATCTGAATGCCATATTAATATTAAGAATTATCTGAATGCCATATTAATATAAGAATTATCTGAATGCCATATTAATATAAGAATTATCTGAATGCCATATTTATATTAAGAATTATCTTAATGACATATGAATATTAAAAAATTTCTGAATTTTATATTAATATTAAGAATTATCTGAATACCCTATTAATATTAAGAATTATCTGAATGCCACATTATTATTAAGAATTATCTGAATGCCCCATTAAGCATTATCTGAATGCCCTATTAATATTAAGAATTATCTGAATACCCTATTAATATTAAGAATTATCTGAATGCCATACTAATATTAAGAATCATCTGAATGCCATACGAATATTAATAATTATCTGAATGCCATATCAATATAAGAATTATCTGAATACCCTATTAATATTAAGAATTATCTGAATGCCATATTAATATTAAGAATTATCTGAATGCCATATTAATATTAAGAATTATCTGAATGCCATATTAATATAAGAATTATCTGAATGCCATATTAATATAAGAATTATCTGAATGCCATATTTATATTAAGAATTATCTGAATGGCATATGAATATTAAAAAATTTCTGAATTTTATATTAATATTAAGAATTATCTGAATGCCATATTAATATTAAGAATTACCTGAATGCCATATTAATATTAATAATTATCTGAATGCCATATTTATATTAAGAATTATCTGAATGACATATGAATATTAAAAATTTTCTGAATATTATATTAATATTAAGAATTATCTGAATGCCATATTAATATTAATAATTCTCTGAATGCCCCATTAAGAATTATCTGAATGCCATATTAATATTAAGAATTATCTGAATACCCTATTAATATAAAAAATTATCTGAATGCCATACTAATATTAAGAATCATCTGAATGCCATATGAATATTAATAATTATCTGAATGCCATATTAATATAAGAATTATCTGAATGCCATATTAATATTAAGAATTATCTGAATGCCCTATTAATATTAAGAATTATCTGTATGCCATATTAATATTAAGAATTATCTGAATGCCCTATTAATATTAAGAATTATCTGAATGCCTTATTAATATTAAGAATTATCTGAATGCCCTATTAATATTAAGAATTATCTGAATGCCACATTAATATTAAGAATTATCTGAATCCCACATTAATATTAAGAATTATCTGAATGCCATATGAATATTAAGAATTATCTGAATGCCACATTAATATTAAGAATTATCTGAATGCCACATTATTATTAAGAATTATCTGAATCCCACATTAATATTAAGAATTAACTGAATGCCATATGAATATTAATAATTATCTGAATGCCATATTAATATTAAGAATTATCTGAATGCGATATTAATATTAAGAATTATCTGAATGCCATATGAATATTAAGAATTATCTGAATGCCATGTTAATATTAAGAATTATCTGTATGCCATATTAATATTAAGAATTATCTGAATGCCCTATTAATATTAAGAATTATCTGTATGCCATATTAATATTAAGAATTATCTGAATGCCCTATTAATATTAAGAATTATCTGAATGCCTTATTAATATTAAGACTTATCTGAATGCCCTATTAATATTAAGAATTATCTGAATGCCATATGGATATTAAGAATTATCTGAATCCCACATTAATATTAAGAATTATCTGAATGCCACATTAATATTAAGAATTATCTGAATCCCACATTAATATTAAGAATTAACTGAATGCCATATGAATATTAAGAATTATCTGAATGCCACATTAATATTAAGAATTATCTGAATGCCATATTAATATTAAGCATTATCTGAATGCCCTATTAATATTAAGAATTATCTGAATGCCATATTAATATTGAGAATTATATGAATGCCCTATTTATATCAAGAATTATCTGAATGCCATATGAATATTAAAAAATAACTCAATATTATATTAATATTAAGAAGTATCTGAATGCCCTATTAATATTAATAATTATCTGAATGCCCCATTAAGCATTATCTGAATGCCCTATTAATATTAAGAATTATCTGAATACCCTATTAATATTAAGAATTATCTGAATGCCATACTAATATTAAGAATCATCTGAATGCCATACGAATATTAATAATTATCTGAATGCCATATTAATATAAGAATTATCTGAATACCCTATTAATATTAAGAATTATCTGAATGCCATATTAATATTAAGAATTATCTGAATGCCATATTAATATTAAGAATTATCTGAATGCCATATTAATATAAGAATTATCTGAATGCCATATTAATATAAGAATTATCTGAATGCCATATTTATATTAAGAATTATCTGAATGACATATGAATATTAAAAAATTTCTGAATTTTATATTAATATTAAGAATTATCTGAATACCCTATTAATATTAAGAATTATCTGAATGCCATACTAATATTAAGAATCATCTGAATGCCATACGAATATTAATAATTATCTGAATGCCATATCAATATAAGAATTATCTGAATACCCTATTAATATTAAGAATTATCTGAATGCCATATTAATATTAAGAATTATCTGAATGCCATATTAATATTAAGAATTATCTGAATGCCATATTAATATAAGAATTATCTGAATGCCATATTAATATAAGAATTATCTGAATGCCATATTTATATTAAGAATTATCTGAATGACATATGAATATTAAAAATTTTCTGAATATTATATTAATATTAAGAATTATCTGAATGCCATATTAATATTAATAATTATCTGAATGCCCCATTAAGAATTATCTGAATGCCATATTAATATTAAGAATTATCTGAATACCCTATTAATATAAAAAATTATCTGAATGCCATACTAATATTAAGAATCATCTGAATGCCATATGAATATTAATAATTATCTGAATGCCATATTAATATAAGAATTATCTGAATGCCATATTAATATTAAGAATTATCTGAATGCCATATGAATATTAAGAAATATCTGAATGCCCTATTAATATTAAGAATTACCTGAATGCCATATTAATATTAAGAATTATCTGAATGCCATATTAATATAAGAATTATCTGAATGCCATATTTATATTAAGAATTATCTGAATGACATATGAATATTAAAAATTTTCTGAATATTATATTAATATTAAGAATTATCTGAATGCCATATTAATATTAAGAATTATCTGAATGCCCCATTAAGAATTATCTGAATGCCATATTAATATTAAGAATTATCTGAATACCCTATTAATATTAAGAATTATCTGAATGCCCTATTAATATTAAAAATTATCTGAATGCCATATTAATATTACGAATTATCTGAATGCCATATTAATATTAAGAATTATCTGAATGCCATATGAATATTAAGAAATATCTGAATGCCCTATTAATATTAAGAATTATCTGAATACCCTATTAATATTAAGAATTATCTGAATGCCATATTAATATTAAGAATTATCTGAATACCCTATTAATATTAAGAAATATCTGAATGCCCTATTAATATTAAGAATTATCTGAATGCCATATTAATATTAAGAATTATCTGAATGCCATATTAATATAAGAATTATCTGAATGCCATATTTATATTAAGAATTATCTGAATGACATATGAATATTAAAAAATTTCTGAATATTATATTAATATTAAGAATTATCTGAATGCCATATTAATATTAAGAATTACCTGAATGCCATATTAATATTAAGAATTATCTGAATGCCATATTAATATTAAGAATTACCTGAATGCCATTTTAATATTAAGAAGTATCTCAATGCCATATTGATTTATGTAATTCTTTTCATGTCATTAAATGAATTTTAATGCATAAGATATTTCAATGTTTTTTATGTAATTATTTCAATGCTTTGATTATAAATAATAATATAAATATTATTATTGCCATATAAATTTTTTTATTCAAATGATATTGAAGATAACATTTTAAATCAAATATAATATATGATTTTTTTTTAATATTGTATCAATATTAATCAAGTCTAATAAAATTTTCAATGCTGTATTGAAATCTAATTCTTTTAGTGATCTATAATTAGAACCTTTTTTTAATTTTGCAAGAAAATGG
This sequence comes from Acanthosepion lycidas, assembly GCA_963932145.1. NCBI lineage: Eukaryota > Metazoa > Mollusca > Cephalopoda > Sepiida > Sepiidae > Acanthosepion > Acanthosepion lycidas. The sequence continues at coordinate 37,922,863 of OZ010616.1, read as the reverse complement.
GTAAAGATTTTAAATTAAAATGAAAAATATTACTCATAAAATAAAACTCATTTTGTCTAATAATTATATATTTCCTATTTGGTGTAGGGGCCAGAGATCAAACCAAGAGAAAAAAAAATATACTTAATTTTCAAAAACTGACTTTTAAATTATTTATTTCAAGTTTGATGTAATACAATCAATTTATCCACATTTTCACAAAATTCCTGACCCATAATTAATATAATTAGGACATATCACTAAAGATTTGCCTTTCAAATTTCAAAAAATATTTATTAAAAAGTAATTTTCAAATATATAATAACCTCTTTAAAACCTTTATTTGAATATAAAAGTAATAAAAAAAGTGTTATTATGTTTTTGAATATTAGTTTTTAATAAATATTTTTGAAATTTAAAAAGCAAATCTTTAATGATATGTTCCTAATTATACTAATATGTGTTCAATTTTTGCAAACAGTTTTCATAATGTTTTCTTCTACATTTCTATTACTTGTTTCTTATTGAGTTTGACCAACAGGAAGAATTTCATGCATAGAAAATTATACATCTTCATTTGAGAACTTCAGGAAAATAAGAAAGGATATTAGTTGAGATTTAATGATAGTAATATGGAAAGATGGAATATTTGTCAGAACTAAAATACTCATCTGAAAAAAAGAATATTTGATAACACTTGAAAATTGAGACATTGGTGTTGATGTATTGATGAAAGTATCAAGTATAAAGATACTAGTTTTAAAAATTCATGAATAATATAAAAATTATTTGATAAGCTTTGGTGACATTTGGAAATTAAGTATGGGTTGAAATGTCATTATGAAACAACTAACATGGAATAAGTAATTTATGAAATAATGACAAGAAGTTGCTTGAGAAATTCTAACCACATTTAGAATATTTGAGACAAAACTGGTTGAAATGCCATGAAGAAAATTTCAAAATTCAAGGATACTAGTTTCAAAGTTTCATAGAATAATTCTAAATGCTTATTGGTAGAGTCTAACAACACATGGAAAAGGAGAGAAAACAGTTGTTGAAATCTATGGATGAAAACAACCAAGTTATTAGTGTAAATAATTCAGAAAATAACAACATGATATTATTTGAGAGTTGACATAAGTAAAGAAACACTTAGAAAATTCAGAAAAAATTCAAAGATGAAAATATTCATGTGAATATTTCGAGAAACATGGAAAACATGGAAAGTGAGAGAAGATTTACAAAACATGGAAAGTGAGAGAAGATTTTGGTTGAAGTGCTACAAAAGAAACAATGACAAATAAGCATAATAACCGAAACAATTCAGTGAATAAAGGATTCTGTTAATTTGAGAAATTCAAACCACACACAGAAGGTGAACATTGAAAATTTGCAAAAAAAAAAAAACAAAAAACAAACAAAAAAAAAAAAAACAACCAAAGATCAGGATATTCATCTGAATAATTAATTTGGTCATTGTTTGAAATGTTCTGAGAATACTAGAATAGAAGAAAGACATTGTCTTTATTTGGGATGAACTGAGAATATGAAGAAAGTGACCAAAGAAATTTTGTCTTTATTTGAGAAGTTCTGAGGATATAAGGAAAGTGAAAGATGATCTTTTGTTCTATTTTGAATATTTTTAGAATATGAAGAAAGTGAGTGAGTATATTTTATTTTATTTGAGATGAACTAGGAAATTGAAGGAGAATATATATATATATATATATATATATATATATATATATATATATATTTAAGACATATTTTATATTTATACATTCTTTTTATAGATACAAATTGTTGTGGAGTTATTTTGCAGTGGAGGCCTGTATTTGTACTAAATCGGTACTAAAATAGGTTCGACGTACAAAACGTTAGGAACTTAATATAATAGGTATAATGCAGACTAATCTTGTTGGGGTCGCTGACTACTTTCGTAATCGACTAACTGTCAACTACTGTCGTCCGACATCAACTGACCCTCGTTTCTCTTACTACTCCTACTTATATTAGGTGGGAGAGTCTATTAACTATAGAATAGCTGTGTTTCACCATAACACCCCCACTCCTAAAACTTTACTCCGTAGGAGTAAAACAGTTTTCTTTATTTATTTTTTACAGGAAATATGAAGAAGAAGAAAAAAAAACTTCATTTTTTTAGCAACGTCGTAGCGTATCTCCTACGTTTTGGATCCACTTTTAAATGATCAGTTACCTTTCTTTTTCTCCTGGATCGGCGTACTTCAGGTAAAATCGTTGTTAGATCAAACGTATCGAAAATCACCTCCATCGGCGTTTCTTCCGCGGGACCGCTGTCAACCACGTCTGAAGAGCGTCGTCTGATCTGGCTAATGTGCCGCCTGCACGTGAATTTTTCGCGTTTCACCAAGTACATCATATTGCCAATCCGCTTTTCTATTTTTTGGTACCTCCATAGTGTTACCAGAAACAACCTTCCGCTTTGAGCTTCTTAAGGATGGGGGTCACAGTTTCTGTAGGTTCTTCTTGTGGTTCTATTTGTTCAGCCTCTAACTTCCCTTTTGTTGATCATGTTCTTCTTAATGTTTTCTGTGGTGACTTCAGTTGACTTAAATCATTTAATAATACTGTATGTCCTTGGCTGCGTGTAACTCACTCCCCAGTTTTTCTCGGTGTCGGCTTCATCTTTACTTACTGGGGCTTTTTTTTCACGTATACCATCGGTGTTGCCCATTCACTATACTCAACGTTTTTAAGTACACCAGTTTTCGCTAATCTGTCCAATTCTTTATCTATCTATTCAATTGAGGCAAACGGCACATTCATTTTCTTTTTGAATACCGTCTGAGCGTTTTCTTTTAGCTGGAATTTTGCCTCCATCTTGATACACGTTCCCAACCCTAGAAAAAAAACATTAGGAAATGTTTCCTTAAGTTTCTTTATTAATTTTTGGGCTTCGGAATTTATCGGTAGATCCCATAATTGGAATTTTGTTATCCAATAAGTACCAAGTAAGTTCGTGGTATTTTCTATGACAAATAGTTTAGCTTTTCACGTTTTTTTATTTAACGTGACGTTTGTAACAAATTCCCCAATAAATTGTATTTTTTCTCCCGTCACTGACCTCGCGATTTTCTTTGTCTTCATTAAAGTTGGTTTCCTCAACTTCTTCCACGTATGCAAATTTATGATAGATAGATAGATCTGAGCCAGTGTCAAGTTGCATTTTTATATTTTTATTACTTATTTCGACGGTAACAAATTTTCTGGTTATTCCATCTTTTACCTCGTTGGACTTTAATTTTTTTATTTTATTGTCTTTATTTTTTGACCTGCAGTGCGTACTTTTATGACCCACTCTTTTACAGTTGAAACATTTTTTTATTCCTAAATTCGCAATATATGTACCAGTGTAGTTCACCGCAAGCAAAACATGTCTTCAGGAGTTTTTGTTTATTTTTCTCTGGTATTTCTCTTTTTGCTTGATAATCCGCAATTTTAGAATTCTTTTTGGTAGACTGACTTTCTTCTTTGTAGCGTATTTTCCTTACATGCGAAACGCCAGACTGTTCTATCTTGTTTGAATCTTTCTTTACGCTAATATATCTTGTGCAGTCTTCTGCCAGTTTCTGTACCGTAATACTTGGATCGCTTTCCAATTTTGCCAGTACTAATTTTCTCAACTCTGCGTCTCTTTCCGATACCAACCCTTGAACAAACACCAAGCACTTAAAATTGTCTGCTCTTAACTCTGCCAGCTTGAATTCTTCACAGTACTTATTCACATTAGCTGCATATATAGTCTTGTTCGTCATCTTTCATCAGATTCAAACATTTCCACCTCTTGTGAAACAGAGACGTCTTTTTACTACATAATTCAATTATTATTGAAATGTCAACTCGCTAGTTTTTGTCGGTAAAATGTAGGTTCTCAATTTGTTATGCTCAGCAGTTCCTAATTTGCTTAAAAGAAGTCTAACCTTCAGACCACGAGTGGCACTCCTCGTTATACACGCCCGTATATCTTTTATAATACTCCTCAAAAGTTATCTCTTCATCTAGACTGTACGTGAATATTTCAATTGAATTCCATATTGTATTCTCTGGGAAAGAATCATTTTGTAGATTTTTCTCTTTCCTCTTCTCAGTTATTTCCATAATTTTGTTTTGAAACTCCATATGCATCTGTTCCATTTTTTGTTGGAATTGCATTTGTCTATTGAAAGTTTCCTCCTGTAGCTGCATCTGGAATGTTTTTTGTTGCTCTAATATTGTCATCTGTTGTTCCGACTGTAACTTAAAGAATTCCCGGAATATATTTTTGCATTCCTCCATCTTCGCAAAAAGTTTACACAATGCCTAAATACTGTAGAGGGGGTTCCTACGAATTTGCAATTCGTGACCTATTTGAGCAAACTGTATTATCGGGAAAAAAGTATTTCTTTTCTCAGTTGATAATACGACAGATTTTTTCGTCACTAAGTTGATGTCTTGGCTTGCGAAAAGCTTTGCCAAGTTTTTTTTTTTTTTTTAGTGTGAATCCGAGACATTGTCGCTGAAGTTATTGTGGCGAGCGATTTTTTTCTTCCTCTGTATGAGTGAGAATCCCTCGTCGCCAAAGTTAATGTGGCGAGCGAACTTTTTCTTCCTCCGAATGAGTGCGAATCCTCGTCGCCAACGTTGTTGTGGAGTTATTTCGCAGTGGAGGCTTGTATTTGTACTAAATCGGTACTAAAATAGGTTCGACGTACAAAACGTTAGGAACTTAATATAATAGGTATTACGCAGACTAATCTTGTTGGGGTCGCTGACTACTTTCGTAATCGACTAACTGTCGACTACTGTCGTCCGACATCGACTGACCCTCGTTTCTCTTACTATTCCTACTTATATTAGGTGGGAGAGTCTATTAACTGTAGAATAGCTGTGTTTCACCATAACACAAATATTTAAGTAAATGCTCTGTTTATAATAAACAGTATTAACAACATTTACCGGCCTGAATGTCAGAGAAATTTTCATAGAAAATATGCGTCCTCCGATGTGTGTGTGTGTGTGTGTGTGCGCGCGCGCTTGTGTGTCTATTTGGGTGTTTATGTGTATTTGGAACAAAAGTTTGTGCCGTTTCTTTAAGTGATCTTCAATGACATTATTTAGATATTTACACATAATTTTACTCAACCACATATGTGCTATTTGGTTTCAGTACCTTTCACCATCTTTGAGGCCGATTCATGATCTCAACCTTCAAGTTCGTAGCATTTTTCTCGATGATGAACTAGTCTACGTGGTTTTTACAAACTTCTAAAGAATTGAAGTACTTTCCATTAAGAGAATCTTGTATGGATTGAAATAAGTGGTAATATGAAGACACATGGCCAGGTTAATTCTGCAAGTGTGTTAAAAAATCACAGACAATTTGTACCAATTTCTGCCAGGTCTTCAAAGAGAAGTATGATCCAGTATTGTTCTGATGGAAGATGATACCTTTCTGGCCAATTCTGGAGGATTTTCATCAATTACTACCTTTAATCAGTCCAAATGAAAGCATCATTTGATTGAATTCAATGTCTGATTTTTGCAGAATGATCTAGTAATACACAACGCCCTTCCAATCTTACCCAATAGCCACGAGCCCCTCAAGGTAGAGGGTTTATGAATAAGACTGTTACAAGGGGATATGTGGGATAGATGTCGGTTGACCCTTGGAGAGGTTAAGGTTATAGTGCTCAGAGAAGCACCCTCGTGGGAGTTTGTTCCACAATGTAATAAATCCGTAATTTGTTCTATCACATTACTTACAATCTTTGTTTAATGTAGCTGTATGTTGCCAGTATTGTAAGTTCTACTCTGAACAGTTAAACTTTTATTGTGTCCCTGTGTCAGACCAAAATAACTTTAACCAAAATCAACGCGTCTGTTTCAGGACCGTATTTAAGAAGATGGTGTCGTAGGAACACTCTAGGTAGTTAGATTCTTACTGTGAATTTCACTGTTGTAAGAATCTGTTAAGATATAATGTGTTCACAAAATGTGAACATTAAGGCTTATGATGTGGATATCATATCTGATATAATAATAATAATAATAATAATAATAATAATAATAATAATAATAATAATAATAGATTACTGTGGGAAAATTGGTTGGAAGAACACATGGAGAAAAAAAGAACTATATGCTAATCCAATAGGTCCACTTGGCAAAACAAATCCACAATTCTCTCTGCGTCTCAATTTCAAATACACCACTCCTCGTCACAAGCCCAAAACACCCTTTAAATGAGCAACCGTGCTTTTATGCGCCTGACCCAGCCATCGCTCAACCAATGAGCGTCCAGAACCAGCCAATAAAAATGACTACAAGCGACACCACTATTTCCGAAAACACGAAATACTGTCGGATTTACCTTCAGTCTGAAGCTCGCCAATTCGCCGTCTCCACACTCCATTGCAAAACATGCATGCAGATGATTAGTTCAACTAAAACTGTCTTATAAAACAACAACAATCGGTCTTCAAAGATACCTGAAAAATACAGAAGACTGGATGATGATATGTGTCAAAGAACAAGAAATAAATAAGAAGCTTTATTCAGTAATAAATGAAGCCAACAAATTCAAGAGGAAATTTCAAACGGGTGAAGAAGGGTAAATAAACCATAATACACCTAGTGTAGCGACAAAGAACATAAAAAAAAAAGAAAGCAAAAGAAAATTCAATGTACCAAATGCAGAAACGATGGAAAGATAAGTCTCTTCATAGTCAATATTTTGCCCGTACCAAACAAGTTGATGTAGACAACCCCCCTACCCATCAGCGGTTACGTCGTACAGGGTTAAAAGGTGAAACCGAAAATCTTATTCTTGCTGCATAGGGCCAATGCTTGCTAACTAGAAATTACTAAGCACACATTCTGAAAAATTGTGTTAATCGGAAATGCAGATTCTGTGATAAACAATTGGCCATCTTGTATCAGGTTGCACTGTATTAGCACCCACTGAATATAAATGATAGAGCATGTCGATGGTTGCACTGGTAAATATGCAACTTTTACGAGAAGAAAACTGCAAAAAAAAAACTGGTATGAACATCACCCAGACCCGGTTACAGAGTTAGGACCTGTAACAATTTTATGGGATTTACAATACACACCATTATCAAAGTTAATCGCCCAGACATCGTAATCAAAGACCACAAGAGCAGGTTGTAATGTATCTTTGAAGACCTTCAAAAAACTATGAAAGGATCTTGAAGTGGAACTCCCCAAAATATGTTACATGAACATATGGACAGTTGAAATTTCGAGAACACATAATGAGGAAATAGGGCTTGGAAAATTTGGTACTCACAGGGCAGATTTAAGGTAAGAGGGACAGAGGAAAACAATGCACACCCCACTTAACGAACTTGAGTAAATGGGTGACAGGATAAGGTTTAAGGGAGATAACAAATTGACAATATTGTTTATTAAATGATAGGAAATTATGGAGACCCATAACTGCAAACGTCCTGAAGAGTTACTGCAGAAGAAGAAGAAGGAGAAGGAGAAGAAGAAGAAAAAGAAGTTTACAGGGCGAACGTCGTATATATGGTTTAATGAAATTTTACATTTTAGCTGACAACGTCATAAGACAACTAATTTATCAAATTCTTAAAATATATAACGGAATTTTTGTACACATTTAAATATATTGTCATTTTTTGCACACTTTTATTTCTGAACTGTATTTTTAGCCTTCAATCCTTTACATTATTATTGTTATGTCTTTTTTTTAAAAAAATAATTATCAATAAACTACTCGAGTTTATTAGCACAGAATCACGCACAATTTCATCAATGGTATTTTGTGTTGTAAAACCAATAAATTCATTTCAGTATTACTATAGCTTTATTTATTTATTTTTTTTTTTTTAAAGATCTGCATTATTTGAAATAACTGCTACTCATTTTTACTAAACTGTTCCAATAATCGAGACAACAACAGAAAAGGAAGACAATATAATGAATAAAATTGACAACAATTGTCTGGAGTCAGAAACCTATTAAGTACATATTAAAAGTCTACTTACAGTAACCAATTCATATATAGAATGGAATGGCAATAAAGTGGATTATTATCATATTGCTCATAATTATTAGAATTGTTGTCAATGTGTTAGACTGTATAGGGAAAGTCGTAAGGTAGATTTGTTAGTTTCTCAGAAAATGGACTCTGCATATCCATGTTCAAATCCCAGTCAAAATGTTAGTGAAATAGCATGATATAAGAATCAACACTGTACGGGGAAAATCAATTTTATGCTTCGAGATCAGACTGAAGCGTAAAACTGACGGTCAATATGCAGTGTTGATTCCTATGGCCACTCTCTGTCTCTGTCTGTCTCTTTATATTTTAAAATGGATTTGTAACCGAGGAGCATTTTAGTAGATACGCTTCTATGCTTTCATTAAATGGGGAGAATGCTTTTAATCTCATTTTTACCATTTGTATAATTCTTTCCTCAATGTCATTAGATTGTGGGTGATACGGTGGTGTCTTGCATGGGATGCATCCAATCTGTTTTAACCACGCACATAAATTCTCATCGCAAAATTTGGATTGCATTGTCGGTGACTATGGTCTGGGGCACTCCCATTCCTTGAGAATATAGTTCTTAGTACTTGCTTTGTTGTAGTGGCTTTTCAGTCTTTTATTCTGACAACCTCTGGCCATTCGGAATATGAGTCCACTAAGAACAATCCCCTATCTTTGATATTTACGTGATCCATGTGGACCCTAACCCATGGATTTGCTTCCTTGGGCCATGAGTGAATTTTGCTTGCTTGAAGTTTTTTATTTTCTCATATGTTGGGCATCTTTTAATGTAGTCCTCTTCATCATTTGAATATCCTGGCCACTAGACTTGTAACTTTAGTTTTTTTTGTGTTGGTGTTATGCCACAATGCACATCATCATCATGTACGTCTTTTAATATATCCCTTCTCAGTATTTATGGAGATACTATTATATCCCCATTGCATATTATGTCATTTTTCTATGGTCAGTTTGTGATTCGTTTCTTTAAAGGGTAGCTCTGCTATTCAACAATTGCTCCATATATTATTTTTTATTCTCTTTATTATTCTGCTTAATATTGGATCTTGCTTTGTTTCTATTTTGAGTCTATTTAGAGGAAGAACATCCGTTTCTACCCAGTGTATTATTTTATCTTCAGCATTTTCCTGTTTTTCTTCTATTTCATTCTTGAATGGTAATCTTGATAAAGCAACTACGTGAGGGATAATGTCAAAATCGAATGCCACGATTTTTATTGCACATCTTAAAATCCTTGACGATGTGACTTTTGGCAATTCTTTTCTCGGGTTAAATATGAATTCCATTGGTTTGTGGTCGGATTTTCATAAGAATTGTTTCCCTATCAAAAAGTTTCGTGCCCTTTCCATGCTCTATACAATCGTTAATGCTTCTTTTTCAATATTCGAGTAGTTAATTTCTTCTGACGTTAAACTTCTTGATATGTACATGATTGGGTGTTCTTGCACCAATCGCTTTTTCACCTGCGTCTGTGGTTAACGTGACTTCAATTATTGGATCAAAAACTTTTATTATTGGTTTATTCCTCAGTATTTTTTTTAGTATTTCAAAAGTGATAGTTTGCTTTTGTGTCCCGTTAAATTCATTCTTTTTTGCTTAATTTTGCAAATAGCTCTATTATGTCGCTGTATCTTGGAATGTATTAACTATAAAGATTTATTAGCCCCCCAAAAGGACTATAATTCTTTTTATTTGTTGGAACAGCTATTTCTATGATTTTCTTTGTTAGTCTATCGTCGGGTGATATGTCTTCTTTTGATATTTGATATCCTAAATATGATATTTTTTTTAAATTACACTTGTCTTTGTTTACAATCATGCCTGCCTTTTTTAAATCTCACTAAAATTTACTCTGTTTTATATTCTAATTCTTCTTAGTTCTTGCCCCTACACATATTGGTGTAAAAATAATGTTGTTTTCTCACATAGTAACATATGTGAGGAAACGACATTATTTTTGCACCAACATAATATATTGTCCTGGCATATTATTAGGTTGGTGCAAAAATAATGACGTAATAATGTCGTTTTTCGACGATAAAAAATACGTCAAAAAACGACATTATTACATCATTATTTTTGCACCAACCTAATATTATATCTTTTATTTTTCCTAATAAGACATTTTCAATTGCTTTTTGAAAAATATCGCTCGAAGTCTTTACTTCAAACCGTATGAGTCCATCTTAGTAAACCTATAGGGGTGTTTATCGTGGTGATTTCCTTGAATAACTCGTCAATTTCTCATTGGTTGTATGTTGCCTTGAGATCAATTTCTTCAAAATGTTCTATTTTTGCTAACTTGTGACTTGCAGTTTCGATATTTGGCAAAGGAAAAGAGTTTGAACATATCTGGTGATTTACCCCTATCTTGTAATCACTGCAAATCCTTAAATTTCTATCAAGTTTCTTTATTGCTACTATCAGTGATGTCTAGTTGCCATCAACTTGAATTACTCTTTCTAGTATGCCTTGTTGTATCATTTTGTTTAATTTGGCTCCTACCAAAGGTAGGATATGAATTGGAACTTTTCTTGATTCTATATATTTTGGGTGATAATTTTCTTTTAGCCGAATGCTTGCCTTTCAATAATCCTATTTCATTTTCTTCTGCTTTCATAGAATTGATTAGTCTCGATGTATCTACTTTTAACACATCAATACCTAGTAATCAGTGATTGTTTTCACATTCTACAACTGTAATGGGAATTATTTCAATGCTTGTCGGTTTCAAAATTGCCTTAAAATGTACCCATTATTTTTATAGTCATTCCATCAAATTGCTTTAATTGGATGCTTCTTTTTTTAAATTTAGGTCATCCTAATTTTACCCAGAAATGTTTTGGTATCAACGTGACTTCATTGCCTCTTGCATGTTAAATATTTGGCCATTTATCCTTATTTTTTCTCTACTTCTTTTTTGTCTAGTCATTGTAAATATTTCAGCTTCTTCTTTAGAGGGAGTTTGTACCATTTGTACTCTATTTTCTTTTTGTATTTGCATACATTCTGAAAATGATCTTTTTTTTTTGCAATTTGAGCATATTTTTCCTAGAGCTGGACATTTTTACTTGTCTCTCACATGATTTTTTCTACAATAACTATATTTAATTATGGATTTGGCCATGCTCATCCTGTACATCTGAAATTCTTCTTTTGGTTGATTAAATTCTCTAATCAACTCTAATTGTTGTAAAAACTTGACGCTAGCTTCCAAACTCATGCTATTACTCTGTAGACATTCTAGTATTTTTTGTTTGTAGTTTTGGTCTTGCAAGCCCTCAATTTTTCTGAGAAGGATTAATTCATCTTCTATAGTCATTTCCCGAGCTCCAAATTTTTCAAATTCACAATACTTGGCTCGTTCTATCAACCTATGTATGTATTGTATAATGGGTTCGTTGGGTGCTTGTCTTGTCTCTAAAAACTTGTTTTTTTTTAAGTGATTAATCTTTTCTTTGGTCTTATGTTCTTTTTTATAATTTTAATAATTTCTTCAAATGTCATTTCTTCTAATTCGCTCGGGGAACACATTGTCGAAATTTTCTCCACAGCTTCGGCCGCAGCGGTAGTAAGAAATAAACGCGTTATCTCGTTCTCTCCTCCGTCGGTTTTTGTGTCTTTTAATTTTTTCATTCTTACAAATGCAGAAAAAAGTTCTTATTCATGTTTCTATGTGTTCTGGGATGTCCAGCTAATTTAACGATCCTATCGGCGACGCCATTTTTATGTTTTGTATATTTCACTGTAGTAGCTGTCGTAGTACAGTTCTCCGTATTATGTTTAGCAAACGGGTTTGCTAGGCAATGGCCTTTATGTTCGCCAGTTGTTCTTTATTTGTACTTGTCTATCTAATTTGCATTTGATACTATAGAGATATATTGCAGAAGTTTATTTTCTCACTGTCCATTATCCATTTATTTCAGTCTTAATTTCTTAACGATGGTAGCGACGTTTTGGCTTTTGTCATAGTTTTCTTTATTTCATTCACTCCATTTTCTCCTTTTCCTAGGTTTGCTGTAGTTGTAAGAGATCAAGGACGTGTGATTTCATGGCTTTTACAAGTTTCTGTTTGTTCCTATCTATTTTCTGTACAGAAACCTTATTGAAAACTTTTGTCTTTACTTACTTTTTTGCATGTTTCCATAAATCCAAGTATTTGTATTTCTCTTCAGCTAGTTTTTGGTCAGCAAGTCTTTGACTTGTTACTTGTTGTTGGGAGTTCTATCCAATATTTCAACCATCCATTTCATGTAGCATTTCTAGGTAGAGACCTTTTTTAAAAATAGTAGCAAAGACATAAGGGTCATCCCTTGAGTAACAGATAATATAATGAAAGGGAACCAGAGAGATGAGTGATCTATTATGCATATGCTGATGATATAATTATTTATTAATGTTAAATCTGATTGGTTCAAAAATATAAACATCGCAGTTGATCTCGAAAATGATCTACAATTTGTTGATATTTGGGACAAGAAATATCTTGTTAATTTTAAAACCTCATGAACTAAACTACTCTTTTTAAATCGTATTAGGAGAGTAACTCATTGCGCATTCTCGGTTATAACATTTTCCACTGATATGAATTGGAATTCCTAAGTAGGCTGTTAAGAAAGTTGATTCATTGTGTCGTTCTAGACAGTTTTTATAACACCAATTTATCTTGAAAATTTTATAAGTCTGCCATTCATACAGGCACTGAAAATTGTTGTCGCAACGAGTTTGCTTTTTTCTACAATGTATCTAGAGATTCTTTACAAAATCCAAAGAAGATTCTGCAATATTATTTTCTGGTATCTCAATTTCAATCGTTTTCCCGCCAAAGTAACGTAGTTTCTCTTTGCTTTTTTTTTAATATATATTTTCATGGCAATTGAATATATATTTTCATGGCATCTGATGAACAGATAAAAATAAAGAAATCAGTGGAGAGTTATAATCACCTATACCTAAAAGATCATAGCATTAAAAACGGTAATGGATACGTCACTTGTTTGCTTCCTACTAGGTTGGGTACTCTATTCACGGTTGGTTAAATTTAAAATATATTTGTTTACTTTAGCATGACCACGAATGAAAACCAACGAAAATGTGACATTTGAAAGAATTATGAGTAGAGTTTTTTTCTTCTTTTATGTGTCCTGCCCGTTCACGAAGTAGATGAACATGGGTCTCCATAATTTCCTGTCCCCTGCAGCTGGGATCAATGTTTGACTTTTACCATCCCTCTTCTTTGTTTGTTACAACACAAGCTAGGGTGTGACGTTTCCAATTCACAGTTCATAACTTTGGCTATCTCTCTTGCTAACGTCCATACATTCTGTATTCTTATAGTTAATAGTCATTTATCCTCGTTATCTTTTGATACTTTATTTAGGATTCTTTACCGTTTTTCTTCTACTGAGTCTTCCATCATTTATGGCAACCAAAAATAAGTCTAAGTAGGCCTTCATGTGATTGAAAAGGTTAAATAAATCCAGTGAGAAAACGCATCCGTGTCTTTCCTCTCTTTATATTTTTGCGTATTTGCTGAACAGGCTTTAAGGATTATACTAATATCTCTCTCAAATTTTTTAATCATTTCACCCAAGTAAGGCAATAAAGCCATTAAGACGGAAGGTGGGCACTGAATGTTAGGGAATAGGAGAAAATATTAAGGAATGGACAATAAAAGAACATGTATGAACAAGAAAGAAGATAACATTTGGCATTGCATTTAATTTTTTATAAGATCAAAGTTGGCCGGAAAACAAGAGGCCAGAAGAGAGTTCTACGAGCGAGAAGTGCGAGAGAAGAAACTGTTAGCATAGAACTTACGGTTACATTTAGACATTTCAACTGTAAAATGATGAGACCTAGCTGACAATCTAGTACCGCGCTTAAATTCATAAAGTCTAGGTGCCATAGAGGAAAGTTGATTAGAACAATTACTATGAAAATATTTATAGAAAAGACACAGAGAAGCTACATTACGGCGGTAGGAAAGTGACTGAAGCCAAGATACCAAGTCAGGACCAACAACAATGCAGATTCTTCCTTGTATTTTATCGAGAATACATAGCAGAAGGACCAGACCAGATGAAGCAGCAATATTCTTTTAGACTTATAAATAATGTGTAAGATAGAATTTGTTGGAAAAAATTGTCTAGGATGACACAGTGAACCAGCTTTCTTATCAGCACACCTAGCAATATATTTAATATATTCTTTTCACTTCATATCACTGGAATAAATAAATGGTTCCTTTGTAATAGACGGCTTAAAAGAAATATCAATAGATACTACAGCATGATAGTCATATCCCGAGCTTTCTTAGCTGAAATAAATTTTGTGCTGTTCTTTTATCAAATGCAACTGCATAATCTATGAAACATATATTGGTATTTTTTGCTTTGGTATTGCTGACTCTGGTAGCATTCTGATCGAAAAATAGCATTTTTTTTCAGTTTCTTGAACAAATCCGTATAAATAGTATCTTATTTCTGGTCTAATTCTGTTACAATCTCTATTCATTAGAATTTTAATTATAAGCTTAGTTATGTGACCCATTAAGCTGTTTGTCCGATTTGGTTCGCGTTCATTTACACATGGCTTCTTTGGCTTGGTAATGAAGATAGATCTACTGATGTCTTCCTGCATCTCACCACTGTCGTATATTTCGTTTATTATTTCATTAACCTTGTCGATCCTGAAATTCTCTAAAAGCCGACAGCGCATCTGTTACAATGACATCTCGTTCTGTTTCTTTGTTTTCTGTTCATCTTGGTCGATCTTAACTCAGATTTTAATATTTCAGGTCCTTCTATGTTTTTATGCATTGAGGGCTTCTCTCCTATGTTGTTAAGAAAGTATTTTTAAATGCAAATATTCTATTGAAAACTAGTAGACTATGCATAAAAAATGAAGAAATTATTTACATATATTTGTGCACTTCTACTGAAGATCAGAATATAAGTGTGCTTCCTAGTCTTTTGCCTGGGATCAGAATATGTAATATCTGTATGACTTATGAAAATAAGTTTATATAAATTGCTACTCTAAGCAAGAAATATCAGGATTTTCAAATGCGAGCCTACCTTCTCCCTGTTGAAATATCCTCAAAACCTTTCTCAAATTAAGTTTATTAAATGCCTAAATAATTTAAATAGTCATCCTGAGGGAGTTACGTGTATGTCACTTAAGGTTCAAACCCATTTAAAACCAAGATTTTGAATGCTGATATTAAAAGCTTACAGTTTTCTAACCCCTTGGAAAATTGGCGCCTAAAAATCTTTTTTTCCACTAAACTTTATGTGTGATATTAAATTAAGCTTAATAAAGATCAGTGGTCTTGGTGACTGAGTGACGCATAATTCTCATTGATATTAATCGTCGGTATTTAAACCAGACCCAATTTTCTTTATTCATTTTGCATCTTAAGTTTTAACTTAAGACGAACTCCTTTCCAATTTCTTGATTCCCTGATAACTAAAATTAAAAAAAAATCTTTTCTACAAATAATTTTTCTGTCAACTGTTTTGATATACTTTCCTCCTTGATACCTCAACTGCATGAATTGAAGTGTCCTACTAGACTGGCAATTAGGTCTCACTGTTTTACTTACACCTTTGTGAAATAATGCAAATAAAAGAAAGTTTTAATAAGCTTTATTTTTTATTAGAAAGAATAAATATTTTTAAAATAATTAGAATAAAATCTTAAAGAAAAAGTACGTGCCTTGTATGATGCTTGCAAAATTTATCGATTATTAACAGAGGTATGTTTATACATTCGATTGTGTCACAGTCTGAGAAAAATCAATCTTCAGTGTCAACCGCATAAAAATTCCATATCTGACGAAATCTCATCCGACATCTTGAATATGAAATGCAATGATGTCAGCGGTGTTAATCAATCTAAATCTAGGAGTATTTAAAACTTACGCAAGGAGGTAAATAAAAAGATTACTATGAATATTAATAATCTTAAATCATTTATAAGCAGACAATACACATACATAGACACACACATAGATATGTATATGAAGGTGTTCAATTGGCATGTAATTGGTGTTGTAGAAAGAATAAAAATGGGGTGGCAGAAAAAGGGGGTGGCAGAAAAAGGGGGTAGCAGAACTGAAGGATAATGGTAATGACGTTAAGTGGTTTTCTCAAGAACAAACATGTGAAGAGAAGATTGTTGGAAGTTACCCACCCGCTGAGGTCTGTCTGATTTTATAAGATCACCCTTAGGAATCAGTGATAATGCTTCAGATAATACATAAATAAACAGCTACGGAATTTTAAGAGAAAAATTATCCATGCATAAATAGTGGCCTCTTCTATGTTTTGTAAGGAAAAGTGGAAACAAATCTTATATGAAGATTAAAGGAGAAATAGTGTACTTTGAAATTAACGAGAAAACTAAAGAAAAGAAAAATAAAATAAAAAATTGTCCAAGTACAGGATGAAACCCAAACATACGTCACTGACACACTGACACAGCATATCAGAAGTTGTTTATCTGGGCACACATTCAAATGCTAAAAAAAAACAAAACAAAACATGGCATGCTAAGCCTCAAGATATCGGATCGACACTAAAGATACGAATCTTGTAGTGTATGAACTCAAAATCATATAAAAATGTAATGAAGCTTGGAGCTTTTACAGGCATATAAACATAAATGTATGCAATATTGAAAATAAGTATTATTCAATAAACACTGCAAAACTCAGTCTATTGCATGATTTCTATACACATATAATATTTACCTGAAAATTATACCAGACATAGATTTTATCAATAAAATCATAAATATTGGTAAAAGATTGGAAGACATAATTAAAAAAAAGAAGCAAAGAAGGGTCTGTAATGTAATCGATCCTGACCTGGCATCTCGACTTCAGTTACTTTCTCGTCGACGTGACGTGGCTTTCCTACAAATAATTTTTCTGGCAACTGTTTTGATATGCTTTCCTCCTTGGTCTCTCGAATGCATGAATTTAAGCTTTCTACTAGATTAGCAATTTGGTCTCAACGTATTACTGTTGAATTAGCTAAATGTCGCTGTAAGTTATATTCAAATAGTTTATTTTATCTCACTTCTCGCCTGTGGAGCTCCTTTTCCGATTTCTTGCTTTCCTGATAACTACAATCTTCAAAATATTAAATGTAACTAATCGTTATTTGCTATCTTCCTGAATCCTGTTCGTTTATTGTCATTTCTCCTCACTAAAGTCCTCTCCTTCTCTCTTTCATTCCCTTCAGCCTTTGCATTCTTATGTCACTATCGCCTTGCTTGGGATGAAATGATTAAAATAAATATCCAAAAATCGAGAAAACTAGAGTAAACTGGAGTAAACTAGCTGGAGAATGAAAGTCTAGATTTGCTCTTAAGAGCTGTAGCCTATTCTAGAACGTTTTGCGTACTTTATTGTCCTTATTCTTCGGATGATGGTACTGCCATATCAATTAACGGCTAACCGTTGTTATATTAGCAACATGATGATCATAATAAAAACTAGGAAACATCCTATAGAACTCAGGGGATGTTTATACTTAATCTTTATTGTAAAGGTAACAATGAATAAATAAGTAAAACTTAATCCGTGTTCTAATGATTCGATAGTTGGCAAGTGGAAGGAACGTGCCTCAACAGCGAACTAACTTCCATCTGATACCCCTAGAAAGATTTTCAACTGTGTTGCAAGTAGGATTAAGAAGGGTAAAGAACTAGCCAATGTAGATCACAAGGGCAAACAATTGCACTTGTTAGAAACACCCTTCACCAGGACATGAAAAGTACCTCTTCTGACACAGTCACATATGGTGGCACAATTGAAATTTGTTAAGGAACATTTACTTGGGCGAAATATCTATCGAAAAAAATTCTTTAGTCTGATGAGACCAAGATAGTGTTATTTCATCTCAATTCACATCATAAAATTTACAGAAAAGAATGAAGGATTTTAAGTTAGAGAACACAGTCCCAGTGGCGATGTAATGACATGGAGCTGTTTTTCAGCATATGGCGACTTCAGATGATCGAAAAAAATGATTCTATAATAAATATTTTTCGTGGAAGTGGTAGGTATCTTGGGCAATAGAATTGTCGTACGAGAGTTGAATTTCCAGTAAGTTCATCTCGCACTAATACTCATTTATAAAATTTTTGTCAAAAGTAACATTTTGCCTACCAAATCAATCTAAATTATTATTAAGTAACTAAATTATTATTAATTCTCTTTTCCTGCAATTATTATATTTATAAGATTTTCTCTCTGTCTGTCTGTCTGTCTGTCTGTCTCTTTATATATATATATATATATATATATATATATATATATATATATATATATATATTAAAACTATTCATTAATATTCTTCATTATTACTATTGTGTCTTTTCTATCAGTTGACTGCTAACCTTTGTTGTAGTATCAATATCAATGCCGAAAACTTTTGGACATCTCATACATAATGCACGTTTTATGGAAGGCTTTTTGAATGCAACACTACGAATCTATTATTCTTGCTTTTTATCACAATAGCCAATATAATCAATATACACATCACTTGCTAAAGTAAATAGTGTGACATCTGAAAATGTAGCTTCCGATGAGATTTTGACTTGAGTTTCATACCTCGTCGGTTCGTTTTTATAGACAAAGCCTTAATCACTTCAGCAACAGAAGTAATTAAGCGAGACATAAATCCATAGACATTCAAAGAAAATGATGTACACGATCGTAAAATGATAGGAAGTTAATGACTAACGATTTGCTCTCTGCTTCTTTACCAGGCACTTGTAACTATAGTGGTTACAGCGACATCCATGAAAGACGAGCTCCTGCTGTATGGGATTCGAATTGAAGAAAGATATTTTTTTTATTTCCGATATCGTGCTTTTTACTGTTGCAGTCAAAGAGTTTCTCGAGTGTTGTGATAAAAGTATATTTTTATATGATCATGTCTTAATGTTGAGAAAATATTTTGCCATTGTCAGTAAGATCAGGTTTTAACGTTTTTGCTCAGTCATAAACCGTCTTATGATACGCTCGCAAATTCAAGACTGCTTCAGTAACATAAGATTCAATACCCACTTGATCTTTGACATAAGTTGACAGGTAAAAGTCACCCGTTGTAAACAAGTAGATTTTTTTAATTATATTTTGAACAAAAATACGAGTAATATATTTTTAATCCGGTTAAATAATCCTTAAATTAACAATTTTTTGTCGAATTCTATATTTCTATAACGGTTACTTTATCTATGGAAGATTTTTAATTATAGAATCTTTTGTTTTGGCACCTAACTAGTTGAAATAGCCAACATAACTTATACAAATTTTCGAGTGATGTAAGCAAATTATGAAAAGGCGTACCTGGTCTACATTCAAAACATAATGTTGCGTGATTTGTGCATTACAAGAAAACGGACACTAACTTATTTTATAGGAAAGAATATTTATCTTCAACTGTGATTGAAAGCAAAGTTGATTAAATTGATCATAGTTATTGACAGGGAAGAGCTCATAAGAAATGAATGTATGCACAGGTTATCGGGTAATTGCCCGCCTCCCCCCACCGAAAACAACTATTAACTATAGAATTTTATACGATATTTAGTTTATTCAACTATATTTGCTGGATAGATAATCAGCCTATTCATAAGTATAATATATATATATATATATATATATATATATCTGAAACTGCTTATCAGTGATTCATTTATACTTCACTTCACCCCATCCTTTCTTCTTGCTCTCAGACAAAAACAAACAAAAATAAAAAAAATCCCCAAATAATCTAAAAAAGCAAAATCAAAATCAAACCAACCAACCAAAAAAACAAACAAACAAACAAGCAAGCACCCATTCCTATTGTTCTCTATCAATTCAAATATTTTTGGGTAAGTTTTGGGAATTTAAACAAGAAAATATAGACACCCTAGCATACAGTATTCAACATTTTCTTCGAAATAATCAATTGCCTGTAATTTGTACAGTGATTGAAAAAAGGGTGTCGAAACCCGACAACATTTGGCTCGAACGAGCTGTTAAAAAAATTACAAACTTACAAAATTTACAAAATATGCAGCACGACGTGGATATATATATATATATATATATATATATATATATATATATATATATATATAGATAGATAGATATAGATACATAGGTAGATAGATATGTGTGTGTGTGTGTGTGTGTGCAAACAACTGCGTGTATTGTTAGATCGAGTACATATGGACGACATCTAACGACGTAAAACTCACGATGTATGATCATTCACATCTGGCCTCGTAAGCAACGATTAACTGTCTAGCTTGGTTGCTACTGTTTGTAAGTATTCGGCAAACCTCAAAGCGCATACTGTACCAACTGTTACTCATTTAATATGGGGTCATGCTGCTTTTAAACATTTGTCTGTTTTTTCTAAGGAAGCATTTGAGGTCCCGGCGGTTGCACAGGGCGATCTGTCATACACATGAATGCTCTCGTCAATTAGAACATTGGCCACCGTGAGTGGTTTGAATTGGTGAGCGTAAAGACGTCTGTCCTTTTAATCTCTGATCAAAATGTATTTTAGCCCGGTCGATGTATTAAGCTCCACCTACCTGAATGTATTAACACAAGAAAGGTTATTTGCAAAGTCCCTACCCTCTTAAAAATACATAAACTTTTAAAAAAATGATAGTCAAATAAAAATTCATACATACACATATACATGCATACATACATAACATGACGGAAACGGTCATAGTTATACAAAGCGTCATTTTCCTTTAACATGTAAATTGGTATGACATTTTGGGAATGATAGTGGAGTAGTTTTCCGTAGCCTTCTTCATGTCCTTGAATTTAGAATAATCCTTCTACATTGGTTTCTACTTCAGACAGGAAATTTGAATCTATTCTGCTATTTAATGCTTAGCTAATGGAGAATGGATTATTACTTTTCATGAGAGCATTAGTGCAAAATGAACAGATTTTAAACTTGGCTCACCGATTACATTAATATATTTAATTGATATTGTATTTAAAAACTTATATAGTTTTGTAAGGACACACACACGCGCACACAGACACGCGCGCACACGCACACACACAGAGTACAAATAACAAAAACTCCTTGAAAACCGAAAGTACTCAGTTA
Organism: Acanthosepion lycidas; assembly: GCA_963932145.1. Taxonomy (NCBI): domain Eukaryota; kingdom Metazoa; phylum Mollusca; class Cephalopoda; order Sepiida; family Sepiidae; genus Acanthosepion; species Acanthosepion lycidas. The sequence continues at coordinate 37,901,653 of OZ010616.1, read as the reverse complement.
TTGGATAATTTATATTTAAACTGTCACACCAGAAACTAGGAAATGAAAAATAAAATTGATAATCATTCACAACATTGTTTTTTTTAACCAAACTCGTCTCACTCACTCTCACTCTCTCTCTCTCTCTCTCTCTCTCTCTCTTTCTTTCTATGATATTTAAGTATGTACGAATAAAGTTGGATGGTAAATATATAAGACAATCTGAAAAACTTTTTGATATTTCACTGAGGAATTGGCGTTATCCTAAAATAGATGTTGTAATGGATTCATTTTTACTGTGTGTGTGTGTGTATATATATATATATATATATATATATATATATATATATATATATAGAGAGAGAGAGAGAGAGAGAGAGAGATAGAGAGTTAGGATTAATACAAATATAAAAATTTTCAATTAGTTGATTGATTCCGTATCCCGATTCCAGGGTTTCTTAGACGGAACTTTTTGAAATCGTTCGCTTCACTCATCAGGAGGCATGTGAGCAATAAGGAAATTTTAAGGAATAATAGAAACAAAAAGGACACTTATACTTAGAACCACAAGCAGAAGAGGAAAGTAGGCATGGCGAATTTGCCATTCACAAGACAAACTGAAGAGGAAAACAGCGTGTAACCTACATAACATAATTTTGTAAATTGATGCTAGAACTGAGAATGGTAGGAATAGTAAGGGGACAAACATTGTTTCGAGTTACAAAGAATAGGAAGTTGTGGGGAGCCATGAACTATCACGTCTTGAAGGGACACACCTCATAGAAGAAGTAAAAGAGGAAGAGTGGATTGACCAACAAGAAAAATATTGGAAGAGCTTCTTGCAAATTTAAACAGAGAAAAAATGCAGAATATTAAAAACGTTAATTAAAAACATGAGAGAAAACAAATTATCACATTTAAATAGACACCCTAAAGAAAAATGTGTAATTTGGTGAAAGACGTACATGTAAAGTAAATTTTCTATTGTACATTTTAGTGAGAAATGTAGTGCTACATTAGATGGACATAATAACTCGTCTAGAATGTCGATCTATCGTGTAAATAAAGAAATACGATTTAGAAGACAACATGAGTAGGTAAATTAGTAGTATGGATAATATTATAGACAGTAATATTTTGAAAAGCTTTCTATTTTTTGCAAAAGAGTTTTCAAAGAGATCATATTAATGGAATGCTCCTGCCTCTTCAAAATATAATGTTTTTTTTGCCGATTATTAAGATATGAAAACTTGATACGGAATACTCATCTACCCATTATTTATTTTATCATAAATATAAATGTTTTAGATTTTCGTTAATTAAAATTTACAGGTTGATTGTTATATTTATTGACAGTATTTTACATATATTTACAATTACAAATGGTCACCCTTTGTTTTCACCATAGCCCTTAATCTCTTCTCAGCTAGTACTTCTTCACCACCACTTCGCAAAAATTGTACCACGAAATCATAAGAGCTTCTTTCAGGACTGACACACTTGATTATGATATACGAGAAACACCGCTCTCCAATATGAGCCATATCGCAAAGTCCATAGATTCAATGTCAGGGTTTGATGGAGGCCAAATTCTGCGTCAAATTGGCGGTGTGTGCGAGAGGAGAGCCCTGTCTTGATATAGCCAATTCCAAATGTGGTTGATAATCAGGGAAACACATCTGGTAGACTCTACTATTTACTTCCATTCCTTCTTCAATGAAAACCAAGGGTGATTTCGAACTGCCAGAAACAACAGTAACATAAACCATGGCAGAAGTTGGTTTATGTCACTTGAAATCGGTTCTGAAACTTTCGGGGATGTTTCTTCGTGAAGTGGCGTAAACCTTATCGTTTTGGTAGTTGAGCATAGTCTCAACAGTGAAAAAGTTCTCGTCCGACCAAACGAAGATTTTCTTTCTTCTGTCAAGCTATTTTTACTTGCAGGGCGAATGTCGTTGTTGAATGTTTTTAGCCCTAAATCTTTTTTTTTTTTTTTTTTTTTACAATCATCCTAGCAAGCTATCCGAAATAGTGAACTCTTTTGCCTTCTTCCTCGTGCGTTTTTTGTTGTATTCATTATCTATCGAATTGTAATAATCGACAGAAAAGTTGAGAAAATTGATATAATCCCCGATCATCCCTCTGTTACCATTCACTATAAAGAATGGTAGGTCCACTAAATCATTACCGATGAAGAAGGTATATGCTCTCATAACGAGATAGCACAAATCATGGATACGACTACTCGTGTTACCTATATAGCTGGTTATCTTTTTGACTTCTTCCTTACCTCCTGTCCTGACTAATGTTCCACTGAAGTGTTACCTTTTTTGAGTACTTCTGTCCACTCCGTAATCTATGTCAAAATTGATACCAAACCATTTTATAGGACAAATCTACCGATGTATCAAAACTGATTGAGATAGTTTCAGATCTTACATTGTGGAAACGTCCGTCTTAGTGTTCTTCAAAAATAGAGCTTCCAGAACAGCCTACCTCAATTCCGAATTGATTATCTGTATAGAACACTTTTTATTCTACAGAAAAGTATCAACAATGACCGAATAGCAAGCCTTGGTTTACGCGTGAATGTGTAGTACACCATGACCACTACTACCAACTCTATCAGAGGGAACAGTGTTGAGGTATTTGCACGCATTAAGAAGCACCCACAACTAGTACAGGAGATTCCTAGAAAATACAAAGAGCAACTATGCGCAAACAAAAATTGAACATAAAAACTTGCTTCCCGCGAGTTCTAGAAAATTGAGGGCACGATTCTCAGCAATTTGTTGATCATATCAACAGAAACAATAACTTGAGCGACAAACAGTATGGATTTCGCTCGTCTGGGTCAAATACTGAGGTTTTAACTATCATTATACTTTATTGCTTATGCTAACCGGTTATGTGCTTGATAACATACACATCACGAGTGCGATCACCTAAGATATCTGAAAAGCCTTTGATAAGGTGTGATTTCAGAGGTTGTTACACTCTCTAGCAATGACATCACAGATATCAAGTCATTCCTATCAGGTAGGCCAATCTTCTGAAAGTCCATGAGATCAATGCAGACATTACCCGTTACTCTCCCCGGTCCAATCCTATTATTGTTTTATATTATGGATCTGCCCAAAAGCATTCTCAAATCGTTTGTAAATATATATGCATCATTTCTGGGTACATATTCAAAATTTTAAATGAGCAGAGCCTGGAGGTTTATCTCACAACTCAATAAAGAAATCCTGGCTTAAATCTTTAATACCTCCAAAACCAAGCTGGACGCCGTCTGATCATCATCACGGAGACTCTGAATTTGCGCCGATCATGATGAAATTTTCTACTCTCAAAGAGGCTCCTTGTCTTGAATGTCTACTTGAATTCCTCAATCCAGACCTTAAGTGAAATCCGTATATATAAACCATCTCTAACGATGCTGGTCGGTTTCTTGTATCGCTCCAGAAAATACCTGACTCCTTCAACCATGCTCTTCACAACAGTCATAGAACAAAAATGGAGTATTGCTGCTATCTGTGGGCCTGGAGCTGCCCAATCCGCACTTTCCATCCATGACAATGTCCAAAAGCATTTACACGTAGGTAATGAATTATTTTCAATTCTACAACCCCTTTCCCTAAGACTAAACGTTATTAGCCTCTCGTTGCTCTATCTCTATTTTCATGGCAAATGTCCAGATGAATTAAATTCCTTAGTTGCGCCAGTTTAAAGTTTCACAACCAGAACTCGCTATGTCACGTACACAGAGTAGACTCATTTACATTTCCTTCGTATTCCATTGGGTAGGAAGAAGTTTCACTTTTTCCAAAGACATGTTTCTATGTGGAAAACATTCATGAGAGGATTCTTCCTCGATCACTATGATCTGAACTTCTTCAAGCCGTTATCTTTACTACATATGTCCATAATATACACTTCGTCTTCAAAAGGTATTACGTAATGGTATTACGTTTTTATATAAACCTCATTCAGTAATCCTCTACATTGAATGAATCTTGTGTCTTGTATTGTATGAGCAACAATATGAAAGATATGTATGCAAAATATTATATTAATAAGTTATATGCTATAGAGAATTAGATTTATTTATAAATAGAAAATATGTATTATTTGCATTATATAATATTTTAAGATGCAAATTAATGTTTTTCCAGTAAAAAAATTGTATCAACCCACCGGTAAAAAAAAAGTCAGAACATACCTATACATTTCACCTTTTTATGTTATTAAAAATATCGCTAATAACTTGTTTTGGGTGCAATCAAAGTAAAAACATTAATTTATAAATATAGGCAAAAGAATAATGATAATATTTAATTTCTTAGGAAACAAATCTTCATTTAAAGTGATTAATGCTATTAAAATTCCCACTTATATTTGATCAAATATTAGAATATTTCTACTAAATAATCCCGGATACTTTTTCTTGATTGCTTCATCGTTCGATTCTTCAGTGGTAGTTTATATTATAGAAGTCATTTTCAGTCTGAACGTAGCACCTCCTCCGTTGGATAAAAAAAAAAAAAAAAATTATATTTCGTATGATTAAAGGCGGCTCCTTTTACTTGATCTACTATTTTTTGCATTTCATGTTGTTTTACATTAGCCATTTTTCATCAGTCGTCACAGTTAACTTTTGTGTATTCTACGGACCAAAGTAACTAATATAATAAAACTGGTACAAATTATTTTCAGCAAGATTTATATAAATATTTTGAATGTATTGGCTTACTTCTGGCGTCTTATTTATACCTTTAATTATTATCAAGTGATATCTTTATTTGACTGATATGAATCTCGCCTTGTCTTCACGGTCGTACAGTATCCATCGTCCCACAAGGATTTTTGGCACAAAACTTCACAAACCCCTTTTTGATAATTCACAGTAATTTCTCCATTTTATTTTTTAAGTTGCATTTTTACTTTTATTAAACAGCAACAACATGATCAAAATGTTTTTGTTCCACGTTCAAGTTTAGAATAAATAAACAAAATATTATATATACGTTTTTTTAGATAAACACTTATATGACAGTTGTTACAATCCAATCCAAAGCGATGATATTGAATGAAATTAATTAAAAGTAATGCCACCTATGAATGAAAACAGAATGAACATTTTGATCAATATTAATCTAATTAAAACTGCTTCAACTGAAATTTCCTCACATTATTCGGACTGTTATCCTCATTTTTATTGTCATATTCACAACGTCTAAGCCGTTGTACGCTCCGGCCTTCTTCAGGTGATTGGAATTTCGAACGAACCCATTTTTTCGTTCACCGGGATAGATTGTTCTAGTTCCACGTGCCGTGCCTCTTCGGGATGTCTCAGTTATTTCCCTTTAACTCAACTCTCCAAGTTTTTTTGGTTCACCACTGCTCTAGCCAGTGGATAAAGGCGTTGGTTAGGGACTAAATCCAAAGAGTTGAGAGTTAAATCCCAGGCAACAGCAGTGATGAACCAAAAAACTTGGAGAGTTGAGTTAAAGGGAAATAACTGAGACATCCGGAAAAGGCATGGCACGTGGAAGTACAAAAATCTATCCCAGTGAACGAAATGAAGAGTTCAGTTCAACATTCCAACCACCTGAAGAAGAACGTACAACTGCCGAAACCTTGTGAATATGGCAATGAAGATGAGGATAACGGTCCGAATAATGTAAATAATGCAAGTAATCATAATACCTCATCTCAGAGATATAGACAGATATTGAAATTTCTCCTTCAGATTATTTTTTTATAAAAACTCTCACTTAAAATATCTTCCATTAGGATGTGTGGCTATATGTTATATTTGTTATTAAAAATTAAAAAAAAAAAATTAATGTTTGTTAAATTTCTGATATTTGACTATATATGCTTTTCAAAATAAATTTCCCTATCTGCTATCCAAGTTTTGCCTAAAATGAATTATAATGAACAAAATTATAATGATTATGAATTGTAAATTCGTGGTTAAAATATTTCAACATATATTCAACCCATATACACGTATGTTTAATATAAATATCTAAAAATAACCTATTCACAATACGTCAATTATTTCCAGTTATAGAGCGTGTTTGCATTAAAGCATCCTTGTCTCACAGAACAAAAGCTAATGAGTTTAACCAACGCAGGTATTTTAATCTGCTGCTAGTCTAAACTAAGTAAATAGCTGTGTTGGTTTGCTCTAGGTAAGGCGATGCTTAGCAAACTAATCTCATAAACCAATTCGTTAGTATAAGTTTAAATTTCACTGGGTTCCTAGCTAATTTTGTAACAGACTAAATGGCTACATAAGGAAGACCGCCTATGTGTAATTATTTAGAAATATTCCCTCACAGTTAATAAAGTTGTGGATCTAAGAAGGTTGCGTGAATATTTTAAATGTTGTTCTGAAAATGAAACATGCTACACCCACAAACATAAATTTAAATAAAAACATCAAATGATAACAATATTCAATTGCGACAAAAAGGATTTGTTTGGAGTAACAAATATATATTTTTATATGCAGAATATTACAATTTTGTTTTTTAAGGATGTGTGCATAAGCTTGATCAGAGTATTTTTTTAAGAGAAAAGTTCTTGTTACTTGTTTCGTATGTTTGTAATGTAGTTTGGAATATTTCGTACGTACGTGAATATGTTTTCATGAGCGTCTGACCGCACATGGTCAAGACGCGAATCCTTTAAGGTTACATTTTCGTAGGCGAATGAAATCAGGAAAGAGAGAGAAAACGAACGTGTTTGATATTTATAATTAACGTAGCCACGTGACAGGCTCCTGGAAAAAGAGCGGGAAAACTTGACTTGGTCACGCGCTGGAAAAAGACTTGTACGTAAGTGGATTGCAACGCCCACTTGTGCGTTTATTGACCAATTAAAAGCTGAGATTTCCTGAAAATATGTATGAAGCTGAGTAAGTTCTTTGATCCACTTTTTGCACAGAATGGTACAAATTTCAACATTGATAAGAAAGTGGTATCGGGATGTTAAAATAGCATATTTAGTTATAAATGGAAGCACTGTTATCGTTGTTTTGCAGTCGACTCGGGTGTAATAAATATCTACAAAAAATACTTCTATAAATACACAATTTTCATAGGGCTAATTTCAAATTTTACTGGATTTTAAAGAATATATCCGAATTTCGTACAAATATTTAAAGACCTATAGAATTAGTCGATAAATCATTCATCTATGCAAAATTCGGTGCTGCTTTAGTGTATATCCTACTATCACATTTATATACTACATTATTATAGTATTGCATAATATTGCATATTGCATACCTTTTCCAGATATGTTAAAAGATATTTAGAATGTTTTTATTTAAAGGATACACATATCTTGTTTTATGATTCTTTTTAGTCAAATTTATTTTTATTTTTTTTTTAATTTTAAATTTTATAATACAACAATAAATGGTATCCCTCCTTCCATTTTCGCGTTTCCCATTACGTTCTAGACGAGACAAATGTGGTATTAGGATACACACTCATCGGTAGGATGTACGCTAAAGCGGCATGCACAATTCTTTATTAACAAAGTGAAGTATTTACCAGTTCATTATCCCAACTCTATCAAAGATACATAATTAATATCTCAGAATACACAGAATTCAGTAACAACTTTAAGTCTTAAGGACAAAAATGGTTCTTATATTGGGGTTTCTTGTGTTGGAAATATTTACATATATTGCGAATATAACAATGCTGAAACGGGTTCTTTGATGATCTGAGAAACGGTTGAGTATTACTGTTGCAGCTGAGATTAAATATGAGACATGAAGATTATTTTTTCAGTAAAATAAGCATAAAAAGGAGGATATATATTATTGCGCATCAGGTATCAAAAGAAAAGCAAGGTAAATAATTTTAATATATATTTACATTGAAAAATAGGAATAATGGGATTGTCAGTAGTCATTAATTAATGTAAAGATTACTGATATAAAGGACTATTATATGTATAATATAAATGCATTGTTAAATTATGTTATAGAAATAGATTACAAATCAGGAAGAAATGTATTGTCAATTGTCAGGAATTAATGCTGGTGTTAATGACAGTGAAGAACTATTATATGCATATTGTAAATGCATTGCAAATTTATTCAACGAAATATGCATATAGGTAAAATAAGAGATTACAACCAATCTGAGAACGATTCACGATAGTCAACAGGGTGCATACGATCAAAGGATTCTTATATAAAGCAATAGTTTTCGTGAATCTCAGTTGTAGGTACAATATGTTAGTGAGTCTGTAATGGATAACAGTAGAGAAAAAAAAAAACATAAAAAAAAAGGAAAAATGCATTTAAGAACATGAGGGTTGTTATCACGTCTGTTTTTAAAACCCATATGGCGAGTTAAAATTCATTATGTCAACCAACAACGCATTAGATATAATGCCCTTGTTTGTTAGAGAGGAAAAGAACCTAAAATAGAAAAAGGCTTCATAAATAGTTTAGTTTACTTCCTTTTCTGTTAACCTGGAAAGAAAATTGACTTCAAATCCCAATTCAAACATAAATTGTGTGCGCTCGCGTCCATTTAACATGCAATAAACAATTTTTTATTAAATATCCGTCAATTAGAAAAAATGTATTTGCTAATTAGATTGTTTCTGATATTATTCGTTGTTAAAGGTAGGATTCATGAAACAAATACATAAAAACTTTTTTTTACTCTAATGATTACGTATATAGTCAAACTGCAAATAGTAAAAGCATAATTATTTTATTGTAGATATGTTTTGAAATTATTTCATTATATAAATTCATCGAAAGTTATTGTATCATATAAATTCGGTGAAAATTATTTGTCTACTCTGACTTTATACAACTCATGAAATAATGAACAAAATTTTAAAAACAAATTTTCACTGACTATGATTATATGTATAGGGGCATAACCAGGACTAGATTATCCTTTACACTAGTATAGGCTGTAGTTTTGATTTTAATTATCTAGATGTTATAACTTCTAAATAGTTTCATGAACTGAAATGGTATCAATATGACAAACTCATATTTATTTTGATTGTTTTATTGTTATAATGCTAGTTAAAAAAAAATCTTCATTAATTTTTTTTATACTACAGTTGTGTCGAAATATAATTTGGCTTGCAATAAATAGTAAAATAATGGTATTTTTTAAAGAATATTCTTATTGACAAACAAAAGATAGCTATTCTAGTTTATTTAAAGAATTTACAATAATTTTACTTCAAACTATATAAATGTCACTAAAATATATCATGAGTAAATACATTCAAGACATGTGAGGGCGAGTTAAAGAGTGGGGGTGTAATTTCCTTAGCTTAGGGGCTCCATAAAGTTATAATTTAGCCCTGGACATAGCAAATAGTATACACGTATAAGAAAAGACTTTTGAACCAGTAGAAAAATAGACAGTCATTAGCTTGCATACATTAGCTTGCATATATTGTATATAATTATTGAGAATATACACAATAACAGCATTGCAATAATTCAACGACACAGACACACATATAACATAAAAATTAGAAGAGGAATGAAACAATAGAATGGATTTCGCCTAAATTATTCACGACTTATCTTCAAATTATATTCTAGAAAATTAATTGGGAAGGAATACAAGCAAGCATAAACAGAGGATGTTTGAACAACCTATGATTTTCAACGATATTTTAAAATTTCCGTTGAATAAGTAAATGGACGAAATATATGTTTCATTAAAAACGACTGACAAGATACTGCGATTAAGCTGTTTATTTAATTTGTCTTGTGTTCGTATAAGTTTTTCTTTTCTGGACTCAAAGTGTGTAAAAACTTCTCAAAATCTCTGCATATCTGAGAGCTTTCGGCTATTCTTTTAACCATTATCAAGGATGATTTTTATTTTTTATTTTTAACCGGATGTGTGGGTCTTTATGTAGGCATTTGAAATTATAGGAATGTTTTATTTTTCAAACACAGCCAGCACTTTCGTTGTGATCGTGTTCATAGTTAATGCTATTGAGTTTGAGATGATCTTTTTTATTATTAGCACTTCCATTAGTTTTAATCTTTTTTTTACATGTGGATGACGCTATTATAATACTATTTTCTATTAGTAAGTTGCAGATGGAGTTTGGTAGGTTTCCGCGTGCATTTAAATGAGTCCTAAATGACCTATGGTTCGATAGGTGTAACGCAAGTCGACTAAATAGATATGTAGTAGTTAGACCAATACAATTATTTATGAGCTTGCATTGCTCAGGCAGAGCACTGTCCCTTAAGGGGCATCTGAATAAATGTAAATAATATTGGTTCTCCGTAAATTAGATTTTGCCCGTGTGTTGTTATTGTTGCTGATAAGTTTAGCTGTTGTAAATTTTTTGTAGTAGTTAAAAAATAAAAATCGTCCTTTGTAATGACTAAAAGGATATCCGAAAGTGTTCGGATATGCAAAACTTTTGCACATTTTTTACACATTTTGTGCCCAGAGAAGAAAACACTTGTACGAACACAAGAAAAATTAAATAAAAAGATTTATTGCTTTACCTTGTCAGCCATTCGTCTTTAATGAAACTACATACACTTTTGAATTCAGAGTTACTAAGTTACTTTTTCTAGCAAAGATTTCTCGAGCCGACAGACGAAAATAAAAATATTGTTTAACATGGAAGCGAATCGCTAACTCAAATACGAGAATCTACTAAAAACAGCATGTAAAGTGATGACAATCTGTCGGATTAGTAAAAATTCCTTATATATATATATATATATATATATATATATATATATATATATATATATATATATATATGTATGTATTCAAATAATAGGAAAGAACAGTCAGGTTTATAATCCAGAGTTTTGAGACTAATCCTACTACTGGAATTATAAGCAAAACTCAGCCTGAAATCGAAAAAAATTAGTAAAAATCATGGAAAAGGTTAAAAGACAAATAAAGGATTACCTGGGATTAGCACTCTGGGTCAATACCAAAGAAGTCACTGATTGGTTTAAAAATATTAAAGATAAATCAAATTGTACAAATACAGTTTGATATTGAAGAATACTACCCATCAATATCAAGGAAAGTTTTCCCGACCGCCCTGGAATTTGCTACTCTATACTCTGACCTAAAAGAGGAAGAAAGAAATGAATGCAAAAAATCTGGCCTCATTCATAATAGAGAGCCAGTGGATTAAAAACTCTGAAGACCACATACATCCCAAGTCAAATCATCCCCCATCTATAATAAAGCACATACCTTCATCTATTGAAAAAAGAATAAGTAAAAATTCTGCTAATGAAAAAAAAAAATTCTATAACCAGAGTCATTTTTATAATAAAGCTCTAAAGAATAGTGGCTACAAATGCCCTAACATCAATTATATAAAAAATGATTATAGAAACCAGAGAAAAAATAGGAATAGAAAAATCATTTGATATACTACCACCCTTCAACCAAATGGTTAATACTAAGTTAGGACAAAAATTTCTGGCATTAACTGAAAAATAGGAAACTTAGCAAATTTTTTAATGCCCTAAAATTAAGTTACAGCTGTACTGAAAATTTAGAAAGGATTATAAAAAACATTATAAAATCTTGAAATCGGAATCAAAGAAATCCTGAAATAAGAATGATCAATAATAATAAAGAAAAATTATGTAATTGTAGAAATTCTGAAAATAGTCCTTTGAATAATGAATGCGACACAGAATCCGTAGTTTAAAAATGTATTATCTCCACCCATTTCATATCTCATGTTTAAGCTTTCGGCTGACATAAGCCATTATCAAAGATGACAATTACATTTCAATATATCAAACAATACACGGACGAAACAATAATGATAGTCTGTTTTTGTTGCATGAAAAATTTCAAAGCAACGACAAACTCGTGTATACGAGACGCGGAATCGAAAATGGTATCGCAGCTCGTGACGACACACATGACCACGCGAGAGTGAAAAACGAGAAGTATTAAGTATGGGAAGCCGTTGGTATAAACCAATGGCTTCAGTTATCAATGTGTTAGAGCGAGGAGCTGGCGCCAATCCCACGTGCAAACATTAAAGCAAGATGTCACCATGCATCTCATTTCAACGATAGCTTTTTTTACATGCCACTGTGGCTTGGTCGCATGTAGTTAATCAAACACTGTCCACTCGCAGAAACATGTATTAATTGATCCTCGACCAGTCGAGCGAAATAGGTCATCCATATGTTCCATCTGCCAAACAAAAACACCTGCAGGCCTTGAGTGACGCATGTGTGTCCATAGAAGTAGAACACCTCTTTATTTTACTGGGCCCTCATTTATATATCCGCGACGAGAGAGTCCAACATATATATATATATATATATATATATATATATATATATATATATATATATATATATATATATATATGTATATGTATGTATATATAAATAAAAAGAAAGAACAGTAAGATATATAATCCGCTGTTCATATAGATATTTTTATTTTTACAAAGTAGTGCTCAATGTAAATTCACAGAGCATTTATATTATAAATTAATTGATTTAAAATATGGTTTTTCTGCAACACAATTCTAAGCATGATTAAAAAATGGAAGGTCCGAATTTAATTTTGTAATTAAATTAAAGACATTAGTTCCATTTCATTTTTGGAGTAACTTTTAAAATTACTGGGTTTTAAAGACACAGGTAAAATTATAATTCACGTTTCCAAGTTTACAGATATTCATTGAAGATTACATCCCTACCAAAACGTAGCTAATAACGGATATATCAAAATACAGACATAAAGAACACGCAAACACCCCTGTCTAGTGGAAGTGAATTTATCTGTAACCTTGGAAACGTCAATTATGATTTTAGCTGTGTCTTTAAAACCCAGTAATTTTAAAAGTTACTCCAAAATTCGCTTGAGGATGAAATGGAACTAATGTCTTTAATTACAAAATTAAATTCAGACCTTCCATTTTTGAAACATGGTTAGAACTGTGTAGAGAAAAAAACCCATATTTTAAATCAATTAATTTATAATACATATATATATATATATATATATATATATATATATATTAAAACATTTTATGTTTATACATTCTTCTTTTAGATATAAATATTTAAGTATAAACATAAAATATCATAAAATAATTGTCGGACGTTGTCCATTTCATTATATATATATATATATATATATATATATATATATATATATATATATATATATTAATTTATATATATATGGTGGATGACTATATATATATATATATATATATATATGTATATATATATATATTATATATATATATGAATAAAGACAAAAGGAAAACTTATATTAGCTGACTCGTTTCCTCCTCAGAGGGACTTCATCAAGGCAAATGCAAAAATTTTACTTTGTAATAGTTATTTCTGTACAAGAGGAAAAATGTTAGTGGTCATTCAAAATTTTTAAATGAAGAACGCTCATGAATATTTATCAGGTTACCTGAAATGTCTTGGCAATCTATGGAGGACTCCAAGTGACACAGTTCAATGTCTAATAAACGAAAGTGAGTAAATGATGTTCTTGAAATTCTTTTAAATGTAAATTCGTATTTAAATTAACTTTGTAATAAAGGCGGGCAGTATATTTTTTCATATATTTCTTTATATCGATGTAAAATTTCCGCTGTCCATTAGTTATGAATTTACTATTTGAAAGCCTTGTAGAAATATCACTAACGTAATCGCTATTAATTTGTTAACATTCGAATTTATAAATCCGATATCTGGTAAGGATTAAAATAAATTTATAATTCATATTTAATTAAAATCGACAATTGTCTGTTTAGCATCTAAAAATTTAATGAAATATTAGATGAGTTATACACCATAGTGAGTTTCTTCAAAATACCTTGACTATTGGAAAAATGAAACACACCCAGCTACTCACGGGCGAGCGCGCCCTCGCACACACACGAGAAGAATAATGTATTTACTTTATGATTATTTAAAAATAAAATAATTCAATTAAGAGAACGTCTAGGAATTTTATTAATTACCAATGATTACTATCTGGAATAGATTTGTCAAATTCTTATTAATTTATTTGCTCTGAATGACGAAGAAAAACACTCGATTGATTTTTGGCCACAGTCCGATGTTTAATTGAACTCAAATGGATGATATTCATAATTGACTTATAACAGTTACTTGTTCATCCGTTTTGTCAAAAATAATTATTGCAATTGCATTGTACTTACATAAGAGAATAATCTTAATCTCGTTGGTCTGCCTTTTCTTGTCTATTCAAGATTACCTGAACATCAATTTATAAGTAAGCTAAGTCATGATAACAGTTAATCATTTGCCTTTTTCCCGTGATCTAAAAGAAAGCAATCATAATAAATGAAGATACTCTTTAATATATATATATATATATATATATATATATATATATATATATATATATATATATATATATATATATAAGATAATTTTTAAAAGTTCAGCAGCAGAGACAATTAAAGAATTAATAGAATCTGTTTCAGGTATTAGGTTGGTGCAAAAATAATGACGTAACAATGTCGTTTTTGACGTATTTTTTAAAGTCAAAAAACGACATTATTACGTCATTATTTTTGCACCAACCTAATATAAATACATTACATTTCTGTTACGTCATCAAAAGGTTTCATACTTTCGAGGGTTTTTTGAATCAGGAATCATCCATTATTCCTTACGTTATCATTCTGCCTTTCCACTTCATATTTCCTTTTTTTTAATCTAGAACTTCCAGTGTCATTCGGTGGGAATTAAAATAAAAACACAACTGTTAATCATTCTTTATCTTAACATTCTACTTTCAATATATTTCACTCAACACATCCTTTCCTGGTGCATCCAATAGCTTACGAAGGAATTTCAGAACTAGTATCTGTTAATCAATATATTGTGTTACCATTCTATCATCTGACTGATGCAGGGAATATTTTTCTCATATTTTTTTACCTGATGTTCTTCCATAGGAATTTCAGAGCCAGAAGCTGTCAATCCTTTACCATGATATCATCCTAACTCTCCACTAAAGCAATGAATAAATCTATTATATTTAATTTACCCTTCATATTCAGTGTATTTTCAATGAAATTTCAGAGCCGGAAGCTATCAATCCTTTGCCATGATATCATCCTAACTCTCCACTAAAGCAATGAATAAATCTATTATATTTAATTTACCTTTCATATTCAGTGTCTTTCCGGGATAATTTTAGTCACTGAAATTGTCAATCATTGTCAATGGTATCATCCTAATTTTCCACTGAAGCAATCTATATTTCTCATGTATTTATTTATCGTGCATATTCTGTGTCTTTCCGGGGAAATTTCAGAGAAAATAAATGTCAATCTTTGTCCATGATACCGTCCTAACTTTCCATTGAAGCTATCTATATTTCTCTTATATTTCATTTATCGTGCATATTCATGTGTTTCCAAGGGAATTTTAGAGCTCAAAACTCTCAATCATTGGCAATGATACCCACTGTAACTTTCCACTGAATCAATGTAAATTTCTTTTATATTTCATTTACCTTGTACATTCAGTGTTTTTCCGATGGAATTTTAGAGCTAAATACTGTCAAACGTTGGCCATGATACTATCCACTGAAGCAATGTATTTAATTTACCCTGCATATTCAGTGTCTTTCTAGGTGAATAACGCAGCTCGCAACTGTCAATTATTGGCCATGATAACATTCTTTCAACTAAATAAATGTATATTTCTCTTGTATTTCATTTACCGTGTACCTTCAGTGTTTTTCCTGGGTAATCTCAGAACTCAAAACATTAATTATTCCTTATGTAAGCTTTCAGTCTTCCCACTGATATTTCAAATTCCATACACATTCATGGCCCTTCTAGGTGAAACGTCACTTATATGGTAAATCGTAATCGGCAACTATTCTAAAATACTTATATTATATTCCGACTAAAATTTCTCTTATAGTATGTATTTCTCCCACCATCCTTTTATATAGCGCATTTCATGTCCTTCAGCGGGAATTTCAGAATATGGAAGTGTCAATCATTCCTTATGATACCAATTTACACTCTAAATGAATCTGTATTTTTCGCTTGTATCTCATTTACCAGCATATCCCGTGTCTCCCCGAAGATATTTCAAGATTCTAAAATTTGAACGAGTTCTCATAATTACATCCAATTTTCCACCGTGTTTATTTTACTTGCTTTTCATTTGCCGGGCACATCCAGTGTAGAGGGAATTTCGGACCAGAGATATCAATCATTAGTGATGGCATCATACTATCCCACCGATGAAGAAGTGTGTCAATTGTATATCATAACAGAATGAAAAGTCATTTTGTAACGGTATATTCAGTGTCCTTATGAGGGAATTTAAAATCCCGGAACTGTCAATCATTTATCATCATACCGTCCTATATTTACCCGGAAAAAGTTAATATTTCTCATTATGAGAGAATTATATAATTCAGAATTTTCCTTATGACATCAGCCAACATGTTCACGTGATCAGGTGTATATTTGCTCTTG
>OZ010616.1:37785135-37880135 GCA_963932145.1 Acanthosepion lycidas | reverse complement strand
AGAAAGGTCTTGATGAACCTGGTTCTTGTGATCTTGTGGCTCATACAGAGGCCAAGATGCAGCTCTTGATGTGTGCTTTTGAAACATCATGCACAGTGTTGGGACTAACAATCAGTCTGAAGAAGTCAGTTGTTATGTACCAGCCACCACATGCGGAGCCCTATTGAGAACCCAACATCTATGTATATGATCAGAGGCTGAAAGTGATCGGGAAGTTTGTGTACTTGGGCAGCACACTAAGCATGACTGGAACCCTTGATGACGGGGTGTACTTGTGAATAAGTTAAGCGAGTGACGCATTCGGAAAACTGGCGAAACGGCTTTGGAGGCGCCGCGGGATCTCTTTAGTTAAAAGTCTATTATGCATGTGTGCTATCTGCTCTTCTGTATGCCTGTGAAACTTGAAGCACATACAGAAAGCGCATAAAACATTTTGAATGCTTTCACCAACAATGACTCAGGAGAATCCTTGGTGTTCACTGGCAAATGTGCATTAGTGACGTTGAGTTATTACAAATGCCCAGTGCTAAAGCATAGAATCTATCATTTTCCAGCCTCGATTAAAATGGAGCGGGCATTTAGTCAGAATGGAGAACGAACGAGTTGCCCAAGCAACGTCTATATGGTGAAATCGTTGGCGGTAAGCGGCGGGCTCAGAAACTGAAAATGAGGTACAAGGATTGTTTGAAAACATTTTTAAGGAAGTGTGGTATTGATGTTCTGACCTGGGAGAGGAAGGCATTGGATCGGAGAAAGTGTAAGAGAGAGGTTCATACAGGAAAGAATTTGTTTGAGAAAAAAACGTGTTGAACATGAAAAGCTGAAAAGAGATGTCCGGAAGCGAAAGACGAAATAGGTAATCAGGTTGGTTTCAAATGTGTTGTATGTGACCGGATCTTTTTGACCCTAGCTTGTCTGAAGTGTGACGAGAGAACGCATCAATGCCACTTGAAAGTGGATTACGCGTTACTTGATAATATGTGTAATGCATGTTCAAAAGTGCAGCATGATTAAAAATACATGTCAATATACACGACAACGACGATGCAGGAACTGTTGTGAGAGTTCCCCATATTTGCCACTCCTGTGTTAAAAAAATGTATATCTTAAAAGCCACATGAGAGCAGCTCATCGATGAGCTTTATTATGGGTATTCAAGCGATGGCAATGCTCGAACATGAGTTTGCAGCCATTATATATATATATATATATATATATATATATATATATATATATATATATATATATATATATATATATATATATATATATATACATACACACATATATATGTAGGCACGGTGGAGTAGTGGATAGCGGCTTGGATTGGAGAATCCGTCCCGCTATCCATTACTCCACGGATTCAAGTCGAATCCCTTGCCTTCACTTACGTTCAAATAAATAACCTTGCGAAAGGTATGAATGCTCTTCTTTTCCCTCCAGCTATGGGTAAATAGCAGGAGAGATTGGGCTCTATAGCCTTGGATTACAACTAGTCTAGGACAACTCTGAATTCAAAGGAGTGTCATTTGGGGACCTCGTGGCACATAGTGAACTAGGTCTCTATATTCGGCCCTTCAAAAAGTGTGGTTGGTTCTGCACAAAGCCTTCACCACTATAATCAAATCATATGTGTTGGTGTTTAGAGCTGTCGGTTCCTAGTAACTGAGCTGCTTGACCCTCATTCATCGAACCCAACAGGAGAGTCCACCACATATTAATAAATATACATTATTTTCTTCACCAGTAGCACGACACGGAGTTTCATGCACAACACAATCTTCAGGTGCTATATTATGTGTAATATTACACACACACACACACACGTTTAAAATATATTTGACCAGAGATAGCTGCAATTCTTACTTGTAATTGGTGTGGGTGAGATCGAGTGAAAAAAATGTCTTGAAGTTTGTTTCCAAATTAGCTATAAGTTTAATTTTTTGATAAGTATATGTTTCTTTTTTTTATCTGATTAACCTTCCAGCCCCACCAAGACAGTTAAATAGACGGTTTATTCCAACCATAAAAAATCTAAGAGACTCACCACCCAGTCCTCTTCTCTTAGTTACTCCAATCCAGTGAAAGCCTGAGCGGTTAACCATAGTAGAGTTAGCTCTGAATGCACCTTTATATCTAAGTTTTGTATTTTCTTAACTTTTACTATCAGTAACTCAAAATATTTTTCACTAGATGTATTTTGTTTTTTTCTTCCTCTTTGAGTTTTCTGATTTTATTATTATTATTATTATTATTATTATTATTATTATTATTACTTTCATTTCTGGCGTGTACACATTTCTTTCCTGGTCCCGCCCAGAGACCTAAGGTTAGAAATGGCATCATGACATTTTCCACTGACCAATTAAAAAAAAAAACAAACCCAAAAACACACATATATTTTACATAGATAAAGCCCTTCGTAAGGTGTGTGCCGTAACTGTGAGAACATTTTTTTGTATTTCTTTAAGGCATGAACTTCCAGGAATCCTTTCAATGAAAGTCTACTGGAATCTTTTCCAACCAATCTGAGGGCTTCAACTACAACAGGGATTGTTGATGTTCCCTTGTGCCACATTTTTGAAATTTCGATTTCAAGGTCCTTGTATTTTGATAGCTTTTTGAAGATTTTCAATAAGGAGGCATTTTTTTTTTTGTTTACGGTCTCTAATAACAATGTCTGGTCAGTTAGCTTTGATTGTTCTGTCAGTGTGTATTGTGTAGTCCCATAGAATTGCAACAGGTCCTATCTCCGTAACCAGGTCTGGGTGGTGTTCATATCAGTTTCTTTCAGTTTCCTTCCCGTAGAAGTTGTAGATTTTCCAGTGCAGATATTGGCCCACTCTGTCATGTCGGGTTTTATATTCAGTCGGTGCCAATATCGTGCAACCTGATACAAGATGATCAATCGTTTCTGGATATTTATCACAGAATCTGCATTTTGGGCTAACAATATTTTAGTATATGTACTTGATAATTCCTAGTTAGCAAGCATTGGTCCTGTGCAGCAAGGATAAAACTTTCAGTTTCAGCTTTCAACCGTGCATTATGTAGCCACTGTTGGGTACGTGTTTTGTCTACGTCAGCTTGTTTGGTACGGGCAGAGTATTGGCCATGAAGCGGTTTATCTTGCCATTCTTTCTGTATCTGTTCAGTTGCATTTGCCTTTGCTTTCTTTTTTAAGTAAGGAAGTTGCAGATTTTCCACTGATGTGTACGGGGTTTGTCTACATTAGCTTGTTTGGCATAGGCAGATTATTGACCATAAAGAGGTTTATCTTGACATACCTTCTGCATTTGACCCATTGAATTTTCTTTCGTTTTTTTTATGTTCCACTGCTGTTGGTGTATTATAGTTTATTTGCCCTTCTTCACCCACTTGAAATTCCCTTTTGAATTTGTTAGCTTTGTTTATAACAGAATAAAGTTTCTTATTGCTTTCATGTTCTTTGGCATAGCTCATCATCTAGTCTTCTGTCGTTTCCAGGTATCGTTGAAGATCGATTGTAGTGTTTTTTTTTGTTTTTTTTTTAAATCTGTTCTACTTGAAATAATCTGTTTGTCTCTTTTGGATTTGGGCATATACAGATGAACAACATCAGCCTTAGGATGATGCATGCGGTAGCAAGTGAGACGCTTTCTCGTTTTGACACTTATTCGCTTATTGTCAGCCATTATCCAATTAAGCATATTGAAACTGTATCTATGTATTTAAGTGTTTATGGCTGATATTCTGTTTTGTGAATTCAACTCGGTATTTAACAGCAGACACACACACCGGTAGTTTTTTTTTACTTTCTCCTTCATTTGGTTATGCTCTATTCCAACTCTTTCGCTGACTCCTAGGTATTTATAGACTTTTTCTTATTCCAGTTTCCTAATTTTACAATATTGAGGATAACCCTTCAAATTATTGTCGTCTTTGAAAAAGATTTTGATATCATCTATGTAAAATAGGTGATTAAACACTTTCTTTTTCACTTTGTATCCACAGTTATTATTACTGTTTATTTCATGCAAAAGTGAGGGAATTAAGTACAGATAGGAAAGAAGGAGCAACAGGGAAGGATTCCTGAAAGATTCCTCGTCGGATATTCAAACAACTGTAGGTGGCAGTGGCTTTGGTGTGATTTAGATATAATGTAGTTTTTCCACGGTTCTAGGCTATATTTAAAAAAAATTACTATCAACGAGGAGAGACTTGATACATTTACAAAGCGTTAAGATTTCAAGAGTGTGGTACACTATTAAAGACTGTCAAAGCTATGTTGAGATTCCTACCTCTTGCAATTTTCCAATACCTGTTTTATTTATCAATAAAACAGGGCTTTGTTTACATCAGCTTGTTTGGTATCAGCAGAGTATTGACTATATGTAACCATGTGAACCTCTTCGGCACCCCTTCTGTTCCAGGGGAAGAATATTGTTTTCATTGAGTAAAGAGTAAGTACATTTCATCAGTACAGATGTGATGATCCTTTATATGTGGGGAACAGACATGTCATTGGCCTATAATTTTTTTAATCATGTTTCACCACTTTTTTGTTTTTTTTTGTAGGAGATATATAATACCGTCAGGGATTCATTCTAGAATGTCATTGGGGTTATTAATTATCATTGATAAAGTTTGCGTAAGAGTTTTATGGATTTATGACAGATGATAGAGCCAAAAATTGGATATCTTGTCATTTCCTGGGGATTTTACTTATGTGGAATTTGTTTGAACTTGCCTAACATTATTCTTGGTTATATTTTATCATATTCTTGTACGGCTTTTATCCTTTACTCCTTATCCTCTTTCTTATTATTCTTCCTTCCTGTACACGTCTACTTCTTGAAATTGTTCTTAAATTGTACTTTTTAATTTTGATTCATTTAAAAAATATTTGTCTACAGATAACTGCATTTATTGTATTTTAAATCTTATTGGTCACTTCAGTGACTGACGAATCTTTTAAAGAGTCTCTTTAGCGTACCAACCTTAAAATAAGTACCGGGAAAATCTCTTTTGTGAGAAGAGTAAATTAATTTTCCACTCGTTTTTATTTGAGTTGAAAAGAGATATTGCACCTTATATTAAGTTGAAAAGTAATAGGTAATAATGGGCTACCAGATTCCTGAGCTCTATGACTACACATTTTTAATATTAATCCCACACCTGGAACACTAACAGTCATTCATTGTTTTATCTTATTTTATTTTTCTTCTATTTTTTATCACTTTTTTCTCCGTCTAAACTTTGTAATTTTGATTTCTGCTATTTTATTTATTTTTATTTTTTCTCGTCAATAGGCGTAGTTAGATTCCCCTATCTTTCGGTTACACTCCACTCCGGCCTTTTGAACAGGAGCAGGGGTTTATCCTTTGTTTCCTGCTTAGGATTGGCTTTCCGGTTCCTTCTAACGCATATTCCCATTATATACTTCTAACGTCTCTGTCTGAACTCTAACATTTTATTTACTATTTACTTATATTATTTTTATCCTCACTAGGAGTAGATAGTTTCGCCTTATCGTCGGGTTCACACACCTTTCCGGTATTCTGAACAGGAGTAGTGGTTTATCTCTTATTTTCAGTTTAATATTTTGTTTCCGGTTCCTTCTAAAATCTACTTTAACACTATACTTCTAACATCTCTGAAATGTTATTTACTATTTTTTCTCCTCAATATGAGTAGATATATTCGACTGTAGCCCAGTTCACACTCTTCCCCGGACTTTTGAACAGAAGTAGAAGTTTATCCTTTGTTATCTATTTAATATTCGGTTTCCGGTTTCTTCTAACATCTTATATTCTTTCACTTCCAGTAGCCTCTTGCGTTTTAGTGGTATTATCGCCTTGCTTCGGGTGAATAGATAATAAAAAAACTGAAATTGTAATATATATTAAATATTTTTTTTATATAATAGGAATTTACTTGTTAATGATTTACATTTTGCTTAGAAATTTCTGTAAACGTTTTTCTAAGTGAATAGTTAATTTTTTACCGTTTATATTATCGAAGTTTGGCAACTACACAAAATACTTACAAAGCTCTTTTTATCATTATTTACTGTGTGAACATTTATCAAAATAACCTATCGTTGGAAGTTATGAAGTAGTCATTAGGTAGTTTTCGTTTTTTATTTCGTTAAGATTTTTAGCTTCACTACGATTTTTCGTTAGTTTTATTATATAATTCTATATTTCTGTTTGAGTTTATCAAAAGAGATTTACATTATTAATTTTGATTATTTTATTCGCATATTTTTATTGCTTTCTTTTTCCTTATACGCTTTAAAACGTTAAAATAAACAGCATGAAATCAAACTAAAATGTAATGTTGAACGCCCATCTTATATCTGAGCAGCTTGTCTTACATGAACGACGTTTTCTCTTATTGTGCCAGAGGAACTTCTAAATAAAGGTACTATTTCTAGGAGTTGTGATATTGTGATATCATGTTGGAAACCACTTTATTTTGATTTGACACCGTTTGTTTCAAGTGTCAGCGTATATTCAGTATAGAATGTGCGGAAAAATCAACAAAGTCATAAAAGGAAGAAACTTGTTGAAAATGAATATTCATTAAATTCATATCAAACATCCTAAGAATATTACTATTAATAGAATTAGAACTAGATAATAAGTAAGCATTATAGTGTGAATATATTAAAGTGAAGTAGATATGTTCTCTGTCTAACCATTTGGCTTGCGAGTTTAAAGTGGTTGAATGATCAACTATGTAATATGAACTCACATGATACTAAACCCGAGTTCAAGACTTATTGAAAACTAATTCTATATTTCAGTGTCATGGCGTTAACAAGAAAAGTCAGAGGTTATTACCATCAGAGATTATTTTATTTAAGGAATAAAATGAATAAGCTAGTAAAAGATTAATAATGAATAAACTGTTATCAGGGTATTATATAATAACCAGATTTGTTTAATAGTAACATTACATATAAATAGCATATATATAGCTATATTTTCGGCCTGTTAATATCTATCTATCTATCTATCTATCTATCTATCTATCTCGGTCAGTTCTAAACCTTTATATGACAAAATATTCGATTTATATATTCGAAAACTGATGTAGGTATGGATACCATCAATACAAACTTGCATACACACACACACACACACACACACACACACAATATATTTAGGGAGATAGAGTGCGGGGGAGAGAAAAAGATAGATAAAATTAGACGTTTATGAAAAAACATTATACACACACACACACACACACACATATATATATATATATATATATATATATATATATATATATATATATATATATATATGGTTAGAAAATCAATTCTGTCTAACAATGCCCTGTTGTAATTACTCCTTGTGAAACTTTCCTAGTAAGGAGGCAACGAATACTTATATATGAGAACAAATGCGGGAGAAAAGACGTAAGAAACTATTGTTTGGGTTTCGGCTGCTTTATGAGAAGTGATATCCAAATAGTTGAAGATGTAGAAAACAGTAAAAGAATATAGCAGAATGTAAGATTATTGAAGAAGAAAAAGAAGAAATGACGACTATGTACGATAAATGAAGAATATGAGGAGCTAGAGAACATCAAGACCAAGATCTTTGGTTCTAAATAATATTAATAACTTGAATGAAAGAAATTTCACCAAATGAAAGAAAAAAGGAATCTTTGTCAGAGTATCAACCAAATAGAAAAATGAAAAAGGGAAATAACTAGAAGAAGAATTGAGAATATTAAAAAAAAACCCCAATAACATTAGTAATAGAATGAATTTAAAGAAGAAAAGTCAAAAAGATATCAGCTGTTGTAAAAGGATTGTCAAAAAGAAGGATCGGGAACAGAAGAGAACGAAAGAGAAGGCAACAAAAAGCTGAAAATGAAAAAAATATGAAGTAAATTAGGAGGTTCAGATAGAAGAAGAAGAAGAAGAAGAAGAAGAAGAAGAAGAAGAAGAAGAAGAATGAGTAGTGGTAGGCGGAAAATTAACAGAAGAAAGAGAAAACAATTGGTAAACGAAGAAACAGGATGAGGAAGAAAAGAAGTACATTTTGGTGATGCTAGATGAATAAGGGGTGTCGGGAAGTAGCAAGAAGGAAAACACAAATTATTACGAACATTATGTCCGTTCTTGTACGCGTCTGTGGGGTGTCGGCCGGCTGGTTTCCTATTAGAGTCAAACTATCACGCGTCTTATCTGTTTGGGTATATATAATGGTCGAATTTACTCAGACGATGGAATGCTAGCTACTGTAACAAAAACACGTGCCAGAACTGGTAAATAGTTTGCCAGCTGGAAGCGATGGGCCATACAGATTCTGCTCAGGGAATATACATTACTGCATTCCTTCAGTTATTGAGCGGTAGAAGGCGGAATGCTTAGTCACTCCACCAAATATTTGTCACTCCCTCCGCCACTCATCTTCTGTATTCTTAACTTTCTTTGTCTCTTTCTTATTTGTTTCTTTCTTATTTTCATCTCAACGACTTTTCTCTATTTCCTTATTTTTTTTGTCTCTGCCCATCCCAGTCTTCTTCTTCTTCTTCTTCTTCTTCACTTTGTTTTTGTTTCAACCCTTCCAACCTACTACCTACCACTATCTCTCTTTCTATGTCTCTGTCACTTTCATTTACACAGCAAACACGCGCATGTAAAAACAATCGTATTTTTATTCTCTTGATATTTTTATTCTCGCCCACCACCTTAATAACGCTAACCCCAATAACTAGTTTTGTTTCCATTTATACATCTTCACTCTGTATTGGGTACGTACGCAAGCACTCTCGCTATCACACACGCGCATACACACATAGATACACAAAATATGAATATATAGAAAAGACAACTATTTACACATACACCTATACAGAAAAATAGAAACACAAACAACCAAATATACACTCATTCATATATTAGATGTTAATGAAATGTTCGACGAATAGGAGCATGAAAATATTTACTAATGTTAAAAGATAGTTTTCACCGTCTACTTGGAAGTAACCATGTGAGGCTGTTTGCGCACTAACCCACAATGGATACTGATCCCAAATAGGTAGATTCAAAAGTCGGTACAACATTCAAATGTTAGGTTTACACTTCATATATATAGATCTACAAATAGTCATATATGTCACATGTCTTGTCTGCCGTCAATTTGTATCGCCGCCAGATACACTAACTGCCGTCACTCGATGAGTTACTCTGCTATAGAGACAGACAAGAGTTGGTTTCGCTATGGTTATCGAAGGTAATCAGCTGGACTAAAGGAGGTAGTCATCTGTGAGATAGGTTGATACTATTACCCCCTCACATCTATTCAGTTAAGCAATTCGCTAATCGGCGCTATCGTAGTCTTACACTATTCATTACCTCTCGTCTTTTTATTAGTTTGAATCTACGCTGTGGGAATAGCATACTCTCTACTTTTCTCTTTTCAATTACTGCAAGGCCATCCACCTTTCCCCCCATATCCATACTCTGTTAACGATTTGATATCCTGTTCTTTGCAACTACTTTGAGAAATAAACGCATTCTGTAGTACTTTTGGCCCAAGTTGTATTGATGGTTTCCTTTCTCCCTCTCCTCTGCTCACTGGGTGATATATTTGTCATGCCTATGAAATATATGAAATTCAAAGATCAAAGTTTTGAATACTGTTGTGTTTCAATCAGTTTTGTCTTTATTACAAGTTACAGGTGGGTGCAATTTTTGAATGGATTGTTATCCAACATTATTCTTATTACTAAAAACGTTGCACCTCCAAATGGGTGCACCTCCAAAACTCTTGATGAGCAGAGCTTGGCAGCTGATTTCCTTTCTGATCTAGCTCTAACAGCTCAATAGGAGTAAACTTCCTGGTCATATTCAGTGTCTCGAAAACCAAACTAGTGACATTCAGCCATTACCGATCGGAACCAGAAATTTTCCCCAATCGCAATTAAAGGATGTTCCCTCAGGTGAGCCCCCTGTGCCTTGTTCCGCCGATAGGGACTTAAACTCATCGTTGCTGTGAAAATGGTCAGTTCCCTGTACCCGCTCCAGTAATTACTTGACCCCCTCCTTCTGCTATTGTACAGTTTTACAAGAGCTAGATCAAACCGAAAATGAGGTACTGGTATATATGGGCAAGAACTGCCAAGTCTACATATTCCAGTCTTGACAGTCCAAAACCGACTCTGCGTCTTTGTGAATAACGAATTATTTTCTACCCATAATCCCTTCCTTACAGACGAAACATGCGATTCATCGCTAAAGATGCTTGAAAAATGGACGGTTCCCTGTACCGTTCCTGCAAGTATCTGGTTTTTTTTTGTTGCTATCCTCTACCTTTACAGATCTGATCGAAAATGTAGTACTACTGCCATGTATGGGCATAAGCTGTCCAGTCTTCACTTCCCACTCTTGATAGAGTCCAAAAGCATCTATGCATCCTTGCAGGGGAGGATGGATTATTTTATACCGTACTACCCCTTTCTCAGAGGCGAGACGACGCAAGCTTCCCGCTAATCTGTTGCTATTTACACGGAAAGTGCTCAAATTTCATTCCTTAGTTCCACCAGTCCTAACCTTCACTGCTAAGACTCGCCATGCCACACACATTTCTTCGTATAACTTTGATAAAATGTTAGTTACATTCGATCAGCTTCTTCCCCCCGCGAACCACTGCCTTGTGGAACCGACCTTCAAGAAGATGCTTCCCCGATCATCACAATCTTAACCTGTTAAAATCTAGGGCTATAGCCGTTATCATCTACACATATCCGCATAAGCTGTACCTATTACCTTGTACCTCTCTACCTCGAGTAGCCCTCGTGTTTTGTACATAGTAAACATCACTGTAAACTTTTAGTAAAGAAAAATTGTCCCTGCGACCCATTTTCCAACTTGAAAACCGTTTCTATAGCCGTATAGGGCGATATTTCTATTACCTATTTTAGGAATACATATTATAGAAACGATTTCCCTGATGGAAAAGGGAGCACGGGTTAGATTCCTTTCGAAAGTACAATCTTTCTCTACTAGGACCTTCTCAATCTAGGCCGGTTGTTATTAATTTCACTGTTAAAGAAAATAAAAACAAACAAGAAAAAATAAGGATAAAAATTAAAAACGTGTACCCAGTAAAAATAACGTTTATAGTAATAAGAATTGATAATACCTTTGTTTACAAAAAAGAAGATAGTAGATATAGATCCGTAGAAGTCCCAACGAGAAATGTGTTTTCTTTAAAACCTTGCTCTATCAAGGCGGCTTCATTGGTCAAATTGGTAAAAGGTACATTGCGGTTATAGAAGCGGTTTCTCTAATGGAAAAGGCGATACAGGTTCAGCTCCTATCTGAGAGTCACACTTCCTGTAGTAGGAATTCTAAACCTTCACCAATTCTTATTAATTTAAGAAAAAAAAAAAAACCCAAAACAACCCCCCCCCAGAGATAGCAACTCAAATATGTGTATCCACTAAAAATAACGTTTATAACAATAAGAAATAAACTGTTTAATTTTATCTTTCCTTTTACAAGTCGTTTGAAATCTCCAGGCCTAATGAAATTTATATTTCGCCTCTAAATCCTTCGAGTGCCAATATAAAATCCTTTCCACTTTAATTCGAATTGTTTTAAGGTTTTTAAAATGAATTTGTATTCATCACGCATATTCCTTCTATTTGCCTTTCGTCGTGAAACTTCAGACAATATCTTACCTTTTTATTCTAGACTGTATTGGTTTTGCCTTAAATTTTACTTATTTTCTATTATTTAACATATTCGCCAGGAAAATATACCATTCAATACTCTTTTTTATCTAAATATAAACATTTATCTCGAATGAGAGCTAGCTTATAAAATCCTAGCTAATCTTATATGATTTCTGTTGTGCGATATATCTTTATATATGCACATACTCACACACACATACGCAGAGAGAGAGAGAGAGAGGGAGAGAGAGGGAGAGAGGGAGAGAGAGGGGGAGAGAGAGAGAGAGAGAGAGACGTAAACAACATAAGCATACACATCCACATAGAAAAATATGATAATAATGAGCAAATAAATAACAAGATAGAGAACCTTTTTCGATGTAAAGCGTGTAACAGGTATTTGTTGTAGTTCTTTCCCAATCATTTTTCCTTTTTATAAATAAGTTTGATTCCATCAATGAATTTCTTTCGCGAAACGGAACGCGTCGCCATGAAGTGTTCCGTTTTATCATTTATATGTCCACAAATAGATATATAAATGCATTAGATATATAAATGCATTAGATATATAAATGCATTATATAAACGTAACGTATACAAACATAGACATATATAAACATACACACATAAACATGCACATATATAAATATAAATTCATATAAGCACATGAACACAGTTTCACAATGCAAATAGTATGGTTTATCAATTATTTTTCATGGAAATTACTCGTCAGTACCTGTACGTTTTGCAGTTTATATATTGCTCTATATATTGCTCTCATATTGTTCATATATTGCTCGATATATTATCTTATATTGCTCTATATATTATTTTATATTGCTCTATATATTGCTCTCATATTGTTCATATATTGCTCTATATATTATTTTATAATGCTCTATATATTATTTTATATTGCTCTATATATTGCTCTCATATTGTTCATATATTGCTCGATATATTATTTTATATTGCTCGATATATTATTTTATATTGCTCTATATATTGCTCTCATATTGTTCATATATTGCTCGATATATTATTTTATATTGCTCTATATATTGCTCTCATATTGTTCATATATTGCTCGATATATTATTTTATATTGCTCTGTATATTCCTCTCATATTGTTCATATATTGCTTATATATTGCTCTATATGTTACTTATACATTACTTTTTATATTGCTCATATAGTTCTCATATATTGCTTATATGTTGTATATATTAATTATATATTATTCTGAATATTGCTATATATATATATATATATATATATATATATATATATATATATATATATATGTATATATTCTGTATATATTGCTATATTGCTCTCTGTATTACTCATATCTTGCTCTATAAATTGCTTATACCTTGCACTATATATTGCTTATATATTGTTCTGTATATGATAACTTGTGTTGATTCTGATTCTCTTCTGGAAATTTCCGATCGCTGATTGTTTGGTTCTAATCTACATTTCATTTTAAAGCATCTTAATAAATAATTGGTTGTCATTCAGCGTTTTATTGTAATTAGAAGTGTATATAAAACACTGAAACAAGTTATGGGTTGTACGGACAGATATTGTCTTATTTCCTTACATTTCTTGAATTATGGGTGAAGTTCATTTAAAATAACACCCCAAAATTGGAAAAATCTTAATACTTGTATCCGTCATTATCACGCGACAAAAAATATCTATCTATCTATCTATTTCAGCCTCTTCATATATATGTATGTATGTATCTATATATACTCCCAGATATGTATATATACAAAGTCAAACACAGACAAACAGAACACACACACACACACACAGATATATATATATATATATATTGTAAACAGAAGGACTTTATATTAGGTCTCCAACTAATTACCATTTAATTTTTTTTCTCACCAATGAACTTCCTCTATTGTTCTTTTATTTATTATATAATTTACTCTATTTACCTCGATTTAGCTCTGTTGAAGTACGAAACCGGTTAGTTAGCCCGTTTTTAATTTTTAATTTTTATTATCATGAGTGGTAATAATAAAACTAATTTTTGTCTATTCATGACAGTGATAAAATTTTGTACCACCAAACATATCTTTATATATATATAACGATCCGCTTAGGTGAATCCTGGGTAGGTTTGTCTGGCTCACTAGGTTTATCTATTAGGTTGGTGCAAAAATTATATCGTTTTGTGACGTTAAAAAATACGTCAAAAAACGATATTATTTTTGTACCAACCTAATATCTATCTATCTATCTATCTATCTATAATTCTGTGATCCTGGGTGCAAGTTCTCCGCTGAGAGGAAATCAGTATAGTCGGAGAGGCCAAACACCTTGAAAATAAAACATGAGTTCTCGTCTTGACTGTTTTTGTCGCAAACCTTTGCACCGATTCAGTGCTATCAGCAGTTCCCAAAAGTGTGGGCAGGTGCTACACAAACTGTTACCACAAATCATCCGTGTAGATAGTTCAAAATCAGCTCTGTTTCACACAGTTCCAATTACTTGCTTCGGGTGAATAGATAATAAAAAAACTGAAATTGTAATAATGTCGTTTTTTGACGTTAAAAAATACGTCAAAAAACGACATTATTACGTCATTATTTCTGCACCAACCTAACATATATTAAATATTTTTTTTATATAATAGGAATTTACTTGTTAATGATTTACATTTTGCTTAGAAATTTCTGTAAACGTTTTTCTAAGTGAATAGTTAATTTTTTACCGTTTATATTATCGAAGTTTGGCAACTACACAAAATACTTACAAAGCTCTTTTTATCATTATTTACTGTGTGAACATTTATCAAAATAACCTATCGTTGGAAGTTATGAAGTAGTCATTAGGTAGTTTTCGTTTTTTATTTCGTTAAGATTTTTAGCTTCACTACGATTTTTCGTTAGTTTTATTATATAATTCTATATTTCTGTTTGAGTTTATCAAAAGAGATTTACATTATTAATTTTGATTATTTTATTCGCATATTTTTATTGCTTTCTTTTTCCTTATACGCTTTAAAACGTTAAAATAAACAGCATGAAATCAGACTAAAATGTAATGTTGAACGCCCATCTTATATCTGAGCAGCTTGTCTTACATGAACGACGTTTTCTCTTATTGTGCCAGAGGAACTTCTAAATAAAGGTACTATTTCTAGGAGTTGTGATATTGTGATATCATGTTGGAAACCACTTTATTTTGACTTGACACCGTTTGTTTCAAGTGTCAGCGTATATTCAGTATAGAATGTGCGGAAAAATCAACAAAGTCATAAAAGGAAGAAACTTGTTGAAAATGAATATTCATTAAATTCATATCAAACATCCTAAGAATATTACTATTAGTAGAATTAGAACTAGATAATAAGTAAGCATTATAGTGTGAATATATTAAAGTGAAGTAGATATGTTCTCTGTCTAACCATTTGGCTTGCGAGTTTAAAGTGGTTGAATGATCAACTATGTAATATGAACTCACATGATACTAAACCCGAGTTCAAGACTTATTGAAAACTAATTCTATATTTCAGTGTCATGGCGTTAACAAGAAAAGTCAGAGGTTATTACCATCAGAGATTATTTTATTTAAGGAATAAAATGAATAAGCTAGTAAAAGATTAATAATGAATAAACTGTTATCAGGGTATTATATAATAACCAGATTTGTTTAATAGTAACATTACATATAAATAGCATATATATAGTTATCTGTCTGTCTATCTATCTATCTATCTATCTTGGTCTGTTCTGTGACTACTCATTTCTGTCTTAACAAAATATTCGATTTCATATATTCGAAAACAGATGTAGATATGGATACCATCAATACAAAATTGCATACACGCACACGCACCCCCCACACATACACACACAAATATATATTTAGGGAGATAGAGTGCAGGGCAGATAAAAAGATATATAAAATTAGACGTTTATGAAAAAACATTATACATACATATATATATATATATATATATATATATATATATATATATATGGTTAGAAAATCAATTCTGTCTAACAATGCCCTGTTGTAATTACTCCTTGTGAAACTTTCCTAGTAAGGAGGCAACGAATACTTAAATATGAGAAAAAATGCGGGAGAAAAGACGAAAGAAACTATTGTTTGGGTTTCGGCTGCGTTATGAGAAGTGATATCCAAATAGTTGAAGATGTAGAAAACAGTAAAAGAATATAGCAGAATGTAAGATAATTGAAGAAGAAAAAGATATTTGGCGCAAGAATAATCAATTTCATTATACAATTATGAAGAATAAAAACAATTAGTGACATCTTTGGCACTAAATAATAATAACCTGAAAATATCTCACTAAAATGTACACAAACACACACATATATATATATGTGTATGTGCATATACTTATATATATATATATATGCATTTATATGTGCATAAATCTTTATATAAATCTCAAGAAGAGGTATATATATATATATATATATATATATGGAAAAAAATCTATCAACCGTGACGTCAAAGTAATAGCGACCGAGATAAAATAGACGGCATAATTCCCAAACTGCACAAACAACTGACATCCATCACTATTAAAGATCACAAGGAGAATTTCCTAAATAGCCTACAATACCAATTGTTCAACCCATCCAAAAATAATATCAATATTATCGGTAAAACTATTATGGAAAGAGCGTGTAGGTATACTAAAATGTCTTTAGGTATCAACTAGTGATGAAATAAATCCGAAGCTATTGAATGGTTCAATAATATAAAAAAGAAGCAAAGAACTACTTCTATATTTCTGATCAAGAAGTAAATATACTAAGAAAGGCAGAGAAACCGATTCTATGCCATGACGGATGTTTGTGGACTAAGAGAAATGATCCAGACTTTTGCGTATCTATGGGAGAACATAATTCTGCAGAAGCATGTGAACTTGTAGGGATACTGTTAATATGGAGATTCAAATTTATCTTTGTTATAAAAAATAACGGTATATACAGAGATGACGGGTTAATTCTTCTTTGTAAACTGAGACCAAGTCAAGTGGACCGGATGAGAAAGGACCTAACGAAATTCTTTAAGGACAATAAACTGAATACTACCACCAATAATAACGCTAAAGTGACTAATTTCCTAGGTGTTACATTAGACCGTAGTAAGAGCCTGTATAAATCATACACTAAGGATTCATACAACTATAGACCACCATAAAAGGATCCTTGACTACTTACACAAATCAGTACAATTTAGGTTATCGTCCAAGTCCAGTAACAATGAAATATTTGATGATAATAGAACTGCCAATGGGCTAGAATACAGTAACCATAAATTGAAATTAGAGCATGTAGAAGAAAAAAAAAACAAAAACAATAAAGATAAAAGTAAGCTAAAACAACACAAACGTAACATAATATGGTTCAACCCACCTTACAATAGTAACGTCCAAGCTAATGTAGGTTGAATTTTTCTAAATTTAATTCATAAACACTTTGATCATTTTCCAACACTAAAAAAGATTTTCAAGAAAAATAATATTAAGGTAAGTTATAGCTGTACTAAAAACATCGATAATTATGTATCGCAATATAACAATAATATGTTCAGCAAGCACACAAGCAAAATACTAAATAATAATCCTACTAAAAAGTCAATGCAACTGCCGTAAAAATGGCATGATCTACAGAGGTAGGATCAATTTAGCATCATGATGATGCTAAATATTACTTTGGTTCCACCGAGAACGACTGGAAATTGTTTTTTTTTGCCATCATCAAATGACATGAACAATATTAAATACAAAACCGAACAACACTTTCAAAGTATTTTCGAAACTTTAAGAACCTATCCATTAGCTGGGAGATAATCGCGAAAGTTAAACCATACTATGGAAAAGGAGACAGAAGTAACTTGTGTTTGTTGGATAAGCTTATTATATTAAAACACTTAGGTAACCCTAAATTGATGAACAAGAGAATTGAGTTGATTGTTTCGTGTATACATAAAAATAAACATCTGCTCAAGCACAATGATTCCAATTAAAACATATTTCAAAATAGATTTTACGAATATTGATATAATATGTAACGCCTATTAATCATCATAGAGCCCATCATTAATAACATTTTTATATATCTATACACATATATAATTCCATATTATAGACCGTACTCGATTAATTTATGACGTGTGTATATATAATTTCACCCTTGTAAGTATAACGCTAGGTTCCAAATGCATTAGATATATAGTCTTAACCTCTAAGAGAGCTAAGTTTATTCCATAAGGCATTATAAAGATTATTTTTAGGAAAAAAAGAGAGTTATTCCCCTTGATATGCGTTTACGTAAATTCATTTTTTTTTCTAAATTATTTGAATAATTTTCCTTTTAAATATTTCGTGTTCCGAAATTAAGAATTTGAAGGATATAAATTATAAATAATTAATTATAATGAAATAAGCAACAATAATAAAATAATAAAAAAAGTCTTAAGACACAATTTTAAATCAATACCACGAGAACGCGAATTTAACAGTCAGTGGATATTTTGCACCTGAAGATTGCATGTTTGCATGAAACTCCGAGTTGTTCTATCGACGTGGGATATTATGTATATTCACTAATATTTACTTACTAGCTGAATTTTATAACATTGAGCACTGTGCATATGTGTATGTTTTTTTTTATCATACCCACATCTATCTATCTATCTATCTATCTATCTATCTATCTATCTATCTATCTATCTATCTATCTATTTGCGTGTGTGTGAGTATTAATGTTTGCTATCCTAATCTTTCGATTGATACATTTTTTCGTTTTTGTCATTATCTGACATTCTGCGATCGCTCAAAGTCCTTATATTGTATATTTCATGAATTATTACATAAAACCAAACCGTAGGAAGTCCTAGAGAAGGTAATAAAGGAAAGAGGAGATAATGGGACAATGGGAAAAAGGGACAGCTGAAGATTTGAGCTACGAAAAGGTCACCCCAAAATCAAATAAATACATGAATTAACCATATCTGGGATGTGTCATAATAGACAACGGAAAGTGTAACACCGAAATCTGAAGGCATAATGGAATAGAAAAAGATACCTTCCAAAACATATACAAATTATTTACAAACAGGAATTTCTTTTGTTAGATTGATTGATTGGTTATTATTATGTAGGTTATTTAAAGCCAGAAAATAATTTTAGGCTGTAATAATTTTTTTGGAATAATAATGATTTATTGATAGGGTTTCTAGTAATTAACACACATCAGTTGGAGATCCCATGCAATGCTTAACTCAATTTACAGAGAAATAAGACCAATCTCTCTTAATCTCAAACAAAAACGATTACAGTTTGCCGGCCACTGCCACCGTGCGGACAGAGAAATCATCTCATCCTTAATTCTATAGCATCCTTATGGAAGTGTCTTTTCACGAAAATTGACTTTCCAAGACACTCTACCTCGGAACTCAGGGTTGGTTATTGGGAATCTGGGGACAGTAATACGGGACCGAACAGTGTGAAAAGGTCTTTATTTGGATGCACGGGGCCCGCTGATGTTGTGCCCATTAAATCTCATTCTTTCGTTAAGATAATTAATAGTAGTGCACCCATTGAACCTAAAACTTTAATACAGAAAACAATCTCAGTAGTGTTTCATCCACCGAAATTTGGACTTTGATTCAGTAAAAAATCTGGGTTGTGATGAAATTCCTTGAAGCATGTATTTTAATTCGGTATGCTATCTGAGTTTGTACTTCCATTCAAATTAAGATTTTAACTTAGTAGCCAAGAAAAAAAAAACAAAAAAAACAGACTCTAATGCGTTGCATATTCTCTGTTGTGGTATATGACGAGGTACATTTTAATTTTGTGCAACATCTTAATAGCAGAACACTTATTAAAACTCGAAGCTCAACTCGCCACCAATCTTTATAGAGCGACTACTGAAATATACACCTTCCAGTAATTAACTTGCAAGCGTGTGTTATTGCTCTTCTCTCTTTTTTTGATACTTTTTAAAAGGTTTTAACATTGGTCTGACAGAAGATTAAGAATTTCAGTGTGGGCTGAATGCTCTGGAATTGCTCTGCATGATCAGTTGTCGCTTCGAAAAGCATCCTAATTCATATTATTATTTTTCTTGTTGATATCTACAAATTCTACCGCGTATCTCACTTTACATGTTATAAAACAGACAATTAAAACATAATCCATAATAAAATCGTTAATATTCTAAATTAATTCCACGATTATTATTTTTTTAAGTTTCTTCTAAAATAAATTTAATTCATCTCTCAGTAAGTGATCTATAAATCTGCCTCATTATCAATCTTTCTATATAGCAGTAAATTTGGAAGATTATGCTGGACAATCTTTTCACAGATGAGAAGGAGACTTGAATCAACAGAGATTTGGATTTACAGAAGGATGCCAAACATAACATAGATGGAACGTGTAAGCAAATGAGAAATTTTAATGAAAATCGAAACAAAAAGGATATTTATACTCAGAATCAGAAGGAGACAACATACTTTTCTTTGACACATAATGAGGAAGGTAGTTTTGGAGAATTTGACACTCAGAGGTCATATCGAGGACAGAGAATGCAGATGAAGTCAGCTCGTCTACCTATCTGAAAAGTGTGTGTGAATGGATGGCGGAAAATTTTGGTGAAAGAGGTGGTAGAGGGGCAAATGCTGCTAAGAGCTACAAGGGATAAGATGTTGTGAAGGGCCTTTATCGGCCATGTTATCGGACACGGCACATAGAAAGAGGTTAAGTTCGGCGCTGGGTAAAAATTGCTCATCAATTTTTGAGGATGAAAATTGTTTAAAATGGCTTACGAAACTAGTTTGGTAAGTATCTTTTAATGATTACGACCGTAAGATGTTAAATGCTTACCTTATTTTAGCATGGAACTACAATACAATAAATTCTAACATTACAAGTGACAAAACTAGTAACAAAA
Organism: Acanthosepion lycidas; assembly: GCA_963932145.1. Classification (NCBI taxonomy): domain Eukaryota; kingdom Metazoa; phylum Mollusca; class Cephalopoda; order Sepiida; family Sepiidae; genus Acanthosepion; species Acanthosepion lycidas. The sequence continues at coordinate 37,859,486 of OZ010616.1, read as the reverse complement.
CTAATATGCAAACGGTAATTATATGGTAAATGAATATTTACCATATTTATGAGTTGAACGAGTCAAAAGTAGTCAATATTTAGTAATGAATATTTACCATACAATCATTCATCTTACTCTCTGGTAAAATACTAAATATTGAATACAAAATCTTTTGACTAGCTAAACTAGAATTAATGTACAGTTTAAGTAGTCAAAAAGATTTTGCATTCAATATTTAGTATCTTACCAGAGTGTAAGATGAGTGATTGTATGGGAAATATTCACACAGATACCGCTTGGAGGTATAGTATATGTATAGGAATGTTTGTACGGATTTTAATCAGTTTGTGTGCCTAGATAATGAGTATAAGTAGAGATAGAAAGAGAAAAGAGGATTTAGAGAGAGAAAATGCACACGTGCTCACACATCCATACACTATATATATATATATATATATATATATATATGAAGAGAGAGAGAGAGAGAGAGAGAGAGAGAGAGGGAGAGAGAGAGAGGGGGGATAAAAGTTTTACGCGTGCGTGTGTACGCGTTCGAAATATGTAATTAAGCAATATGTGCCCTGTTACTATCCAGTTACTTAATATGATACTCGCCAGCTTTGGTACAAAATGGCTGATATTGGCTTATAATTTGTTTTTAGTGCGCGCGTGCGCATGTCTGTCTGTACATCCGCACGCAATTGTGTGTGTATGTGTGTGTGAGTGTGTGAGTGTGTGTGTATGTATGTGTGTGTGTGTGTGTATGTGTACGTCAGCGATAATAATTAGAAATTGGAATTAACACGTCCATCTGCTTTTCTATCTTTCGTAGGTTTTTAACGAAATTTCTAGGCAAATATAATTTTTATTTCGCTGAGTAGTAGTAGTTTGAAATTTATTTGCAAAATAAATTAGGGTTAGATTTCATGGCTCGAACATGATAAAATGGCACAATCTATCTATCTATCTAGCTATCTATCTATCTATTGGATTCATATTAATTTTTTGCAAGTAAATAAATAAATAAATAAATAAGAGGAACTCCTCAGTAATTAGCCAAAATCAAACTACATTTATAATTTAAAGTAGGCTCTGCACTATACAAAAACAACTTTTTGCAATATAGTCTGCGAATGTTCGCTATGGGAGAGGAAAATAAAAAAAGATATGAAACTAATAATTTTTGCATGTAATAATAATAATAATAATAATAATAATAATAGCTAGTAGTAGCCGTGAAATTTCCACGGCTTCCATGTTTCTTTCTTTCTTTGAAATCAAACAGCTGATATGTCTCTTGCGTCTTTACTCACGAACAAAACGGCAGGGAGTTTATTTCTTTCACTGAAATCAAATAGCGTCTATGACGTGTCTTTTTCATCAAAACGGAATAGTCCATTATTTATTCAAGGCGTAACGTATGCAGGGGCTAACTAAATATCTAAGGGAGAGATGAGCAATAATAATAATAATAATAATAATAATAATAATAGCTAGTAGTGCCCGTGAAATTTCCACGGCTTCCATGTTTCTTTCTTTCTTTGAAATCAAACAGCTGATATGTCTCTTGCGTCTTTACTCACGAACAAAACGGCAGGCGTTTCTTTCTTTCACTAAAACCAAATAGCGTCTATCACATGTATTTTTCATCAAAACGGAATAGTCCATTATTTATTCAAGGCGTAACGTACGCAGGGCTAACTAAGTACCTAAGGGAGAGATGAGCAATAATAATAATAATAATAATAATAATAATAATAATAGCTAGTAGTAGCCGTGAAATTTCCACGGCTTCCATGTTTCTTTCTTTCTTTGAAATCAAACAGCTGATATGTCTCTTGCGTCTTTACTCACGAACAAAACGGCAGGCGTTTCTTTCTTTCACTGAAACCAAATAGCGTCTATCATATGTCTTTTTCATCAAAACGGAATAGTCCATTATTTATTCAAGGCGTAACGTACGCAGGGCTAACTAAGTACCTAAGGGAGAGATGAGCAATAATAATAATAATAATAGTAATATTAAAGAAACATAGATACATTAAATGAAAATATGAGTTTGCCACTGTGAACATGACATTGCGAGTTAGTTAACTCTGAATGTCTGAACTGGTGGCTCTAAAGAATGTGACCCGTTAGAACATTTACCATTGTAATAGCAATAGTTTTTGTACAAACTAAAATTATCCTTATTTCATAATATGTCTTTATTTTTCCATGTTAGATCAATTTAACGGCATTGCTGTAGCAAAGCTCACGCTACGAAGTACCATTTTTGCTGTGTTACGGTAACAAACAAACCTACAAACAGAAATAGCTTAAATATTTGGAAAATTCTTTATTATTATTACAATTTTTTTTATATGTATTTTAATATTTTTCAATTATTATTGTGGTACTCTTTCTTTTTGCGGAGTCGGTCTTTTCACATCACAGAAGAAGCGCCGCTGTTGTCATAAGAAAGTCACTATCACATTGTGTCAACAATATAAGGATATAAACACTAGTAGAGCAAGATTTTACAAACATTACCTGATAAGCAAATATCTTCCAATATCACTGTCTACTGCAGCAACAACAAAAAAAAAAAAAATTCTATGATGGGATCCAATGAGAAATATTTTCTGTAGGTCACAAGATCGTAACGTAACAGTGTAAAACAGGGTTGTTTGAATGAAACATTTTAACATAAAAATCTTCTGGGCAATGAAACCTATTGACGATTTTGCTTTATGTGAATGTTTGTATTCATGTCGTAAAATCTTTAATTTGTTCTCAATTATTTGGCGCAACCAATCCACACGCGAGACACATAGACATATATTTATAAAAATAAAAACGAGATGGCACCAGAAAGTTTTCATTTATGAATCTCTGTGCCTTCTAGGAGATCGCAATCTTCAATATCAATAAAAAAAAAAGACAGCGTTAAATTCTTACATCAGTCACTCACGCATCGTACTCTCTCGTAGGATGAATGCCACTTCTTGAAATTTAATGCAATTCGTGCACATAACGATCTACACACACACCCGTGCACAAACTCTCTCTCTCTCCCTCCCATACACGCACACACATACACACGCACACATATATATATATATATATATATACATACATACATATGGGGAGAGAGAAAGGGAAGTTATAGGAATCAATACTGCATGGTGACTGTCAGTTTTCCGCCTCAGTCTATATATGTATCTATGAATGCTCTATCGCAATACAACCTTATCTTTGATGATTGAATAAAACTAGCTTGAAAGAAATTTAGAAAATAACACGAGCTGTCATCCTAATAAAATAAACACATGATTACATTATTCTATCGGAGCCAGATGCACTCTAACTATGAACTAGTTGAAAAAGCCATTAAAAATATAATTCATCACTATGTGTCAGTTAACGATTACAGCAGATACCTTATATTTTGCATTTACGATAAATGTTAAAAACGTCTAACATAATTAATACCACTAACTCAGGACCTCAAAATTTCACCTATATATTAATAAAACAATTGTGTTTATGAATTTGCAATATCATTTGAGAGATTGTATCTCCAAAACCAATAAAAAAACTATTTAAAGTCCTACATTGGCCGCACATAATCACGTAACATCTATGGTAAACTAATTGTAACATGTCGAAACGTAGTAAAATTCGTGCACATAACCGATCATCACATCACAAACAACATAAATAGAGCAATTAACATGAAAACTATTTATAGATAATATCAAAATACTATACAACACGCAATACAATGAAAGACCAATATTCTAGAAGCCATTATACATACACATAAGAAAGGAAACGGAATCTTGAAATCTGTATAAAATATTTAATATGCGTAGAAAATATAATAATAATAATAATAACTTTTGGCTCTATCAGCTATCATCAATCCATAAAACAATTGCGCAAACTTTATTAATGCTAATTAATAACGCCAATGAAATTCCAGAATGGATCACTGGAGGGTATTAGATATGTCCTACCAAAATCGGGTGAAACAGATGATCGGCCAATAACATATATATCTACCACATATTAATTGATTACGTCTATCCTGACGAAGTGTGCTTAGTCTTTTTTTGATGAAAAGGACATTCTTCCCCTTGAGCAGAAGAGAAGTCGAAGAGGTTCATATGTTTGTAGATATCAACTACTAATAAATGAAATAGTCCTCGAAAATTGCAGGAAAACAAAGCTAGAAATCTCAGCACAGTTTGGATAACAAACCTTTGATAGTGTGCCATACTCTTTGATCCTTAAAGCTTTGGAAATGTATACAGTCTTCTCGGTGTTATTAAATTTCCTTAGATATAGCATGGAAGTATGGAAAACCACATTATACTTAAATCACATTATAGACACTGCTACTTCCAGTTGTTTGAATATCCGACGAGGAATCTTTCAAGGAGACTCTCTGTCTCCCTTCTGTCTGTTTTGTATGGACTAAACAGTAATATCTATGGATACAATGTAAAAAAATGGTTTAATTACCTGTTCTATATGGATGATATCGAACTCTTTGCCAAAGACGACAATGAGTTGAAGGGTATCCTCAATACTGTAAAGTGTTTCAGTGATGATATCAGTATGAATTTTGGATTCTGTAGAAGTAACATTCAAGAAAGGGAGAATTACAGAAACACCTTCAACAGATTTAGATTTTGTCATAAAGATTAGGTAACTGAAACGACGAGAAGCTTACGAATACCTATGAGTCAGCGAAGGAGATGCAATACAGAATACCCAAGTGAAGCAGAAAGTAAGATGTGTGCTTCTGGTGTTAGATACCGAGTCAAATTCACAAAACAGAATATCAACCATAAACGCTTTGGCTGTCCCTGTGGTGCAATACAGTTTCAACACTATTAGCTGACATTAAGCGAATGGATGTCAAAAGGTGAAGGCTTCTCACTTGAAGCAGCAAGCATCATCCTAACACTGATGTTGAACGTCTGTATGTGTCTGGATCTGAAGCTGGTACAGGATTAGTTCAACTAGAACTGTCTTACACAATCATAACAATCGTTTTTCAAAGATACCTGGTTAGTAAAGAAGACTGAATGATGATATGTATGAAAGAACGTGAAAGAAAATGAAAACTTTATTCAGTAATAATGAAAACCATTAATTAAAAAGGGAATTACATGTGAGTAAAGTAGTGCAAATAAACGGTAGCAAAGAACTTAAAAAAGAAATCAAAAGTAAATGCAATGCATCTAATTAAAAAAAGATGGCAACATAAGCCTCTTCATGGTCAAGACTCTGCTTGTACCAAACAACCTGATGTAGACAAAACATCAAACCATTTGTGGCTATGTAGTGTAGGGTTAAAAGCTGAAACCGAGGGTTTCATTCATTCTAACTAAAAAATACCAAGCACATATACTGAATCATTGTAGTAAACAGAAATGCAGATTCTGCGATAAATATCCAGAAACAATTGACTTTTTCTACCAGGTTTCACAGTGTCAGCACCAACGTAATTGTCATGATAGAGTGGGCCAATATCTACACCGGAAAATATGCAACTTTTATGGGAAGGAAACTGCAAGAAACTGGTATGAATATCACACAGACACGGTTAGAGATAGGCCCTGTAGCAATTTTATGTGAATTTACAATTCACACAGACAGAACAATCAAAGCTTATCGCCCAGGCATTGTGTTCAAAAACCACAAAACATAATGTGCTTTCTTATTGACATGGAAGTCCCTGCAGATTATAATGTATATTTGAAGAAACTATCATGGAAATCTAAAAATGTGGTACATGAGGCGTCAATAATTTCAGTTGTAGTTGGAGCCCTCGGATTGAATGGAAAAGGTTCCGATAGACGCATTGAAGGAATTCCTGCTAATCCAAGCCTTAAAGAAACACAAAAATTGTACTCAGTAGTACAAATCAAACATTACGAAGAGATTTGTCTATATAAAATGTTTGTGATATTATTATTATTATTTTTTTTTTTTACAAAAGTGTTCAGTTGTAAATGTTATGAAGACATTTCTGACCTTAGGTTTCAAACTGGGACCCGAAAGGAAATGTTTATACAACAGAAATCAAATGAAATAATAATAATAATAATAATAATAATAATTATAATAATAATAATAATATCCGGCATGACAGAGTAGGCGAATATCTGCATTGGAAAATATGTCACTTTTACGGAAAGGAAACGGCAAGAAACTGGTATAAGCACCAGTCAGGTGCAATTACCAATATAGGGCCCGTAACAATTTTATGGCAATACACAAATAGAACAATCAAAGCTAATCGTTTAGACATCGTGATCTGTAATGTATCTTTCAACATCTTCAAAAAATTATCACCTTGAAATTGAAATTTCAAAAATGTGGAACGTGAGGACATCAACAATTTCAAATGTAATTGGATTCCTCTGTTTGATTGGGAAATGTTCCGATAGACTCATTGAAGAGATCGCTGGTAGCCCAAGCCTTAAAGAAATACAATAAATTATATTCACAAGTAGAGCTCATACCTTACAAATGGCTCTATGTATGTAAAATGTATGTGATCTTTTACTTTTTTTGTTACAAAAATGCTCATTGGAAAATGTCTTGGAGTCATTTCTGAACTTAGGTTTCTGGAAAGAAATGAGTATACATCAGAAATCGAAGATAAAAACCATATGTATATTGATTGATTCCTTTAATTTTCGTTGCTGTCTAGCTCCAAGTAACTATTTTACACATGATGTCACTTTGGATTAACTACAGTGATAAAAATGACAGTAAAAATGTCAAGAAAAATCTTTTCTATCATACTAACAAGACCAATTCTAGTTAATGAGACGTACAAAAGTACTTGAGCTAAAAGAGAACAAAATATGAACACCGGACAATTTAGATTGTTTTTATCCCCGATGTGTATAACAAATTTATATGTGTAAAGCACGTTTAGAATATATGTTTATTCTTTAAGTTACTTTTTTCATTAAATATTAAGATAACGTGCATACAATTTTGTGCACTTAGTTGGAAAGAAATTAAAAAAAATATATTACAATTCAGTCTTATGAAAATCTCAAAATATTGATTTTATAGTGTTGCTAAATTATTCCCATTTAGTTCATACAGTATAATCAGTAATTAGCAGTAGTTTCTTTTTCTATAAAAATAGTATCCAATCGATTTGGAGAGATTCTGATAAGTTTGGAACAGTTTAGAGTACTTTTCTTTTTATTACCACTCCAGCTTAGTTATGTTTGTTTGTTACTTTCGGGGATAGAACATTTCAGAATCCGTCATCGACTTTCTATTTGATTAATGATCAGGATTAACATGGCTAAGTCTAAATCGTTTTCTTCTGAAACAATTCTTGAATTGTTTGAAATGTATGTCTGGTGCCATTGTCTGCTGAAATGTGAACTTCTTCCTAATCTTCTTGCAGATTTTAAGATATTTCCTCTAAAATGTTTATTTATTTGCCATTGGCCATAGTAACTTACACACGGACAAGTTTTCCAGGATTAGAGGAAGAGGAAAAAATCCTATAGCATTATGCAACCGACACTGTTTTACAGTTCATATGCTACAAACTGGATCATCAGTTGTTTTGGATCTACGCCAAACGCACAGGTTGGAATACCAGCCCAAAATCTTACTTTCATCATATCAGATTTTTTTTTCACATTGCTGGAGAGTCTTTTTAGATGTTACGTGCCATACTTTATACGAGCTTTGCAGTGGTTTTTCTTCAACTGTGGTTTCTTTCTTGCCATACGACCATAAAGTCCTTCCTGTGCAAAGCTTCAAGGTAAGTATAGTTTTTCCTCTTGTCTCTTATTATTCATTTGGTCTCTTCTACAGATTCACTCTATTTGAGAATACTAACACACACACACATATATATATATATATGTAGTTGTAGTTAGTCTAGCCCAACACAATAAAAGTGAGATACAGTGATCAAATAGTTTGCAATACTGTGTGCTGAAGAGTTTTCGATTCGGCCCATTTCCTTCTTAATTAGGCTAAGCACTTTTCAGCATTTCTGTATATCTGTCTACTATTCTCGCTGCTTACCTTTCTTTCTTTGTCCGTCTCTCTCTATTCTTCTCTCTATCGATCACTTCTCTCCACATGAGATGATGATTCTAGCTAGCAGAGATCTAGAAGGGTCACGTGACATCATCGCAGTAAGTTTCACATCATAGTACGGCAGTATACTGTACACTGTACACTGTACACGTGGGCACTGAATAGGAAATTCACATTACTGGACAAAATACGTACAAATGACCATATGAAAATAAGGCAAAAAGTCAGAAATCGAGTTCATGTGCCTTTTTCTGCCTTTCTGTTACCTAGTTTTAGACTAAGGAAAGGGAAGTAAGTATATATATATATATATATATATATATATATATATATATATATATATATTGAGGAAATTGTAAGACAAAATAGAAAAATTATTTGTGATGCGTTTCATCCGTTAGGACTTCATCGGACTGGGTTTGTTGACGTTGTTGGGATTACACAAGCGCATGAACGAGAGACGCTGATAGTTTCAACATTTTTTAAAATAATTTTTTGCAGTCTAGCCAGATTGATCTATATTCTTTTTCTTTTTCTTTCCATCATCTTTGTTTTTTAAATATCCCACATTGTGATAACAGAAAATCAACCAAGAATGGTGAAACGTTGTAAGAGAAATAAACCTTTTCTATTTTGCCTTACAATTTTCTTAATTCAGGATATATGAGATAACGATATATATTTTTATAATATCGTTATCTCTCTCTCTCTCACACACACACACGCATATATATATATATATATATATATATATATATATATATATATATGTGTGTATATATATATATATATGTGTGTGTGTGTGTGTGTGTATGATAGTATAAAGAACAAGTACGAAAGAGATCATAATCTAACATGTTTCACTTCATAAATATTTCGTCAGAGATCGAGATACAAATGATAAAAAATGACAAAAATGACAAAGCAAAGAGACAGATTAGTGTCATGTTGAGTTTGCTTATTTCTTATTGGTTAGAAACATGTCACGTGTACTGAAGTAACAGATAATATTCAAATATGTGTGAGAAACATTCTGGCCGCTAAATTGTGTAAAAGTTAGACGCAGTAGAATGTTTTGAAAATTTTTTCTTGGTTTGATTTAAAGCATATCTTATGCGTATTTTGTATATATTTTCATTGATAATATATATTCAGAAGAGATAAATTAGATTCATGAATAATGGATCTGTAGAAAAATGGTGACGTAATGTAGTTTTTTAAACATGTGTTAATAATTGGTAGAATTGCTATAGACTTATTTTCATAATATTTTCTCTTTAAAGGGTTATGTTCTATTTTCAATAAGGCTGGTATTGGTGAAATTAAAGTTATTTTCCACTTTGTGTGGTGTAAGACGAGAGAATTTGAATATTTACAAAACGCAAATATCTTTTGTGTTCCTGGGTGCCAGTTTTAGATCGCGTGATGTCTTCCCAATATACATTTTATTGCACTATAGACATTTAATTTGATAAACTCCGGCATTTGAATTGTTTTTAATTTTGTTTTTTATCCAGTTTATATCTCCGATAGTTTTTGAAGTGGTTGTAACGATCCCCATATTAGAGATGGCTAATTTATTTGCGAGTTTAGTTGAAGTGTCGGACTATGAATTTTCTATAATTTTTATTGGAAGTATTTGTTTGTTTGAATAAGCACATGTGTCTATGCAGTCAAGCACACAGACGTATTTCAAGCTTTCTTCGTCAGCCACATTACGAACTTCGACCTTCGACTTCGAGGAAACTTATTTGTGGTTTGGGGTTCACTCAGAATTGTTCACATATAAATAGGATATTCCATTTCTTCGTTTTATCTCATTTCAGAAACCTGTACTAATTTAGATATCTTTTAAAAGCGAAGTGACATGACTTAATGCGTACTTTTCTCTATTATGTAGAATACATATTCTGTGGATGAAAAACCCTTGATGAAAGAGGTTGGAGAATAGGTCGGCTGGTTCAAGCTGATAGAAAAGCAATTGTAGCTAAGAAAAGCATCTCTGAACCCATAACACGTCGAATTTTGAAGCAGATTAACTTCATCAGCAGCCGACCACACCGGGTGTCACTAGTGTCAAGAAGAGTAAGAAACTGAGGCTACAATCGTAAACTAAGGCTACAAATATTGGATAATAGAAAATGAGAAAATCTTTTCCGTGTCTGATGAATCTCAATTTCTTCAATTTGAAGTTCGGATACTAGGGGAAGAATTTCGCTTAAGCCACACGAACGTATGGCTTGTACCAACGGGTACAAATGTGGTGTTGGGAGTGTAATAGTATGAGTAATATTTTCTTGACATACATTGCGACCCGTAGTACAATAAAAACTGTTTAAATGTTGCAGCCTACTTAGGTATTGTAATTGACCGTATACCTCAATTTATGACTTCGTTGCGCCTCTCTGTTGGCGGCCATTTCCATCAGGGCAACACACTGATTGGTTCATGAAACACAGCAATGAATTTTTTGCGTTAACAGTTACTGGTTTTCAAGCCCCTTTTGGATGTGATGGAAAGGGAGGTTCGAATCTTGAATCGAATATAGAAGAATTGCAACAATCCTTAATAACAGCAATCCTTAATAACATAAAGAGTGCTTTCAGAACATTGTTGGATCAATAGCAAGACGAAATAAGGCGGTAGAGAATATAGCTAATAAAGTGGCCGGTGATCTTATATTAGTAAAAACGTTATATTTAATTCGTACCCCTTTAATTAATCATCTGTAGACTGCTTGACACTAATTTCATTGTTTCCCCAAAAAGCAAGGCGTCTACTCAAATACGTTCACCCACTAAATATAATGTTTGTAGTAATAAGAAATAATGTCAGATTGTTTTTAAAATCCATGAACTGCTTTTATATATATAAAAAAAAGATTGTTTAGCCACACACACACACACACACACTTATTGTCGTAGATTCATCGGACAGTTAATCGTTTCCTTCTTTTTGAAGGTGGGAATCACTGGCCGGCGCCTGAAGTGTGCTTCACATCGTCTCCAGACCACAGTTCAACAGGTATCGTGTTGGATATAGTCATGGTCCAGAATAAACAAAGTTAATTAAAACCATGCTCGCAACACAATGCTACTTCCGACGTTAAACACATTTGTTTACCTTCTATTCTACGTCATTAATAACGGTCACTATGGGCGCGTTGTGTATTTTAACACAACCCTACAAAATTTTAATTGTAGTTGTAAAAAGAAATCACAAGAGATTGACACATATACAAAAACAATACACTGTCCAGTGGTAAAAACGGATGGTGGGGCCACCGAAACTGTGTTATCTCCCCTGGTTGGCGGCTGACGAGTTCAGGGTATCGCACATGCTTTCACAAGTTATATGTAGAGAATATGTATATATATGTGTGTGTGTGTGTGTGTGTGTGCATAGAGATAGATAGATAGATAGATAGATAGAGAGAGAGAGAGGGGAAGAGAGAGATAAAAATTGGCAAAACATTAGAAAGTAGAGTGCGGTGAGTAGAAAATGAGAAAAGAGAAAGACATATAATGAAATCAGAGACTGAATGATAGAGAGTGAGTGAGAGAGAGAGAGAGAGAGAGTTGGACAGAGCACGATAGAAGGTGAAGCAATATTTTAATGCAATGAAAGAAAGGATATTAAACAATTAGGTTTAATTGAGGGGAAGTGATCATACAAAATGATAGACAAACGGATGAAGATGAGAGGGACGAATCTGACCTGAGGGCGAAGGAAAGATGAGGTAGAAATGAAGACGAAGAGCAAAGGAAATGCCGAAAGGAAGATTAGAAGACAAAGAATGAAAATTAAGAAAATAGGTGAAAAAGAGATAGAAGATAAAATTAGAATAAGAAATAACGAAATTTAGAGTAGTGATGAGTGATCATGGCATCTTTAATAATTGATGATAAAAACAAAACAAAGTTTGAAGAAGGAAGAGAGAGAGAGAGAGAGAGAGAGAAAATAAGAGAGAAAGAGTGAGAGAGGGTGATAAATAGAATATAAATTATTCAAGACACACTGAAAATGTCTTAATGTTGTGAGAGTGTAAATCTTCAAGCACCCAAATTATCCTCGAAATTATTGTAGAAGCAATTTTATATTTGACCATTGTTGGATAAGTGAAGTAAGACTACTCTCACTATTACTATGATGTCACTTTCTGCCGATTCTTGTCTACTGGGGACCAGAGTAAATGAGTTACATCACTAGTAAGAGTAACAACATTCTTTGATATTATTTAATAATTTGTTCAGAATATTTTTTTAATAAATTGTAAAAATAGAACATTGTAAGCATAATGATGATTCTTCAGCCTAGTAATTCAGATAATAATAAAAAGGTCAGAAAGATCACTGTCCGAAAGTATCAAGGTCAATATATTGCTAATCCGAATAATTAATTGAATAGCGGCAATAATTCTCTTTAGATCGTCAAACAACGCAAGAAAATCCCCCGTTTGAACCCTGTTAATCGAAACTAAAGATATAAGTTTCTCGTCAGAAGGATTCGTCCAGTGATCCAAACGCGTGGAAAGCTAGGAAGCTTACTAATCGAAATGTCGTAATTGAACTATCAAAAGGTGGGAAATATTATTACAAATAATGCTCGGAATATTAGGTTCCTTTTCAGACTATTAGACATTACTAATGCAAACAGACATAAATAGTCCTAATCGTTCAGTGAATAATAGCAATTACAATAATTAATTACAAAGCACAAGACATGAGTACGGAAGTGAATAAATGAAACAAAAAAGGATATTAATTTGAATAATACAAACAAATAAAGACATTAATTGTCGAACCTTAGATAACGATTGTATTGTAGTAATTGAAACAACAAAAATAAGGATACTAGTCAGAAAATTTATAGAATATTGGGAATATATAATTTTCAGTATGAAGACAATGAAGAAGCCTAAAAATGATTCAACCAAAAAAGAAAAGATAAGAACAAGAAAGATGTAGATAACAGTTTTGATAATTTATGGAAAAAATCCTGGTTCTGATCCACCAACCTAAGTTCGAACTATTCATCAAATAATATTCAATTCATCGCAAAAATTCAGAAAATCTCTCGGACATTCAGGCCAGTAAATGTTGTTTAATACTGTTTATTATAAACAGAGCATTTACTTAAATATTTGTATCTATAAAAATAATATATAAACATAAAAATGTCTTAAAATAATTGTCGGACTTTGTCAATTTCATAATGTGTGACGTCATATATATATTATATATATATATATATATATACATACATACATACATACATATATATATATATATATATATATTACAGAAATGTATTGCTGGTAATTTTTACTATGAAATAATATTTTTACTATAAAAATCTATTTTTATACTTTTATAGTGTTTTGACCCCCATTTGGCGGGTTAACTATTTGCCCAAATTTGGGATCCTCACAGATGCTCTGGGTCAGGGTGGACCTGGGAACAACAGCAATTAAGAGGTGGTTTCACGTTCCTCAAAACCCCCTGATCAGATCACATGTTGCCGAATGTAATTTATCGTCATACCCAGAACTCGCAGAATTGAGGCAATGGAAAGAAATGAAACTATTTAACTATACTGTTCAAAACTGATTTAACACTTTTAAGTTGGTGACTTCTTCATTAATTTGAAATAAAGGCAAAATTCAGCCAACAATCAATTATAAACTTTCATCAGAGCTAATATAATCGAAAGATACCATGTGCAGATTTTTAACAAGTTGTTCTTGCGTCTCTACAAAAAATCATCATCACAACGATCTCAGTTACATTAAGTTTGTATTCGCAATTCGCCCATGAGGCTGATCTCGAAGGAGATCAAAAGTACTTGAGTTAACTAGAACTACGGCGCCTGCCTTGATGAATTTCAACTTAATATCAAGAACCTAATTAGAGAACTAGAAATGATTATTCTAAATAGAAATAATATGTGCATATTATTCAATAAAATATGCTTGAATGAAGATATGCTGCCTATATATATATATATATATATATATATGTATGGTCTGAAGATTGCATTTATGTATGAAACAGACTGTCGCTGCTCATGGCTGATATCAGTTTCCACTTTTATATTTACATATGCTCTATGTCTGAGCACTTTTACTAAAAATATACCATACCCTAAAACTATATATATATATATATATATATATATATATATATATATATATATATATATATATATATATGAAACGGATTAAGTCCGACAATTATTTAATATATTTTATGTTTATATATAATTAAATGCTCTGTTTCTTTTAATTAAACTGTATTAATTACATTTGCCAGTCTGAATGTTCAAGAAATTTCATAGAAAATATGTGTTCCCCAACACGAATCGGACTTGTGTCCTATACGGAGCCATCACTTGATCTGACATGCTTTACTACTTAGCTGTAGAGAAGCGTCTATTTAGCAAAGTCGTCCAAATTAACGTTTTTAAACAACAAATCTCCTGAGCAGATACGATCATCCGGGAAAGATAGTCTCTATAGCTAAGTGGTATAGAATAATTTTAGGGGAAAGATGTATGACAAAGCGAAAAGGTTTTCGTGCGATGCGTTTTGTCCTTTAGTGCTTCATCGGACTAAGTTTATGTTAACGATGATGCGATTACGCAAGTGCAAGAACGAAAGACAGAGGCTGAGAATTTAAAATATAAATTTTTTTTTTTTTTAAGATTTTGGGTATGTATACTAGCCGATATTATTTAGATCATTTTTATTTTTCCAACACTTTTGTTATTAAATACTCCACATTGTGGGATATTTAACAATGAGACTTACCCACAATTTTGATTAAAAAACATACTACTCTAATTAAAAGAAGAAACAATTTACTAAGCCTAAAACTTTTACAAAGTGCTTTAATCGCTAGATCATCCACTGTAAATTAACGTTGAGTTTATTACAACATTTCACCTTTTTGGTAGATTTTCTATTGTCACAATGTGGGATATTTAATAACAAAGTATATGCATATATATATATATATATATATATATTGGAAACATTTATAGAGACATACGTAAATTATGTACGTATTGAAAACAACCAATCTGATGCCACGTTTTCTCATCCTTTCTATGGCTCTATAAGTACGTATCCTGACACATTATTAGCAGAAATTTTATCAGAAGTTTTCATTTTATAATATTTGATCTGTGTGATTAACGCAAAGATGTTGAATTAAGTACATTAAGTGCATTAACAAGTTAAGTTATTCTACTGAATATATATATATATATATATGTATATATATATATTTGTTGTGCAAAATATGTTTTTCAGCATTAAGTTACGAACGTATATATATATATATATATATATATATATATATATATATATATATATATATGTGTGTGTGTGCGTGCGTGTGTGCGTCTTTGTGTGCGTGCGTGTGTGTGTACGTGTTTGTGTATGTATCTGGTAGGAGCTGACACAATAATGAAATACCTAGTGAGGGTTTGAAATGACTACGTTGACGATAGTCTTCGATAGTGCCTGGTTAATTATTTCTCCATACTCTTTCAGTAGAGGAGTAAGATAAGAAAATGAGAAAGTTGGGTTGATGGAAAAAGAAGAGAAGAAAGACAAACAGAGAGGGTGAGAGAGAGAGAGAGAAAGAGAGAGAGAAAGAGAGAGAGACACGAGTAAAAGAGAGAAAGTGGAGGATAAAGAAAAATAAAGAAAGAACATTTAAGAAGTGGTGGTGGTCGAAAAACAAAATGAATCTGATCAGCGTTTTAAGGAACATGAGCACGAACAAATCGGAAATGGCGGCAGGTCCCGATGGTGGAATTCAGTTCGCTAACCGACCGTCTGTTCTTCGTTCAACCACTCCAACCACCCTCTCTTATAGGCACTGTCCAACTAAAGCATCGTATAACAAGGTCCTCCAGGATTACGAATTAGAGTGGGTTCCCGCCAGACACGCATTGTAGACAGAGGAAAGAGAAATGGAAAGGAGTAGCCGTATTGTGCTAAGGAGAATGTATGTTTGTGTGTGTGTGTGTCAGAGAAGAAGAAAGTGCGTATGGGTTGGATTGCATTGCCTTAGAGTATAATTTTTTTTCGTAGGTGAGTGGAGATGAGGTGGGACGTGCAGAAAATAGAGCAGGATGTCGGTGCTGGAGGGTACAGAATGTGACCTGTTGGGAAAAAAAGGAAGGGACATAAAAAAAAAGGTAAACTAGGGAATCGAAGGAGCAATGAGGAAGTGAGACGTATATAATAAAATTCACTAAAACAAGACAAGAATTAAGAAAGAGTCGAAGTGGGGAGAGGCAACAATGAGAAAGAAAGAAAAGGAGGATATATATATATATATATATATATATATATATATATATATATATGTATGTATATATTATATACAAGAGTAGAACAATAACTTTGTAGACGGACCCGTAATCATTAGCTGAAGTTTAATCTAAAATTTTCGTTATATAATGTTTGATCTGCGTCACAACTGAATTAAGTACATTGGCAGTGAAAGTGATTATTTTGAAAAATAAATATTTGTTTGTAAAAAGCAAAGATACATCAATAGTTCTGTAGCCTAATGATGGCAAAAAGATTTTATAAAATAAATATTTATTTTTCAATAATATCTTACTTACTTTGTCAACGCGCGAAATACACTCATCTATGTGAAGTTGACCCTAATTATTTTTATTCATACTATTACTCAATTGAAAATCCGAAAAAAGTATCCATTTCATATATGTTCAGGATATACGCACGCACGTATATATATATTAACAGGGATACGAGTAATTGCCTGAGGAAAACAACGTAATTAAATGTTCTTTAATATATTTCTTCTTACACAACACAGCAAGTGAAACATTTTTTCCGTAATTAACCACATATAATACGCATTTTTTTCTAAAAAATAATTAGCAAAATCAGGAGTGCGTATTATGCACAGCTACAAAAAAATCTTTAAAAAATTGCCGTTTCATCGGTCGATTTCAGTTGCGAAATGACTACTCACCACAAACATATGACAATTTGACACTAACATTCGGCGATTACGACCCCATAAGGATGTCAAATATAATCATATGTACCTAACAATACTTACAAATGTAAAATAAAATAAGAATTATCATAAAACTAAATTAGAATAATGTTATTCTATGTTAAAACCATTTTTTAATAAGAGTAGAAAACGCTGAACGTAATGAAATACAATTTATAAGGTTTGATTACCAAACAAGGTGTGCGTATTATGCATGCAATTTTACCACACTTTCAGCACAATTGGGGTGCGTATTATGGATGAAGGCTTATTATACATGGGGAATTACGCTATTTATAATTTCTACATATGAAAAATTATCTGATCTTGAGAGATTGTCATTTTGTTTTGTTGATGGTCATGACAAAGCATAGCTTCGCTAGAAAATTAAATGGTTTGAATTCAAAGGACAAATCTTTTGAAAGTATAGGAACTAGGAATTAATAAATCCTACTTTTGCCACTAGTTAACTCGATGGTAAGTGTGAGAAACTGCTTTATATCTAAACGAGTCATATTATACAAATTTGGAGGGTCAAGGTTTCTGTGAAACATGATGGGCGCTCTTTTAGTTGAAACCTGCAGGGCGGAATTCTTGTTACTCACGAAAATTGAAAAACTCAGTTGGATTTGGAACGGCCTATAAATTGTCAGAAACTGTTAGCTGATCCTCCTATGGAAGTTATCGCAATCGTTTTGAGTTTATTTATCCAATTTTTTTAGCAAGAATTTGAGAAGAAGAGTGAGGTAATGCGTTTCTTATGAAGTTCAAAAAGGTTTTTGGCCTCAGAAATTAAAGAGTGGCTAAGGTTAAATTCGAAAACAATTTCGAACACCGAGATAATCGGAGGTCATTCGAGGCAGAATTAGTTTATGGACTTTATGATCTGTATTGCAGCCAAATGATTCTATTCTTGGATTTTAAGTCGGAGTGTTTTGGATCGAAAATATGGTAAAATGGACCAACACATTTCATCATAAGCAAAGAGAAAAATTGTCTAGCAGACATTGTAAACCAACTTTCTTAGTAGCAGACCTAGAAATCGATTTAATATAATCTTTCCATTTCATGAAAACATTAGCCCGAGAAGGCCCAAAATGTCACTTTCCTGCAGGTTATCATCAGTCATGCTGATGGAAAGTAAAAAAGGTTCAAACAGTTAATAGAAAACAGTTTCGTTTTGGAAGCATTAAAATTATGAATGAAAAAAGTTGCATTAGTTAGCAACAGAATGTATGTCATCTTTTTAGATTAGCTGCCAATTTTACCTTATCGAACCGATCAGATTCTAGTATTAAGTACTTATTATTAAGGCTGGAGTAAATAGTTGTGTCACAAACATAGATGTTGAGTTGAGAACTGATGACATCGGGAAGGTCGTTGATGAAAATTAGGAACAGCATAGGAACAAGAATAGAGCCCTGGGGGATGCCTGTATATATATATATATATATATATATATATATATATATATATATGTAAGCAAATATATGGATATAGATCCGACAGTATGAAGAAAAATATACGGAAAAAACAAACAAAAATCCTTATATGCAATTATGCTGTTTTAATGTTAATATAATATATCCGACGTTGACATTATATTAACATTAAAACAGCATAATTGCATATAAGGATTTTTGTTTGTTTTTTCCGTATATTTTTCTTCATATATATATATATATATATATATATATATATATATATATCAGACCCAAATTATTCAGATCCGGGCAAAATTGTAAGAAAATTTTAATTAAAAGCTTATTTAAAAAAAAATTAAACTGACATATAAAAAGAAACATGTGCAAGAAATAATATATTAATAATATACAGAAAAACTATTTTATTAAAGTATTTGCAATTTGATCAGAAAATTATTCAGTTCTAATTCTCAAAATATACTATTATATGTACTTAATATTACAAGTTATTATCATATTAGTCTTTGAAAATTCCATAACTTGTAAAGATTTTAGCATAGTGTTTTCTTTATAGTGTAAATATAATGTTAAACTGAAACATCATTTGTGTACAGAAGCCGAAATGAATCTATATTTTTTATTAACTGCATAATGTATTCCGTGAGTTTTTCTTGGTTTTATCAGTTACAGAAAAACAAAACTTTGAAAAATTCATGTTATTGTGTATTTGTAGTATGATCAATGGTTATTAGAAGACTCTTTAGGCCTACTGTAAAAAAATAAGCTTATAATTCCGCTAGGAGGGTTTTCAGATCTTATAAATTATTCAATTAATATAGTTCGTATGAGTCCCACGTCACTGGCAATGTCTTCCTTCCGAATTTTCAATGCGCATAATAATAATAATAATAATAATAATAATAATAATAATAATGATGAATTCACAAAGCAGAATATCAGCCATAAATACTTTGGTTGTCCCTGTGGTGCAATACACTTTCAAAATCCTTAAGTGAACCATAGCTGACATTAAGCGAATAGATGTCAAAACGAGAAAGTTTCTCGTTTGCAACTGCATGCATCAACCTAAGACTGATGTTGATTGTCTATATGCGTCTAGATCCGAAGCAGGTATAGGAGGATTACTTCAACTAGAACTGTCTTACAAAATAACAAATATCGGGCTTCAAAGAAACACGGAAAGTACAGGAGACTTGATGATGTGTTAAAGAACATGAAAGAAAAGGAAAAGCAAGCCAACAAATTAAAAAGATTTTTGCACATTTTTCAAAATCTGACCAAATATCTAAACATTTTTGAAAATTCTTCTTGGTTGGGATGAGACCTTTTCATCCCTATTTTCGTATATTTCTGTGTGTGAGTTTGTGTGAATGTGTGCGTGTGTGCACACGTTAATATTTTAATATTTATTAATTTTTTAACTTAATACGGTACGAAGCCAGTTGAAAGTCAAAACACTTATACTTTTATGCTATACTGTTCTCAGTAGAAAGAACCTTGCTATTATTTGTAATTTTCGTATTAACTGGATTGACGTTTTATATCAGATACTCAACTATACAAAGACTCAGAAGGTCCCTTTTTTCAGCAGAATATCTTGTGAAGATTAAGGAAAGGTGTTCCTACTAACTACACAGAAAATTGGCGAATTACATCCAAATTCCAATTGAGTCAGTTTGTTTTCATTTAGCACCAATACTCTTGAGAAAACGCATGTATCCACATCCTTTTCCCGCCAGTTATGGCTACATAGCAGTTATTTTGGTTATCTTGCCTTGATTGGTAACCAATATTGAAGAAGAATGATTCTGAACTAAAAACCGTGGATAATGCAAAGTTAAATTATTCCAATATCTTAGAACAATCATGGCAATACACAGTATAATATTAAATTAAGGAAGATGTAGAGGGCCATAATCATTTACATTCTTTATGGATATGACATTTAAGGAGAGGGGAAGATTCTGTATGGATCGTGCGCATTGTACTAGCTAATTTTCTTTGAAACATGTTCGACAAAGATTGCAATACAACAAGTATCCATTTGTATGCGTATATATGTATGCTTATATTTATGTTTACGTATGTGCATATGCGGCAGTGTGTGTATGTAGTTTACATTCTTAAATTAAACACAGGCGCGCGTAAAAATATACACATAAAGCAAACAAACAAAAAATCAATTAAAATCAAACAAGAATTTCGGCGCCGAACTAAAATGCAATTATGTGTATGTATGTATGTATGTATGTATGTATGTATAAACGCTGACAAATAAAAAGTTTGACAAAATATAGATGAAATAAATGCCTTTATATAAACAAAGAATTATATAGTTACGTCAAATGGAGACAATGAGCAACTGGGTGCTGGGCGTGTGGAAAAAATCTGTGTTATGTGGTAGGTGTCGGGTAGTAAAACTCAATGGGTAGAAGGGTGCATGGTGTTGGGTTTAAAGCCCAGTATGCCAACAAGTTCATACCTTCGAAGTGGTCCACATTAAAATAGAAATTACCCTGTGGACGTCATAAATACACAAATGCACTCAAACACCAGAAAAGAAATAGTCAACGTGACTTAAATGTCCGACAAGAGGACTGTAGCTTGAAAGGCCTAAAGTATCTTTCTTAAAGATGATGAGTTTAAAAAGTTACCTCATATTCAATAGAGAAAAAACAATCGGTTTTATAAAAAGTTTGCAGTTTCCTTTTTGTTGAGTAAACATATTTTCAAAAGTTTATTATCATTGACAATTTTTATTTATGTTGTCTGTAATTATTAATCAATGATACCTGAGAGAGTAATTTGATGAGATATATTTGTATATGTACGTTGGCAATGGGAAAAAATATTGCTATTATCTCAGGTAAATGTTTCGAAATATGAAATTATGCAAATAGCATAATTTCATATTTCGAAACATTTACCTTGATTTTATATTTATCTGATTTCATATTTTGAAAACGTTATTCTAAAGTGTTGCTAGTAGCATATAACCCAGTTCTACTTGCCGCATAATTGGGTCATGTATGACTAAACCTGTTCCCTCACCAGGTTTTTCTGGTGGGATGGGTGGCTTGACACCCAGCAGGATTAAAACAAGATAAATATTTCGAAATATGAAATTATGTAAATAACATGAAGTAACAGCAATCCATAATTTTATCCTGGCCAAAGTCAGTTTACTTTCCTATCACCGAAATGTAGCTTTCCTGTGCCTTTTCTATAAATACTTTCGTGGTAATTGTTCTGATGAACTTTCCTCTTTAGTACAAATTGTACATACAGGAACTAGTTAGGACTACATACAGACTTTGAAGTATTATGGTGATTGTAGTAAGAACGGTAAGTAAGAATGTATTGTTTTGGTATAAGGAATACTGTGGTATATTTGGGTCTGTAATCATGGCTAATTAAAAAAAGACAGATTGAAGTCCAGGTTTCCCCTATGCCCACTTTTGACCTTGTGCCACATTTTTGTATGATTTAAAATAAATATTTCATCTTTTGTACCTTGATTTTATAAATCTACGCACATTACTAGATTGACAACAAGAATGTTGATATTCTGTGCTAATTAGTAGAATATTCCTTTTCTCGCACTTCTCGATTGTGTAAATCTCTTCCAGCTTCTTGCTTCCCAGTCAAATTTGATCCTCAAGATTTAAATGCAATGTCGTTATCTTCTGTATTCTTAATTCCTATTCTTTTACTGTTCTATTTCCTTAATAATGTTTCCCTCATATTCACTAACACACAGTAACCTACTTCCATCTTAGTGGCTTTACTGCATGGAGTGAAATGATTACAAAAATAATTCATAGGCGGAGGGATTTCTAGACTGACCAGGGAGGAGGATACCACCGATTGAATCAATGTTCGTGACCAAAGCGAGTCTACAGGACATTGGCTGTGGAGTTTTATTTGTTCAAGACATGCTACGCATGAATAATTACCCCTCCAGATTTCAACCCAGATATGTGAAGGGAACTGGTCATGTGATCAACTGCACAGTGACCCTGTGACTACATTTAGCCATGGGGCTGACGATAATACACATATCACATTAACCTGGTTATATTTACAAAACATTACTTTAACTATTGTCTGAATTTATTTTAGCCGAAGTTGTCACTGGGCTTTGCAACATTATAACGAATTTCATTATTATTAGTTTTTGTTTATTATCACAATTTATTCTACTATATTTTTCCTGATTCATCCATAAAGGTCAAGTTATTGCAACACAAACGCAGTGTTAAAAAATAAAATGATTTTTAATTTGAGTTTATATTTATTCTGATATCGTATTTATTTATATTTAACTTAGCTCAGACAAATTTTCTATTATATTGTTTTGAAGATATCGAAATCGTAGAGTGATGATAAATTTGTCATGAAATGAAATAAATAAAAATAAAATAGAAAAGAAGAGAAAATGAATCTAAAATACCCCAATATCTAAACATTTCAGACAATATCATATTAGTCTTTTTAAATAGTGATTCTCATTTTATACTTCAAAGCATTTATTTGATTTTCGCCTGGTCTCATATGTCAAACAGGTATTTTGGCCTTATTTTCATATTACGGTACCATTAGTCATTAGTAAGCATACAAGTAAATTTTTATTATTTAAAATAATGAACTATTTTGTGATATCACATGTTAGTGATGCTGCAATACTCAATAATTTTCCTGGCTACATGTTCTAAAATTAACTTTTGTTCTATTCGTTTATGTCTCTTCTTAATAAAAAAATAATTTGAATGTTTAATGGCCCATACTTTATCTAAAAAATTAAATTGTTACGTATAATCTTCTTGCATAAGTTTAAACTTGGCTAAGATAACAGTCAGAATATTGGTAACATTTATCAAGCAAAACAGAGAATGCGAATCTAGTTTCCAATAATTATATCGTAAAGACTTAAATGACTTGTCGTTCGTCAAGATTTGTAGATTTAAATGGCTTCTATTTTAATTGATAAAGTCAAATGCTATATGTGATTCACGCTTGGGCGTTCATATCTCTTGATTCTTGGCTGACAGGACAAAAAAATCTACAGTAGGTTGCCGTTTATTTCTACGGTAGACTGGTTGTGAACCAATGCTATAGAACCCAGTTTTCCAAGCTACTCAACTCATAACTGGGAGCAAGGAAGAAGAGATAGATTCATACCTTTCCCAATAGTATTTGCACGTAAGTAAATGTAACGAACCCGACTGGAATTCGAACTCAGATCTCCGATTTCTCATCCCGAGCTGTTATTCATTACATCCATAGTACATACATTTAATTGACACAGTTACTTATAACTAGAATATCGGATGTTACATTCATTACACAAATTGGCTTTAAAAATGAACATAAGACAGAAAAATAGATCTGAAATTGATCATCAGATACAGAGTTTACCAGTTCTTTTACTGTTTAGTATCACGTACAGCCATTTTTCTGGGTAGTGGGAAAAATTATGGTTTAACCGTCAAGCAGCTAAAAGCTTAATCACAGATGTCACGGCACTATAAACTACCACAGAAAGAGGAGTACAATTTTTTGAAAACAAGACATCTGTTGTTAGTTCTTATATTAATGTTTACAAAATTTACAGCAATCATATCTGGTTCTAACTTTTGTGTCACCTTGTATATTTGACCAGATTTTTGATGTATGAGCACGTGTCATATATTTTTATGATTTGTATCTAGCTGTGTTTTATATATAAATACGCGTTGAAGAAAAATAAATTTACTTAATTTTTAGAATAGTTTCATTATACTGTCTACTCTAAAATATGTTTTTAGGATGGGAAACATTAGGAATAAACAGTAGTGATTTTCTGGACATAAATATATTTACTATACTAGAGAACATAAGTTTGTTGTTCTACATTATTTGATTGGCTTCAACCAGGACTGGCAGTGGAGGTAACAACATTTGCTGTCGTTTTGTGAGAAGATAGCGTAGCTACGTGAGATATATTCTTCTTCATGAATAATGAATAATGAGACTTGCATGTTAGGCATGAGTGATTCATTCAAGATATGTTGCGATTGAATACGTTGCAGTGAAAGAAGATTTATGTCTTTCTTAAGGTTACTATTGCAAACAAATTAAGCATTTTTTACGAAACGGGAAAATTTCGTTAAAAAAGAAGAGTGTTGAGTTGTAATATAACATCGATCTTCAAATATGGCAGTGAATCCTGGATAATTTCTTCACAGCTGAAGAGGAGACTTGAAGCGATAAAGAGGTGGTCCTGCAGACATATCATGTGAGCAATGAGAAAGTTTTAAAGAAAATGGAAGTAAAAAGAGTACCTATACTTAAATAAGAAAGAAATAGAAGAAAGAAAATAAAGAAAAAGAGCTTGATATATTAAATGTAAGAAATGCAGAAGGAAACCACGAGTAAACAAGTTAATGGATTTGTGTAAATGGGTGACAAAAGAGGGAGTGGAATGTATTATAAAAATATAAACATTGCTAAGAGTTGCAAAATATAAGAAGTTATCTAGAACCATGATCACCCACATCCTGAACGGACATAAATGAAGTCAAAATTCGAACTCTGTTCATCGGTATTGTTTACTCTACTTGTAATTATTATATCATCCCTCAATTGAAATAGACATGAATGCAGGTGTAATTACAAAATACATGAATTAATGCTTAGAAAGACTCTTTTTTTTCAAATTTAATTACTCCCATTATTTTTTTGCTAACATTTAGATAATTTGATAATTAAATCCTGTCAAATCTTTCTTAGTATAGAAGTACTCCAGGAGATTTTTGCCATCTTTCAGGGAAATTAAGGAAGAAATTCTCTAAATAAAATAATAAATGGTCACCAAACTGTGCAATATCTAGTAAATATGACTGATAAGTGGAAATTTACCAGTTGTAACACTTTTTGCCATGGATTTCCAAATAAACTTGTAGTTATTATTAGATATTACATTGTTGATATTTGGTTAATAGGTCTAACTGAGAATAATACTCGTTCTAATCAAACATTTGATACTCCAGAATAAGCTCATCGCAGAGGACATCATTCCAATCCTACCTTTGACAAACTTCACAATTTAAATTGTTTGATCCCAAACCTTCCCCAGTGGAGTTGGATTTCTTTTTTAGGACAATATATGATGATGGTGCATACAATGAATGCATTTCATACTGATCGCTTATTCACACAAATTTGAAATCCAAATTTTGTCCCGACATACCTGTTACTCCATCTGTACAGTATACACAGATATTATTCCACGAAAGATTTTGTTTCACATAAAGATGGAACCTTTTCTATAATACCAGTGGCTTTGTTAGCTGTTTCAAGAGCAGAACAAAACAGAAACTCATCTTTAAATGAACCTGAGTGAACATACTTTACCAGAACCAGCAACTGGGAATATGATGCCACATAAATCGATTCATCAAGCTGAATTGAAAATAAGCCAATTGCTGCAGACTTGATCTCCTGCACTGTTTGATCTTTGGTATCAATGGCCATATCACTGATCCTCCTTTGAATAATATTTTTCGATAGTGAAATATTTGAAAGTTTTTATCTCTAATTCATTTCCAAACACAATTGCCACCATTTTGAGAGCGCGGGGTTTGATCAGATTCCGAAATTGTATATGTTTTTTTTGCCTGATTTTCTATATCCAGTGCTATGACATAAGAAGCTTCACTAACTTTTTGGTTCGGTTCTTGGAATGAACCTCTTGAATCCAAACTCATCTATTTGAGAGTCTTTCTCTGACGTTCAAAAAAGCTTTTGTTCTTGTCTTTGTGTTAAAGATGAACTTACTGCAAATTTTGTTTCAACTTTGTCGGTTTCAAAGAATCATTTGACGAAGCTTTTCAACAAAATACTGAGGCCTTTCTTCTCCATTGATAATGATAGATGTAAATCCATATCGAATATAAAAATAATTTTACTTTCTTTTCCTGATACTCATAAAGAGCTCCAAAATATGTAAAACAAAACAAAAACAATAAAAAGATTCCCACCTTGAAACCCTGAAATCCCCCCCCATCACTGGGAAGAATTTCCCCTGGTTCAGAACGCCTACATTGCTGTTTAAATTTCGTTAAGCTTAAGTAGCGAATAACAGTATTTATTTTAATTTCGCTTAACTTTATGAGAATCACGCATCGTAGCAACGATGATAACCCAAACTGTTGCAAATGATTTTCACAGTTTGATTTAGATATTTTTTCTCTCTGTCTTTATAACACACAAGTGTATAAATATTGCTATATGAAATGATGGAAACTATATTGTACAGTTTGTTTGTTTTTTTACACAAGATTAAAACACGAGCGACAATTAAGAAGCTTGTAATTCAATCTCGAGTGCGGAGTTAGTGAAGACTGATGACAAACTTTTCGTTGTAAAGTTATTCATAAATACCAGGGTTTGATCTCACGGTTTTAGCATTTATATTTGTGCAGCAAGATGTTTTTTGAAGCTAGTTCCATCTTCTTGTGTCAAAATAATAAACAAGGACAGTTCAAGATGAGAACTTCAAATTGGAGGCGTGGAAAATCAAGCAAATACGGAATTTTAATTATTTCGAAAATGTTTTAACAGATGACTGAAAATGTGATACCGAAATCCGAAGGTGCATTGCAATAGCAAAATGCCTTCTAAAAGCTAAGCAAAGTATTAAGAAACAAGAACATTTATTTAAAAACAAAGGAAAGAATGTTGAATTGCTATGTAACGTCAATATTCCTATATGGCAGTGAATAAGGGGCAATGGTTGACTTCATACAGCAGATAAGTGGTTTTACAGGATAATACTGACAGTACCATGGACGGAATATATGAGTAACAAAGAAATTTTAAGGAGAAATAGAAACATAAAGGTTCCTCATGTTTAGAATCAGAAAGAGCCAATAAAAATTTCTAGGACACATAGTAAAGAAAGAGGGCTTGGAGAATTTAACACTCACAGTACATATTGAAGGCAAGAAGAAGAGAGGGAAACAGCGGGTAAATGGATGATAGAACAAGGAGTGGGAGGGATAGTTAAAATAAAAAATTATTATTAAGTGCTACAAAGAAAATGATGTGAAGAGCTACAATCGTTCATATCCTAAAAGGACACAGCGCATAGAAGAAGAAGAAGAAGAAGAAGAAGCAACAGTAGCGTTTAAGTAACCCTAAAGATACCTGATACATTTCTGAACTTCTGATCATTTATAGAAAATAGGTCCCTCTCAAAATTTGAATTTTTAAAGTTCTTTCTCACGTTTAACGTTAATTCATTTTAATCGTTTATTATACATATGTAAAACTTTCATTGTTATTTTTAAATTCAAGTCACTGCAAAAATAACGTGTATAAAATTATGTGTAGATTGAACGTTGACTTTTTTTTTTATCAAGAATTGATTAATTTATATAATCTAATCAGCGTTTCGTGTAAAAGCTTCGGTTCAGACGAGGCTTCTTCAGTTCGTAATGATGATACATTTGGAGTAACAAAAATATGGAGAGAAATTTCATCCCAAATTAAATTTTTATTAAATTATTGTCGGAAAATCACTGATATGTTCAAATACGCTCATCTTTGTTATTTCTCTCAATTAATGTTAAAGAAAGTGTTTTTTTAAACTTTACTCATTGCCAGCAATTCACAAATGATTCCTTATAATCTTTTCGAAATCGTAGCTCCAATCTTGTTATATTTATAATTACAGTATTTTTTTAACTTTCTAATTCTATCAGTTTTCAGGTGAGACTTTATAATAATTCCAAAAGTTATTCGAACTCACATCCACATCCTTGTTGATTTCAACACTAAATTTCATCCGATGTATTCCGAGATGAGTCATTGTCTTTATTCCAAAATTTATTAATCTTATATCCTCATCATTGTTGTTTTTATCAATACATTTCAGCATATCAATTCTTTGGTCTTCCTCATATTTTCTAAAATTCTGATATGTGTCATTGTCTTTATTCCTAAAGTTATTCAGATTAGTATCCCCATAATTGTTGTTTTTAATACTATATTTCAGACGTTGTATTCTGTAGCCTTTTTCATATTGTCTAAAAATCTGAAATGAGTCATTGTCTTTATTCCACAAGTTATTTATTCTAGGATCCTCATCATTGTTTTTTTTATCACTACCTTTTAACTGATCTATTCTTTGGCCTTCCCTCTTATTGTTTAAAATTTTGAGATTGTGTCATTGTCAATATTCGACAAGTTATTTAATCTAACATCCTCACCGTTGTTGTTTTTATCACTACATTTAATTTCAGTTGATCTATTCTTTAGTATTCTTCATATCGTCTAAAATTCTGAAATGAGCCGTGGGAATCAAATCAATCAACCGTTGGATAAACTGTTTTATTTCAGAGAATTACCCACTGTAGTATACTCATATAACTTCACATCACTTTCGTTTCTAAACATGAGAAATTGCCAGAAAGTCAGAGAAGCGATAAATTCTTTATATTTAATAGTGAATTTTACGTTGGATCTTTTAATGATTAATGTAATATATCCGTTATTTGACGTTTCTGTTGATTTTAATTATTAACCATACCGATTTGTCTAACTCACCTCTTGACATATTTAAAGGATATAACTTATTTCTTGCCAAACGGAATGATATACATTTCCTTGCTATGGCTAGTAAACTGATTTTTATTTCCCCCACCCCAGGCGGAAGTTCTTCATGACCTCAAATGAAACTTAGCGTTTTCTCATTGATTATTTATAAACTCATAATAGTTATATATTTGGTGGCTCTCACTGGAGATCAAGTGACAGCAAATTTCGTCAATATTTAAAAACGTTCTGCTATATTCTCCCTGATTTTAATAATGCTCTCATCTAGATAAATTCAGTTCTTCATAAATTTTTTATGTTTTACTAATTTTTTTTCATGGATTTTTGAGACTGAGTTTGCCAAAAAACGATGCCGAGTATAGTAACCTCGATCTTCCAAGTTTTTATTGTAAGATATTTTTTCAGTTTTCCATTTTCTTTTTTAGATTTCCTTGTCTGGTCTGCTGAAATAGCGAAAACTCTTTTGTATATGGACTATCATTACTGTCTTGGCTTGGAGTGAGTACCTGGGTTGCATTTTAGAGTGTTCAAATAGCGTCCAAAAGCATCTCAGAGTCCTTGTGGGTGAGGAATTATTTTCCAACCTCCAACCTTTCTCTCACAGGCGGGATGAGGAGAGTCTCTCGCTACTCTAATGCTACTTCCAATGAAAGTGCTCGGACGAACTACATTCCTTGGTTCCGACCCCCATGACACTTACATTGTTCAAAACCCCTACTTTCCCTGTTTAATACATCGGTGAGAAGTAACTTCCACCCTGACAGCTTTTTCCCGCAAACCACTGCTCTGAGGAAGCGACTCCAAAGAGGATGTTTCTCCGATCACTTCAATCTTAACCTTTTCAAATCTAGAGTAAAATTTTATCTTCCCCTCTTATGTGTACAAACTACTTCTTAACGCAATTCTTTACCTCGAGTGGTTCCCAGGCCTTGAACAGAATGATCCTTACTTTTAAAAAAATAATTATTTAATTCTTTAGAACAACAACTGGATGGTGTAGCTAATTTCACAGCTTACAAAGGTTCAGAGTTCTTTCCATGTCTATTTTATATTCCTTCAAAGCCAATTTGCTGTATTCTCATCAGTTTTTCATTCATTACTTTATTCAGCGCAAATGAACCTCGATGTCGTTTAATGGTTAGCGAGCTTGACTCACTAGAACAATTACGACTGACTACTGAGTTAGATCTTCACTGGGTGTCCCATACTTTCGGCCTTGCGCCACATCTAAGCTACGCTTAGAAAATAACCATCACTTTTTCATCACAGGCGGTATTTACTATCGTGCTCTATCACTTCTTCTGGTGGTGCTGTTGTTGTTTTGATTAACATACACAGATGCAAGAATTACTTGTTTCAAATCAGCTCTCAAATCTTGAAAACTATTTATATCTGAAGGATAGTGAAAAGATGGATAAGTAACTAAACCTTGCCAAGAAGATGAAACGAAAGCGTTAATGAAAACAGGGGAAATACTGAGAAAAGTGCTGGAGTATGGTGGAGACTTACACTTAATCTCCAGTGTAAACTATAATTTATTTCCTTGTATAATCATTCAACCACCACTACTACTACTACTACTATTGCTACTACCATTGTAATATATACCCAAGTTATACCCAGGGTATAAAGACTCACCACTATAGCAGGTAATTATTTCTATAATAGTAATTACGCGTTTACTGTAGTTGTTTGAATTTAGCCATACGTTCAGAACAGTGGATACTAAAAACTATCTGAACTCAAAATATCACAGTATACATTTTGTAACAAAACAGGAATGCCAGTATGCTTGTGCATAATTTATGATAAAAAAAAACATAATAAAGATAAAGTCATGATTTTTGCGGGGAAGATTATCTCACTGTCTAATGGAAAATAAATTTATTTTTCTTATTCTAAAAAAAATATTTTCTTTGCCTTCATCAAGAAACTAACTTTGACTCTTGATTGAATCTAATTGTTGCATGTGATAATTTCTGGAGAGAGAAGTAATAATATCTAGAGGAGAGATAGAAAGAGAGAGAGAGAAAGAGAAAGAAAATGAATGGGAGAAAAAGATAGAAAGAAGAGAGAGAGTGAAAGTGAGAGAGAGTGTGAGAAAGTATGTGTGTGTGAGAGAGAGAGAAAGAATGAAAGAGAGAGAGAAAGAATGAAAGAGAGAGAGAAAGAATGAAAGAGAGAGAGAAAGAATGAAAGAGAGAGAGAAAGAATGAAAGAGAGAGAGAGAGAGAGAGCATTAATGAAAAATGTGTGAAAAGCCAACTACAAACATTTATTTTTTATATTGATGATAGGGGACAATATACTGCTTTTTGCAAAGCGTGCAGTTTTCAGAGAGTGGCTCTATCAACCAAGGATGAAAACAAGAAATAACCTTCAAAAAGAGTTTTTTATTCCTGTTTTGTATTTTATCTGTGACACCACAAGACTCGCAAAAAAAGAAGAAGCCTTATATCAGGTGCTTTTTAAACAAGCTTAACTGGGTGTGTATCTCTTCCGGAAAGAACGTATCTTAGCTAACAACTAACATTTTTTTCTTTCAATTTACGAAAATCTACTTAAATTATCAAAGTCCTGTTTATCCGGTAAATACACTTAATCCTTTCTTTGTTCTGCTAAGGAGAAGAATAATCTATGCTCTAAATAAACCTAATAAATGTGTAGGAATGTGGTGGATGGCATGATATTTTATACGGACTATGTTTCTTGTCTATTTCGTCTTGCTTATCAGTAATTATTGCGTCCGCATTGATTATACGCATGAACGTCTTTCTTTCGTTACAGCAATGTTAAAATTTATAGTTCAGCCTTTGGTGAATAATTACCTTGAGAAAATCAACCATTGCTAAGACTTCAGTCTTACAGCTGATCAAATCATGAAACAAACTTGACAGGTGGCTTACAAGATCCGCTCTTTAATAAAAAATTCTCAAACTTTTCGGCTTAAACTTCTTTTCTATTGATACAAAATGATATGTCCACTTCAACAGTGCTTGTTTTCACAGATTCCGAAAAAAATAATCTTCCCGTATTGTTTGATTTCAAAGGTTTGCTCAAGCAGTTAAATAATTTCAGAAGAAAGAGCACCCCCAGCAATATACCATGTTAATAGGATTCATTAAGCTCATACTTTTATCATAGAAGTAAAAATTGATAATTTAGCACTGAAATTTTGGGATGAGGAAGTATCATTTTAATCAAATTCATTCGGATTATTACTCCCACAGTCAGTATTTATATATTCCCAACTTTTTAGCCACTCTACCTTTCGGCGTCCGGTGTTTGTGGTATTTGTATTTTACAGACTACTAATAAAATACCTTCTCATAGATGTGGCAGTACCATAAAAGAAAATATGTATGTTAAAGAATATGACAAAACATCTTGAAATGAAAATTACAAAAATTGTGGTACCTTAAACTAATGTTTATCTATATTACGATCAAAGAAGTTACAAACAAAACATTAACAAGATAGTTAATTTTTTTTTTACATCTGTTATTCCACTTATTTAATTTACGAAATTTTGAGAAATTAATTTTTGTAAGGCTTAATGTTTATATTAGTTATAAGCAGAAGTTTTTAGAAAATTCAAATCATCATTTTTTTTGTAAAACAGGACCCTCAATTATCGAAAGTTTGCTCTGAATCGTAAAATAAAAGATTCAATACAAGACATTATTAATTAGAAAAGCTTTTAATTGTTTTAATAAATAAAATATATTATGGACACTATTGACGTGAGAAAATTTTTCGGTGAATAATGAATTTTTACAACAACTGTTTACATTTATTTTAAAATTTTAATTCGAATAATTTATAAAGTTTTAAATATTTAAAATGCTGTGTCAATGTATATCGACTAGGTGATCTTGTCATTAAGGAAAAAACTATATTTACTAATCCTAAATGGCAACATTTACTACAATCAAGCGAACTCCAGTATTTTAAAAAGAATTTTGAATTTTTATGTGTGTGTATATAAATGTGCCGATTTTTATAAATACGGGCGTCTATACACGTCATTATAGTATTTTGCTTATTGGAAACATTCAATTTAATCTATTTTTTAAAAATTAAAACTAAAATAGTAGAAATAGTAGAAAGGTTTACTAATTTTAAAAAATCATTTTAAACATTAGGTATCACAGACACACACGCACACACACACACATACGCACACATTTATTTATATATACATTTCAAAGAATCCGGCATAATTTTATTGCTTCAAACGTTATTTTTTTTTAGGAAATACCCGTATTTGAGTAGACGCTCTGTCTTATTTTAAATGGTATTTATTTTGTCTACCTGCATACACGAGAAAACTTATTAACGAAAATGTGCCCCCCCCGGCACATCGGATGTGAAAATGAACTGATATACCTTTCGAAATATCTGAACGAGTGAGTTTAAATGCAAACTAAAATCTTACGTCATTGTGAAGGGCTTCGTAACCGAATGGTTAAAACACGCGGTGTTAGATGGCAGTTTCATCTGCGAGGCGCTACGCTGTTTCGAATCCTATCAGAGGGCATATTTTATTTTCTTTACTTTTAATAAGTCTTCCGTATGCAAGTCGGGAGCGAAATAAATGCTGTTTAAAATAAAATAAAACGGAGCATCTGCTCAAATACGGGTATCCATGAAAATAACATTTGAATATATATATATATATATATATATATATATATATATATAAGATCACTTGACAAGACCAAAAGTGTTGAAACAAAATGTCTATTTTTGTAGTGATGTTATAACATGCTTATATTATAATTTTAAAATAATATATATATATATTAAATAAATATAAATATAAATATATATATATATATATATATATATATATATATATATATATATATATATATATATATATATGTATGTGTGTGTGATTGTACATTCATCACCATCACTTGCTAAGACACCAGAAGTGTTGAAACAAAATGGCTATTTTTGTAGTAATTTTATAACATATTTATGTTATAATTTTCGAATAAATTATATATATATATATATATATATATATATATATATATAAAACAAATTGTAAAACTTCATCGGCGAACAATAGAATTTTTCGAAATTGTGTTACATATACGTACACACAAAGACATACATATACGTACACACAAAGACATACATATACGTACACACAAAGACATACACATACGTGTGTGCATCCGTGTCTGTGTTTAATTAAGTGACTTGGAGTGGGCATTTGTATATGTGTACATATATATATATATACACACTAAATCATATTTTATTATACAAAAATTGTGATTAAAATTCAATGTTGGTCACATTTATAATAAACATAGCGTGTGAAAATATTAACTAGCATAATAAAACACAGATATACATTTTTTAAATGTCAACAGCACGAAGACTATTTTTTTTTCTGTACTTAGTGTACTAAAATGAAAACATTTTTATTTTTAATTCATTTGGTGACCGGACCGAATTAATCTATGGGAAATAAGTTGTATAAGACAAGTCATAAGATTTGGTTGGTTGGCATCCCAAATTGAGTCATAGGAAAAATAAATGGTATTTTCATTTAAAATTGGCAGTTATTTAATATAATAATATTTATTGCATTTACTATATCTTCTATCGGTAATATTTAGTTTATTAAAAATATTACTTATTTCATATCAAATTTACATTTTTTAATTATATTAAATAGATTTCCAGACAAAGCGTACCAGATAATTTGGTTTCTATGGCGCTTTTCCTTCTCACAAGCCGAAGTTAAGACATTTCTCTATATCAAAGAAAAACAGCCATATGACATTTTTCATTTTTTTTACAATCGTTATTTTAACAAACATCTGATGAATAAAAGACTGGATATTGTTTTTTATTACTTGCGATGATCATATTCTGTATTTTGAAAAGTATTTTGACTTAAAAAAATCGTATTGTCCTAAGTTGTTTCTAAATACAGAAATGTATATGCACTAATAAAATATTTTTAATATATAATTAACTAATATAATTAATTTTGAATGGAAAAATTATCTAAGAGTTCCTATATAATTTAAGTAAGAAATAAAATAATAGTTAAATAAATTTGAAAATTATTTTGATAGAAAGCTTCTATAAAAAACAGCTCTTATTCCTGAAGGTCTCCCATTTTTATTTAAACAACTTAATTTTCGAATAAAAGTATATTTTCTTGCTATTATTTTTTTGTAAATGTTTTTCTTTTTCTTTTTCTTGTTTTTTACTATATGTCTCAGGTTATTTTTACATTCTACGTCTTTTAAGTAATGTGAACCGGAAATATACCAGCAGGTATAGTGTTTTTCATCCTTTCTACCACAAGTTAGTAATCCTACCCAAAATCTTACATTTTGGGTAACATCTCATAAACCATTAAGACGCAGATTGAAATCATGCCGAAATATACTTCATTGGTTATTCTACATTACTACCAGAAATCAATATTATCAGAAATCAATACTACCAGAAATCAATACAATAGATGTAGCAACTTCTGAGTTGTTATAAATCCCACCAAAAAAAAAAGAAGAAAGAAAGAAGTAAAATAATTTTATTAATATGCTTCGCGCATTCCCGAGAAAAGTTTGCTACCCTCAAAACGTTGTGATTAGTGTTTTTCTCAGGAAATGTTGTTTCCTCAAAGTCACATAATGAGGCAATGTAAAAATGATAACATAGAATTTATCAATAAAACAACTTTTGATAAAATCATGCAGTCTCTTAAATGCAAGGTAACAGCACCCTGTGTCACATCCATTTAAGAAAAATTCTTAACATGAACACACCTTTAGATTATTCTTTCGCTTTCTATGCTTTTCCAAGAAGAGTGTTATTCATTTGAACTGCGCTATTGTTGATTCTAGAAAAGACTTTGGGATAAAAGAAACTGTTATTTTGATAATATTGTATATACTTATTGTTTATATATTACTTTTATTTTGAGTGAGGGTGAATCAAATTTGATATTAACTTCTGTAAAAGTTTTTCATTAAGGTCCATTTTTACATATATTTAAATTGTCTTTCTATATGTCTCATGCATTTATTTAAGAGACTGCATGATTTTATCAAAAGTTGTTTTATTGATACTTTCTATGTTATCATTTTAACATTGCCTCATTATGTGACTTTGAGGAAACATAAAATTTAAAAGAAATTTAATCTGCCCTCGTCTTCATGTTTTGATCTTCAGTCATTTATTCTTTGCCTATTCACTTTCTTGACTAAAGCAATTTTGTCCCCTTCTTAGAATTTGTGTTTTTGAGTAAAAACAAAGAATCGAGGATAAATGGTGAAAAGCTTGCATAGTTTTTTTCATATTTAGTATCCAGTTTAGTAAAAACCGTCTTATCTGTTTCACAAACAACAACAGTTAAGATGAACGAATAAATAGTCGAAAGTTAATGATAATACTAAAAATGTTGAACAAAATTAAATTGCACAATTGCCAGAATTGCGTAAGTTTTATTTTTGGCAATTACATATTTTAGTAACTATCTTACAACCACTATCATCTTCCTACCACATTTACTATCACTTATTACTTATTGTATATGCTGACAATAAAGTAAATCCTGAAGTTTTTGGGTCATATGAGTTTATATAAGAATTATAAGATTTACGAAATAGTGCGAGATTTCAAAATTAGCCTTTTACAACCATAACACTGGGACTAAAGTCAGTAACAGAAACGAGAGATAAACTCAACAATTCAGTATTCTAATGTATAAATGATTAGAGTAATATTAAAATACAATATATCCGACAAACATCCAAAGTACAGCATAATTAGCATATATGGATTTAACTTGGACCACTCAAAATATAAGAACACTTGAAATGGATAATACAATTGTTTGTGATATGGAAATAATAGCCAAACACGCAGTGAATGCTGGACAATCTCCTCACAGATGAAAAAGAAACTTCAAGTAACATAAATATGGTTCTACAGAAGGATCTGAGAATACCATGGACCGAACAAGCGAGAAACGATGAACAATTAGAGAAAATGGAAACAAAAAGGACACTTATATTTAACATCAAGAAAAGAAAGTTGAAATATCTACGTCACATCATGAAGAAAGAAGGCTTGGAAAATTTAATACAATCGGGACAGATTGAAGGCAAGAAGACTAGAGGAAAACAACGCATAACCTATCTAGAGAGATTGAGTAAATAAATGGTGAAACAAAGTTTAGGAGACATAACAAAAAGAACATTTTTTATTAAGATCTACAAAAATCAAGAGATTGTGGAGAACCATGATCGTCAACATTAATAACTTGTTCAACAAGGTATAAGTAATACTGATTCAACCATACGTAACCAGTACTTTATAGGCGTAACGATTGATAACAATAAAAATTAAGTGATATACCAACTGTTTGTATCGTTAAGAAAAAACCCCGAAGTTTTAAATCCAAAGTACATGTGAATGTTTTAGATATTTATGCTATAATTCTAATTCATAGCCATATCGCTCTGGAGAAAAAGCTAGGATGCTAGACTAGTAGACAATTAGTACTATAATATATTTAAAATGTCCTAAGAGAGGGGGTGTAGGTAGTACATCATTCTTGGACATAAGGAGTCAAAGGAGACCTGTAGGATCAAAGGAATTTCCTGGAATTTGTGATAATGTTTTTATATATCGAAGATTTGTCTTTGCATACCGTATCTTACATAGAACTGTAGTGGATAAAGACAGACTGATTAATAGAGAAGGAAAATAGGCTCAAAATTTGTACCTCCTGATAAAAGTGACTTGAGGCAGTTTGGAGTTCGATATTTAATAGACGACCTTTTTTTAGATTAAGGTATTTTTAAATACTTGCAGTCTTTTTCGAATTGCGTATTTCCCAACAGTATCAACTGTCGATGTTTGAGATTAGGTAAATGCAGATATTTCGAATGTTTTTTCAAAGCAGAGGTGTTGAATCTCATTAATCACTAACTAGTTGAGCTCATATACATTTTTTGGTCTCCATAAACATTTAGCAAGTGTTGATGAATCTCAATGAATGTAATTTTCCAGATGAAGGAATTAAGTAACATACCGCTGCTTTGTCGACTCACATTTCCGTCTAAGACCATTTTTGTCCTTAATGTTTTTGTAATAACGATGATTAGCCAAATGCAGTCACAGGATTAGGATCTAATTAGATGACATAACACTACTTTAATTTTCCATTCAGTTGTTTTCAGAGCTACTCTCGTAGAATAGAATTTTTTCTCTCACAACATGAAACCATTTGATCATTGACAAGAATAAAAGTGAGAATAGAAGAAGAATATTAATATAAATGAAAAACAAAGCGTTTGTAAAATAAATTAACGCCAGGAGTATAAACAGCAAAGGTCTTGTTGTTGGGAGGACAGAAAAAACAACGAGAAGTGATTAGAAGTCGACTTATTACTTGGACTGTATGGGTGACAGAGTGCGTGGTCTTGCGTTCAAGAGGAACCCAGTAGGCCAACAAGTTCATACCTTCGAAGTGGTCTACATTAAAATAGAAATTACCCAGTGGACGCCAAAAATACATACACACGTACTCACACAAATACCGCTAGCCCGCGTGCGTGCGTTGTAAAGTCGACTACCAATATTCACATGTTGATGTAAATATTTTATTGCACACAAACACGAAGGCATTATTCATACATGTATGTGCACGTAGATTCTTATAAAACAAAATGAGTACATAGACACAGACATGTGTAACACATGTAAATATACTTTTATTTAAACTATCTATCTATCTATCTATCTAATTATCTATCTATCAATCTTAGTCTGTTCATTATCTAACTATCTATCTATCTTAGTCTGTTCATTATCTATATATCTATCTATCTATCTGTCTTAGTCTATTCATTATCTATCTATCTATCTATCTTAGTCTGTTCACTATCTATCTCTGTTCATTATCTATCTATCTATCTATGTCTGTTCATTGTCTAACTATCTATGTTCATTATCTATCCATCTATCTATCTATGTTCATTATCTATCTATCTATCTATGTCTGTTCATTGTCTAACTATCTATGTTCATTATCTATCCATCTATCTATCTATGTTCATTATCTATCTATCTATCTATATCTGTTCATTATCTATCTATCTATCTATATCTGTTCATTATCTATCTATCTATCTCTGTTCATTATCTATCTATCTATCTCTGTTCATTATCTATCTATCTATGTATCTCTGTTCATTATCTATCTATCTATCTCTGTTCATTATCTATCTATCTATCTATCTCTGTTCATTATCTATCTATCTATCTATCTATCTCTGTTCATTATCTATCTATCTATCTCTGTTCATTTTCTATCTATCTCTGTTCATTATCTATCTATCTATCTCTGTTCATTATCTATCTATTTATCTATCTATCTATGTCTGTTCATTATCTATCTATCTATCTATGTCTGTTC
The DNA here is from genome assembly GCA_963932145.1 of Acanthosepion lycidas. Taxonomy (NCBI): domain Eukaryota; kingdom Metazoa; phylum Mollusca; class Cephalopoda; order Sepiida; family Sepiidae; genus Acanthosepion; species Acanthosepion lycidas. Next base: position 37,819,869 of record OZ010616.1, on the reverse strand, counting down.
ATTATCTATCTATCTATCTATGTCTGTTCATTATCTATCTATCTATCTATCTATCTATGTCTGATTGATAGATAGATAGATAGATAATGAACAATGTCTGTTCATTATCTATCTATAAATCTATGTCTGTTCATTATCTATCTATCTATCTATAAATCTATGTCTGTTCATTATCTATCTATCTATCTATCTATAAATCTATGTCTGTTCATTATCTATCTATCTATCTATGACTGTTCATTATCTATCTATCTATGTCTGTTCATTATCTATATATCTATCTATCAATCTATGTCTGTTCATTATCTATCTATCTATCAATCTATGACTGTTCATTATCTATCTATCTATCAATCTATGTCTGTTCATTATCTATCTATCTATCTATCTATCTATCTATGTCTGTTCATTATCTATCTATCTATCTATCTATGTCTGTTCATTATCTATCTATCTATCTATCTATGTCTGTACATTATCTATCTATCAATCTATGTCTGTCCATTATCTATCTATCTATCTATGTCTGTTCATTATCTATCTATCTATCTATCTATCAATCTATGTCTGTTCATTATCTATCTATCTATCTATCAATCTATGACTGTTCATTATCTATCTATCTATCTATCAATCTATGACTGTTCATTATCTATCTATCTATCTATCTATCAATCTATGTCTGTTCATTATCTATCTATCTATCTATCTATGTCTGTTCATTATCTATCTATCTATCAATCTATGTCTGTTCATTATCTATCTATCTATCAATCTATGTCTGTTCATTATCTATCTATCTATCTATCTATCTATGTCTGTACATTATCTATCTACCTATCTATCAATCTATGTCTGTTCATTAACTATCTATCTATCAATCTATGTCTGTTCATTATCTATCTATCTATCTATCTATCACTCTATGTCTGTTCATTATCTATCTATCTATCTATGTCTGTTCATTATCTATCTATCTATCTATCAATCAATGTCTGTTCATTATCTATCTATCTATCTATAAATCTATGTCTGTTCATTATCTATCTATCTATCAATCTATGTCCATTATCTATCTATCTATGTCTGTTCATTATCTATCTATCTATCTATCAATCGATGTCAGTTCATTATCTATCTATCTATCTATCTATGTCTGTTCATTATCTATCTATCTATGTTCATTATCTATCTATCTATCAATCTATCTATGTCTGTTCATTATCTATCTATCTATGTTCATTATCTATCTCTCTATCTATCTACGTCTATCATTATCTATCTATCTATCTATCTGTGTCTGTTCATTATCTATCTATCTATCTATGTCTGTTCATTATCTATCTATCTATCTATGTCTGTTGATTATCTATCTATCTATCGATGTCTGTTCATTATCTATCTATCTATCTCCCTATCTATGTCAGTTCATTATCTATCTACCTATCTATCCAACTATCTATCTTTCTATATATCTACGTCTGTCCATTATCTATCTATCTATCTATCTATCTATCTTTCTCTCTATCTACGTCTGTTCATTATGTATCTATCTATCCAATTATCTATCTTTCTATCTATCTACGTCTGTTCATTATCTATTTATCTATCTATCTATCTTTCTATCTATCTACGTCTGTTGATTATCTATCTAACTATCTATCTATCTATCTTTCTATCTATCTACGTCTGTTCATTATCTACCTACCTATCTATCTATCTATGTTCATTATCTATCTAACTATCTATCTATCTCTGTTCATTATCTATCTATGTTTATTATCTATCTATCTATCTATCTCGGTTCATTATCTATCTATCTATCTATCTCTGTTCATTATATATATATCTATCTATCTCTGTTCATTATCTATCAATCTATCTATCTATGTCTGTTCATTATCTATCTATCTATCTATCAATCTATCTCTGTTCATTATCTATCAATCTATCTATCTATGTCTGTTCATTATCTATCTATCTATCAATCTATGTCTGTTCATTATCTATCTACCTATCTATCCAACTATCTATCTTTCTATATATCTACGTCTGTCCATTATCTATCTATCTATCTACGTCTGTCCATTATCTATCTATCTATCTATCTATCTTTCTATATATCTACGTCTGTCCATTATCTATCTATCTATCTATCTATCTATCTATCTATCTTTCTATCTATCGACGTCTGTTCATTATCTATCTATCTATCTATCTATCCAACTATCTATCTATCTATCCAACTACCTATTTTTCTATCTATCTACGTCTGTTCATTATCTATCTATCTATCCAACTATCTATCTTTCTATCTATCTACGTCTGTTCATTATCCATCTATCTATCTATCAATCTATCTATCTACGTCTGTTCATTATCTATCTATCTATCTATCAATCTATCTATCTACGTCTGTTCATTATCTATCTATCTATCTATCAATCTATCTATCTACGTCTGTTCATTATCTATCTATCTATCTATCTATCTATCAATCTATCTACGTCTGTTCATTATCTATCTATCTATCTATCTATCCAACTATCTATCTTTCTATCTTTCTACGGCTGTTCATTATCTATCTATCTATCTATCTATATATATATATCTATCCAACTATCTATCTTTCTATCTATCTACGTCTGTTCATTATATATCTATCTATCTATCTATCTAACTATCTATCTTTCTATCTATCTACGTCTGTTCATTATCTACCTATCTATCTATCTATGTTCATTATCTATCTAACTATCTATCTATCTATCTATCAATCTATGACTGTTCATTATCTATCTATCTATCAATCTATGACTGTTCATTATCTATCTATCTATCTATCTATGTCTGTTCATTATCTATCTATCTATCAATCTATGTCTGTTCATTATCTATCTATCTATCTATCTATCTATGTCTGTACATTATCTATCTACCTATCTATCAATCTATGTCTGTTCATTAACTATCTATCTATCAATCTATGTCTGTTCATTATCTATCTATCTATCTATCTATCAGTCTATGTCTGTTCATTATCTATCTATCTATCTATCAATCAATGTCTGTTCATTATCTATCTATCTATCTATAAATCTATGTCTGTTCATTATCTATCTATCTATCAATCTATGTCCATTATCTATCTATCTATCTATGTCTGTTCATTATCTCTCTATCTATCTATCAATCGATGTCAGTTCATTATCTATCTATCTATCTATGTCTGTTCATTATCTATCTATGTTCATTATCTATCTATCTATCAATCTATCTATGTCTGTTCATTATCTATCTATCTATGTTCATTATCTATCTCTCTATCTATCAACGTCTATCATTATCTATCTATCTTTCTATCTGTGTCTGTTCATTATCTATCTATCTATCTATGTCTGTTCATTATCTATCTATCTATGTCTGTTCATTATCTATCTATCTATCTATGTCTGTTCATTATCTATCTATCTATCTCCCTATCTATGTCAGTTCATTATCTATCTACCTATCTATCCAACTATCTATCTTTCTATATATCTACGTCTGTCCATTATCTATCTATCTATCTATCTATCTTTCTATCTATCTACGTCTGTTCATTATGTATCTATCTATCCAATTATCTATCTTTCTATCTATCTACGTCTGTTCATTATCTATTTATCTATCTATCTATCTATCTTTCTATCTATCTACGTCTGTTGATTATCTACTAACTATCTATCTATCTATCTTTCTATCTATCTACGTCTGTTCATTATCTACCTACCTATCTATCTATCTCTGTTCATTATCTATCTATGTTTATTATCTATCTAACTATCTATCTATCTCGGTTCATTATCTATCTATCTATCTATCTATCTCTGTTCATTATATATATATCTATCTATCTCTGTTCATTATCTATCAATCTATCTATCTATGTCTGTTCATTATCTATCTATCTATCTATCTATGTCTGTTCATTATCTATCTATCTATCTATCAATCTATCTCTGTTCATTATCTATCAATCTATCTATCTATGTCTGTTCATTATCTATCTATCTATCTATCTATGTCTGTTCATTATCTATCTATCTATCAATCTATGTCTGTTCATTATCTATCTACCTATCTATCCAATTATCTATCTTTCTATATATCTACGTCTGTCCATTATCTATCTATCTATCTACGTCTGTCCATTATCTATCTATCTATCTATCTATCTATCTATCTTTCTATATATCTACGTCTGTCCATTATCTATCTATCTATCTATCTATCTATCTATCTTTCTATCTATCGACGTCTGTTCATTATCTATCTATCTATCTATCCAACTATCTATCTATCTATCCAACTATCTATTTTTCTATCTATCTACGTCTGTTCATTATCTATCTATCTATCCAACTATCTATCTTTCTATCTATCTACGTCTGTTCATTATCCATCTATCTATCTATCAATCTATCTATCGACGTCTGTTCATTATCTATCTATCTATCTATCAATCTATCTATCTACGTCTGTTCATTATCTATCTATCTATCTATCAATCTATCTATCTACGTCTGTTCATTATCTATCTATCTATCTATCTATCTATCTATCTATCAATCTATCTACGTCTGTTCATTATCTATCTATCTATCTATCTATCCAACTATCTATCTTTCTATCTTTCTACGGCTGTTCATTATCTATCTATCTATCTATCTATATATATATATATCTATCCAACTATCTATCTTTCTATCTATCTACGTCTGTTCATTATATATCTATCTATCTATCTATCTAACTATCTATCTTTCTATCTATCTACGTCTGTTCATTATCTACCTATCTATCTATCTATGTTCATTATCTATCTAACTATCTATCTATCTCTGTTCATTATCTATGTTCATTTTCTATCTAACTATCTATCTATCTCCATCTATCTCTGTTCATTATCTATCTATCTATCTCTGTTCATTATCTATCTATCTATCTATCTATATCTGTTCATTATCTATCTACTTATCTATCTATCTATGTTCATTATCTATCTATCTATGTTCATTATCTATCTGTCCATCCTGTTCATTATCTGTCTATCAATCTCTGTTCATTATCTATCTATCTATCTATCAATCTATGTCTGTTCTTTGTCTATCTATCTATCAATCTATGTCTGTTCATTATCTATCTATCTATCTATCTATCTATCAATCGATGTCTGTTCATGATCTATCTATCTATGTCTGTTCATTATCTATCTACCTATGTCTGTTCATTATCTATCTATCTATGTCTGTTCATTATCTATCTATCTATCAATCTATGTCTGTTCCTTATCTATCAATCTATGTATCAATCAATGCCTGTTCCTTATCTATCTATCAATCTATGTCTGTTCCTTATCTATCTATCTATCAATCTATGTCTGTTCATTATCTATCTATCTATGTCTCTTCATTATCTATCTATGTCTGTTCATTATCTATCTATCTCTGTTCATCATCTATCTATCTATCTGTTTATAACTGTTCAATATCTATCGACCTATCTATCTATGTCTGTTCATTATCTATCTATCTATCTATGTCTGTCTGTTCATTATCTATCTATCTCTGTTCATTATCTATCTATCTATCTCTGTTCATTATCTATCTATCTATATATATATCTATCTTTCTATCTATCTACGTCTGTTCATTATCTATCTATCTATCTATCTATCCAACTATCTATCTATCTATGCAACTATCTATTTTTCTATCTATCTACGTCTGTTCATTATCTATCTATCTATCCAACTATCTATCTTTCTATCTATCTACGTCTGTTCATTATCCATCTATCTATCAATCAATCTATCTCTGTTCATTATCTATCTATGTTCATTATCTATCTAACTATCTATCTATCTCTGTTCATTATCTATCTATCTATCTATATCTGTTCATTATCTATCTACTTATCTGTCTATCTATGTATGTTCATTATCTATCTATCTATCGCTGTTCATTATCTGTCTATCAATCTCTGTTCATTATCTATCTATCTATCAATCTATGTCTGTTCTTTGTCTAACTATCTATCAATCTATGTCTGTTCATTATCTATCTATCTATCTATCAATCGATGTCTGTTCCTTATCTATCTATCTATCAATCTATGTCTGTTCATTATCTATCTATCTATGTCTCTTCATTATCTATCTATGTCTGTTCATTATCTATCTATCTCTGTTCATCATCTATCTATCTATCTATCTGTTTATAACTGTTCAATATCTATCTACCTATCTATCTATGTCTGTTCATTATCTATCTATCTATCTATGTCTGTTCATTATCTATCTATCTATCTATGTCTGTTCATTATCTATCTATCTATCTCTGTTCATTATCTATATATATATATATATATCTATGTCTGTTCATTATCTATCTATCTCTGTCTGTTCAGTATCTACCACGTCTGATCATTATCTATCTACCTATCTAACCAACTATCTTTCTATCTATGTCTGTTCATTATCTATCTGCCAATGTCTGTTCATTATCTATCTACCTATCTATCCAACTATCTAACTTTCTATCTATCTATCTTTCTATCTACGTCTCTTCATTATCTATCTATCTCTCTTTCTATCTACTTCTGTTCATTATCTATCTATCTATCTATCTTTCTATCTACGTCTGTTCATTATCTATCTATCTATCTATCTTTCTATCTACGTCTGTTCATTATCTATCTATCTATCTATCTTTCTATCTACGTCTTTTCATTATCTATCTATCTATCTACCTACGTCTGTTCATTATCTATCTATCTATCTATCTTTTCTATCTACGTCTGTTCATTATCTATCTATCTATCTATCTTTTCTATCTACGTCTGTTCATTATCTATCTATCTATCTACGTCTGTTCATTATCTATCTATCTATCTATCTATCTACGTCTGTTCATTATGTATCTATATATCTATGTATCTATGTCTCTTCATTATCTATCTATGTATGTCTCTTCATTATCTATCTATGTACCTATCTATCTATCTCCCTTCATTATCTATCTATCGATGTTTCTCTGTCTCTTCGTTATCTATCTATCTATCTATCTCTCTATCTATGTCTCTTCATTATCTATCTATCTATCTATGTCTGTTCATTATCCATCTTTCTATATATCTATCTATCTAGCTATATATCTATCTATATACGTCTGTTATTTATCTATCTATCTACCTATCTATCTATCTATGTCGGTTTAGTATCTAACCACCTATCTATAAATCTATATATCTATGACTGTTCATTATCTACCTATCTATCCAAGTATATATCAATCTATCTATGTCTGTTCATTATTTATCCACCTATCTATCTAACTCTATATCTATCTATCTATCCATGTCTATTCATTATCTAACTACCTATCTATCCAACAATCTATGTCTGTTCATGATCTATCTACCTATCTATCCAACTATCTATCTATGTCTGTTCATGATCTATCTACCTATCTATCCAAATATCTATCCTTGTCTGTTCATGATCTATCTACCTATCTCTCTATGTCTGTTCATTATCTATCTCCCTATATATCCAACTATCTATGTATCTATGTCTATTCATTAACTATCTAACTCTCTATGTATGTCTGTTCATTATCTATCTAGCTATCTATCTTTGTTCATTATCTATCTATCTATGTCTGTTCATTATCTATCTATCGATGGCTGTACATTAACTATCTATCTATCTATATCAGTTCTGTCTATCTATCTATATATCACTCTATCTATCTATCTATCTATGTCTGTTCATTATCTATCTATCTATCTATCTATGTCTGTTCATTATCTATGTATCTCTCTCTCTTTATCTACCTATCAATCTATGTCTGTTCATTATCTATCTACCTATCTATCCAACTATCTATATATCTATCTATGTATGTTTATTCTCTATCTACCTATCTGTCCAACTATCTATATATCTATCTATCTATTTTCATTCTCTATCTACCTATCTATCCAACTATCTATATATCTATATATCTATGTATGTTCATTATCTATCTACCTATCTATCCATCTATCTATCTATATATTTTCATTCTCTATCTACCTATCTATCCAAATATCTATATATCTATCTATCTATCTATGTATGTTCATTATCTATCTATCTACCTATCTATCCATCTATCTATCTATCTATGTATGTTCATTCTCTATCTACCTATCTATCCAACTATGTATATATCTATCTATGTATGTTCATTATCTATCTATCTACCTATCTATCCATCTATCTATCAATCTACGTCTGTAAATTATCTATCTATCTACGTGTGTTCATTATCTATCTATCTACGTCTGTTCATTTTCTATCTCTCTATCTATCTACGTGTGTTCATTATCTATCTACGTCTGTTCATTATCTATCTATCAATCTACGTCTGTTCATTATCTATCTATCTACCTAAGTCTGTTCATTATCTATCTATCTATCTGTCTACCTACGTCTGTTCATTATCTATCTATCCATCTATCTATGTACCTATATCTGTTCATTAACTATCTTTCTATATATCTATCGAACTATCGATGTATCTATCTTTTCTACGTCTGTACATTATCTATCTATCTATGTCTGTTCATTATGTATCTACGTATCTATCCAACTATCTATATATCCAAGTATCTACCTCTCTATCTATCTATCTATCTATGTCTGTTCATTATCTATCTATCAATGTATGTCTGCTCACTATCTATCTATCTATCTACCTATCAATCTATGTCTGTTCATTATCTATCTATCTATCTATCAATCTATGTCTGTTCATTATCTATCTATCTATCTATCAATCTATGTCTGTTCATTATCTATCTATCTATCTATCAATCTATGTCTGTTCATTATCTATCTATCTATCTATCTATCTACCACGTCGGTTCATTATCTACCTATCTAACCAACTAACAATGTTTCTATCTATCTATGTCTGTTCATTATCTATCTAACTATCTATCCAACTATCTATGTATGTCTGTTCATTATCTATCTATCCAAATATCTATCTATCTATCTGTCTATCGATCTATCTATATATCTATCTTACTATCAATGTCTCTTCATTAACTATCTAACTATCTATCTATGTCTGTTCATTATCTACAAATCTATCTATCTATCTATCTATATTATCTAACTATCTATCTATCCATCTATCCATCTATGTCTGTTCTTTATCTATATATCTATCTCTCTATCTAACTATGTCTGTTCATTTCCTATCAATCTATCTATCTATGTCTGTTCATTAACTATCTATGTATCTATCTATATATCTATCTATGTCTGCCCATTATCTGTCTATCTATCTATCTATGTCTGTTCATTATATGTCTATCTAACCATGTCTGTTCATTATCTATCTATCTATCTATCTATATATCTCTGTATGTCTGTTCATTATCTCTTTATATATCCATCTATGTATCTATCTATCTATCTATCTATCTATCTATCTATGTCCATTATCTTAGTCTGTTCACTATGTATCTATCTATCTCTGTTCATTATCTATCTATTTGTCTATGTCTGTTCATTGTGTATCTATCTATGTTTATTATCAATCAATGTATCTGTCTATGTTCATTATCTATCTATCTATGTCTGTTCATTATCTATCTATCTATCTATCTATCTGAGTTCATTATCTGTCTATCTAACTGTTCATTATCTATTTATCTATCTGTGTTCATTATCTATCTATCATTCTGTGTTCATTATCTATTTATCTATCTATCTATGTTCATTATCTATCTATCTATCTATCTGTGTTCATTATCTATCTATCTGTGTTCATTATCTATCTATCTATCTATCTGTGTTCATTATCTATCTATCTGTGTTCATTATCTATCTATCTGTGTTCATTATCTATCTATCTGTGTTCATTATCTATCTATCTGTGTTCATTATCTATCTATCTATCTATCTATCTGTGTTCATTATCTATCTATCTATCTATCTATCTACCACATCGGTTCATTATCTATCTACCTATCTAACCAACTATCTTTCTATCTATCTACGTCTGTTCATTATCTATCTATCTATCTAACCACGTCTGTTCATTATCAATCTATCTGACTGTCTATCTATCTATATATCTATCTTACTATCTATATCTCTTCATTATCTACCTATCTATCTGTCTATGTCTGTTCATTATCTAACTATCTATGTCTGTTCATTATCTACCTATCTATCTATGTCCGTTCATTACCTATCTATCTATCTATCTATCTATCTATGTCTGTTCATTATCTACCTATCTATCTATGTCCGTTCATTACCTATCTATCTATCTATCTGTCTATGTCTGTTCATTATCTATCTATCTATCTATCTATGTCTGTTCATTTTCTATGTACATATCTATGTATGTCTCTTGATTATCTATCTCCCTGTCTATGTCTGTTCTTTATCTATCTACATATATATCCAACTATTTATCTATCTATGTCTCTTCATTATTTACCTATCTATGTCTGATCATTATCTATATATCTATCTAACCTTGTCTGTTCATTATCTATCTATCTATCTATCTATCTAACCATATCTGTTCATTATCTATCTATTTACGTCTGTTCATTATCTATGAATCTATCTATCTATGTACGCCTGTTCATTATCTATCTATCTATATATCTATCTAACTATCTATGTATGTACGTCTCTTCATTATCTATGTCTTTATCTCTCTATTTATGTCTCTTCATTATCTATCTATCTATGTATCTATGTCTGTTCATAATTTATCTTTCTATATATCTATCTAACTATCTATATATATATATATATATACGTCTATTTATTATTTATCTATCTATCTATCTATATCTGTTCATTATCCATGTACCTATCTATCCAACTATATATCTATCTATGTCTGTTCATTATCCATCTACATATATACCTAACTAAATATCTATCTATCTATGTCTGTTCATTATCAATCTACCTATCTATCTACCTATCTATCTGTTCATTATTTAACTACCTATCTATCCAACTATCTATCTATGTCTGTTCATGATCTATCTATCTATATATCTATCTATCTATGTCTGTTCAAAATCTATCTACCTATCTATGTATCTATCTCTCTATGTCAGTTCATTATCTATCTCCCTATCTACCCAACAATCTATATATGTCTGTTCATTAACTATCTATCTCTCTATGTATGACTGTTCATTATCTATGTAAGTATCTATCTATGTCTGTTCATTATCGATCTCTCTCTCTATATCTGTTCATTATCTCTCTCTCTATCTATCTAAGTCCGCTCATTATCTATATATCTATCTATATATGTCTGTTCATTATCTCTCCCTCTATCTATCTATCTAAGTCCGCTCATTATATATCTTATAATTCTGGGATATTATCTATCTATGTATATATCAATATATCTATCTATCTATCTATGTCTGTTCATTATCAATCTATGTATGTCTGTTCATTATCTATCTATCTCTGTATCTCTGTATCTATCTATCTATATATCTATCTATCTATCTATGTCTCTTCATTATGTATCTATCTATCTATATATGTCTGTTCATCATCTATATGTCTATCTATATATATATCTATCATTCTATCTATATATGTCTGTTCATTATCTGTCTATCTATCTATGTCTGTTCATTTTCTCCCTATCTATATATCTATGTATGTATTTTCATTATCTATCTATATATCTATCTATGTCTGTCATTATCTCTCTATCTATTTATTTGCCTGTCTATCTATCTATCTAAGTCTGTTCATTCTCTATCTATCTATCTATTTATCTATCTATCTATCTATCTATCTATGTCTGTTCATTATCTATCTTTCTATCTATATATCAATGAATCTATTCATCTACGTCTGTTCATTATCTATCTATCTATCTATGTCTGTTCATTATCTATCTATCTATCTATCTACGTCTGTTCATTATCTATCTATCTATCTATGTCTGTTCATTATCTATCTATGTTTTTCATTATCTATCTATCTACGTCTGTTCATTATCTATCTATCTATCTATCTGCTCATTATCTATCTATCAATCTATGTCATTGCATTATCTATCTATCCATATCTGTTCATTATCTATCTATGTCTATTCATTATCTATTTATCTATCTATTTATGTCTGTTCCTTATATATCTATCTATCAATTTTTGACTGTTCATTATTTATCTAAATATCTATCTATTTATGTCTGTTTTTATATATCTATTTATCTATCTATTTATGTTTGTTCATTATCTATCGGTCTATGTATCTATATATGTCTGTTCATTATCTATCTGTCTATCTATCTATGTCTGTTCATTTTCGAACTATCAAAGTATCTATTTGTGCCTGTTCATTATCTATCTATCTATCTATCTATTCATATCTGTTCATTATCTATCTATCTATTTATATCTGTTCATTATGTAACTATCTATGTATGCCTCTTCCTTATCTATCCATCTATCGATTTATGTCTGTTCATTATCTATCTATCTATGTATCTATCTATCTATCTATCTATCTAAGCCTGTTCATTATCTATCTGTCTATCTATCTATATATCTATCTATCTACATCTGTTCATTATCTATCTAACTATGTATCTATCTATGTCTGTTCATTATCAATCAATCTATCTATCTATCAATCAACGTCTATTCACTATCTGTCTATCTATGTATCTATCTATCTACGTCTGTTCATTATCGATCTATCTATCTATCTATCTATGGCTGTTCATTATCTATCTATCTATTTTTCTATCTATGTATCTATCTACGTCTGTTCATCATGTATCTATCTATCTATCTATCTATCTATGTCTGTTCATTATCTATCTATCTATCTATGTCTTTTCATTATCTATCTATCTCTGTCTGTTCCTTATCTATCAACCTATCTATCTATGTATTTCTTTTATCTATCTATCTATCTATCTCTGTTCATTATATATCTATTTATTTATCTATCTACCTATCTCTGTTCATTATCTATCTATTTATCTATCTATCTACCTATCTCTGTTCATTATCTATCTATCATTCTCTGATCATTATCTATCTATCTTTCTCTGTTCATTATCTATATATCCATTTATCTATATATGTCCATTATCTATCTATTTATCTATCTATCTATCTATCTATGTCTGTTCATTATCTATCTATCTATATCTGCTCATTAACTATCTATGTCTGTTCATTATCTATCTATCTCTGTATCTATATATGTATCTTCATTATCTATCTATAAATCTATGTATCTATGTCTGTTCATTATCGATGTATCTTTCTATGTTTGTTCATTATCTATCTATCTATGTCTGTTCAATATCTATCTATGTCTGTTCATTATCTACCTACCTATCTATCTATCTATGTCTCTTCATAATCTCTACATATCTATGTCTGTCCATTATCTATCTATCTATCTTTCTATGTCTCTTCATTATGTCTCTATCTACCTATCTATGTCTGTTTATTATCTATCTATCTATCCATCTATCTATCTATCAATCTATGCCTGTACATCATTTACCTATCTATCTATCTATGTCTGTTCATTATCTATCTGTCTATGTCTGTTCCTTATTTACCTACGTATCTATCTATGTTTTTCATTATCTATCTATGTATGTCTGTTCATTATATATCTATCTATGTTTTTCATTATCTATCTATCTATGTCTGTTCATTATCTATCTATCTAGCTATCTATGTTCATTATCTAACTAACTATGTCTTTTCATTATCTATCTATCTATTTATCTATATATCTACCTATCTTTGTTGATTATATATCTATCTCTTCATTATCTATCTATCTATCTCTGTTCATTATCTATCTATCTATCTAGCTACCTAAGTATCTCTGATCATTATCTATCTATTTATCTAGCTACCTAACTATCTCTGATCATTATCTATCTATTTATCTATCTATCAATAAATATATCTATCTATCTATATTTCTCTGTTCAATATCCATCTATCTATCTATCTATCTACCTCTCTGTTCATTATCTATCTATCTATCTATCTACCTCTCTGTTCATTATCTATCTATCTATCTATCTATGTCTGTTCATTATCTACCTATCTATGTCTGTTCATTATCTATCTATCTATGTATCTATGTCTGTTCATTATCTATCTGTCTATCTATTTATATATGTCTGTTCATTATCTATCTGTCTATCTATCTATATATGTCTGTTCATTATCTATCTGTCTATCTATCTATATATGTCTGTTCATTATCTATCTGTCTATCTATCTATATATGTCTGTTCATTATCTATCTGTCTATCTATCTATATATGTCTATTCATTATCTATCTATCTGTTTATGTCTGTTCATTTTGTACCTATCTCTCTATCAATCTATGTTCATTATCTATCTATCTATCTATGTCTGTTCATTACTTATTTATCTATCTATTTATCTATCTATCTACCTATCTCTGTTCATTATCTATATGTCTATCTATCTATCTATCTATCTACCTCTTCATTATCTATCTATCTATCTAGCTTCCTATCTCTGTTCATTATCTATCTATCTATCTGTCAATTAATCTATCTATCTATCTATATATCTATCTTTCTCTTTTCATTATCTATCTATCTATCTCTGGTCATTTTTTATCTATCTATCTATCTATCTATCTCTGTTCATTATCTGTCTATCTATCTACCTATCTCTGTTCCTAATCTATCTATCTATCCATCTATCTATCTCTGTTCATTATATATATATCTATCTATCTATGTTCATTATCTATCTATCTATCTCTGTTCATTATATATCTATCTATCTATCTATGTTCATTATCTATCTATCCATCTACCTATCTCCGTTCATTATCTATCTATCTGTCTATCTACCTATCTCTGTTCATTATCTATCCATCTATGTCAGTTCATTATCTATCTATCTATCTATCTTTCTATCTACCTATCTCTGTTCATTATCTATCTATGTCAGTTCATTATCTATCTATCTATCTATGTCTTTTCATTATCTATCTATCTATCTATGTCTTTTCATTATCTATCTATCCATCTATCTATCTATGCCTGTTGATTATCTATCTATCTATGCCTGTTCATTATCTATCTATCTCCGTCTGTTCATTATCTATCTATCTATCTATGTATATCTGTTCATTATCTATTTATCTATGTCTCTACATTATCTGTCTATTTATCTATCTATTTATGTCTGTTCATTATCTATCTATCTATCTATATCTGTTCATTATCTATCTATCTGTCTATATCTGTTCATTATCTATCTATCTATGTCTGTTCAGTAACTCTCTATCTATCTATCCATCTATCTATGTCTGTTCATTAACTCTCTATCTATCCATCTATCTATGTCTGTTCATTAACTCTCTATCTATCAATCTATCTATGTATGTCTGTTCATTAAATCTCTATCTATCTATCTATCTATCTATCTATGTCTGTTCATTATCTATCTATTTCCATTATCTATCAATCTATCTATCTATCTACCTATATCTGTTTATTTTCTATCTCTCTGTTTATCTATTTATCTATGTATGTCATTTTCTATTTATCTATGTATTCATTTTCTATCTATCTGTCTATCTCTCTTTCTATGTACATCTGTTCATTATCTATCTATGTATCTTAGTCTGCACATTATCCATCTATCTATCTATCTATTTATCTATCTTAGTCTGCTCATTATCTATCTATCTCTCTTAGCCTGCTCATTAACGATCTGTCTATCTATCCTAGTCCCCTCATTAAGTATCTGTCTATCTTAGTCTGTTCATTATCTATCTATCTATCTATGTCTATTCTTTATCTATCTATCTATCTATCTATGTCTATTCTTTATCTATCTATCTATGTCTATTCTTTATCTATCTATCTATCTATCTATGTCTGTTCATTATCTATCTATCTATATATATATATATCTATCTATGTCTGTTCATTATCTATCTATCTATATATCTATCTATCTATGTTTGTTCATTATCTATCTGTCTATCTATATATCTATCTATCTATATATGTTCATTGTCTATCTATCTATATATCTATATATCTATCTATGTCTGTTCATTATATATCTGTCTATCTATCTATATATCTATCTATGCCTGTTCATTATCTATCTATCTATATATCTATCTATCTCTGTCTGTTCATTATCTATCTATCTATATATCTATCTATCTATGTCTATTCATTATCTATCTATCTATATATCTATCTATCTATGTCTGTTCATTATCTATCTATCTATATATCTATCTATCTATCTATGTCTGTTCATTATCTATCTATCTATGTCTGTTCATTATCTATCTATCTATGTTTGTTCATTATGTATCTATCTATCTATCTATGTCTGTTCATTATCTATCTATCTATCTATCTATGTCTGTTCATTATCTATCTATCTATCTATGTCTGTTCTTTATCTATCTATCTATCTATGTCTGTTCTTTATCTATCTATATCTATCTATCTATGTCTGTTTATTATCTATCTATCTATGCCTGTTCATTGTCTATCTATCTATGTCTGTTCATTATCTTCCTATATATCCATCTCCCTATCTATCTATGCCTGTTCATTATCTATCTATCTATCTATGTCTGTTCATTATCTATCTATCTATCTATGCCTGTTCATTTTCTATCTATCTATGTCTGTTCATTATCTTCCTATATATCTATCTCCCTATCTATCTATGACTGTTTATTATCTATCTATCTATCTATGTCTGTTCATTATCTATCTATCTATCTATGACTGTTCATTCTCTATCTATCTATCTATGTCTATTCATTCGCTATCTATCTATGTCTGTTCATTCTCTATCTATCTATCTATGTCTGTTCATTGTCTATCTATCTATCTATCTATGTCTATTCATTCTCTATCTATCTATCTATCTATCTATGTCTGTTTATTATCTATCTATGTCTGTTCTTTATCTATCTATTTATCTATAAATCTATCTATGTCTGTTCATTATGTATCTATCTATCTGTGTATGTTCATTATCTATCTATCTATCTATGTCAGTTCATTATCTATCTAGCTATCTATCTACGTAAATTTCTAACTATGTATCTATGTATCTATTTATCTATCTATGTCCGTTATCTATCTATCTATCTAAAGTTCTATCGATCGATCTATCTCTCTTCATTATCTACATATCTATCTATCCATCTAAATTTCTATCTATCTATCTATGTCTGTTCATTATCTATCTATCTATCTATGTCTGTTCATTATCTATCTATCTATGTCTGTTCATTATCTATCTATCTATGTTTGTTCCTTATCTATCTATCTATCTATGTCTGTTCATTATCTATCTATCTATGTTTGTTCCTTATCTATCTATCTATCTATGCCTGTTCCTTTTCTATCTATCTATGTCTGTTCATTATCTATCTATGTCTGTTCATTGTCTATCTTTCTATCTATCTACGTCTGTTCATTATCTATCTATCTATCTATCTATCCAACTATCTATCTATCTATGCAACTATCTATTTTTCTATCTATCTACGTCTGTTCATTATCTATCTATCTATCCAACTATCTATCTTTCTATCTATCTACGTCTGTTCATTATCCATCTATCTATCAATCAATCTATCTCTGTTCATTATCTATCTATGTTCATTATCTATCTAACTATCTATCTATCTCTGTTCATTATCTATCTATCTATCTATATCTGTTCATTATCTATCTACTTATCTATCTATCTATGTATGTTCATTATCTATCTATCTATCGCTGTTCATTATCTGTCTATCAATCTCTGTTCATTATCTATCTATCTATCAATCTATGTCTGTTCTTTGTCTAACTATCTATCAATCTATGTCTGTTCATTATCTATCTATCTATCTATCAATCGATGTCTGTTCCTTATCTATCTATCTATCAATCTATGTCTGTTCATTATCTATCTATCTATGTCTCTTCATTATCTATCTATGTCTGTTCATTATCTATCTATCTATCTATCTGTTTATAACTGTTCAATATCTATCTACCTATCTATCTATGTCTGTTCATTATCTATCTATCTATCTATGTCTGTTCATTATCTATCTATCTATCTATGTCTGTTCATTATCTATCTACCTATCTCTGTTCATTATCTATCTATATATATATCTATCTATGTCTGTTCATTATCTATCTATCTCTGTCTGTTCAGTATCTACCACGTCTGATCATTATCTATCTCCCTATCTAACCAACTATCTTTCTATCTATGTCTGTTCATTATCTATCTGCCAATGTCTGTTCATTATCTATCTACCTATCTATCCAACTATCTAACTTTCTATCTATCTATCTTTCTATCTACGTCTGTTCATTATCTATCTATCTATCTCTCTTTCTATCTACTTCTGTTCATTATCTATCTATCTATCTATCTTTCTATCTACGTCTGTTCATTATCTATCTATCTATCTCTCTTTCTATCTACTTCTGTTCATTATCTATCTATCTATCTATCTTTCTATCTACGTCTGTTCATTATCTATCTATCTATCTATCTACGTCTGTTCATTATCTATCTATCTATCTATCTATCTTTCTATCTACGTCTTTTCATTATCTATCTATCTATCTACCTACGTCTGTTCATTATCTATCTATCTATCTATCTTTTCTATCTACGTCTGTTCATTATCTATCTATCTATCTATCTTTTCTATCTACGTCTGTTCATTATCTATCTATCTACGTCTGTTCATAATCTATCTATCTATCTATCTATCTACGTCTGTTCATTATGTATCTATATATCTATGTATCTATGTCTCTTCATTATCTATCTATGTATGTCTCTTCATTATCTATCTATGTACCTATCTATCTATCTCCCTTCATTATCTATCTATCGATGTTTCTCTGTCTCTTCGTTATCTATCTATCTATCTATCTATCTATCTCTCTATCTATGTCTCTTCATTATCTATCTATCTATCTATGTCTGTTCATTATCCATCTTTCTATATATCTATCTATATAGCTATATATCTATCTATATACGTCTGTTATTTATCTATCTATCTACCTATCTATCTATCTATGTCGGTTTAGTATCTAACCACCTATCTATAAATCTATATATCTATGACTGTTCATTATCTACCTATCTATCCAAGTATATATCAATCTATCTATGTCTGTTCATTATTTATCCACCTATCTATCTAACTCTATATCTATCTATCTATCCATGTCTATTCATTATCTAACTACCTATCTATCCAACTATCTATGTCTGTTCATGATCTATCTACCTATCTATCCAACTATCTATCTATGTCTGTTCATGATCTATCTACCTATCTATCCAACTATCTATCCTTGTCTGTTCATGATCTATCTACCTATCTCTCTATGTCTGTTCATTATCTATCTCCCTATATATCCAACTATCTATATATCTATGTCTATTCATTAACTATCTAACTCTCTATGTATGTCTGTTCATTATCTATCTAGCTATCTATCTTTGTTCATTATCTATCTATCTATGTCTGTTCATTATCTATCTATCGATGGCTGTACATTAACTATCTATCTATCTATATCAGTTCTGTCTATCTATCTATATATCACTCTATCTATCTATCTATGTCTGTTCATTATCTATCTATCTATCTATCTATGTCTGTTCATTATCTATGTATCTCTCTCTCTTTATCTACCTATCAATCTATGTCTGTTCATTATCTATCTACCTATCTATCCAACTATCTATATATCTATCTATGTATGTTTATTCTGTATCTACCTATCTGTCCAACTATCTATATATCTATCTATCTATTTTCATTCTCTATCTACCTATCTATCCAACTATCTATATATCTATATATCTATGTATGTTCATTATCTATCTACCTATCTATCCATCTATCTATCTATATATTTTCATTCTCTATCTACCTATCTATCCAAATATCTATATATCTATCTATCTATCTATGTATGTTCATTATCTATCTATCTACCTATCTATCCATCTATCTATCTATCTATGTATGTTCATTCTCTATCTACCTATCTATCCAACTATGTATATATCTATCTATGTATGTTCATTATCTATCTATCTACCTATCTATCCATCTATCTATCAATCTACGTCTGTAAATTATCTATCTATCTACGTGTGTTCATTATCTATCTATCTACGTCTGTTCATTTTCTATCTCTCTATCTATCTACGTGTGTTCATTATCTATCTACGTCTGTTCATTATCTATCTATCAATCTACGTCTGTTCATTATCTATCTATCTACCTAAGTCTGTTCATTATCTATCTATCTATCTGTCTACCTACGTCTGTTCATTATCTATCTATCCATCTATCTATGTACCTATATCTGTTCATTAACTATCTTTCTATATATCTATCGAACTATCGATGTATCTATCTTTTCTACGTCTGTACATTATCTATCTATCTATGTCTGTTCATTATGTATCTACGTATCTATCCAACTATCTATATATCCAAGTATCTACCTCTCTATCTATCTATCTATCTATGTCTGTTCATTATCTATCTATCAATGTATGTCTGCTCACTATCTATCTATCTATCTACCTATCAATCTATGTCTGTTCATTATCTATCTATCTATCTACCTATCAATCTATGTCTGTTCATTATCTATCTATCTATCTATCTATCTATCAATCTATGTCTGTTCATTATCTATCTATCTATCTATCAATCTATGTCTGTTCATTATCTATCTATCTATCTATCAATCTATGTCTGTTCATTATCTATCTATCTATCTATCTATCTATCTATCTACCACGTCGGTTCATTATCTACCTATCTAACCAACTAACAATGTTTCTATCTATCTATGTCTGTTCATTATCTATCTAACTATCTATCCAACTATCTATGTATGTCTGTTCATTATCTATCTATCCAAATATCTATCTATCTATCTGTCTATCGATCTATCTATATATCTATCTTACTATCAATGTCTCTTCATTAACTATCTAACTATCTATCTATGTCTGTTCATTATCTACAAATCTATCTATCTATCTATCTATATTATCTAACTATCTATCTATCCATCTATCCATCTATGTCTGTTCTTTATCTATATATCTATCTCTCTATCTAACTATGTCTGTTCATTACCTATCAATCTATCTATCTATGTCTGTTCATTAACTATCTATGTATCTATCTATATATCTATCTATGTCTGCCCATTATCTGTCTATCTATCTATCTATGTCTGTTCATTATATGTCTATCTAACCATGTCTGTTCATTACCTATCTATCTATCTATCTATCTATCTGTCTATGTCTGTTCATTATCTATCTATCTATCTATCTATGTCTGTTCATTTTCTATGTACATATCTATGTATGTCTCTTGATTATCTATCTCCCTGTCTATGTCTGTTCTTTATCTATCTACATATATATCCAACTATTTATCTATCTATGTCTCTTCATTATTTACCTATCTATGTCTGATCATTATCTATATATCTATCTAACCTTGTCTGTTCATTATCTATCTATCTATCTATCTATCTAACCATATCTGTTCATTATCTATCTATTTACGTCTGTTCATTATCTATGAATCTATCTATGTACGCCTGTTCATTATCTATCTATCTATATATCTATCTAACTATCTATGTATGTACGTCTCTTCATTATCTATGTCTTTATCTCTCTATTTATGTCTCTTCATTATCTATCTATCTATGTATCTATGTCTGTTCATAATTTATCTTTCTATATATCTATCTAACTATCTATATATATATATATACGTCTATTTATTATTTATCTATCTATCTATCTATATCTGTTCATTATCCATGTACCTATCTATCCAACTATATATCTATCTATGTCTGTTCATTATCCATCTACATATATACCTAACTAAATATCTATCTATCTATGTCTGTTCATTATCAATCTACCTATCTATCTACCTATCTATCTGTTCATTATTTAACTACCTATCTATCCAACTATCTATCTATGTCTGTTCATGATCTATCTATCTATATATCTATCTAACTATCTATGTATGTACGTCTCTTCATTATCTATGTCTTTATCTCTCTATTTATGTCTCTTCATTATCTATCTATCTATGTATCTATGTCTGTTCATAATTTATCTTTCTATATATCTATCTAACTATCTATATATATATATATATATACGTCTATTTATTATTTATCTATCTATCTATCTATATCTGTTCATTATCCATGTACCTATCTATCCAACTATATATCTATCTATGTCTGTTCATTATCCATCTACATATATACCTAACTAAATATCTATCTATCTATGTCTGTTCATTATCAATCTACCTATCTATCTACCTATCTATCTGTTCATTATTTAACTACCTATCTATCCAACTATCTATCTATGTCTGTTCATGATCTATCTATCTATATATCTATCTATCTATGTCTGTTCAAAATCTATCTACCTATCTATGTATCTATCTCTCTATGTCAGTTCATTATCTATCTCCCTATCTACCCAACAATCTATCTATGTCTGTTCATTAACTATCTATCTCTCTATGTATGACTGTTCATTATCTATGTAAGTATCTATCTATGTCTGTTCATTATCGATCTCTCTCTCTATATCTGTTCATTATCTCTCTCTCTATCTATCTAAGTCCGCTCATTATCTATATATCTATCTATATATGTCTGTTCATTATCTCTCCCTCTATCTATCTATCTATCTAAGTCCGCTCATTATATATCTTATAATTCTGGGATATTATCTATCTATGTATATATCAATATATCTATCTATCTATCTATGTCTGTTCATTATCAATCTATGTATGTCTGTTCATTATCTATCTATCTCTGTATCTCTGTATCTATCTATCTATATATCTATCTATCTATCTATGTCTCTTCATTATGTATCTATCTATCTATATATGTCTGTTCATCATCTATATGTCTATCTATATATATATCTATCATTCTATCTATATATGTCTGTTCATTATCTGTCTATCTATCTATGTCTGTTCATTTTCTCCCTATCTATATATCTATGTATGTATTTTCATTATCTATCTATATATCTATCTATGTCTGTCATTATCTCTCTATCTATTTATTTGCCTGTCTATCTATCTATCTAAGTCTGTTCATTCTCTATCTATCTATCTATTTATCTATCTATCTATCTATCCATCTACGTCTGTTCATTCTCTATCTATCTATGTCTGTTCATTATCTATCTTTCTATCTATATATCAATGAATCTATTCATCTACGTCTGTTCATTATCTATCTATCTATCTATGTCTGTTCATTATCTATCTATCTATCTACGTCTGTTCATTATCTATCTATCTATCTATCTATGTCTGTTCATTATCTATCTATGTTTTTCATTATCTATCTATCTACGGCTGTTCATTATCTATCTATCTATCTATCTGCTCATTATCTATCTATCAATCTATGTCATTGCATTATCTATCTATCCATATCTGTTCATTATCTATCTATGTCTATTCATTATCTATTTATCTATCTATTTATGTCTGTTCCTTATATATCTATCTATCAATTTTTGACTGTTCATTATTTATCTAAATATCTATCTATTTATGTCTGTTTTTATATATCTATTTATCTATCTATTTATGTTTGTTCATTATCTATCGGTCTATGTATCTATATATGTCTGTTCATTATCTATCTGTCTATCTATCTATGTCTGTTCATTTTCGAACTATCAAAGTATCTATTTGTGCCTGTTCATTATCTATCTATCTATCTATCTATTCATATCTGTTCATTATCTATCTATCTATTTATATCTGTTCATTATGTAACTATCTATGTATGCCTCTTCCTTATCTATCCATCTATCGATTTATGTCTGTTCATTATCTATCTATCTATGTATCTATCTATCTATCTATCTATCTAAGCCTGTTCATTATCTATCTGTCTATCTATCTATATATCTATCTATCTACATCTGTTCATTATCTATCTAACTATGTATCTATCTATGTCTGTTCATTATCAATCAATCTATCTATCTATCAATCAACGTCTATTCACTATCTGTCTATCTATGTATCTATCTATCTACGTCTGTTCATTATCGATCTATCTATCTATCTATCTATGGCTGTTCATTATCTATCTATCTATTTTTCTATCTATGTATCTATCTACGTCTGTTCATCATGTATCTATCTATCTATCTATCTATGTCTGTTCATTATCTATCTATCTATGTCTGTTCCTTATCTATCAACCTATCTATCTATGTATTTCTTTTATCTATCTATCTATCTATCTCTGTTCATTATATATCTATTTATTTATCTATCTACCTATCTCTGTTCATTATCTATCTATTTATCTATCTATCTACCTATCTCTGTTCATTATCTATCTATCATTCTCTGATCATTATCTATCTATCTTTCTCTGTTCATTATCTATATATCCATTTATCTATATATGTCCATTATCTATCTATTTATCTATCTATCTATCTATCTATGTCTGTTCATTATCTATCTATCTATATCTGCTCATTAACTATCTATGTCTGTTCATTATCTATCTATCTCTGTATCTATATATGTATCTTCATTATCTATCTATAAATCTATGTATCTATGTCTGTTCATTATCGATGTATCTTTCTATGTTTGTTCATTATCTATCTATCTATGTCTGTTCAATATCTATCTATGTCTGTTCATTATCTACCTACCTATCTATCTATCTATGTCTCTTCATAATCTCTACATATCTATGTCTGTCCATTATCTATCTATCTATCTTTCTATGTCTCTTCATTATGTCTCTATCTACCTATCTATGTCTGTTTATTATCTATCTATCTATCCATCTATCTATCTATCAATCTATGCCTGTACATCATTTACCTATCTATCTATCTATCTATCTATGTCTCTTCATTATCTATCTGTCTATGTCTGTTCCTTATTTACCTACGTATCTATCTATGTTTTTCATTATCTATCTATGTATGTCTGTTCATTATCTATCTATCTAGCTATCTATGTTCATTATCTAACTAACTATGTCTTTTCATTATCTATCTATCTATTTATCTATATATCTACCTATCTTTGTTGATTATATATCTATCTCTTCATTATCTATCTATCTATCTCTGTTCATTATCTATCTATCTATCTAGCTACCTAACTATCTCTGATCATTATCTATCTATTTATCTAGCTACCTAACTATCTCTGATCATTATCTATCTATTTATCTATCTATCAATAAATATATCTATCTATCTATATTTCTCTGTTCAATATCCATCTATCTATCTATCTATCTACCTCTCTGTTCATTATCTATCTATCTATCTATCTATGTCTGTTCATTATCTACCTATCTATGTCTGTTCATTATCTATCTGTCTATCTATTTATATATGTCTGTTCATTATCTATCTGTCTATCTATCTATATATGTCTGTTCATTATCTATCTGTCTATCTATCTATATATGTCTGTTCATTATCTATCTGTCTATCTATCTATATATGTCTGTTCATTATCTATCTGTCTATCTATCGATATATGTCTATTCATTATCTATCTATCTGTTTATGTCTGTTCATTTTGTACCTATCTCTCTATCAATCTATGTTCATTATCTATCTATCTATCTATGTCTGTTCATTACTTATTTATCTATCTATTTATCTATCTATCTACCTATCTCTGTTCATTATCTATATGTCTATCTATCTATCTATCTATCTACCTCTTCATTATCTATCTATCTATCTAGCTTCCTATCTCTGTTCATTATCTATCTATCTATCTGTCAATTAATCTATCTATCTATCTATCTATATATCTATCTTTCTCTTTTCATTATCTATCTATCTATCTCTGGTCATTTTTTATCTATCTATCTATCTATCTCTGTTCATTATCTGTCTATCTATCTACCTATCTCTGTTCCTAATCTATCTATCTATCCATCTATCTATCTCTGTTCATTATATATCTATCTATCTATCTATCTATGTTCATTATCTATCTATCTATCTCTGTTCATTATATATCTATCTATCTATCTATGTTCATTATCTATCTATCTATCTATGTTCATTATCTATCTATCCATCTACCTATCTCCGTTCATTATCTATCTATCTGTCTATCTACCTATCTCTGTTCATTATCTATCCATCTATGTCAGTTCATTATCTATCTATCTATCTATCTTTCTATCTACCTATCTCTGTTCATTATCTATCTATGTCAGTTCATTATCTATCTATCTATCTATGTCTTTTCATTATCTATCTATCTATCTATGTCTTTTCATTATCTATCTATCCATCTATCTATCTATGCCTGTTGATTATCTATCTATCTATGCCTGTTCATTATCTATCTATCTCCGTCTGTTCATTATCTATCTATCTATCTATGTATATCTGTTCATTATCTATTTATCTATGTCTCTACATTATCTGTCTATTTATCTATCTATTTATGTCTGTTCATTATCTATCTATCTATCTATATCTGTTCATTATCTATCTATCTGTCTATATCTGTTCATTATCTATCTATCTATGTCTGTTCAGTAACTCTCTATCTATCTATCCATCTATCTATGTCTGTTCATTAACTCTCTATCTATCCATCTATCTATGTCTGTTCATTAACTCTCTATCTATCAATCTATCTATGTATGTCTGTTCATTAAATCTCTATCTATCTATCTATCTATCTATCTATGTCTGTTCATTATCTATCTATTTCCATTATCTATCAATCTATCTATCTATCTACCTATATCTGTTTATTTTCTATCTCTCTGTTTATCTATTTATCTATGTATGTCATTTTCTATTTATCTATGTATTCATTTTCTATCTATCTGTCTATCTCTCTTTCTATGTACATCTGTTCATTATCTATCTATGTATCTTAGTCTGCACATTATCCATCTATCTATCTATCTATTTATCTATCTTAGTCTGCTCATTATCTATCTATCTCTCTTAGCCTGCTCATTAACGATCTGTCTATCTATCCTAGTCCCCTCATTAAGTATCTGTCTATCTTAGTCTGTTCATTATCTATCTATCTATCTATGTCTATCTATCTATCTATCTATCTATGTCTATTCTTTATCTATCTATCTATCTATCTATGTCTATTCTTTATCTATCTATCTATGTCTATTCTTTATCTATCTATCTATCTATGTCTGTACATTATCTATCTATCTATATATATATATCTATCTATGTCTGTTCATTATCTATCTATCTATATATCTATCTATCTATGTTTGTTCATTATCTATCTGTCTATCTATATATCTATCTATCTATATATGTTCATTGTCTATCTATCTATATATCTATATATCTATGTATGTCTGTTCATTATATATCCGTCTATCTATCTATATATCTATCTATGCCTGTTCATTATCTATGTATCTATATATCTATCTATCTCTGTCTGTTCATTATCTATCTATCTATATATCTATCTATCTATGTCTATTCATTATCTATCTATCTATATATCTATCTATCTATGTCTGTTCATTATCTATCTATCTATATATCTATCTATCTATCTATGTCTGTTCATTATCTATCTATCTATGTCTGTTCATTATCTATCTATCTATGTTTGTTCATTATGTATCTATCTATCTATCTATGTCTGTTCATTATCTATCTATCTATCTATCTATGTCTGTTCATTATCTATCTATCTATCTATGTCTGTTCTATATCTATCTATCTATGTCTGTTTATTATCTATCTATCTATGCCTGTTCATTGTCTATCTATCTATGTCTGTTCATTATCTTCCTATATATCCATCTCCCTATCTATCTATGCCTGTTCATTATCTATCTATCTATCTATCTATGTCTGTTCATTATCTATCTATCTATCTATGCCTGTTCATTTTCTATCTATCTATGTCTGTTCATTATCTTCCTATATATCTATCTCCCTATCTATCTATGACTGTTTATTATCTATCTATCTATCTATCTATGTCTGTTCATTATCTATCTATCTATCTATGTCTGTTCATTATCTATCTATCTATCTATGACTATTCGTTCTCTATCTATCTGTCTATCTATCTATTCATTCTCTATCTATCTATCTATGTCTATTCATTCGCTATCTATCTATGTCTGTTCATTCTCTATCTATCTATCTATGTCTGTTCATTGTCTATCTATCTATCTATGTTTATTCATTCTCTATCTATCTATCTATCTATCTATGTCTGTTTATTATCTATCTATGTCTGTTATTTATCTATCTATTTATCTATAAATCTACCTATGTCTGTTCATTATGTATCTATCTATCTGTGTATGTTCATTATCTATCTATCTATGTCAGTTCATTATCTATCTAGCTATCTATCTACGTAAATTTCTAACTATGTATCTATGTATCTATTTATCTATCTATGTCTGTTATCTATCTATCTATCTAAAGTTCTATCGATCGATCTATCTCTCTTCATTATCTACATATCTATCTATCCATCTAAATTTCTATCTATCTATCTATGTCTGTTCATTATCTATCTATCTAAAGTTCTATCGATCGATCTATCTCTCTTCATTATCTACATATCTATCTATCCATCTAAATTTCTATCTATCTATCTATGTCTGTTCATTATCTATCTATCTATCTATCTAAAGTTCTATCGATCGATCTATCTATCTCGCTTCATTATCTACATATCTATCTATCTAAATTTCTATCTATCTATGTATGTTCATTATCTATCTATCTATCTATCTATGTCTGTTCATTATCTATCTATCTATGTTTGTTCCTTATCTATCTATCTATCTATGCCTGTTCCTTATCTATCTATCTATGTCTGTTCATTATCTATCTATGTCTGTTCATTGTCTATCTATTTATCTATCTATCTATGTCTGTTCATTGTCTATCTATCTATTAATGTCTAATCATTCACTATCTATCTATCTATCTATCTTTGTTCATTATCTATCTATCTATATATGTCTGTTCATTATCTATCTATCTATATAAATTTGTATCTATGTATCTATGTATCTATCTATGTCTGTTCATTATCTGCCTATCTATCAATCCATCTAAATTTCTATCTATCTAACTATCTATGTCTGTTCATTTTCTATCTTCCTATATTTCTATCTATCTATCCATCTATCTATGTCTGTTCATTATCTATTTATCTATATCTGATCATTATCTATGTATCTATGCATGTTCATTATCTATCTATCTATCTATCTATTAATGTCTGTTCCTTATCTATCTATCTATGTATGTTCATTATCTATCTATCAATGTCTGTTCCTTATCTATCTATCGATCTTTGTTCATTTTCTATCTATCTATCTATCTATCTATCTATGTTCATTTTCTATCTATCTATATATGTTCATTTTCTATCTATCTATCTATCTATGCCTGTTCATTTTCTATCTATTTATCTATCTATCTATGTCTGTTCATTTTCTATCTATCTATCTTAGTCTGCTCATTATCTATCTATCTTTCTATCTCTCTTAGCCTTCTCATTATCTATCTCTCTTAGCCTTCTCATTATCTATCTATCACTCTTAGCCTTCTCATTATCTATCCATGTATCTATCTTAGCATTCTCATTATCTATCTATCTATCTATCTTAGCCTTCTCATTATCTATCTATCTACCCATCTCTCTTAGCCTTATTATCTATCTATCTATTTATCTATCTATGTATCTCTCTTAGCCTTCTCATTATCTATCTATCGTAGCCTGATCATTATCTATTTGTCTATCTATCTTAGTCTGCTCACTACCGAATTATCTATCTACCTTAGTCTGCTCATTACCTATCTATCTCTCCATCTATCTATGCATCTATCTTAGACTGCTCATTATCTATCTATCTATCTTAGTCTGCTCATTATCTATCTGTCTGTCTATCTATCTTTGTCTGCTCATTATCTATCTATCTATCTATCTTTGTCTGCTCATGATCTATCTGTCTATCTATGTCTGCTCATGATCTATCTGTCTATCTATGTCTGCTCATGATCTATCTGTCTATCTATCTTAGTCTGCTCATGATCTATCTATGTATCTATCTCTCTTAGTCTGCTCATGATCTATCTATGTATCTATCTATCTTAGTCTGCTCATTATCTATCTATCAGTCTGCTCATTATCTATCTGTCCATCTATCTATCTATCTTAGACTGCTCATTATCTATCTCTCTATATATCTATCCATCTATCTATCTATCTTAGACTTCTCATTATCTATCTATCTTAGTCTGCTCATTATCTATCTGTCTATTTATCTATCTATCTCAGTCTGCTCATTTCCTATCTGTCTATCTCTCTATCTACCTATCTATCTTAGTTCTCATTATCTCTCTGTCTATCTATCTATCTTAGTCTGCTCATTTTCTATCTGTCTATCCATCTCTCTATCTATCTATCTTAGTCTGCTCATTTTCTATCTATCTAACTATCTATCTTAGTTCTCATTATCTATCTATCTATCTATGTTAGTTCTCATTATCTATCTATCTATCTTAGTTCTCATTATCTATCCATATATCTATCTTAGTTCTCATTATCTATCTATCTTAGTTCTCGTTATCTATCCATATATCTATCTTAGTTCTCATTATCTATCTATCTATCTTAGTTCTCATTATCTATCTATCTATCTATCTATCTATCTCAGTCTGCTCATTAGCTATCTATCTATCTATTTATGTGAAAAACGTAAAAACGCATGCAATTGTCATATGCGTTTAAACTTTAAAAAAAAATAACAATGGAACCTTGTTTTTGCCAACATAAAGAAAGTCACATGCATAAATACCAACATATTCTCACTGCACAGAGAATAGCCCCAATGCATTTTATGGCAAATCATTGTATATAATTTTTATTATTTTTAAAAGTACTTTGAGATTCAATCTCGTTCACCTTAATGCATTTAGTACATGATCGTTTTTCTTACGCATGGGGCAGACTGTATATAGTAGTTTTCATATATTCTTTATTCATTGAAGCCATTGTGAAGATTTTACATCATGCGAGTTATTATGGTGCGAAGAGTGGCACCAAAAATTTGAACTTTGAACTGCGCTCTGTTGACACGAATCCAAATTTCCAGAAGTAACACGTACTTGCAAATCCTTCAAATACTGCTAAAGAGCTAAGGAAAAAAATTCTATGTACTTTCTCTTGCTTTTTATTAGTAATATTCGCAAAGAGCGTAACATGCCATTCGACGCTGGAAAGTTTCTCGTTCAGAAAACGGTATAGTACGGCCTGCGCCACGTCGATAGTTGAACGGGACGTGGCTGGTAAATTCATTACATTTTGGAGGTTGGTGTTGGGAGTGGATACACAGAGAGAGAGAGAGAGAGAGAGAGAGAGAGAGTGAGAGAGAGAAGAAGGGAAGAGAGAGAAAGGAAAAGAAAGAGAGAGGTCCTTGGCATTTGGGGTATTGGGTGCTGGTTGAGAGGGGAAGGTAAATAATGGTAGATACAGGGGATGGGAAAATAGAAAGTGCGGGTACAAGGAAATTTGAAAAACAAAAGTCGCTCATTTTCCAACCTCTGCCTCCTCACAGAAGAAGATGCATACTGGGAAATGAAACAAGGCAGTTAAAATGAGCAGAAAAGTGTAAAAAAAGAGACAATAGGAGAAGGGGATGAAGAAAGGAGAGATAGATTGTGTGTGTGTATGTGTATGTATATATATGTGCGTGTGTGAAGTGAGAAAGAGAGAGAGAAGCATTGATAAACAGATTGATGTGTAAGACAAATGACGGAAAGTAACAAAATAGACATAGCCAAAGACGAAAGGAGGAAAAATAGAGGGACAAGAGTGAGACAAAGAGAGACAGACTAACTAAAAAGTGTGTAGAAGAAAGGAAGGGAATAATGACTGAAGGAACGAAGTTATATAATATTTGGGAAGGGTCATAGTCTGTATGTTTCATTCAACGCTTTAAGAAATTTAATTAAAAAAATCTAGTAAAACACACACATACACGCGCGCATATATGAGTATATAAATATATCACAACACAGAAAAAGTTTAAAAGTATATAATGTCTATGAGTTTGTAAAATTATATGTATTGCTATCATACCAAATATGTCAGGCAAAGAATAATTCAGTATCTAGAACAGCCAGTGAAAACACGATATTTTCAGTTTAGAAAATAACGTACAACATGCCATTTATGACAAATTATATGGAACGGAAAGAAAGACAAAAATATCCAAGTTGAGAATAAAGATTTGTATAGGATATCTATCTATATCTATCTATGGTGTGCTTGTTGGCCCAAACATTTTCCCAATTTTAAAAAGGAAATATTCACAAACTCTTCCTGAAAGGGTCAATTAGGCTACGAGTGGTAAAAGCACATTCTACATCCTATCCACCCCACCTTATTGAGTGTGTCTGTGAAATTTACAATATCCAACAGTGACTAGGCCGCGTTTTTCCAGTCTATTGGTTAATTTTTATGATCCTTAGAGAATCAGCTACTTGTTCAGATCTGACAAGCGTAGCACCTAGAATGGTCTTCGGTTGCTGTAGCTCTTCTGCTTCAAGGTTTGACGTGTTTTGCATTCAGAAATGCTCGTCTGCATATATCCACTTTAAGGAGTGGCCATTCAAGCTGTTCTCTTTCTATCAGCTTAAAACCAATCTGGACATTGTACTCTGCCCTCTTTCATCAACAAAGGATTTACGTGCGCAAAATACTTTTCGCTGAATATTTTTATTTTTCTAACCATTGTCTGTGAGTCAAATCAAATCAGATCCACCCGTCAATTGAATTTGAACGCAGCATGGTCAGTGGCATACACTGACCATGCTGCCAATATCGATTGGCCTTCTATTTATTTTTTTAAGATTGTAGATTGCAGGGATGCAAGAAATAGGAAGTGAGTTCCATAGGCGAAAAGTGCGAGAAAAAACCCTATTAGAATAGAACTAATGGTTGCATCGTAGCTAGTTCAGCAGTAAAACGCTGAGATAATCTAGTAGCACGTTTAATTTTATGCAGTCGAGTCACTAAGGAGAACAGCTCATTAGAATAATTTCCATGAAAATATTTGTAGAAAAATCAGGAGAAGCCAAGATCGCGACGATGAGAATGTAACTAAA
This sequence comes from Acanthosepion lycidas, assembly GCA_963932145.1. Taxonomy (NCBI): domain Eukaryota; kingdom Metazoa; phylum Mollusca; class Cephalopoda; order Sepiida; family Sepiidae; genus Acanthosepion; species Acanthosepion lycidas. The sequence goes on along the minus strand of OZ010616.1, from coordinate 37,786,462 downwards.
GGCGAAAGTTGACAGGCCAGGATCGATTACGTTAGAAAGCCTTCTTTGAATTTTGTCAATAATCAAGAGATATATGGTAGCAGCACCAAACCAGATATGGTAGCTCCATTCAATGCACAGACGAATGATGGATTTCTAAATGTGAAAAAAGGATTCAGACGAAAATAATTACCTGGCCCGACACACTGAACAAACTTTCCTAGCAGTAAACCTAGCAATTGATTCAATATAATCCCTCCACTCTATGTCAGTGGAAAATGTGAGCACAAGAAGTGTTGTTCTGCTGGAGTTTAGCATCAACCATGCTGATAGCAGACAGACAATGTTATCGATGGCGATTAAATGAAAGCAGTTTTGTTTTGGAGGCGCTAAAATTTGCAAGCAATTCCTTGTCGCAGATGACCACTAGTTAGAGGTCCTTTTCGAATGCAGTTGCCAGTTTTACTTTGTCGGAGTAAATGGTTGTGTAATCTGTATGGATACCTTGTTAGAACTGGTGACATTAAGAAGGTCGTTGATGAAAATCAGAAACAGCGTAGGTCTGGGGATGGAGACTTGGGGAACCCCTGCATTAATATGAAATGAATTAGAAGTTCAACACCAGTTTCATAATATGATTTATCAGGAACGGTTTGATTAAATCAAATATTCACCCAAAAAAACTGTATCCCTTGAGCTTGTTGAGGAGGCTAGTATGCCAAACCTTGTCGTATGCCTTTGAAATATCTAGGGCTACAACCCGTGCGTCGCCATTCTTATTTAAAGCTTCATTGGCAAATTCAGTGATAGCCGTTCATATATCGGTGGTAGACCTGGAGAAATGAAAGCCATATTTTTTATCCGAAAAGAAGGTCGTGTGAAGTAAGATGCTTCACCAACTTGACGTTTATGGGAGGGCGAAAAAGAGATATTTATCGACACTACCGCGTGGTCGGAGTTGCCAAAAGGACAGAGCCATGAAGCAGGATTCTAGAGAGAAGGTAACGAAGAGATAAAATACAAACTCACCTCTCTCTCTCTCTCTCTATATATATATATATATATATATTCACCCAGAGAATATCTATATCTATAGCTATATAGCTATATATATATATATATATATATATATATGAAGAAATATAGTCTTAAGGTGTGCTATATTTATGGGATAAAGTGCTCAATATCAGAGATAGAGCGTGTGTAAATATAAAAGTGAACATAGAAGTCAACACTTAGACGCGACAGTCTGTTTCATGCTATATGCAATCGTCAGGCACACGTGGCCTGATGATTGCATATACCACGAAACAGACTGTCGCCTCTAAGTCTTGACTTCTATGTTCAC
>OZ010616.1:37727635-37780135 GCA_963932145.1 Acanthosepion lycidas | reverse complement strand
TCACCGAATTTATTTAACTTATATAGCAAGGCTACCTAAAGGAATTAGATGTTCTAACAACAGATACATAGATAACATCGTTTTGATGGCAGACACAGTAAGAGGAATTCCTAGACAAATTATTAAAGAAAGCGGGAAGAAAGGACTAAGCATCAATTATAAAAAGACATAATGTATAGTCATTAGCAAGAAGCAACGCAAGATGCGAGCTACGAATTTGAGACGTCAAATTCAAACAAGTACAGAAAGGGAAATATTTTAACAGACGACAGTAAATTTGGTACAGAAATCCAGAAGGTAATTGAAATAGCAAAAATGCCTTGAAGAAATGAAGCAACGTATTAAGAGATATGAAAATTTTTATTAGAAATAAAGAAAATGTGTTGAACTTCTATGTCATACCTTTTCTCTTATATGGCAGTGAGTGTAGTGTAATTTCCTTACTGGTAAGAAGTTCCACGGATGGAGGCTATATACACGGTGAAAATGTAAGCACTGGGGAAATTTGAAAGAAAATAGGATCTGAAAGGATAATTTTAATTATGACCAAAAAGGGAGAGTTGAAATTTCTTGGATACATTATAAAAGAAAGGCTTTGAGAATTCAACCCACTCAAAGCAGGAGAACACATTGGGGCGGGGGAAGTAAGTAACCTACTTACGAGTTTGTAAGAATGTATGATAATGAGAGAAAAACAGAAAAAAAGAAATGGCAAAAACAAATCTTATTTAGAGTAAAAAGAGACAGGAAGTTGTAGAGAGCCGTGATCATCCACCTCCTGAAAGGGCCTGTCACACAAAGGATAAGAAGATTATTGATAGAATATGGCTATTACATGTATTTATACGTATGGCTGTTGATTTCCTATATAAATGCATTAAAAATCAATGACTAATGAATTAAGGCAAGTCTTACTGAGAAAATAGTACTATTCTATGTCTAATGTGAACGTATTACTTATCCTTTTTACCATAGACATTATTTAAATTAGAAAAAAGGGAATTATCAGTAGTCAGGAGATAATGCAGCATTACTATGACGGATCATTCATTTACACTGGTTAGTGTATTTCTTAATTTAGTTTATAACAGAGCCAATACAATGCTATTAGTTATTATCTCTTTCCTTTTTACTTAAGACCGAGTAACTGCATGAATATTTATCAATAATATTCTTTGATTCTAATTTCATATTTCTTATTTTGAGTTTAGAAAATCACCGAATATCTCATTATAGATATTGCACATCTATTTGTGATTTCACTGTTGATCAGTTAAATCATTTATAATTTTCTTTGTTGCATCATCAATTTTAATAATTTACGAAACTTATTACAATGTTTCAGCAGGATATTCTGACAATGCGTAAGTTTCTTCTGTATTCTTCCGCAGCTCTTTTCCCCCAATCTCAATACCCTTCCCAAACCTATACTCCTATGGTCTAGCCGGACATCTTTGGGACAGTTCCTAGAATAATAATAATAATAATAATAATAATAATAATAATAATAAGAAGAAGAAGAAGAAGAAGAAGAAGAAGACAACAATGAGTTGAAAGGCCTCCTCAATATTGTAAAATACTTCAGTGACGACATAGGTATGAACTTCGGATTAGATAAATGTGTAAAAGTCACATTCAAGAAAGGTAGAATTACAGAAACACCGTTAACAGATTTAGATTTTGTCACAAAGATTAGGAAACTGGAGCATGAAGAAGCTCATAAGATACCTAGGAATTAGCGAAGGAGATGGCATACAACACCCCCAAATGAAGGAAAAAATAAGAAAACAGTACTACAGGCGTGTACATCTGGTACTAAATGCTGAGCTAAGCTCAAAAAACAGAATATCAGCCATAAACACATTCGCTGTCCCTGTGGGGCAATACAGCTTTAATGTCCTTAACTGGAGCATAGCTGAAATTAAGCGAATGGACGCCAAAACGAGAAAGCTTCTCACTTGCTACCGCATGCATCATCCCAAAGCTGATGTCGATCGTCTGTATGTGCCCAGATCCGAAGGAGGCAGAGGATTAGTTCAACTAGAACTGTCCTACAAAACTACAACAATTGGCCCCCAAAGATACTTGGAAACTACAGAAGACTGGATGATGGTATGCGTCAAGGAACATGAAAGTAGTAAGCGTCTTTACTCCGTAATAAAAGAAGCCAATAAATTCAAAATAGAGTTTCAAATGGGCGTAGAGATGCAAGTACAGCACAATAAACTGGCTGAAACTGCAAAATACTTAAAAAGACAGCAAAGACGAATGCAACTGACCAGATACAGAAACGATGGCAAGATAAACCGCTTCATGGCCAATACTCTGCCCGTATCAAACAAGCTGATGTAGACAAAACCCGTACCCATCAGTGGCTACGTAGTACAGGGGTGAAAGCTGAAACTGAAGGTTTTATCCTTGCTGCGCAGGACCAATGCTTGCTAACTAGGTATTATCAAGCACATATACTAAAATATTGTGTCAGTCCAAAATGTAGATTCTGTGATAAATATCCAGAAACGATTGATCATCTTGTATCAGGTTGCACGATATTGGCACCCGCTGAATATAAAACCCGGCATGACAGAGTGGGCCAATATCTGCACTGGAAAATCTGCAACTTCTACGGGAAGGAAACTGAAAAGAAATGGTATGAACACAACCCAGACCCGGTTACGGAGATAGGACCTGTTACAATTCTATGGGACTACACAATACACACTGACAGAACAATCAAGGCCAACCGCCCAGATATTGTTATTAAAGACCACAAACAAAAACGTTGCCTCCTTATTGATATGGCAGTCCCTGCTGACTGCAATGTATCTTTGAAGATATTCAAAAAGCTGTCAAAATACAAGGACCTTGAAAAAGAAATCTCGAAAATGTGGCATATGGGAACATCATCAATCCCTGATGTATTTGGAGCCCTAGGACTGGTTGGAAAAGATTGCAGTAGACTAATTGAAGGGATTCCTGGAAGCCCATGCCTCAAGGAGATACAAAAAATTGTTCTGACAAGTACAGCCCACACTTTACGAAGGGCTCTATCTATGTAATTTTTTTTTTTTTTTTTTTATCAGTGGAAAGTGTCATGATGCCATTTCTAACCTCAGGTCACTGGGCGGGACCCGGAAAGAAATGTGTAAACGCCAGAAATCAAAGATTATTATTATTATTATTATTATTATCATTATTATTATTATTATTATTATTATATTATTCTACTTAGTAGTATTACTATTATTACAATGTTTTGCTGTATACACGACAGTCACTTCAGTTTTCATCGTCATTTTTCTATTCTTTACAGTAATTTTTGTTTAAATTGTTGGCGTTAATTTCCTGTCTTGTCCTCCGAATAGCACAGTTTTTATGCCAAATTATATGAAATGAATAAGAGTCTTTCTCCCGACCAAAAATAAAAATGAGCTTCTCAACTAAAGCCCTTCCCCAAAACTTTCCTTATTTCACCCCAAAAATTATCCCACTAGTCTACAAAAACACAAAACCACCCTCAATCTTTGGCTCCCTAAAGATAGAATAAAACAAATAATAATAATAATAATAATAATAGACTGTCATATCACTGAGGTTACGGACATAAGTGTGTCAGTGGCGCCTGCATGGGTGTTATGAAGACTTCCTCTTACCGTGTTTCTGCCCTTCCCGCTACATAACTGCTTGACACTTTTATGATTTTTACTTGTTGACAATGAGCTGAACAATATCTAAGTTAACTGTACCGTGTATTTGTTCTGCTGTTATCCTCGACATGAAGACGTCGGTATCGGCCAGGTATTTGTGAATGCCGGTCTGCCACAAGGACAACTCCATTTTCCATTACGAACGGGGTAGCAGTAATTTACGATCGTCTCAATGACTCTATTACGTTGGCAAACGCATGGCTGGTTTTCTTGTTCGTTGCTATGGAGAAACTGAATCAGAAGAACCAACAAGAAGAGTACTCTTGAGCAAGAGAGAGAGAGAGAGAGAGAGAGAGAGAGAGAGAGAGAGAGAGAAAGAAGATATAAATATATATATATATATATATATATATATATATATAGATAGATAGATACATAGAAAGAGACAGAGAATGACAATATTTTAACAAGGTTGATAGCATCATAGAATATATCAGGCAAAGAAAAGCATACATATATCTATCCATTCAGAAGCTAAGCTAAATCTGATTCAATTACACACGTATAGGGCCTTCCTCTTCTTCTTCTCTTTTCTGCGTCCCTTCAGGAAGTGGGAGATAGTGGCTTTCCACAACTTCCTATCTTTTGTTGCTTTTAGCAATTTTTGTCTTTTTACTAACCCATCCTGTTCCCTGTTCTGCCATCCAGTTACGCAATATCGTTAGGGTAGGTTAACTAGTTGTTCCTGTCTCGTCGTACTTTCAATATGTCCTGTGAGTAATAAATTTTACAAACCTTCTTTTCTCTATGTGCCCACGGAAATTTTTACTGTCTCTTTCAGATTCCCTTCAGATTAGTGTCATTAAAAATTTTCATAAAAAAATTCTTCGTTGCTAACATCTTCCATCCTTGGTTCTGTCAGAATTGTACTATAAAACCATATTCTCTTTTGCCTCATGTCTCCTCTTCTTCTGAGAGGAGATTATCTAAGATTCCCCGCCATATAAGATAATTTATATTACATAGCTGTTCAGCACTTTGTTTTATTTCCTAACGAATTTTTCTGTTTTTTAATACTTTCTTTAGTTTCTGGAAGGTATCATTCGCTATTTTAACGCATCTCCATATTTTGCAGGTATCATTATTTCTCATATCTTAGCGATAACCAAATTCACAGTATGAATATCCTGTGAGATAGACATTCTCATTAATTCTATTCACCAATCTTGATTATGTCTCGGTCTTTCTGGAGAAATTTACATCAGTTTGATTCCCTATTTATCTTTTTGAATCAATCTGTGTATTCTTTAATATTTGTATTTTCTTCTTTAAGCTATTTTCTAACTTAAATGTAAATAATTCTTCTTAGTCACATTTTTACTAAATATTTTAATATTTACCACTTTTGCTGGATTTTTAAAGTTTTCGGTAGATTATTTAAAAACGTGTGGATCGCGTTATATAATAATTAATTTTTACGAAGCACCTAACTTCCAAGTTTATCACTTTGCTATTGCTGTTCGTTCATTTCATTTTACCAGAAAATATTTTTTTTTACCTACTGATACACTTAATAATTATTAGCCAGACACCCAATATTGACTACCTTACAAGCCAAATTATCTCCAGCTGTCCTAATATTAACCCATAGATAGAGGGAAAACTGAATTAATGCCTTTCATAAGGAAATTATTCTAAAGGGAATATTTAACTGATCCAGCTGGAGTTTGAGCTCGGTTCACCGATTCCATTTTAACTGTTACGTCACACACACTTCCTTAATCATTACTTACATTATTTTTAAGTAGAGGGAATTATTTTCGTTCCTGTTTCGAAACTCACTTATATTATCGCCTAAGGGACATGACACCTAAAAAAAAAAAAAAAAAAAAAAAATAGAAGAACAAGAAAATAGATGTGGACACAGAAAATAAAACACAAGTGAACATCATGAATATAAGGAAAGCATATTAACAGGTAAAATAAGAAACAACGTAAAACATTTACTGATTTAATATTAACAAACAATAAAATGATTTATATTAACAATGAATAGTATAACCGATACAAAGAAAAAAAATGAAAGATAGGAAAGAGAAAAGAATGAAAAAGATAGAACGAAAGAAAAGAACGAAAATAGTTAAGAAAGAAATAATAAAGAAATAAATTTTCTTTATGAAAGGCAATAAAATCATTAGTGAAAGCAATAAATTTTAATTGCACAACTCCATCAACGTCTTTACATATCAATAAACCGATTCATTTATTCTGAAAGAATATCGTTGTTTTGTATTTTGGACATATTCTCGGAAAATCTTTTTTTCCGGAAAATCCGAAAGTGATTCTCCATCAACATTAATTCCCTTGTGTGCTATGTGGATTTGAATATGAATTCAAGATGTAATAATTGAATACCCGACGGCTGGTTGCAGTTGACATTGACTACCTTGAAGCAGTACTTCTAACTATCGTCCATACAATAAAACTCACTGCATCTAAAAAATGTATTTCCTCCGCTGCCACATTGTCATTGTGCTTTTTTTTTCTTTCTTCATTCTCGGAATAATTCTTTATAATCTCTTTGTTGTTATTTCTTCTTTTTCTTCTTCAGGACTAATTTTGAATAGTATGCAACCTCATCAAATAAATGAGCATTTTTGGGCATATTTTCCCAATCTTTCTTTCTTCGACGAGTTCGTTAATTAGCGCTGCGTCCGTTATTGGACCCACTTGAAACTTTCTTGTCGCCTCAACTCAATGCACATTAATTTGAAAGTCGTCACATACATGTCACAGCGATGCATCGAAGAGACGTTGTTTTCACGGGCACGCTCTTTGATCAGTTTGATGGAGGGTCCCGGAAGTGACAAGAAAGGACGTCGCAACGCAGCCAAATTTGACAGATTGACACGTCCTTGCATTGAGTGTCATCTGCTCAATGCCGTATTTGATAAATCTAATGAATAAAGTAAAGAAAAGACATAACCAAAGTTGGGAGGGGGTGGAATATAGCATTGGTCGCTGTGGGAGAGGGGTAGTTACAGTGTATATAGAATGACTGTCTACGGGGAAACTTCTTCTTCATCACAGTCATCAAGACGTATATGGAATGAACGAATAGTTATGAATGAGGGTATATATATATATATATATATATATATATATATATCAAGAGTATTATCGTTCGATAACAGACTTGTCAGGCGTTTAACTGAAAAATGAAATAGGCTTTATGTGTAGTTGACGCACTATTGCCACACAACAGACATAGAGAGAATGATTACAAAATAGAAAGAAAGGTGTCGCATCTACAGCAGCTAAATTTTCGCTTTTCCTGTGGGTGGGGTAGAGGAATTGGTAACGGTGATCCAGAAAACACTGAAACAAGGGTCAGATATTTAAGTTCCTTTTTCTCTTTATCATTTGAAGCTTTACGGTATTTTTCGTTGCGAATATATCATTTAAAATTGGATTATTTTATGATTAACAGAATGAATGTAAATTCTATGTTGTATCTTGAATGCTATTTATATATTTGTATGAAAAGTTAATTTCTTATTAAAAGCTTATTTGTTTAAAAACCTTATATGATATAAACGCTTTATTTTATATTTATTTATATTATTTTGCATTTATTTTAATATTTTAGTAATTAAAAAGTTTAATTTTTATTAATATAAATTAATATAATTATATATGAATTACTATCAATTACTATGAATTGTTTTATTAATTTAGAAAAGGATTTAATTATATATTATTTTTTTATATTACATTTATTAATGATCTAAAATATATATATATATATATATATATATATATATATATATATATATATATATATGTGCGTGTGGGTGTGTGTGCGTTTGCAATTATATTTTTATATGACCAAATACTTTATCTATACAATTATTATCATGTAAGATAGAATTCAGGCAGTTTCGTATAGGATACAGGTTCAATTCCTGCGGAGAACGAATATTTTCTATGAAAATTTCTCGGCATTCAGGCCGGTAAATGTTGTTTAATACTGTTTATTATAAAACAGTGCATTTACTTAAATATTTGTATCTATAAAAAAGAATGTATAAACATAAAATGTCTTTTATTTTTATATTTTAAATAAATCAATTTATAATATATATACATATATATATATATATATATATATATATATATATATATATATATATATATATATAGAGAGAGAGAGAGAGAGAGAGAGAGAGAGAAAGAGAGAGAGAGAGAGACGGGTAGAATAAAAATGTACATACACGCACAAATACTTGCACGTACGTATAAATATATTTCTTCCTCAAGTGTTATAAAGACTGTGCTCAATGTTATAAAAAATGTCAATTCAGACGATGATTCTTAAATATTACTTGAATCCCACGTGAATAGCTGGAAATCGCGTTTTTACCGCCACAAAATGACACTGTGCAATATCAAATTGAAAACTGCACAACGCATTCAAAGTGTTTTTGGCGATTACTAAATAACTATAAAAGCCCAACCATCAGCTGGAAGATAATCACAAAAGCTAAGGCATACAATGGAATGAAAGATATATGTAACTTGTGTTCGTTGGAGAAGGTTATTATATTAAACCACTTAAATAACCGTCACTTGCTAAACGCGAGGTTCGAATTAATGCTTACATGTATCCATAAATCCAAACACATTGACCACGATTAAAAGAGTTTGCAAAATATTAATATGCAATAAATTTTTATATTAGAACCCATCATAATAACATTTCTTATATACCTATACACACATACAATCCAATATTACTGTATTCGATTAATTTATAGCGTGTGTGTATATATAATTTCACCTTTATAAGTACATTAGATATATAGTTCCGACCTATTGTTTATATAATCGTTGTAATTTGAGTATCTAATGTTAAAAAAAGTCAGTTAACCCTTTGATATATTGTTGATTTTTTAAACCAAATTCATATTTAAATGATTTTAAAAAAAATTATTTATTTTTGTTAATTCTTCACCTTTCGAACTAATGAATTTGAATGATATAAATTATTAATAGTTAATTCAAATATTCTATTCAACAATAATTAATAAACAAGTTTTAGCACACAGTTACAATTTATCACCACGAGAAGAAAATTGCATGAAACTCCGAGTCGTTCTATCGACGTTGGATATTATGTATATTCACTAATATATATATATATATGAATATATATATATATATATATTAAGACAGAATATATATATTCATATATATATATGTATGAATTTATATATATTTAATATATATTATATATATGTGTGTGTGTATTTATTATAAGTTGTTACATACGGGCAATCGCTAGAAAGATGCATAGTAGTAACTATCTTTGTTCCTCACCTGATGAAATGCATACCTTTAAACATCGAAAAAAATGTATCTTTGTCGTGATTTGTCCGTATGTAACAACATAAAAAAATGAATATTTCTCTACTTTTAGTATTGAGCCATTTTATTAGGTTGGTGCAAAAATAATTTCGTTTTCTAACATATGTTACTATGTAAGAAAACGAAATTATTTTTGCACCAACCTAATAAATTACGTTGGTCTATGTACGTTGGAATTTATATTCTTTTCGTTCACATTATATATGTATATATATGTATATGTATATATATAAATATATATATATATATATATATATACACATTTTTGAAAATATTTTGCACTTGAATATTTGCGTAAATTTGTTTTTGGCAATATATGTATATATTCATATGTTTTTAATTGTTGCATGTAAGTGTATTTTTTAATCTAATGTATTTGTTTTTTATTTAATCAATTCTCTCCCAATCTTTCTCTCTAATTATATATATATATATATATATATATATATATATATATATATAAAAAATTAGAAATAGGAATTATCACCTCCTAAATGAGTCTGCACACAGGAAAATAGTGTGCTTAATGCCATGATAAATGGCGGAGCTTTAGTATATTTTTAAGTCATCCACGACTGCCAATATCATGCGCTTTCGCGCAGTCATCAGGCGGTCGGATTATTTATTGTACAATGTACAATTGTGGCACATGGCCTAAAATGGGGATGGGGAAGGCTGGTCTTCATCTGTTTTAAACTTAGCTAGCCACAATCACTGACCCAAACATACTACAATAATCCTTGCACCCAAACACCACATTCTTCCATACCATTCTTACAGCATCCTCCATAATACGTCATTGACTCTATGAAGTCCTAAGTAGTACCCATATATACAATTTAAATTGGACTATCTCTACAATCGAGAATCCTACAGTTGAAAAAAATTTATATTGGTAGCAAAAGAATTCTTTCAACACTAGGTGATAGCAACATACCATGTCCTTCACCAATAGTACTTACAGAAATAGTACATCACTTTCTAAATATATTTGGAGTTTAAAAGATGATAATAATACATTTTACATCGAATGGTTTATGTTCTTAACATCTTATATGATGAATCTTTATTCAACAGGTGCATATTAATTTACCAAATAATTCTATATATTTAAATTAATTACTAGTTTCTTAAAGACGCTATTTATTTATCAACTCTAAAAAAAATTATGTAGGAAATTCACAAAGCATATAACTTGTTTAATATTTTGTTAAATTAACCGTCCACCCTATTTTATTTCTTAGTAAACGATATTGTCTAGTTTGTATAATTTATGTAGCCATTTTCATCCCCTCTAGTTTGGCTGCCATTACCTGTCAATCTACGAGTCATGACCCATTTATAAAAAATAATGTTTAATTGTTGCTTCTTCGCTTAGTTTAAATTTAAGGTATTTCATATTTGATTGATCGATCAGAGTAAAGTCTACAACCCCCGCTTTTTTTTCGTAAAATGAGGTTGTATTTTGCTTTTAAATCTAAATAAATCGTTCACTCGCCTGTAATGTATAATAGGCCGATGAGATGCATTGATACGCATCAAAACACGACTGCAGGTGTGTGACGATTTTAACATGTTTTTATTGTAATATCCTAAAATAAATAATGTTGCTTTACTTTGCATTGATCCATCTTTTTCTGTTTTCTTTTTGAATTTGTAGGTCTGATGAATTGGATCGTATTTACGATTCCAATGGAATAAATTATGACCATGGAATATTAGTGTTTAAAGCTTTTTATTATATATATATATATATATATATATATATATATATATATATATATATATGAAAAGTGTGTGTATATAAATATAAATAAGTATATGTATATGTGTATAATTATTTATATATTATATGCGCGGTACTTATTAGAAAGCGCTCAATATCAGAGATAGAGCTAACATATATGGTTGGATAGATGTGAGCTTGTGACCCTGGGTTTCACGCTTTAGCGATCGTCTGACGATCGCTAAAGCGTGAAACCCAGGGTCACAAGCTCACATCTATCCAACCATATATATATATATATATATATATATATATATATATATATATATAATGATATATTTCAATATATTTCTCTAATTCGCCTAGGTATTGTAGGCTACATATTCTAAGGGCACCATCATCTTAGATAAAAAAAGAAAAAAAATTACTGTGTTTAGGTTTTGATACGAAATTGAGTAAATATGGAAATTACGAGGAATTTAATATGAGGATGATTTCTCTTAAAGGCAAGTTTTAGCTTTTGCTGGATCGGTAACGCTTCTCTGTTCCCGAGTTGGGTAAGGCACATCGGATCTAACGACGGTTTACCATAGGGGCGAAGTTTCACATCCTGCTGGAAAAGGGCATATTTTTCTTGTAAGTGTATTTTATAATCTATCCTATTTGTTTTTTGTATCTAATCTATTTTCCGCACACACACACAATATATATATATATATATATATATATATATATATATATATATATATATATATATATATATATATATATAAATAATCTGCTTCACTATCTTAACAGTAGTTTACAAATATTAATATTTATATTTTACAACGGCCAGTTTAATGTCCGTGCATGACCACTGCTAAATAAAACTCAGGGCTCGAACGAATGTTGAGGAACAAAATTCATATTTATTATTAATATAAATTTTAGTCCTGTTATTTTATATCGTGTACGATTATTATCATCAGGACTATTTCAAGTAATATCGTTTTAAAAATAAATCTATTAAATCTTTAGAACTTGATTTGTTTGCCTTTAACTTTCGTATACAAAACTGACTTAATATGGACTTAATATGGACTTTGGAGAAAAATAATTGTGAAAATAAAAGTGCGTGTACTTTCCTTACCAAGAGAAAATGTAGCATTGCTTACGTGTGACATTCTTCGTGGGGGTGCTGTTAAGCAGACCACCTCTAACGATTGTTTCTCCTACAAAATAGGTTCGAATACTGTGGAATTACAATTTTTTTATTACGATTTCTTGAATGTGTAGGCCAATAGGTATAATTCATACTTCTAAAAATAAGAATGTGTCGTCGAAGTAATAAAATATCGGATTGAAATTTAAAATCCATTACTGATCAGAAGAGAAAAGGATTCACAAAGAAGATAATGCGTTGAGAGTTCGCTAATCTCACAATTCCCGACACTAAACTTAAAACCAGGACCATACATAATATCACCGATCATCACAAAAGCAATAATAGCACAATGTGGTATACGAGTTAATAGAGAAAAGGTCAAATTGGGAGTTAATATACAAAACGACCTTCAATCTGTTGTTAATTGGTGCAAATGATGGCTTGTTAATTTTAACGCCTCCAAAACTAAACTGTTCTCTATTAATCACATGAAAGACCTCTCTTCGCTTTCCATCAGCATGGCTGATGCGAACTTCCAGAAAATTGACTCGTTGCATCTTCTCCGGATAACATTCTTGGCTGACATGAAGTGGAAAACTATATTGAATCCATTGCTAGGTCAGTTGCTAAGAAAGTTGGCTCATTATGTCGTGAAAGCAATTTTTTGTCTCCGGAATCTATCTATAAATCTACGATTCATCTACGTTTAGAATATTGCTGCCACATGTGGTCCGGTGCTCCTGCTATTTATCTAGAGCTCCTTCATAAAATCCAAAGAGGAATCAGCAATATTATTGGTCCTAATCTGACGTCTCGGTTTCAATAAATTTTCCACCGCCGTAAGGTTGCCTCCCTGTGCATTTTCTATAAATACTTTCATGGTAATTGTTCGGATGAGCTCTTCGCTATGGCATCTAAACTTTTTAAAAATTTCAGCGTAGTACTAGACTGGATACAAGGTCACATAAATTTACAGTTGAGTTGGCTCGATTTAACTGTAAACAGTTTCTTTCACTCGCACTTCTCGTTTGTGGAACTCCCTTCCGGCTCTATGATTTCAAGCCAATTTTAATCTGCAAAAAATTAAATGCAATGTCAATTGCTATCTACTGTTCTCCTGATTACTCTTCTTTTATTCTCCTTCCTTCATAATGTTTCTATTTTCTAATTCTTCCACACACACGCACACACACCCACACACACAAAAACATGTTCAAATCGCTACACGATGACAATTATATTTGAACATTACAACTGTATCTCCTCGGGTGATGGTAAAATACTGGCGAGTGAATGACTAATTTAATTTCAAAAGCAAAATACTTTTTTTTAGAGAAAAAAAAACACAATAAAAATGTACTCCGTTTTCTATTCTTACATGGAAAATTAGAAATTATCAGATTTTCTGACAAAAATCTCCTTATTAAACCAAAGAAGTGAATTGACTGGAAATTTTAGGCATAGTCTACCTTTTATTACACAATATGTTTAAACTTTGAATTTGATAATATTTTTCTTATAGTAATACTCGGTAGATGAACTGAGGTGCACATTATCAAATTTCACAATACATGATTATAAATTTCAGTCACGTGTGAAATGAAACCACATATTCAAACGTCACCTATTGTTCCAACCCAATAATTTCCTGAAAATCCAGAATAGAGTCTTGATTAATATTAATTCTTTTGTTTGTGATGTAGATTTGAATATGAATTCAGTTATGTAATAATTAAATACGTAACGGCTGATTGCAGTTGACATTGACTACCTTAAAGCGATACTCTTAACCACACCTAATGCAATAAAACTCACTACTTGTAAAAAAAGTATTTCCCTCGCTGCTACTTTGTCATTGTGCGTTTTGTTTCTTCTTAGAATAAATCATGTAAAGAGTTCATCCCATGCAACACCTTCACCCCAGCCAACTTAAGAAAGTAATTCAGAATTTCAGTCATTTTAATCCAAAATGAAACATTATACACGAAAGTGTCGTGTTTCACCAGCAAAACCATCAATATAGCGAGAATATAGAAACATATATTCGGTTATTATATGAACTAGCGGAACCCACCGACTATCCGGGGTAAAGTTGTGATTGGTCTCATCAACAGGGATTTGTCGAAAAAAAAACCCTCCAACATCATCCTTAACTTACTGTGAAGGGCGAGCAATAATAATTGCTCGTCAACATGAAGAGATATAAATACAAATGGAAGAAGAACGGTTTCTGACACTCAGTACAATGAAAAAGAGAATCAAAAGTAGGCTATCAAATAGATGAAAACAGACCGAATATTGGTGGGAGGGGGGAACGTCAAACCTCTTCCAGTAACGGTAGCGGGGAAAAGGCAGGGAAAATAAATGCAAAAATCCAGCTGAGAAATGGCATATGAAAATTGACTGTCCAACTGAATGAAAGACATGCGTTAAATGTGATAAGCGAAACGACTATATTATTTGTTGTCACGGCGGAAGAGTTGATACTGTAGAAAATACAGGCGATGATGATATCCATTTTCTTGGTGCAATGTGTTCTAATGAACCATCATGGCATACGCAACAATGCAGACCGGTTAAAATTGAATGGAGCAATGACGTAGAATCATATAATCTTGTTACAGAAAAGGTAAAAACAGAGTTGAAATGAGAAATGGCAAATTAGGAATTTACGCGGATTTCAAATACCTAAATAAAGTCGTCAAACGAGAAAGGTATCTTATTTCTACGCTCGAAAATCTTTTGCACAAATTAAAACTTGGCAAAACCTTCGGATTTTTGCAAATCCCACTACAGAGTGATTCTGCAAAATTAAAAACTTTCATAAGTACTTACGGTCGTTATTTTTATAAAAGGATTCCTTTTGGGATTTCGTCGATTTTCTGAAATCTCCGAACTTACTATGGAAGATATTTTTGATAAAGAAGACAATGTTACCTTTTACTTTGAAGAGTTCTTAATATTTAGCGAGGAAAAGCATGTGACCAGAGTGTTTAAAAGATTTCAATCGGTTAAATTGAAATTAAAGAAAGAAATGTTTGAATTAAGACGAAAGGAAATCAAATTTCTTGAGCATTACGGAAGATGAAACACGGCCTAACCCAGATAAAGTGGAGGTCATATTAAAATAGCCAATGAATGCTGGATATGATAAATTTTTTAGGCCGATATATTCTGCACTTATCGACTAGGAACTGAATTACTAGAAAAGGACAAGGCGTGATGCTAGGGCCAATGACTGATCACTGTGCTTAACCAAGTTAAGAAATAGGTATAAAAATAGAACGAGCATTCCGCATACTTTGATTTGATGAAGCCAGTTATCATCGGTTCGGATGTAAATAACTTTGGAATCGGTGAGATTCTCTTATAAGAACATAATGAGGCCAGTAATCCTGTAGCCTTTTGCTCGCGAATGTTAACTCCAGCAGAACGGGACAACGCCTAGATCGAGAAGGAATGTCTCGCTGCTGTCTGGGAATTAGAGAAATTTGAAAGTTATTTAGTTTGTTTGGGATTCTTCATACTAAAAAGCGATCATAAAACATTAATTTCATTAATAAATACCAGGGATTTAATACAACTTATTTCTTGTCAAAGATTATTAATACAATTGTTAAGGTTTTATATATGAAATCATTTTTTTTTGCCAAGAAAATGACAAATAATTGCAGATACGATGCCAAGAATACATCTAATTGAAATGAAAAATTAGTAAATCTGCCAGTTGACGAAGTTGAAGCTCAAAACGATTTAAGTGATCAACGTGGCCAGTTACAGAGAAGCCACACAAGAGGACAACATCTTATGAAAAATTCTTCAATATACTAGTATCGGCTGGCCAACCAATAGAAAAACTCTACAACAATACAAAAGAATTGAGTATATATAAAAGAATGCTTATCAAGATTAATAGAATTTTCATCTCGAACTGTATTCGGAATTCCTAGAAGCCATTTACAATGGATATTAAGGCATAACGAAATGTCGCGATAGTGCGAGATCTTCCGCATGGTGGCCAAAAATCAACAGTGATTAAGAGAGTCCAGATTTGTACTAAGTAATAAGAAAACCGACCAAAACAGAGGAAATAATATTTTAGTCAACTCCTTTACCTGAACGCCCATGCCAAATGATTAGTGCAGACTTGTGTGAAGTAAAAGATACGTCGTATTAGTGGAATACTTATCTAGATATTTAGAAATAGCACGACTACTGACATTAAAACAGCTAGTTTTATTGGGAGTTTGTCTGGATTTGAACTTGAATTGAGCATACAAAAATAAATGTTGAAAACGTTTTCACCCAACCTAGGTAGAAAGATAGACACCAATAGGTGCATTTAAATCTTTTTACTAGTATGCGGTCTATGTTAATAATTTGTAAAATTAAAAAAATACTATCAGATTTCTTTCATAATATGTTAGATTTTGTCTATGAAATATATATCGAAATATTCGTACCTTTATCAGAAGAAAAGAAAAGCATCAAAAAACGATAAATCCAATGAAAATTGCATGAAGCCATTAAGTTTGACAAAAAATTAAATGATTTATATTTAAACATCTTTTGGTACTTAAAATTAGCAACAAGAATAAAAAGCATTTAGCATTTATTTTGCACAACAAATATTTATTTTTTCAACGTAACCTTTTTTAATGATTTCATCTCCAAGCATGGCAATAAAGCCACTAAGATGTAAGGAGTTACTGAATGTTAGAGAATATGAGAAAATACAATTAAGGAAAGAGAACAATAAAAGAACAAGAATTAAGAATTGCACAAGAAAACTATTGACATTGTATTTAAATTTTGATGATGAAACTTGATTGAGAAGAAAGAAGCTTCCACAAGGAAGAAAAAATCTGTCAGCATAGAACACATGGTTACATATAGCCATTTCAATTGTAAAGGGATGAGACCTTGCTGTCAATCTAGTATAGTAATAAAGTCTAGGTACTGTAGAGGAAAGTAGATTAGAACAATTAGCATGAAAGTATTTATAGAAAAGGTACAGGAAGTTAGATTACAGCAGTGGGAAATGTACTGAATCCGAGATGCCAGGTCAATAACATCGCAGATTCTTTTTGGTATTTTATCAAGAATCTTTAATTATATAGCAGGAGAACCAAACCATATGTGGCAGCAATATTCAAAGCATGAATGAAAGGTAGACTTATAAATATGTAAGATAGATTCTGGCGTGAAAAATACGGCACAGGTAACCAATTTTCCTATTAGCAGATATAGCAATAGTTTATTGTCTCCATGGATGATTACATAGATTGAACATTTAATGTTAAAATTTCAGGCTAAAATTCAGCAAATAACTGTGTTAGATTACGTTGTAATTTGTAAAGTTTTATCCAACATAATTATAAAAAATATTAAACATATTAATATAATGGTTTAGCGGACTAATGATGATATCAAAGTAGAAGATACATTAAAAAAAAAAAAAAAAAAATGATATCCATTAATTAGAAATTAATAAAGTTTAACTAGTGGAACATCTTTAATTCTTAGAAATATATTTAAAAAGTTCAAAAGAAAAATCAGTTAAAACGTTTAATAATATTTAAGAAAATAAAAAATAATTTATCGACTGAATAATATATATGATGCTCATGGGTGATGTTTTTGTGAATTCTAGCATTTCGGGATTTTTCTATTATTTCTTCTTGTTGCTCTGCTAACTACCACGATTCCAATTTGAAACTTTTCAAAAGCTGCATATAGAAGTGAATACAGTATAATGTAGTGTAATGCGATTAACTGAGCATCGAAAAATTATGTTCCCATCAATTAATTAAATATAAACTATAATTTTAGTATAAATTAATTTTCAGAGGAAATATATTACAGTATATTTTCATACAGTAAATATTGTTACGGTATATGTTCGTACAGTAAATTAATCTAAATTCTTTAAATTATATCAGTTAATTTTTCTTGATACGTATAGATTAGAACACAGAAAACAATAATACATAGACTTGTGTTTTAAAGCATTACAACATTTACTCTTGCTTCGGAAGCTGCCTGAAGTATTCTAGTTAATGACAGCCGCCATATACACAGTTGGTTATCGTTATGTCATTGTAGAGGAAAAATCATTAACGTATGACTCTCTAGTGATATATTAGTATTAAATTGAATTATAAAACACCCATTAAATATAACTTGTTGTTTAGATCAAATATTGCATGAAACAAAATGTATTCATTTTTTCATATAGTTGAAAAAGAAAGTGAGCAACTGGGAAGTGCCAGCCCAGGTATGACAGCAATACTTGTTCTGATCTGACTCTTAAAGATAGAGGATGGCAGTAGGAATTATTTTCTGGGTCAATACAAGGAACCATCCATTCTTCCAGCGTTTTTGCGATGACACAAAACTTACACCCAGTAGTAGTTCAAGCCAAGGAGTCTCTGGGGCTATGACCTCTTATCAGGATTGGTGCTGGTTCAGGATCTGCTCGGTTGGGATGAAATGTTATTTGCTTTGTTTTGATGGTACTAAATGATACTAGCCATTCTGTCCTCCGTTGAGATGTGAGAGTTAGGTCAGGGGAGAGATTAGCTGCTAGGCATTGGTTAGTCATTAAAATATTTAGATGTGTACCATACATCGTGGTGTCATCTTTTAGCATTTTTTTCTTTTACTATTTCTCCTACTCCATGTTCTGCCACACATTTTCACGAGCTTGTTAGGTAGGTTTGATTTTGACATCTCGCATTCGTAGCTAGCATCTTGGGCTTTTATATTTTGCCGGAAACCATTGGTTTCTGTCTAAAACATATCAATAGAACTAAAATGAATATGAAATGAATATTAGTCAAAATTAATAATGTCTTACAATGTTTTATCTTATAAATTTAATTTAAATAATTAAAGATACTGTTATTAAAAATATGAAATGAAGCTGAAAGAAATACTAGTCAAAATTTAATATTGGTTGACAATACTACCTCTAATAAAGAAACAAGATAGTATTATTGCTTGTACTGTCCCTACAAATTGAGCAGCTAAATATAAAATGCAAGAAATGCTAGTCAAAGACAAATGATAAGTGCTAATGCTTCATATAATAATAATAATAATAATAATAATAATAATAATAATAATAATAATAATAATAATAATACTACTACTAATAATAATAATAAAAATCATACTGCTACTATTAATACTACTAGTGGAAATAAATCAATTGAAATTAAGATAAAGTACTAGTCAACAATTAATAACCATTGATAATTCTTCTTCTGAAAAAAAATCAAGATAATATTGCTACTAATAATGCTACTAGTTCACATAAACAAAACTGAAGTCAAATATGTCATGTGATTGTTGAGCTAAGGATTTTCGGTACTCGGGGGCAAATACAATGTTGGCGCCCTCATTTGAGTTAATCCCTTAAATGTTTTACTATATTTTTGTGACATTACTCTCTGAATGACGGTAAGAAAAAAATCAATTGCTACTTTACCCAAGCCAAAAATAAAGTCCTAATATCAGAATTGTAAAACTGGAACTAATTAAATTAGACCTGAATCGTAAGTAGACTTAGATAATTTACAAATCATTTAGAAATTCAAGTCAAGTAAGGTTATTTTTCAGTATTTTTCAACAACTAGAATAAATCAATGCTATTTTTTATTCGATGAAAGGCAGTAAAGCCACTAAGACACAAGGAGGCTACAGGGCGTGGAAGAATTAAGAACAGAAATATTAATAATGAGCGTAAAGAGAAAAAAACGTAATCAGGAGGACAGTAGATAGCGATTGATATTGCATTTGCATTGCAGATTAAAGTTGGCTGGAAGGCTTGGACCTGGAAGGGAGTTCCACAAGTGAAAAGTGCAAGAAAAGAAACTATTAGTATAGATTTTACGGTTAGATCTAGCCGGCTCAACTGCAAATTTATGTGATCTCGACGCCAGTCTAGAACTGCGCCTAAATTCAAAAAGTTTAAGAACTATAGCGACGAGCTACTCCGAACGATTACCATGAAAGTATTTATAGAAAAGGCACAGAGAGGCAACCTTACGGCAGTGGGAAAGTAATTGAAGTCGATCCGCCAGATTAGGACCAATAATATTGCTGATTCTTCTTTGGTTTTTATCAAGGAGCTCAAAATAAGTAGCAGGAGCACCGGATCATATATGAAAGCAATATTCTAAGGATAGAGGAATGGTATAGGGATAAGCTATATATTTAGCACAAAGTTCTGCAACTCATTTGGAAAACCATTCAATTTGTGGTTGCGTCAATGGTTTATGAAAAAAATGGTTTACAAACAAAAATATTAGATCTTACAGATCTACAGGTTATTTTTATTTACTTAGGCTTACATTAAATTGCTTTTTTTTTTAAATTATTTTACAAAACTGGTATTTCAGATTAAACTTTTTCGCCCATTCACATCTGCGTACGTGGTGACTGACCCACTTTCGCTTCTGGTGAGAAATGATGATTTTCATTATTGTATATTTAGATAAATTTATACGGTTAGAGATTTAATCGTTTGCCAATTGTAAAACTCATACTATTCAAGTAATAGAGCAGATTAATAAAACTAAAAGGGCGTGAGTTCGAGTCTTGTTGAAAGCACATTTTCAAAAATTTATTTTCAATCTTTGTTGTTTATTAGTTGCCATAGACTGACTGTTTACGTAGTTGCCGTGAAAAACAACTATATTTAACATGAAAGAAATACCAGTCAGGTTTAACCATACCCAAATCATGAAAAGTGTTGAGATATATAAACATGATGAAGAAGGTGTTGATAATTTCAAGAGACTTGTTGTTTACTTGATCCTCGGCCACAACCATTAGATAGCTCAGAAGTAAACATGCAAATACAAATCCAATTAACAATATTATCAATGATGATTTAAAGATGATCTTGTGCAGATTCCCTGTAATCTATGTTTAAGAGAATTACAGATTATCTGCTTGAGAATTGCTCACATTCCGAGAGAATTCTTTATTTAAAGTAAAAATAGACCTCGTAGTTGATATTTGGCTACGTTGTAAAATCAATTTCAGAAGCTGTAGAATATAAATATATTGTGAGAATAATTGTGCTGTTTATATTTTTATTATGAACATTAATTTATCCATGTCGCCAAAATCGGATATATTTATGCAATTTACAGCTGCACTATACTAACGATTCTCGCCTCAGTGTGGTAGTTGGTCTTCCATATCATACGGACATAAAGAGCTATAGGGCAGGAGTAATACAACTAACCAGACGGGTAGATCTGAGTATAGGGATCAAACTAAATAAGTTACATTAAGCCATATGATGCAACACATGTTGTGTTGATTGAACGGAAGAGAGTTAAGTTTCAATTTACAGTCAAAAGTGAATCATACATGATGCTGGAAATGCCATAATTTCTAGGATCACCTATTTCCAAAAGCGAATTACTGATACGACTAATAGTTTTGGCAAAAATTTTTGTGGCTCTAAATCAAACAAGCCGAGTAAGTCCAATACAATGAATGAATAACATACAAAATATTAAAATTTGTGCTGCTTTGAATTATCTTGTTTAAAATTCGTTTTCAATTCTAGTGTAATAAGTAATTAATAATAAGTAATTTTCCAATATATAAAAATAAGCAAATAGTATTCATTTCACCTTTGAGTAGAACAGAGTTGTATTAAAATTAATATTTTAATATAACATAAAATTCTATTTTTACTACGTCACACTACATGTAGATTAGCAAAATAACCCATCTCAATATAGTGAAATCTTCAGACTGTGCAGAAAGTGCACACACATACCTATATATATATATATATATTTAGAGAGATAGACAGAGAGAGAGATAGATAGAGAGAGAGAAAAGAGAGAAAGAGTGAGCGAGACAGACAAAAATGTACTTGCAACAACCATAAGAACAATGCTAAAATATTCCACTATCTTGTGATATCAATATTCATGCTTGGGTGATCACACTTGGGCGATCATGACTCTTTCGATTCAAGACTCATTAGGTAGAATATTTTCCTGGTGGCCGTTTCTTTCTGCAGTAGACCGACTGCCAACCAAGAGTATAGAAATAGAAACAATTAAGTAAAATATTTTTTCTCGTCTCCAAAGAAACATGAAGTCCAACATTATCGTGATTATATAATTAGATCTTTATCTTAATTAATTAAAGACACTATTTATAAATTTGACTCAATTGTTCTGGTAGGGAAAAGTAATTGTTCGAATCAATCGTCTAGTTTTCTGGAATGGTGTCATAGTTGCATATTCTTTTTTAATCCGGTCATATACACAGGATTAATTTTTGGTGATTGAAAACTGGATTTTGGTACGTTTACTAGCGGTCCATTTCACATGCACTGTGATCTAAGTTGTAAAGAATCCAATTTTAATGAATTGTCACAGTTTGCTTAAAAAGAAAACGAACAATTAAATACATTCTCGTAGGTGTTTTCTCTTGGTTTATGTGGAAAGGAACTAACGTAATCAATTGATATTTTTGTATGTTTCTTATCTTTCGTTCTGTATAACGTTGATTAATATCAAGCTTTGATCAAGATCAACCTCAACTTGTTTTCCCGACAATGCAGACATCGTAAAACGTTTCAAATAACTATCAAATAAAATCCATTATTCCCAGAGCATTCTCTATAAAGTGTACAATTCTTTTGGATTGCATTTTTGAAATCTTTTTAAAGTGAAAAAATGATATGCATAAATGTTGCCTAATGTCTTTTATATTCAATGATAGAATCAATAAAAAAAATATTCTAATTCTTTCAAAACAAATGCTTCTGCTAAAATAAAACCCAAACAAATATTTAGAATGTATTTAAAAGACTACTTAGGCTATATAATAATGGAAGCAAAATTAACTTTTTGGTCAACATAAAAATTAGATTAAATTGCGTTTCATTTCATTATTTGAGTAGTTTAATTATTTGTGTGAGTCCGGTTTGATCAGGAACACAGTTCCTTAAGGAGCATTTGAACTCATAGACAATGTTCCTTCTTTGTAATTTTGACTTAACATCACATCAGTTAAGTCAAAATTACAAAGAACGAACATTATCTATGAGTTCAAATGCCCTTAAAAGAACTGTGTTCCTGATCAAACCAGACTCATAAATAATTACATCGGTTACACAACCACATGCTTATCCAGACATCTTACATTACACCCATCTGATCACAGCTCCATTAGAACCCATTTAAACACACACACAAATTTACTAGACTCCATTAGAAACATACTAGTAGAAAACTCAAATATATTAACTACATCCACCTGCAAAAAAAAAAAGACTAAAAATAATGGAAGGTTTAACAATAAAAAGAAAAGGCCAACTCTTAACAATATTAACTACGAACAAGGCCACAATGTGCTAACCGTATTCGGAAACATTCCCACAACACACTAAAACATACACATAATGCAGACACTCAATTAAGCTGAAAAATCGAATTATCCTTGATAATGACTAAAGGTATAGCCGAAAGCGCTCAGAACTATAAAACATTTGGACAGTTTTTACACGCTCTTTGTCCAGAAAAGAAAGTTCTTGCTCGAACACAAGAAAAATTAAATAAAAAGCTTAACCGTAGTACCTTGTCTGTCGTTTTTAATGAAACATGCATAAGCGAAGGATTACTGCCTAAATATACTATATATATATATATATATATATATATATATATATATATATATATATATATATATATATACGTACATATATAAGATACGTATGAAAGTATATTCGTCAATTAGTTATCGATAACAGTGACTAGAAAGTGCATTCTACGAATAAGACCTTTTTTTTTTTATAACGGATTTGTATTGATTTCTATGCAGCCAGGAAGAAGAGAAGTCCTGAGATTCCAATAATCGGTTGCCATGAATGTAAGTTTCGTAAAGTGCTTCTAAACAAACAATTTGTATGTGTGAGCAAATGCATCGAACGAACTAGCATCGAAAGAATCCAACCTGATCTCGTTGTCACTTGATTTGACGATAATTTCATTTAGCTTGTCCTGCTTTTATTTGCCTGTTCAATGTGTTGTTCGTCTAACGTAAAAGGTTCGTTCAGTCTTGAAACGTGTTTGCAGACGAAACGAATGCCATGATGTTTCGTACAATTAACTCTCTCGACATGGGATTAAATGCTAATACTTCTCCCACAAGTATAGTATTATTTTCAATTTTAGATCCTGTTGAAAACGTCTCACAGAATGATAAACACACAGATACGGAGTTCTACAAGATTTTTCTTTTCTCCAGATTTAAATAGTTTCAGGCTTCCAGTGTTCACTGATTATCGATTCCAATAGTGAATAAAAAGCAAAAATGAAAACAAAACAAAGACAAACAAAAATAACAAAGTCATCGCTTTTTTTTTAAAGGACTGATCGGCAATCAGATTACTTTTATTTATTAATATGTCACTGTCTGCGTTTTCAGCAAAAAATTCAAGCAGCGTATTTGCCCATCATTATTAAATTCCTTTTTTTTTATTAAAAGTCCGCTGATTCTGGAAGTTCATAAAACATATGCGCCATAATCGATTAGAATATATTGAAAAATGTCTAAATTCATAAAGAACTAAAAAAAAAAAAATTACCTCTATGACCATTTTTAATAAAAATGAATTAAAATTTAATAATAATATTAGTAAGATAAAATTCATAAGCGACACATACGCATTGGAAAGAATTGGAACTGTAATGAAACAAATTACTATTTGTAAAAATTAATAAGGCACTTATTCAACTAAATTGAACATAGAATGAAAGACATTTGTAATGAATGATTACTTTTAATAAAAATTAATAAATTTCAACCAAAATATACATAGATATAAGAATGAAAGATGACTTTAATGAAAGAGCTCTATAGAAAAAGATATAATTCTATTCAATTAATATCACCAGTATCGTTTTAATTCAATTATTAGCATTAAAATGAAATATAATTTAAACGAAAAGAACACGTCATCATAAAAATGTAATAAAACTTTTAGTTAACCAAATTTTACATAGATATTAGAATGAAATATAATTGCAATCAAATGAACTTTATTAATAAAAATCCATAGAGCATTTTAATCAACCAAAATCAATATGACTTTACATGTTAACTCTGTAGACTCCGCTATAGAGTATAGGACCACAGCCTCACTACGGAAGGTATAGAGGATTCGTAAAGAGTTGGATGAATCTAATGGTGATTACGAAGGTATCTGGAGTGATCACTAGTGATGACGAAGTTATGCCTCCATTCATATTCCCACATGGACTCAGACTCAACACGGAGGCCTAACATGAAGTACATTGAGGAGGTAGTGCTGCCTTGGGTCAAGAGGGTAGCTGCTGGAACACCCTATGTCCAGCAACAGGACTCTGCGCTATGCCACATAAGCAGCAGAACCCAATCATGGTTGTCATCTGGCCAGCTAACTCTCCAGACTGCAACCCCCGCTTGATTATTATGTGTGGGAGCGAGAGACCAATAAAACTCCTTGTAACACCAAAGATGAACTGAAGGCAAGTATTATGGAAGCATTTACCAACTTAAACAAGGAGGCCGTCCGGAAGAGTCGTTTTGAAGCCAATGGCGATTTTATTGAATAAATTTACTCTTTAGTATTCATGAAATTTTAGTGTAATTTTGGTAAATATATTTGTTAAAATGAGATGTCAGTGTTATTTTCATTTTTGTGTAATTTAGACGACAATTTATCCATTGCACCCGGTATGTATGTTTATACAGCCTCTATATGTATGTGTACTCTGTACGTATGTATAGTGACCCTGGATATATATGCATGTATACACAGCCTCTATATGTATGTGCAGTCATTTTGTATGTATGTATAGTAACCCTGAATATATATGCATATATACACAACCTCTAAATGTATGTGCAGTCACACTGTATGTATGTATAGTAAACATGAATGTGTATGTATGCATGTATATTCAGCCTCTATATGTATGTATAGTCCTCCCACACTGTATATTGCAGAGTATAGGGCTACGGATTTACCATGAAAATTTTTATTGCAATGGTTTCATTATCAAGTTTTATTCAAATCAAATGTACAATAATAAATTATTATCGCAATGGTTTCACTATCAAGTTTTATTCAAATCAAATGTACAATAATAATGGAGTGAAAAATAATTATAGACTATCCTCTATAAATAAATATAGTGCTTTTATTAAACCAAATTGAACACAGGTTTTGAAATAATTATTTTAACGAAACAATCACTAATTATGAAATCTAATTAAGTTTTTGAATCACTCTCTATGTAAATATTAGAATGAAAAATAATTGTAATGAAACGACTACTATTCATAACAATTAATAAAGTTTTTATTCTCTCATTTGGTGAAAGTAGTAATGAACATTATATTAACTAGGCTCTCATCGTTTTATGTAAGTCAACTCCTCACAACACTTTGTTTTTCGTTCTGGTAAGAGATGCAATGATGGCATATAATGTCATCAAACATCCCCAAAACCTTTCCAATAGAAAATTGTATACTTACTATGTTGACCTCTCAGCAGCATATGACCTCTCAGCAGCATATGGCCGCTTCAATTTTATTATAGGAAAATACAATTTTTACCTTTCCTGGGTTATTATCGAATGTATGAATGCGTCTTATCAATACAATAATGGAAGAAGTGAAATGAGCCACCGTTAATCACTCTAAATGTTAGTCTATATCCGAAGAAGGTGGTGCTATGTATTAATTGGGGGTTGGATGGGCTTTTCTCTATTATGAGATGTTTCCATAAAATCAGAAAGTGTTGAATTCAGACAATGTTTCCAAGTGAGAAGATTAAATGCGGCAATCGATTAAAAGCACACGTAATTGGTCATTTGGAATGATGTTACCTTTTATCAGGAGAACATTAAATCTAACGTATGTTTGGGGACCAGAAAGAAATTGGTACGGCTGGGTCTAAATGTCCTACTACACCCGCCATATTGACATTGTAACTCATAAAAACATATTTCTCTTAATGAGAAGTACATTTTTATGAAAGTCTGTAAAAAAAAATCAAAAAAAAAAAAAAAAAAAAATCAACCAGTTCATTACGAAGGAATTTTCTGGAACGATGCAATCATGAAACTGTCTGAAATATGATGAAAGTTAGTGTAACAAAATGTCACATATGTGGATAAATAAATCTATGTATAAATATCTAAATATTGTCTTTGAAATTCACTTTTAAAACGCCATGGACTTTTCATCCAGTCTAATATATTGTAATTTATTATGTATGCGTATAAATTTATTCTTATATAGATTAACTTAAGCACACAGTATACAGCCATTTCTAAGAATGTCCATAAAGTAAGAATTTTATTTTTATATAAGATGTTGTAGCAAATCAGCACTAAACAACGTAGCTGGATATTATTGCGTTTTTTCTATTTATTATTTTTTTTATTAATTATTGTTGTTTTCAAACAGAATTTTATATTCTTCGATAGAGTTCCGTTAGTTCAATCGAATTGTCTCTTTACATGCGGTAAAAAATATTGCAGTAAGCATTTTTATTATATTGTGTTCAGTATGCTTGGATAAATTTCTCTCTTCGAATTTACTGAACTAGATACCCCAAAATGGAAAAAACAAAAATAGTTTTAAATGATGAGTCAAGTATATTCCCTATAAATGGGAGATAGAGATATAGATAGATAGATAGAGAGAGAGAGAGAGAGAGAGAGAGGAAGAGAGAGAAAGAAAGAGAAACAGACAGAGAGACAGAGTCAATATTTTAACAAAGTTGATGGCACCACAGAACCTGTCTGTCTGTCTGTCTGTCTCTCTCTTATAGGGACCTATTGGAAGATACTTGACTAATCATTTAAAAGTATTTTTGTTTTTTGGAAATTAGGCGAAGAGTAGGATACTAAGAAGAGCGCTGGTGTATTGATAAGACTTACTGTCAATCTCCAATGTAAGCCACAATTTACTAATCGTGGGAACCTTCAATGAGTTGGAACCACCCAGATGATGGCATTATTAAAAACGGCTTGACGACTAAGAAGAGTGATGGAGTATTGAGGTAATTTGCTGTCACTTAATCTCTAGTGTAAAGCACTAGTTAGTAATTGTGGGAACAAAACAATAATAATAAAGATAGCAATAAAATTGTGTATTAATACACTTCTTATCCGTCTACGTATTTACAGTGTTAAATGAATATAATTTATAAGAGCTTTGACCAGATTAGAATTATCAAGTAGAAGTTGTTTTGTTGTAAGACCAAAGCAAATTTTTTTAAAGGAGAATCTTCTGGGAGGCAAATTCGATACTTACTTGCTGTTACGTCTTGATAGTGATACGTAGCAATTTTTCTTATCTACATTTGCCTTGTATTTTTACTTATATCTCTCATATTCTCGCTTTTAATATGTTCCGCCACAAATCTTCCGTTAAAATACCTAATTTCAATGGGTGGGTCTCTATTTTGGTTCGTGCAAGGATGTTTATAAGCCGCAAAATTGCTTCTGACGCTTTTTTAGAAAAAAAGGGAAAAATATGAGTAGAAAATCTGTTTAAATGATATTTGGTACTCTGAATCAAACTCACAGACACCTAATCTCTCTCTTTCGCTTTCTCTCTTTTTCTCTCACATACAATTTATACATATTTATCTTTATATATTTTTAGCACACACACACACGCACACACATATATATATATAATACATATGTGTCATTATATATTTCAAACAGACACACACACATATCTGTATAGATGTGCCAAAAGTCATGACGTAGCAGTATGGAAAGGTAAGGATAGGTGGCACCATTGTATCTGGACTTCAGAGAAGTGCTCAAACCTATTTAACATCTTTCGATCTTTCGTGACATGTGTGTACCAAAAATACCTGATAGAAGGCTTTGCCGTCTATCGTAACAAGTAGTCATCGACAATTATCCGCAGAAGCAGAAAAGTAACACTGGCACAAATCCAATACTCATTCAATGCAGGATACACTAGATGCATGAGATATGGGAGTAGAAGAGCCATTAGTGACACTGTTGGGTCTTCTGAACTACTACACTGTAAACAGCGGTTCAACCGGATTCGCAGTGTCATTAATTATACCTTAGAGTACTGATAATTTGTGGAGTGATTCATTTAATAAAAGTTCGATTGATAAGAATTCGAACTGATAGTAGTGTTCGGGTGAGGAGCAGACAATATCAATTTATGAACCTTGGTTTTCAACATCTAGGTTGGTGATGGTTCCATAAAGGTGAACGATGTGTTCATGTGACATAGGTTGGATTCAATAGTCCGTCTAAACATGTTATTGATCGATGACCGCTACATTTCACTGTTTTGTGTCCATTTGCTATCATTCCTAGACCTCATAGACCCCATCAACGATGGATTATTCTAGTAGATATCTAAGGATAAGATCGGATTCAAGTTACCCAGAATTGGTTTGAGGAGCACTCTGAAGATTACTGTCGAAGAATGTGTCCATTGAGTTCTCCAAACATAATCCTAATCGGGCATTTACAAAGTAAAGGTGGACAGGTCTATTGCACACAAAATCCTGTACTGAACAGTGGACAGGCACCGAGACAGCATGGGTAAACATTTTTTCTGAGGTCTACGAACGAGATGTGGAATCGACGTCACATCTAATAGTGGTTCTTCGCTGGACAAGATAAGTTTCGATACGGTACTAAATCCCTATTCGATGATTGTGCGACGTATATATATATATATATATATATATATATATATATATATATATATATATATATATATTGTAATTCACGCTTTCCTACAAATTTATTTATTCACAAATCACATACAGCGAGAGCGAGAGAAATAGAGAGAGTTTTAATCTATCTATTTAAATCTGTTCATATCTAAACAGTGCTTTCTAGTTTGGGAATCTGATCTTTTTTTTCTTTTTCTCACACACACACGTACATTATTATATCGAGAATTTAATCTGCCATTCGCACATTTTTCCTTCTTTGGTTTTCTTTGAGGACGTTACTAAAACGTCTCAATGTGTTTCACTTTAAATTTCTGTTCTCATTTAATTAATTTTTTTTTAAATCAGTCCGTATATTTCTCTTTGTAATTCGCTGGCAGTTGAACTGTATCTCACATTTTTTGCTGCGCCTCATAAAAGAGGACAACTACAACAACTATATTACTAATAGTTGCAATAATAATAATAATAAAAATTTTGAGTTGACTCAGTGCGTTTTTCAAGCGTAACTTGGTTTTGACGGACTGTCATTTTTCAGTGGTCTCTCAAAATTTTTATTTTTATTATCGACCAGGCACTTACACTCAGCTATCGTAGCCAACAACGAGACATTTTTGCTTATATAACTGGCAGTGGGACAAAGTGTAACGCACATAAACAACAATAACAACATCAACAACACACACACACACACGCACACACACATATATATATATCTTGAATATAACATCAATCAGCTAAGTGACAAATTTTATATTTGCACTAGTCCCACGCACGCACACACACACACACACACACACACACACACACATATATATATGTAATAGAAATGAAATCATATATGTAGTGGGTGGAAGCGAAATATGACAAAATATTCAAATATGTCATTTATAATTATACATCGAGAGAAATACTGAAAATGTAGGAATGCTTAACCTTAAACTTTCAAATTTCTGGCGTCCAAGGTGCCTAGAAGCACAAACTAGTCGATATCATTTAACTTTCTACCGCTTTTGTTTTTTTTTATCGTTCGACGCATCATTATAGCCGACTGACATATTTTGTTCCTTCTCCCTACACATACGAAGTCTCATCAAAAAGTATCGGGGCTGTTGCTATGGTAACGGTGTTAGAGTACGCAGAGTGAAACATCTTCGTACAGATTGACCGTGAGTTCTGTCGCGCATGCACACTAAATTATAACGTTCTCGCTCACTTTTGTTGTTTATAGCAATACTTGGAAGGAAAGTGTGTAGAGTATGGTCATCTCACCAGACAACAGAGTTTCCATTAGTGACCATTGTTTGGGAAGCAGTTTATGGCTAAGTACAACATTCCTCACGTCCGGCAACCATCATATTCCCTACATTTCGCCCCTTGCGACTTTTTCATCTTCAAAAATCAAATCTCACTTGAAAGAACAACATTTTAAGACGTAGAGGAAATCCAAGAGAATGTGACGTGGTAGCTGCTAGCTATTCGAAATAAGTTTCAGAAATAGAAATGACGCTTGATAAAACTTGTGTGGCTTCAGAAGGGGGGCTACTTCAAAGGAAATTAAGTGACAAATTCTTGTTTTCGTTTTGCATCAGTCACAATGCTTTTTGATCAGACCTCATATATGATTTCATCAGTAAAACCTATCAAAAAGTGTACCACATACTACATTTTACATTTTGTCATTCATTTACACACAATTAATGTGTTTGTGTGTGTGTATTTGTGTATGTATGAAGAGTAGGTGAGTATGTGTGTGTGTATGTGGGAGAGAGAGAGAGATAGAGGAGAGCAAATATTAAAACAACATTTATGCACATATTAATATTTAAACATGAATATATTAGAAGTACTTGATCAGGCATAAACGCATATATAACCGCACATATTTGGTGTGTGCGTATGTTGAAAAGATGTTTTAATTTGAAAGATGATGAAAACTACATTGAGAAAACAACAAATTTATTTTTGATAAAATACATAAGCATTGTGCCTAATCCATGGTTAAGTTTTTGGTTCTACAATATATTAATTGAAAAATGTGAAAAGTTCATTCACAAAAAGGAACTTTGTAATAAATATTTAGTTTATGTTTGGTATACAATTTCATTTAATGTGTGCAAATATGTATATACGAAGAACGTAGTAGCACAAAAGTTACTTCTAATGGATTTGTCAAAAGCTGCTTTTTAGTGGCAGGTTAACAGAAATTGGTAAAAAACAAACGAAGCCGAAAGGTAAACACTAGATAATTTGCCATCAGGTTTTAGTTAACAGTTTTTTTAAAAATAGCGAACTAAATGTACATTTCTTAAGCAGTACTTTTAGCACAGTAAAAGTTACGGAAAATTAATTAGAAGAAAAATATTAATGCATTTTTACACGAATTTTTATTGGTTTGAAGACATCAATCATATTATAGAACTTCAAATTGGAAGGTTTTTTTCATCCTCTTTTGCTCTTACTTAACTCGCTGACCTTTATTCTCAGACAAAAACTTAGCGTTCGCAACGAAGATTTCTGTTGAACAGAAAATATGAAGAGAAAAATTCAAATTTTGGTCCGCTTGTGAGTTTATTTTGCCCCAAAATGTTTCAGTTGAAATTGTCATTAAACTGTCTGTTAATGGAATTCATTTTTTGCCAGCGAGATATTATTCATTGAATGTGACGCAAATACATAAAGTATTTTTTATATTATCAGTTGGCTTTCTGAATACGACAATATTATTTATCTTTTGGTTAGGTACCTCCTAATTATGTTACCATGATCTAGGATTAAGAGCCCTTTTTGGCCTATATTTTTATGTCTAATATAATGTATAGTGTGGGAGTTGTTAGTTATGCTTCTGTAGAATTTCTACAATTTTAACTTGAATTTCTCTCAGCTGAGAAATACCTTTATTTTATTAATTATACAAGAGTAATACAGGGATTTTTGCACGCGTATGAAGATGTATTTGATAGGAGATAGTTAGACATGATCATTTTCTTTTTAATCACTCCATACATGGCAGTAAAGCCACTAAGTCACAAGGGGTTACTGAGTGTGAAAGAATAAGAAAAGGAGACGCATTATTAAAGGGTGAGAACAACAGAGGAGTAATGAAGAAAACAGTGGATAGCGATTGACATTGCATTTAAATATTTGAATATCAAAGTTAGATGGAAAGCAGAGAGATTCTTTAGGACAACATAGTGAACCAACTTTCCTAGCGGCAACGTAGCAATAGATTCAATATAATCTTTCCAATTCATCTGAGCCAAGAATGTAAGCACGCGAAAGTGCAACGAGTCACTCTCATGAAGGTTAATATCAGTTATACTGATAGGAGTCAGGAAGAGATTTTTTAAGTAATTGTTTTCAAGGTGTTTTGATAAATTTCAGATTTTGGAAATGATATTGTCATTATTATTTGTGTGAATGATGTTTTAGTTGACTATTTAGCTTCTCGATTAGATTAGCTGATGAATTTGAATGGATTTATTGTAATACTCTTAAGCTCAAATTGGATTGAGAGGTGATTGCTACATTTTGAAACACTCGGTTCAAACTTGGCTTTTGAAATTGTATATAACAATTGAAATTGAAAATAAAAATGTAAATTAATTTATTAGATTGTAAGCATTAAAATTAAATATATCGAAGAACAGCTCACAAGAACGTTAAGTAAGAGATGAATAATTTTATACTATTTTATGCTAGCTGATGTAAAGATTATCAACATGGAGAGTGGAATCAGAAAACGAAGTTCGAATTCTGAAGAAATTTGTGTTGAACTCGTACTAACGCCCTTGGGAACGGTATGAACCATGTAGAGAAATACATGACAAATTATTTCATTATAGAAATACAGAGAAAATTATTTTAATATACTAGTTAATTGAAGGCTGACTTATAGAATTACAAAACTTTTGTTAAAGAAATGGAATGAAAGTCATGTAACTGCATAAATTAATCGCAAATTATTTACTTACTAGCTGTTTACGTAACCAGTAATATCACTGTTAAGAATTATTTAACACATTCCTAAAATACACAGAACGAAGGATTCGAGGAGTAGTCATCTTAGATAAAATTCGTCCTCGAAATACAAGTGACCTTTTGAAATTAAAATCTTTTTTTTTTTTTTTTTAAATCTCAACTTTGCGAATCTTCTTTCTGTTAAGTGTCCTTTTTGCTTCAATTTTCTTTAAAACTTCGTCGTTACTCTTATGTTCAATCCCTGGTATTCTCATCATCCTTTTGTGAAATCACATTTCAGTTGCTTCAGTTCTCCCCTTCATTTGTGTGTAGATTGTTCAGCATTCACTGACATATACAAGGATTGGTATTGTACTCTTTTCTTTGTTTCTAATGAAGTTTTCCCGTTTTTTAATACATTGCTTAGCTTTTGGAAATTGTTTTGTTATCTTTCAATTCTTTGTATTTCGGTGTCATACTTTTCATACTCTGTTGAAATACTATCCAAATAAATAAAATTTGTACTTCCTCGATTTTAGTATATCCAGATTGCAAATTGTATGTTGGACTATTCCTTTTACTGACAACCATACATCCCGTCTTTTTGCAACTGATGTTTAGTCCTTTCTTCTCGCTTTCTTTTATTACCTTTTGTAGAAGGTCTTGAAATTTAATTTCTGTGTCTGCTATCAGCATTGTCATCTGCATATATTATATTGTTAAGATTGTATCTGTCAATAATGAATCCCGTTAGGATTTCTATTTCTTTTAGAATCGCGCCTTACTGTAGAGGTTGAATAAATCCGGTTAGAAGACACAACATTTTCTAATACCTTTTTATATTTTTGTATATTTTATGAATTTATTTTCTAACCGTATGCAAGCAGATTTCTCCCAGTATATGTCTGGGATTATTCTAATAGCATTATTAAATCATTTCTATCTGGGAAAGTGTTGAAACGTTCATGAGTTGAAATGTTCATAGGTTGAAACTTACAATGTGTAGCATTAAAATTTATTATTAAATCTGTGTAATTTACACTGGTTCTGCTAGTTTACACTAATTTATTTGGTAGTGTAACATTTTATTATAGTTCTGTTAAATAAGGAAATATATTTATATATGTATATAATATTTATTAATTATTTTTTTTAATATAAGTTAAATTTCCATTGACCGTAAAAAAGAAATAAAATCAAGAAAGAAACAAGATATTGTAATGAGACGATGAGAATAAAATGTTGAAAATTGCGTAGAATGTGGAACCCAAGAATAATCCACAAAGAAATTGGAAACATTGGCATAATAAAAAAAATATCTTTAAATATGCAACAAAAAACTGAAAATATATAATTATTATTTACGATAAGCAAAAAACTATTGACTATAAAGAAATTATTTGAAGAAGTTGGTATAGTAAAGGTAATAAAGCATAAATTATAAATATCTGAAAGTATTAATACAATGCATTTAATATCGCAAAGAGAAACATCTATGCCAGACGAAGAAGTACATGAAAATAATACGGGAACAATCAAAAATGAAATTTGAAATATTGGTAAAAATACAACAAGAAAAATAACTCACGAGAAATATTTTTTTCGTGACCTTTTTCATCATTCTAGAGAGAAGAGTGATTATGATAGTCATAAACAAGGAAAATAAAATAGGAATGATCAGATCACAGAATGAAAAAAAATGATTGGAAAAGTTCCATTAGTTTGTCAAAATATTAGAATCAAGATTGGAAGAATTAAAAATAACTGAGATTGTTCAAATCATAGCGTTACTTAGTTCTGTTGTAAACCGAGAAACTGAGATTTAAGGAAACAAACTCTCTCTCTCTCTCAATCTCCAGCGATAACAATTTCATGGTGTTGCCGAGAACTGTTAGGATACCCTAAAGCAATTCAATAGATATTAGGAAACTTGTTGTCACTCACTGTCCTGATATAACCACACTACAATTGATAGAAACACTAAATGCATTAAATAAAAACAATAAGGAAACTTGGGATTATTCAAACCACAACGTTGTTGATTTTTGACAGGATACTGAAAAGAAAAGATGATGAGATATGTTGTTCAATCTCAATAATAATATGGAAACTATAAGTCAAACCAAAAAGTACAGTATGGCTCTTCCAGTGGATAAATATGGAACCCGTCTCTCAGGAGCGAACCTACCTGAGTTCGAAAAATCTGTCATAGTACCAAACACCTACACAAATAATGAATCTTCAGGTACCCACAACCAGGATAATCCCAATGAGGGGCCTAGGAAATCTCCAACTAGATTCACAATCAACCATTTAAAGAAAGAAAAGGTAAAATGGTCTTGCGAGGCGTACAAACTAGTTATGACTGTATTCTATGAAGCGTTGCACAAACTCCAGAAAAATAACACTCAAAAAACATATGGAATTTAGTGAGAACAGTTTGGGCAAACAATTAGAAAATAAACCGACGAAAATAAACTAGCCAATGTAAGAAGGTTCATCACGAGAAATAACCGATTGATAGATGCTGAAATTAAAGAAATAAAAAAATGAAACCAAAATAGGCGAATTAATAGGACATGAAAGGGAAGCAGAAATGGACATAAAACGTACTAACATCACACGAGCCACAAATCAATGTGAAGAAACGCACCAATCTCTGTAAAGATAATCCTGAAAGTTTAGAAGAGTTGGAAAGGCGTGATCTTTCCAATAAAACCTGCAATAAAACGAGTTCTAAACACATTGGACCAAATTATTTTACGGCAAACAAGAATAGTATATAAGAAACCAAGGAAAAAGTCATGAGGCATATAAGTCAGGCACAAAATATTGAAATGGAGGGACTAATACAACTCCTAAAAGTACAACCAACAAAGCAGGACCTCAAAACTATTAAACTCTATAATGCAGCGCTTAAATTAATTCTGGATGAAGTAGACGGACATGTAAGTCTTAACGAAGCAATTATATGCATCAGCAATTAAAAAAAAAATAAACATCAACATAAAAACAGACAGTCTCACAAACATAAAGATTCACCTTGGAAAAGAAAAATAGAGGAAGAAATTGAATAAGTTAGAAGTGAATTATCGGTATTCGATCAAATGGCAAGAGGGACAAATGTAAGAACGAGAAAAGGCAGAAAAGTAAAAGGAAACTTCAAAATTAAGAATAAAGATGAAGTCCTATCAGTTAAAGAAAAAAATAAAACAAATAATAGAACTGAAGGCTCAAGGAATCAGACGCTATGAAAAGAAATCAAGATTCTACAGACAGAACAAAAACTTTCAAACCGATGCGAATAAATTTTACAGAGTAATAGGCAAAGAAAAAAATTGAAGTGACAATCCCCACCCTCCACATCCGCCCCAAGAATGGAAAAGGTTATAGAGTTCTGGAAACAAAATATGGGCTTTGCCCTAAAAAGAAAATATAACAAAGAAGCAGATTTGATTAGGCAAGAGGTAGAACGAATGAAAAATAAACCAAAACAAGCATGGACAAGAATTACAGAATAGGATGTGGAATGTACAATGAAAAAAAGCACACAACTGGAAATCTCCAGGAATATATAAAATTGCTAAATTTTGGCTCTATTATCTAAATACCACACACACACACACACACACTAGCCAAAGAACTTCAAGAAATAGTCAATGATCCTATTCGGCATGGGTAACCATAAGAATTACCTTCCTTCTACCCAAGAATGGTGACAAATGTCCTAAAAACTACAGACTAATTACATATCTTCCCATTACTTACAAACTGTTGACAAAACAGACATATTCCTTCTTTAAAAAATGGCATGATGCTTGAATAAAAAGTATGCAAACGTGGCTCTTACGAATGTAAAGAGTAATTACTTATTAATAGGATGATCTTTGAAAACTTCTTCAATACAAAAAAAAAAAAAAAATCCCAGTGTTGTATGGATATAACATTGTAAGGCATTCGATAGGGTGGATGGACATTTGCGTTCCTGACAATTGGGTACCAGACAATTGTGTCCCTGGACATTTGCATCCATCGACAAATGCGTCACTGGATGATTGCGTATCTCTGATAATTTTTGAATCTACCATTTTTTTCAAGAGTTGTTTAATATAGAAATTTGCACGCCAATACTTTTAATTACTAAGCAAGCAGAAAGGTAGTTACCATAAATGAAAAAAGAGAGAAAAATTTCTTTTTTAAAGCAAGAGAAAATTAAGCTAGCAGTTTCAGTTCACTCAAGCAGTGCTTACCACAACCATATGATAGATTCTGGATTTTATAGATTATATTTTTATTTGGAACCCATGGATAAATTCCAAAAATCAAACACTGGTAGAAAAATATTTATGGATGAGAAAAATTATAGCTACCAGTATCATAAGAAAAACGCCGATGAAACAAAAACATAATGGCGATGTGTAGTGTAATCGTGCAACACTGTTAATCTCTCATTGCATTTTAGACAAAAATAAACTATTAAATTTTTTATTTTATTCATTTTTTTTTAATTTATGATTATTACCTATGCTTTTTTTTCAAAATTTATGCTAATTGCTTTTAAAATCTTCAAAAAATTTGTCGAAAGATGCAGATGTTCAGTGACGCAGTTGTTTGGTACGCAACTGCACTAGAATCATTCGATAATATACACCATTCCTGGATTTTAAAATCTTTAAATATGTACAAGGTAACACACGTCGTCATAAATTTCGTAAAACAGTGTGTCGATATGGGAGACAAAAATTCACCTCAATAATATCAATGGAATCTATAATCTGGTGAAATTAATATCAACAGAGAAATATTTCAAGCTGACTCTGTCTTCCTTAGCATTTTATTTATGCCTAATAGCATTAATCAGCAAACTTAACAGGACGGAATATGGCTATAGGATATCTGAAAAGAAAATATGCCATCTATTTTACATGGATGACTTAAAGTTGTATACTAGGAATGACACTGAGCCAGAAGATCCCTTGAAAACAGTAAAATGTTTCAGCGATGACTTTGGAATGGAATTCGATTTGGATAAATGTGCTAAAGAATCACTACAACAAACCTCCTCTATTACTTTAGACCCTGGGGTAACAATCAAAGATTTAGAGCAAGAAGAAGCTTATAAGTACTTTAGTGTAAGTGGGGGTGAAAGAATTCATTATAAAAATGAAAGAAATAGTGCGAAAAGAGTTCTATAAAAGGGTGCGAGTGACATTATGAACTGAACTGAATTCTCAAAACAGAATTATGACTATTAATAGCCTTGCTATCCCAGTGATTCAATATAGTTTCAATATCTTAAACTGGACTCTAAATGATATCAGACGAATGGATTCTAAGACACGAAAGCTTCTTTCTAAGCATAACATGCATCATCCAAATGCTGATGCAGAACCTCTATACTTACTCCGTAAAGCAAGTGGAAGTTGTCTTATTCAGCTAGAATTGTCATACAAGGTAACAACTATTCACTTACTAACATACACGGAAACAACAAAGGACTGGACGATACAATGAGTCAAACAACAGGAAAATAGAAAAAAATATTCAATCATGAAAGAAGGTTGTAAATACAAAAGAAATTTATATTTAGCAGATTCTGTAGAAAACTAAAACAGAACCTAAGAACCAACTGCTACAACAAAAATATGAAAAAGAAAGCCAAGGATAAAGTTCTTGAACAGATGAAACAACGCTGGCAAGACAAATCTCTGCCTGGCCAATATCCAGAATGTGCTAATAAAGACGATGTTGATAAATTTAACACTCATCGATGGTTACGAGCATCTGGATTAAAGGCTGAAACGGAAGACTTTATTCTTGCAGAGCAAGACCATAGTCTTTTTACGAGAAAATTTCAGGCAAATATCATGCATAATGGTGTGGATCCAAAATATAGTTTCTGTGACTAATATCAGGAAACCATAGACCATCTAATCGCAGGATGTTCTCTATTTGCACCAAACGAATATAAAAATCTTCCCGATATAGTGGAGCAATACTAACACTGGACAATGTGCAAACACTTTGGAAAAGATGTTAACAAACACTGGTATGAACATCAGCCAGCACCCGTTACAGAAATAGAAGACATAACATTTCTATGAATTTACACCATCTTTACAGACAGGAAGATTGAAACAAATATGTCGGACATAATTGTTAAAAACCGAAAAGAAAAAACTTGTCTACTAATTGATGTGGCTTGCCAAGTGGACTGTACCATAGCAACCAAGGAATTTGAATAACTATCAAAGTACCTGGGAATCGAAATAGGAAAAATGTGGAAATTGAAAACAAGAATAGTACCAGTCATAGTAGGTGCGCTTGGAATGATAAAAAAAGGAACACAACAACACATTGAAAAAATCTATGTAAACCCCAGCTTAAGAGAAATAAAGACTAAGAAGAAATTTGTTCATGCAACGCTAGTGATGTTATGGGTGTTAGAAAACAAATTATCAAATTTAGCCACAACAACACACAACATCACTGACTTAGGTCTTCCTGCAGACTTAGTGGGTAGTGTGACCATAGCAGAAATCGAAATATAATCATGATGATTATGATGATGATGATGATGGTGACGATAATAATAATAATAATAATAATAATAATAATAATAATAGGAAACTTCGCGTTTGCACATATAACAATGGCCATTGCGGAATATATGTATATCATATTAAACATGGAATTAAGGATTAGCTCAGCAGGAATATAAAATATAATTGAGTAAGAATAGTGATCTACTGGCAATTATGCAAAAGATTTGGATTTTACTATGTAAATCAATGATATATATATATGAATCAGAAGTTGTTCTTGATATAAAAAACTATATCTTTTAGACCACCCAGTCAAGAGCAGAAGACCAGTTCTCATCATCAAGTATTAGAACATTTGTCCAATAGGGAATATTGCTTTTCATGTAGACCATATCATGATGCTGGAAGAAAGTTAAGAGTCGAAAAAATATCTGGACATTGCCAGAGAACTAAAGAATTAGATGCATATGTAAGTGATATTTATAATTATCATTCTAATAATAGCAAAGGCATTTGTAAGTACTGAAAACACGAGGAAGAGCTGAAACAATCTAGATAGAAGTATTCAATATTCTAGAGAAATTTGAATTATTGAGGAAAGTTGATTTCATGGTAACTTGAAAGATATTTAGTATATTTTATTTCTTCAAATCACACTGTTTTTATAATAATGATGCATATGAAATTCATTGGTGATTAGAGTAATCTGGAAGGGGAACTCTTGAATAGAGCATTTTATCTTTGTGCTAGAATAACGTGAAATGAAATTCCGATTCTGGTAGTAACTCAACATCCTACCCATGATGTTAGTTTCGTTTGTGAAAGGTATCCACTTGACAGCTTAGTACTTCTAATATGTCTGTTGGCTACAAAAAGTAATGCGGAGATATCAGCATAACAGATAACATTGTTATTAAAGATAACATTTTAAAAGATTGATACAGAAAAATGATAGAGAGAGATATGAAAAAGGAATGAAACATTGTCTGCAAGAAGTTAGTGTTTCTTGAATAAGCAAAATAGGTTATTGAAGAGAGGCTGATTTGTGAACCTTGAACGGATAAAGATGTCGATAGCTAACAAGATGAAAATATCCACTAGATGAAAAACTCCACTTTTTAATAGAAATTATTAAAAAAAAGAAACTTATAGAAACTGATAAAATGAAATAATAATGCAACAAGATGTATCGACACTACTGTCTCTGAGAAAAGATTGAAACCGGAAAACAAGTGCAGAAACAATATCAACTATACATCTTCATGTTGATTTTATAGCATATTTTTTTCATCGATCTTGTGTTTATTGTTTGGAATGATTTATCATTGTTAATGGTGAAAGATTGTTACAAGACAAACAAAAGACATGTTGTATTCTGT
This sequence comes from Acanthosepion lycidas, assembly GCA_963932145.1. Lineage (NCBI taxonomy): Eukaryota > Metazoa > Mollusca > Cephalopoda > Sepiida > Sepiidae > Acanthosepion > Acanthosepion lycidas. Next base: position 37,738,525 of record OZ010616.1, on the reverse strand, counting down.
ACATCTGAAGAAATTCACGACCCAGAAGTCAAAAGGAAGTCACGTCATTTTTAATATTAAGGAGGCATTTTGATGACAGAATATCTTCAGAGGGGTCTAAGAGAAAATATAAATAAATTCTCTAACTTTTTATGTCGATTAAAAGAGTAAGAGTTGAAAAGAAGCGGTGAGAGTATTGAAGAAAGATGTTTCTTTTTTTCGGGACATTGCACCAGCTCACAAAGTTGACAAAACAATAGATATTTTGAAGAATTTGGGGTTTAAGGCGATTCATTTTACTCATCAGATCTTTCTCCATATGACTATTTCCGGTTTGTAAACATTAAAATAAGTTAATGGACTGTCTATAAAGTAAATGTTTGACTGTCTTGATGGCAAGTATTAAAGATACTTGGACATCGTTATCCACCCCAAAACCGATACCTGTGCCGTGATCATACACCAAGATTAGGCTACAGCTTTCACCACAGCAGGTGCACCGAGCTACCTTCAGTTGCCAGCTTAGACATTTCTCCGCTAAAAAGAGCCAGGAGATTCACAGAAAAGAAACTCAGCACTGTATTTTTATGCATATAACACCAATTGGTGCTTCTTTCCTTTGGACTTCTGTCTCTAGTTTCTAAAGTTTGCTTATTTTTTTTTTATTCTTATCAATTTCCCTAACCAGACGAGTGACCTCTGATTGATTGTCAGGATATTTGTTTGTCCTGTTTGGTTCTGTGTTCCGAAAACTAGATACAAATAATGTCTGGCTAGATAAGTCGGCTTCATTATCGCCTCCAAGCTTTCAATGAGGGTCTCTAATCCTAAGGCAAGCTACGAGCAACTGAAACTCTAGTGGTAGGTATATATGTGACGGCCTTGCTTGGTGCTTGCTAACATAATATGCTATATATGCTATAGGGTTACGTATGAATTGTAACGCTTCACTCTCACTCATGAATTTTATGGAGAAGTTGTGGGATCTATAAGAATATCTTAAACCATAGCAATTTAAGAGTGGAGAACATAATATAGAAATGGTAGAAACATACATTTTATTTTTGCATACTTATCCCCCTAACTTGGCAATTCACTTAAAAAAGAATCATGGCTCGTTCTGAAAAATAACGGACTGGCATAACAGATATAACAATGTTGTTCAACAAAAACTATTAAAGTAGAATGAAAATATATGTATCTTTGTCATTATTATTATTTGATATTCTCTCCGACTTTAACATGTTTTGCTCGGAAAAACCCTAACCCGGTCGGGTGATGATGATCATATCTCTGCTCAGCTCCCACCCTCAGCTTAAAGATACAACACTTTCCTCAGCATATAAGCATTTTTCAAGCGGGGCTGCCGGCTGCGTACTACCAATAATATTAAATATCCCCAAGGCGTCCAGCGAGACAGAAAGATTCATGGAAATAGTCCTGTGTGCGCTAACGAAAAAAGGGATAAATTTAGTTGCTACTTGGTACATTTCTTCGACATCTCTTACCAAGTCTTGATACCTTTATATTTCTAACTGCTCCGCCTTTACGCTGTTCTTATCTCTAAGGTACCGGAACGTCTATTAGGATCTATTCATGGATGCTCTTGTGCTCACGTGCCATATTAAGGCGATTACATTTCAAGCGTTTAACAGACAAGGTGAATGTATCCCACATGAAAATTACTTGCTAATTTTCAACTACAGACGGTGGAGAATGCTCACATCACATTATTGCCTACATGGGCATATTCCTGTGAAGTTCTCAATATATTCGCCAGGTTAAATTTTTAGCGTCATCTGTACGCTTTTAGAGCCATCTGAGTGCAGCCGCTGAAAATGTGATGCAAACTATCAGTAGCTTTCCTAGGGAGTACCCGCAAGAGTAAATGAGCTGTTCTATCAATAAAATCCTTGAAAGAATTCATTCTTAAAGCCTGCTCTTGCGCTGCACATATTATCTTTTCAGTTTTTTCCTTCAAGATCCCGGTCCTAAGCCACCTCCATGATCCTGGATCTGCATTTTCTAGGCTTAGTATCCACAAGAGTAAATGAGCTGTTCTATCAATAAAGTCCTTGAAATAATTCATTCTTAAAGCCTGCTCTTGCGCTGCACATATTATCTTTTCAGTTCCTTTCTTTAAGATACCGTTGCTAAGCCACCTCCATGATCCTGGATCTGCATTTACTTGGCTTAGTATCCACAAGAGTAAATGAGCTGTTCTATTAATTGAGTCCTTGATAGAATTTATTGTTAAATCCTGCTCTTGCGTTGCACATATTATCATTTCAGTTCCCTTCTTCAAGATACCGTTGCTAAGCCACGTCCATGATTCCGGATCTGCATTTGCTTTGCACAAGAGTAAATGAGCTGTTCTATTAGTAGTGTTCCTAATAGAACTAATTATGAAAGTCTGCTCTTGCGTTGCTCACATCATCACTTTGGTTTCTTCAAAAACCTATTCTTAAGCCACCTCCATGTTTCCGGATTTGCTACCTGTTTAAATACCTTGTGAACTGCTTTTCCTTCCACATATTGACTTTGTTAAAACAGATTCTCTTCAAGTTATCTGCCTACATTTCTGTCTATATCATGACTTTTTTATTCACTGTACCTACTACAACTACTTCTTAATATTTTTAATACTCACGCAACAACTTACATTCACATGTTACACATTGACATAATGTTATTAATATTTTACACATTCATTTAATATTATACTTTGATTTAACTTTATTAAACATATTCCTTCCTCCTTTCATGGCAGAGATAGATTCTTGCTATATTACTCCTAGTATGTAAACACCTGTTCATGGTCATTATGTTCCTTGTCATTAGATTCAAATTTAATTGTTTCTCTTTTGTCTATTCGAAAATGCCTACACCATAGCACACAACCATAACTACCCAAACGTTGATGCTTGAGAAAAATTTCCACCATTAATCTTGGATTACAAAACCACCCACCAAACATACTCCAAAGTAAACGATCATGTTTTCTATCTCTCCTTGAAGGAAAAAAGTGAATTTAATGAAAACCTTTAAGGAAAGTTATTATTATTATATATTGTTTATACATATATAGTTTAACTGGCTATTTCGAATTATATATATTATCTATTCAATATCCACATTATTGTTTACTTACTGCATTAGTTGTTATGAATTGCAAAAATGTAACTTAAATAGTTAATTATTACTTATTGATTCATTTTATTATAATATTTAAATATATTATATCAGCTAAGCTGAATTTAAATTTACCATAAGTGAATGGTAACTTATTTACTTTCTTATAATTTAACGATCGGATAAAAGTAAATGAAAACAAGGTTTTTGCTTTGAGAATAGATGCGTCCATATATCTAACGCCTAATTTCTAACATATATTTTCTAAGATTTAATATAATTGCTTTTTATTGTATCTTATTGTATCTATTGATTTATTCAATTTTTATATCATTAAACTATATTATGATAGAAGCAACAAGAACAATATTAATGAACTTATATTAATATATAATTATTTTAGTGTTATATTTTTTATTTATTTTTTGTTTTTCTTTCATTGTCTATTATATTACAATTTTATTATATTCTTACATAATTTTTATTATATTCCTATATTCATTATCTTTATTCATGAAAATACACGTTTTTATGGATTGTTTTCTTTAAATATGTGTTATTTGGCGAGTTTCTTTTATACTAATATCTAATTTATTGTCACTATGAATTATTATATTTTAATGAACATTTAGTACATTGTATTGATTAAAATACTTATTAATTAGCATGAATAACTTGTACCGTATTTATATTTTAACGTAATACATTTTTTATGGACTAGAACGTATTTTCAAATTTGTAAGGAAGGCATTTTGAGACGTAACGTTATCTTGTTTTTTTTAGTTCTGTTGATTCAGTGTCTCTCTATTATTTATCTTTCCAACATTTTATCTGCAACAATAATTAAAAAATAGTTTGATATATATTTGATGATAATTTTATTCTTTTCTTATGTTATTGATTGGTTTCTATTATTTATCATTTAAACAGAAATTATAATACCAATAATTAATACTAATAATAAGTGGTACATTTCTTGACGAATTGTTTAATCCGACATCGTGTTACTATATGACTATATGGCGTTGTGGCCTGTATTTTCTCTTAAAATAAAGCCTAGTGACCCTGGTTGCTTCCGAGCTACCAAACCTGGAGAGAAGTACCATTCTAAAATCACACTTCACATATTTTCAGTATTCTACCTCACGGTGTGTTAATGTCGGAAATGAATGGCTAAAACTCATGACAATAACATACAATTCTTGTTACGTTTTTTAAAAAATTGTATTTCTATTATTCTCCATTTAAACAGAAATTATGATGATTGTAAGAATAAGCGGTCCATTCGACAACGAAGTCTTTAAATCGATGTCAAGTGTAAAATATACATGTATGTGTATTTAAACTTAAACTTTTTATTAACTTTAACTATATTAAGTAATACAATTTTACGTTAATATTAATATGATTTCAACTCTTGGGATAAACTTAAGAGAAGTTTTCAAATTTCGTAATTCCTCTTGGCCTGGAAGGAGTCTACAAACTTATTCGTCAACCTTCCTAGAATTAGTATCTCGATAAAAGCGCCCAGCCTTCTGTGTTGTAAACATGTTAACAGGAGTAGGATAGCTCCACTTATCGCCTGGTCAGTACTCCTTCCATGTTTATTGAACAGGAATACTTCCATGTTCATAATGATTTAACAGTGTTAACTTTTTGGTGATCTAACTGATCAATGGCTACAACTTTTCGCTTTGTGGTTATCGGGTTGGCAGTTTTCTGGTTGCTGCTTCCAATTGGTAGTAAGGAGCCCAAACTCTTCGATATCACTTAGAAAGGCTGCTCTAATCAAGTCACATAATATCTGGGTATTTGCAATGCCATGTCATGCATAGTATGGTGTCGCTGCATGTATGTACAGTGGGCAACTCTAAGGCCACATTATGCTTCAGTCTTAGCCACTATCTGGCCAGTTTATATTACCATAGACAATAGTGATAATTATTTTGGCATGTTTCTTTTTAATGCAAATCTTATGACAGATACAATGAAAAGCAACACATATAAACAAGTAAACAAAAAATCACCAACCCACCTCAACCTTTCTTTTTCCAATATTTGTGTCATTCATTCTAATTTCTGTAGTGTTGAATCTTTTCACTTGAAATGGTCTCCAGATATATTCACACTTTTTGAAACTAATTTAAATTCTTTTATTGCTACCATTGAATTATCTGTTCCAGCCTATTTCACTCACTCTTTGTTGGAAAGATTCTACATACTTATGTATGGCCTCGGTGTTTATATGCCTGAAAATTTCTCAATTCTAAGGGAATTATCTCTTGTGTTATCAGATGATTCCTTCATGTACTTTCTTGATTGCAACCTGTTAGTTGTCTCTTTTTCCAATATTGTTCTCCTTCTTCTCATGATTGAAAATAGATTTAAACAGAATTTTCGGATTAATATATTAGGTTGGTACAAAAATAATGTCTTTTTCTCACATATGTTACTATGTGAGAAAACGACATTATTTTTGCACCAGCCTAATAGAAAATGTCTTCCTTTTCTGTACATTCACCATTCTAATGTTATTGATGTCCCTGGTATTCAGAACTTTCAATTATTTCATTGTTCAGTCTTTGAGTCAACTTGTAGATTTTCCTACTCGTTTCACTGATCAACATTCTTCTTTACCTGATTTGTTTCTTACCTCCTTTCCTAGCTCTTGTAGAGCACCACGACGCTGTCCTCTTGACAGTTTCGATCATGCTGTAGCATCTATTAATATTTATTTTGGGTCCTCCTGTTTACAAGTTTTCTTTCTGTTATGAGCGTATTGATTGTGATTCAATTTCGTGATCTTATCCGAGACGTCTCTTGGATTGGTATTCTTAATCTTCCTATTGAGAATTATGCTACAGATGTTTCTTTTGGAGTTAAAAACGGCATTGATGTTTTTGTAGCTTTTCGCAAATATCAAGTGAAACCACAATCATCTTCTTGGTTCACACCAGCATGTTCAGTCACTATAGACCATAAGAATCACTTTTTCCGGGTGTACCAGCGTGATAATTCTGATCCCAACAGACGCCTGTTTGTGACTGCTTTAAATAATTGTAAACGTATCCTCAAAGAGGCTAAGCCTTTGTTTTCAGATAAAATGAAGCATCTTATAGTCTCTAACAAGTTTGGTTCACGTGACTACTTCCGATTATGCAATAGTGTGTTAAATAAGAGAAAGTCTTCTATCTCTCTTGTCTTCATTCAATTTGGAGTGTTAACATCTGTTAATAAAGCAGAATATTTGGCTCGTAAATTAACATTAAATTCTACTCTTGATTCATTTGGCGTTCCTTTGCCTGACTTTCCAGTTAGAACTGAGTGATATGCATATAGCCGTCCTGCTATCATATCTAAACTGGATTCTCACAAAACAATATCCCTGCAATAGTCCTCGTGAAATGTGCTCCTGAAATGTATCCTGATCTCAAAACTCTACAAGAAATACCTTATTTTCCTTCATCTGTAGTTCCAATATCAGAAAAACCATCTGATCTTTCTAACTATCGGTTTATTGGCCTTCTACCTTTTTTTGGTAAATTTTGAATTGGTTAAGCATCTCATCTCGTAGTGTCTTATTGCAGATAAGCAATATGGCTTTTGCTTCTCTAGGTAAACTGCTGATGTGTTAAAGATTTTTGCTGAAAGAGTCCATAAAACTTTAGATAAGAATCGTGAAGCTCGGGGTGTTACTTTGGACACATCTCGAAGGGATTTGACAGGCTTTGACAAACTGGCCTTCTTCACAAGTTGAAAGGTTATAGTATTTCTGGAAGAATTTTTAAACTAATTCAGTTTTTCTTATCAAATTATGAAAAGAATGTTTTTTTGAATGGCTATTCTAGATCTTTTTTTGCATAAATGCCGGGGTGCCACAGGGCTCGAATCTTGGACCTATGTTGTTTCTAATTTTCATAAATGACCTTCCTCATTTCATTAGTTTTCAACTTGGTATCTATGCTGATGACACATCTATTTACACCTGTCTTAATAGTAAGTCTGATTAGTCTTATATGGTGAAATTGGCAGCTGATTTAAAAAAATGGCCTGCAATCTGTTGTTAAATAGAATAAGGAATGACTTGTTAATTTTAACGCCTCAAAAACGAAACTGTTCTGGTTTAATCATCTGAGAGAACCCTTTTTACCTTCCATCAGCATGGCTGATGCTAACCTCCAGAAGAGTGACCCATTGCCCTTCTCAGATTAACTTTTTCCGCTGACATGAAGTGGAAAGAGTATATTGAATCAATTGCTAAGTCTGCAGCTAAAAAATTGATTCACTATGTCATGCTAGAGCATTTTTCTCGACAGAAAGTATCTTACATATTTATAAGTCTCCCATTCTACTTGCTTTGAATATTGCTGCTACATATAGTCTGGTGCTTCTGCTACATATTTATATATCCTATGAAGAATCTACAATGTTTTGGTCTTGACCTGGCATCTTGATTTCAGTCACTTTCCCACCGCCGAAACGTAGCTTCCCTGTGTTTTTTCTATAAATATTTTCATGGCAATTGTCCTGATGAACTTTCCTCTATAGTACCTAGACTTTATGAATTTAAGCGCAGTACTAGCTTGGCGGCAAAGTCTCATCATTTTCCAGGTGAAATGGCTATATGTAATCATAAATTTTATGCTAAAAGTTTTTTTCTATCGCACTTCATGTTTTTGGAACTTTCTTCCCGCTTCTTGCTTCCCCTTCAACTTTGATCTTCAAAAAATTAAATGAAATGTCAGTCGTTGTCTTCTGTCTTTTTACTTATTGTTCTTTTATTGTGCTTTCTCATTAATTGTAATTTTTCTTATATTCTCTCACAGTAAACTCTTGCGCCCTAGTGGTTTTATTGCTTGGCTTGGGCTGAAATTATTAAAAGATATTGTGACTTTTGTTCATCTGTAGAAATCCAATGTATTTATAGCCACTATTATCTACTTCATAAAGTCACAATTGGAGAGCTCTGTTCTCGTGCTATCCACCTTTCTTTGAGTCTTTATTTTCAGCACAGCACACTTATCAAGTTCAAATGTTATCAAAATATCATGGGAACGGATCTTTACGATACTTATTAAAGAGTCCGACTGGTCATTTGTGTGACTTAAGATAGTCCGTAAATAACAGGTGGCTGACAAGTTTTTCTTATTATTTGCAAGGTTGCAGCCAGATTTCACCAGTCAGATTTGCAGCATAATGATCACAAATAACTGCGTAGATAGCGAATCGCCCTAAAATTCCCATACTTCTTCTGTAAATCACTAAATTCTTTTCCTCTTGACGTTAATAGTGTTTTCCAACTAGTCATACTGTTCTATATAATTATGACAGTATTCTTAGCCACACCAACAGTTTCAATGTATTTTAGCATTCAGGAGTGTGGTACCATATCTCAGGTCATATTTATCCAGATAGTAGAAAAGTTCGTCATGCGGCTCCTGAAATTCTTAAGAATCGCAATGTTAGTCAGAAGTTAGTATTTAGTACCACGCGAAACCTTTCAAAATCCTTTTTGCTAATCAAGAATAAGTTAATTTTTAGTAAGATGCATGGTCATATCTTCAACGATTCATATCAGAAACTTTCGCATCAAAGATAAGCAAGTATTATTATTATTATTATTATTATTATTATTAAGCTGCAGTAAATGAATAAAAAAAATACTCGGTAGTATCACGAACAGCGTGTAGTGAAAACAATTTGAACTAGAAATTAATTCAAAGAAAATCTTCTTACCCTGACCGCCAAAGTTTGCTATCCCATAGGAAATGCAAACTTATTAGACATAATAGGAAGTGACATCACGAATGTAGTGAAAAAGCTGAAATTAGGTCACACAGACAGAGAGACAGTCATGTTGAATCAGGCTTGACAAACAAGGATTGGGAAATAAAAGCGGTCTTAGCATCATTCCTGATTTGTTAGTGGGGAATTCTCGTGTCAATCTTGCCATTGGTCTAATAGCAGAATTCAAATAAGAAGGGAGGAAGAGTCGAATAATATTGATTTATTTTCTGAAAACGTGTCAGTAAAAAAGGTTTTATAAAAAAAGGCCACATTTAAAAAATATATCCAACTCTAAAACCAAAACAACTGCACAGAATCTATTTTATGATCTGCGTAATGTAAGCTTCGTGATTTTAACTTTGAAAACACTCTCATCTCAGGCGGATGGGATATGGTTGATTAAACATTTGAATTTTATTGTTTCACTTTTAGTCCTTATTTATCGAAAACTTTATATTTCTAGTCAGAAAATTATCATTTAGAAGATTACAAAAACGATCATAGAAATAAGAATTTAGAGACAGAGTATGATGCGTCAGTATTACAAGTGGAAGCAGTCAGTATTTTCAGAAAATTATTGTCCAGAATCCTGTTTTTCACAGGGGTTTATTACGGAATAGAAAAGCACTAGCAAAAAATAAAATACCATTTCAGTCATCAGGTATGCCAAGAAACAGTTCATATAATTAACAATGGAATTAGTAAGTTATTATTTTGTTGTAATCTATTCTATATCTATATATATTCTTATTATATTGTTGTAATTTATCTAATGTATATACTAATATATGTTATTATTATTTTTTTTGTGCCTAAACACATAGTATTGGCTCAGTACTCGGAAGAATCTAACGGCCATTTTGACACTAGCATAGTGTTTACTTTTAAGGTTTAAAGTGAAAGAGCCGAAAATAAATGTAAACAAGATATATTCTAATAACCAAAGAATAAGCATGAGAAACAAATATCTTGTGATGATTGTTTAAACTGACTATATTTGTACAATCTTATAGAACTTTGTGGTATGGTATAAGAGTTGGAATTGAGGTGAATTTTTTTTTAATATAGTGACGAAAATCCTCACTGATAAATATATATTAGAACGACCCGTTGTGGAATAAATAATAATGAGCAAGCTAATCTCACTGAACGATTCTCACTGTAATGAGTATGATTACCACTGAGTATCTTATATTTAATTTTCATCTTGCTCTGCTTACCGTCCCCTATCAATGATTCTTCAGTTAGTAGTACTATTTCTATCAATTACTGTTAACCTTACCAGTATTATCACAACGATATTACTCTTACGATATCAACAGAAATTAATCTATTATCTACTCTTGGGCCATACTACAGTGATTGAGATAGTTTTATATATCATTCAAGTACATGTAAAGGAAACTTTAAATGCGCAACACAATCTTCTTACTCATCCATAACAACAAATACGATTTTGCAATTACAAAATCTTTAATGCACTTGTGCTATCAATATATATCTATTCATAGCAAATTTGTTGCTATAAAATCTTTAGATATATCAAGACCTTATGCAATAGGAAGTACCAACAATAGCAAACGGGAAATTCTACTACTACAAATGCTGCAATTACTTTCACGTATTAAACAATTTTCGGGTCTTTTTAAAATATACTGTTTGGTATTATATATAACAAATTCTCTTTTTTTTATTCATATTTATGTCGTCACAGATTTTGTCATCATGTTGGCTGGCCCATTTGGAGGCTTTCAACATTCCTAGGGAATGGATATTGTCAAAAATCTGGTGTTGAATTGACAGATTCATTTTATTTTATTTTTTACCTTCTTTCTTCTTTTACAGAGGAACACAAGTGTTGTTAATTATCATTACCACTATCTTTGACTCGACGAAACTATAGAATATTTGCCAAGCAGAAGGGCAAACGTTTATCGTCTGCCAGCAACAAATATCGTGAAACCCTTTTTTTTCTCAGACGATCGTAGAATT
>OZ010616.1:37435135-37720135 GCA_963932145.1 Acanthosepion lycidas | reverse complement strand
TTGGCAACTTGGGTAATATGTAGCTTCTTAGATTTTGAAGGAGAGCCTTATCTTCCACAACTAATAAGATTAATGGTTATCATCTCTCCCACTAAAAAGATGCCTTACAACAATTCTCTGCATTTATTTTGAATCATTATCAACTTTGAAGAGACCTATAATTTTATTTAATATAATGCGAGACCAAAATATTAGTCCACGTGTTCACTTTTGTCTTCTAAGTCGTATCTGTTGACTATTTAAATAACTCTAGTCCAACCATCAGGTACAGTAACTATCGCTCTACATTTATCACTGAAAGTAATAATTTAGAAATGAGTTTTCATCTACTTATCACCTTTTATTTTATTATGTTTATTTAAAAATCGGTAATTTGCTTGATTCATTTCTTTATTTTCTTGTTAGTTAATCCAATTTTACTGTTTATCATTATGATAGGTTTCATAAGATCAATTGGGCAGCTGACCTCAAAAATGAACTTTAATCTGTTTTACGTGGGTTAAGAAATGGTTTTCTAATTGTAACACCTCCAAAATGAAATTGCTCTTTTAATCGTTTCAGAAAGGATTTGTTTTCTTTTCCGCCCGCCTGGTTGATGCCAACCTCCGGATATTGACACATTGTTCATTCTCGGGCATATCAGTTTTCTAATGATATGGAGTGTAAAGATTATATTGAATTAGTTGCTAGATATTCTGTCGTCTTGAAATTGCTAGATGTAGCCATAAATTCTATATTAACAGTTTTTCTCGCATTTCTTGCTTGTGGAACTCTCTTCCGGCCTCCCGATGTTAAAAAAGTCCATCATCATCATCATCATCATCATCATCATCATCATCATCATCATCATCTGTCTCCTTGGAAACTGTTCTTTTATTGTCCTATTTTCTTAATGATTTCTCTCAGATTCTTTCACTTTCAATAACCCATTTGCCCTTTAGTAGCTTGTGGTGAAATGGTGAAAAAATACTATTAAAATTTTTCCAAATATCTTTTTGTAACATCCTTAAAATCCAATTTGTTTTTGTTCTTCTATATTTTCATTGTTTTGTTGTCTTTGGTTTTCTTTTTTTGTGAGTGTGTTCTCATCACTCCGTAAGTATTTAATATTTTGTTTCTCTCTTGAGGTTATACCTTGCAATCCATTCCAGTTCTTATACACATCTGAAATTAAAAATAAATATTAATAACTATATTTATTTTATAATATGAGGTACAAACTTTGTGTTACATAATGAAATTTAACACCACTAAATAAATTATTGTAAATATTTCTAATAAAAAAGCTTACAAAGCTGAAATACATTTGATATATTGGTTACATAAATATATCCTGAAAATTTGGCGTCATGGGCAGGTTAATCCTAATTTATTAAGAAAACATAGACTTGCATTATAAAATTTGATATCGGCTATTCTTATTACAATTCTAATCTTAATATTCTTTTGTATTGCTTCGCATTATAATATAACATACAATATGTGGTACTACTGTTACCACCACCACAACAACAACAAAAACGACAACAACAACAACTACTACTACTACTACTACTACTACTACTACTACTACTACTACCAATGATAATGATAATGACATTCACACAAGTTTTATAACTTTAAATTACCAATAGTAGTATCCAAAAACATAAAAAAACTAAAATAAGAGCCTATCATAGTATATATAATCCTGATGCTGACAAAAATCTGACCGATCATGCTTAAAATTAAAAAAGAAAAAAATGACATACTGAGAATCATCTCTCTTAATGTGGTATGTTCAGTAACTCTCTAAGAAAAAACTTTATCTCAGATCATCGGTAAAAAGAATTGGTAATGGATTGTATCAAATAGCAAATCAAGAAAAGTAGGTTGAACTGGACTAAAACCAAAAGAGTTTATCTGAGCAAATGTAGATTAACGTATGCTAAAAAGATCTTAATATCCAAAGTATTGTTCCTGCATACATGTCAAAAATACTATCGATCATCTAATATATTTCCGCTTTATCAAAGCTCTAAATGAATTTTAAAACAGACATGCTAATCTAGGCTAAAACTTTAACGGGAAGATGCATTAACATTATAAATTGACCCATGCAGAAAAATGGTATAAGCAAAAACTAACAGTTCTAAAAGGTGATGATATTACTTTGTTCTGGGTCTTCACCGTACTGACTGCACTATACAAGTTAAGAAGCCAGATATGATAATAAGATAATTAAAAAAACTTGTGTGTTTTTACATAGATTCTGTCTGATAAAAATGTACCAGCAAGAGAATTTAACAAACCTTTAAAATATATGAACTTGGAAATAGAAATTTCAAAATAGCATTTAGACACTATCCAAGTATATATACATTATACCAATAACAATAAAATGATTAAAAACAAAATTGATACATACATTAAGAAAATGCTAGAAAATTCATCACTAACTGAGGTAGGTTGCGGGTTTATTGTCATCATTTAAAATGTCTTCATTGTTATGAGATGCTGGAAGAAAAGCAGCATGAACAGTCTACTAGAAGAAACAGCAAGTTGATAAAAATCTACTCTAAAAGCTCAAGAATATTGCTTGAAGAGTTAATACAGAGGCAAATAGTCTTAAGTATTGTTCATATATCAACAATGTATTAAGAATGTTAAGAAATATGAAAATAATTGCCTTTTATAGCGGTGAAACAAAACAGAAATTAGACCACGAAAAGGGACGCTGAATTTGACCTATAAATTAAAAATTTCTCTTTATCTGCCATGTCCTCTTAAGACGACGGCGATCATGACTCTCCACAATTTCCTGTGCTTTGTTGCTCTTAATACATTTTGTTTTGTTATTTCTCCAAAACCCTATTTCCCTTATCCATTTACTTAAGCTCATCAATTATGCTATGCCATATTTCCCTCTGCCTCACTTGCCCTCTTAATCTATTCTGTGACTATCAGATTTTCCAGTTCTCCTTCCTCATCATGTGTCCCAGAAATTTCAAATGTCCTTTCTTGATTATCTGTCTATATTTATGAGATGAGGTATTATGTACACTGTTTACATTGTTCGGACTATCATCCTTATATTTGTTGCCATACTTATCACAACGTTTCGGCCGTTGTAGGCTCCGGCCTTCTTCACATGGTTGGAGTGTCGAACTGAACCCCTCATTTCGCTCACTGGGGTAGACTGTTCTAGTTCCACGTGCCATGTCTAATGGATGTCAGTTATCAGTTATCTTCTGTTAATTCCCTTCTCCAAGTTCTCCACCGCCTTAACCAGGTATTGAACTCACACTCTTTTGGGTTCTGTCAGTGGATCTAACTAGCGTCTTTATCCACTGTGTCAAGGACACATGGCACAGTGGATAAAGGCAAGGTCGATAAAGGGGATAAAGAAAAAAAAAATTTTGTACTTGTTTGATTCTGGTATCTCCGATTTGTACTTTACATTTTGGACTCATCCTTTGCTAACAACCTTGCATTCCGTCTCCTTGCATTTGATGATTAGTCCTTTCTTCTCGATTTCCTTCACTACCTTCTGTAGGACCTATTCTTTCCGTGTCTGCCATCAACACTGTGCCATTTGCGTATCTTATGTTGTTAGGATCGTAGCCGCTAATAATGAATACTTGAAGAACAACTAATTCTTTCGGAATTTGTATAGGTTGAATAAGTCCGGTAAGAAGACATATCGTTGTCTTACACCCTTTTTATTTTTGTATATCTTCTGAATTCATTTTCTATCCGTATGTAAGCGGTTAGCTGCCAGTATACGTTCTTGATTATCCTAATATCCTTCTCAAATATGTTAAGGTTGTTGAACAGTTCTGATGTTTGCTGCGTACTTTATCAAACGCCTTTGCATAATCTATAAAACACAGTCACACGTCCTTCTGCATTTGTATTGGTATTTCTGTATTTGTCACCATAAGAAACTCATATTATATATTATTTTTGTTTGTTTTTCTCTTTACTAAACATTTCGGTCGATACATGTTCTTATGAAACACACAGACGCACACACAGAGAGACGCACGCGCACATTAATTTAAGCAATTAACGCATTTTTTAATCCGACATTATTAATAACATGGTTATTTCAATAATAATAATAATAATAATAATAATAATAATAATAATAATAATAATAATAATAATAATAATTTTAATAACATATTGCGTCTGCATATGTATCTCCCTCTATATATGGTGCATCTATATCCTTATATATTATATGTGCCGTAGTTCGGTTATTTTAAGGACAAATTGTTCCATAGTTTGAAGTAATTTTAAAGGTTTATATGTGTTTTTCAACAATGTTAAATGAAGGGAGGCAACTCAAAAATGTCCTATTGAATAAAAAACACGATGCATAAAATTAAAAAAGAAACCTCGTAAAAAAGAAAAACAAATACTAAAAAATATAAATAAAAAGTGTAAAAATACTAGCAATAAAAAAATAAAAGAATGAAGGAAGAATAAGAGATGCCGGGGAAGTTAAAAAAAATGTGAAATGACTGAAAGAACAAATAAAAAATTAATGTAAGTAAATGAAATAAGTTAGAAAAAGAAGCTAAATTTACAGGGAAATAATAAGCAATAAAAAAATATTTAAAATGATTAGAAATTCTTGATAAAAGAAGAAGAAAACAAAAAGAAGAGGAAAAAAACAACGAAAAAAGAGAGAGATAAAACAAAGAAGAAAAAGACTAACGGAAGACAGAAAAGTGAAGAAGAAAAGATAAATTAATTTCTTGTTGGGAATATTCTAAAAATACATAAATCGTAGATAGGATAAAAAGGAAGACAGAAGTAAAAACGTCTGTAAAAATCAAATTAACCATAACATAAAGGGTTTAATAAATAGAATTACCCAGAAGAAAAAATATAGAGGAGTAAAAATAAAATATTTAAAAAATGGGAAAAAATCAATATAAATAAGACAAAATTCAATTAAAAGATAAAAAGAGAATTAATCTTGTAATTAGTAAATCAGAAAGAAAGAAGTGATTAAAAGAAGGAAGAAAGAAAACTGAAGAAAAGAATTGAAGATAAGAAAAGAAAGAAAGAAATGCTAAGCTGATATAAATGTATAATTTTACAAAAGACGTATTTGGAGAAGAAAAAAAATGGATGAATGAGCGAAATAAATACATAAATAACGAAAGATGAGGAAAAAAGTTTAGTTAGAAAAAAATGTATGATGGCCAGAAAAAAAAGAAATGTTATATTAGAAGAAAAAGGTAAATGAAAAGGGTGAAAGATAGAAAAAGATAATTAAAGAAAAGGGGAATAGAAAGACGAAAGAATAAAGATAAAGTATGAAGTAAAATAAAAGTGACATAAATAAAATAGTGATAGGAGAAAATCTTAAAGCTAAAATGATATAAATAACTCAGATAGCAGGAAAATAGAGAGTAAAGTGAAGTACAGACTAACTGAGGAGAAATGTAAAAGAGAGAAAAAAGAAAGGAAGAAAGGAAAACAGAAGACAAGGGAAAATGAACAGAAAAATATAAAGAAATGAATGAAGAATAAATTGAATAAAATAAAAAGAAACATTGTCAAAAGAAATACAAAAGGTGTGAAGGAAAGATAATGAAATAAGGAAGTAAAAGGAAAGAGAGTATAATGGAATTGAAGACGGAAAAAAAGGAAAACAAGAAAATTATAATTTGAATTAACTTAGAAAGATGGAAAGAAAAACAGGACGTATTAGTGCAAGGTGAGTAGCAAAAACAAAACAAAATGCAATATTCAAGAAAAGAGAAATAACAAAGAATTATTTTTAAAACAATATTAAAAAACGAAAAATAAATGCTGAAAATCAATATAAAAGAGAATAATAATAATAATAATAATAATAATAATAATAATAATAATAATAATAATAATAATAAAGTAATAATAATAATAATAACAGCAATGATGATGATGATGATGATGATGATGATGATGATGATGATAAACAAAATGGTCAAATAACTTACAATAAAAGTCGATTTTTAAAAACCATTATCATGATGTCATTGTGCCTACTGTCTGGTTTGTTGTTTTGGATGAGGAGAGTAACTGATTTTTTCAATCAGAAAACAAAACAAAAAAAACAAAAACAAAAAACAAAAAAACAAAAAAACGATGTCGGGGAGAAGTTTTATTTTTCTTTAAAAGGAAAAAACTATTGCCAGAAAACGCAATTCTTATAAATAAGTTAAAAAAGAATTGAAAATAAATAATAAGCAAAAAAGAAAATGTTTCTGAAATCTACGGATATAAGTTTTGCAGAGGCAGCAGTAGCAGCCGAAAACGAGGAAGGAGCGTGTGTCTTAGGGAGAGGAAATAAAAACGAGGCTGAATGTCACTTGGGTCTTGGGTTTTCGGCAACTTCAAGTAATGTTTAGTGCCAGCCTTCTATTTCGGTAATTGTCTGTGAATTATGGCTTTCATATCATAGACATTCGTCAAAAGCACTAGCCGAAACGGACACTAACATATTTTGACTAGTTTCACCTCATTCCGACTCATTCAAGTTGTGTCCTTTGTCACTAACGATGCTGGTTTGCTTGGATGTCGACAAAAAGACTGTTCAGCGGTAAAAAAATGCAAAAATAAAAATACATTAAAAAAAACACACAAAATACGTTTTGTATCAAAAATGGTCGTAAAAACAATGTCAAATTTTTCTTTTTTTACATTTATACATGCACATAAGCACACACAAACACACGCATGCTCACATACTCACACACACATACATATGTGAATGTAATATAAGAAGCTGGAGGTTGATCATCTTTCAGGTTTATTACGATGCTAAATAGCTGTTACTATTATTTACACTATTTACATGCGGCTATTGCTTTGTTGATATCACATACACATAACGAAATCGATTTAAATTAGGGTAATATTTTCTCGTTCTCTTTTTCACTGTGTATAGTTTCCCTCTAGGATATGAGCCATGATGGCTTTCCACAGATTATGTTCCTCTTAGCAATACTTATGATAAAAACATTGGTAACTTCAGAATATATATTTACTAAACTTTCAAACTGTTATGCGTCATTAGCTCCAACGAATTGGATACACTTACAATATCTATGGAGTTTTAGGAAAATCGGAAGACATTCAATACGTCAATTGATTATTTTTCTTAAATCATAGGCAATTACATGACACTAAATAAAATAATTTTGACTGGCGATCATATAGTTTCATTTTCATTTTTGCTTTTTATTTATTTATTCACTATTGGAATCGATAATCAGTGAACACTGGAAGCCTGAAACTATTTAAATCTGGAGAAAAGAAAAAATCTTGTAGAACTCCGTATCTGTGTGTTTATCATTCTGTGAGACGTTTTCAACAGGATCTAAAATTGAAAATAATACTATACTTGTGGGAGAAGTATTAGCATTTAATCTCATGTCGAGAGAGTTAATTGTACGAAACATCATGGCATTCGTTTCGTCTGCAAACACGTTTCAAGACTGAACGAACCTTTTACGTTAGACGAACAACACATTGAACGGGCAAATAAAAGCAGGACAAGCTAAATGAAATTATCGTCAAATCAAGTGACAACGAGATCAGGTTGGATTCTTTCGATGCTAGTTCGTTCGATGCATTTGCTCACACATACAAATTGTTTGTTTAGAAGCACTTTACGAAACTTACATTCATGGCAACCGATTATTGGAATCTCAGGACTTCTCTTCTTCCTGGTTGCATAGAAATCAATACAAATCCGTTATAAAAGCTTGCTTGTCGACTTTCTATTCATTGTTCTCGATAACTCTACACATATAATATGTCAGATATTTGAGAAGAGTTTTTCCGTTGGCTATAAACTGAAGATAAGGTAAAATGTTACACGACATACGCAAAATTTTAACATTTCTTATTTTTCTTTGAGACTTACCGAGAAAATTAATTTGAAATGCACACCTTGTTTGTAACGCTGTTCTTCAAAGAAATAACCACTTTTAAAAAGTGGCCAGGTGAACGACAGATGGTTCTATGCAAAATTCACGGAGAGTATATATTGAAGATTTCAGGGTAAGTGTAGAATGTCTCTAAAAGTAGGTGTGCATAAGGAAGATTGGTTTAAAAATGATTGGAAAATTATATATGTGCATGTGTGTTTGTGTGTGTATGCGTATGTGTGTCTGTGTGTGTATGCGTATGTGTGTTTGTGTGTGTATGCGTATGTGTGTCTGTGTGTGTATGCGTATGATGTGTGTCTGTGTGTGTATGCGTATGTGTGTCTGTGTGTGTATGCGTATGTGTGTCTGTGTGTGTATGCGTATGTGTGTCTGTGTGTGTATGCGTATGATGTGTGTCTTTGTGTGTATGCGTATGTGTGTCTGTGTGTGTATGCGTATGTGTGTTTGTGTGTGTATGCGTATGTGTGTCTGTGTGTGTATGCGTATGTGTGTCTGTGTGTATACACTGAGAAAATAAAACTGCAGCATGC
The DNA here is from genome assembly GCA_963932145.1 of Acanthosepion lycidas. NCBI lineage: Eukaryota > Metazoa > Mollusca > Cephalopoda > Sepiida > Sepiidae > Acanthosepion > Acanthosepion lycidas. Next base: position 37,711,668 of record OZ010616.1, on the reverse strand, counting down.
TGGACATGTTTCATTTTAAGTTTATACTATTTCATCAGTATATCGTCTTCCTGTTGAAAGAATGGCAGCAAAAGAAGTTGAAAAATATTCTTGTCGTATATGGCGCTGATCAACGTTCTCTCTATTAAGGGAAAAAGTGAATGAGAGTTTGTTATTTATGGCATAAGCCATAATGCTAGAGGTGGGCTTCTTTGTTGTGGGGCTAATAACACCATATCTGTGCCATACATATAAATCACTAACACATACATAGAAACAAAAACTTCTCTCATACTACAGAGCATCATTCAATACACCAAGAGACTCATACGCATAATAGCGCTGTAGCTTAAATGAAAGTCTGACTAAAGAATGGCGTGCATATTATCTTGCTGTAAATAAATCCTTCGCAATGGTTCGTGTTCTCAATCCTTGGGTCACATTTGCTTTGATCTGTATTATGAACGCCGTGCGATATGCTACTGATGCATATCTTACAATGCATCTGGATATTTGCATAATGGCGTCGTGGCTTAAATGGGCGCGTGTCTAAAGGGTCACGTGTCTAACTGTTCGTCTTCTCAATCCTGTGGTCACATTTTCTTAATCTGTAATGAAAACAGCGTATGGCGTCTCATTGCCACCACTACAATGTATGTGTAATACATAGCCGTCCAAATACTAGTAGGGTGTAGCGGACAAGGTTCTGGACGGTCGTTTGACTACTAACACCAACACTGTAGCACCACTGACAATGACCGTCTAGACTGTGAAATGTTCACTCAGGACTCAACTCAAACAACTCAAATTTAACAAATGGTTCATGTATGTGTTAGCATAGAATAACACCCTACTGGCTGTTTAATTGCACTGAACACTACAACATGCATCACCGTCTAAGCCCTATGACACAAATGATACACTTATCTTATCATACAATGGTTGAAGACTTTGAAAATTTAATCAGAATATCCGTCATTAGCATAATCAAACTATATCTTCCTTCTGGATATTATAATTTTATTTTATGTCTTTTCGTGTGTGTATAGCGTCAACGAATAGCGATCTAACGTGTAACTCAGTAGTAGTGATCTACAACGTAAGTTTGCTTACAATGATGATCATTTTTAATCATAGAAGCAGCTGAGAAATAAGCATAGGGATGAGCGTGATAATGAGAGAGGCGAGAGAGACACAGAAAAGAAGAGAAAAAAAACTCTGTGTATCTGTAATCATCAAAAGGAAAATTCATGTGCATATATTCAAATCGTGCTGAACTAACCAAAGTTAAGAAGAGATGAAAATTGAAAGTTTATTATTTATGAATAGATTGCTTGTAACTTGTAGTTAATACCAGGTTTTAACTAGGCATATATCATGTGTAGAAAATTAAAATTATTATAGCAGGCTCTTTAACATATTGACAGTCACCAATACACCAATAATTGCCAAACACAATCCTATAACCAACCTAAGTCGTACAGTCTCCCAATTTTCTACTCTTAGGTCACAAGCTGACTGTCCTTTTAGCTATCGTCTGTCAAGTCAAAACAAACCTTCGTTTCATCTCGGCCAGCCGCCACTGGATGCCGCCATCTGACGCTGCCGAATGTCGGAGAATGCTTCTCGGGTATTCCTGTTGCTCATCAAACACCAAAACGTCGTTCTTCTTTACTACACTCAACCTTGATCTGGACACCAACAAGTAGGAGTGGACAATCGTTGAATATGCACAGGTCTATCTCGAGGTCACTATTGCTCGAGAATGAATCATTCTCTTCGCTTGTTAGAGGCTGATCCCACGCCGGTCGAAGATACTTAACATAACGCGGCATCAACCACTGTAGACTGTAGACTGATGATCTCAATTACTTTTTCTGTTGTTGTTGATTTTGGTGTCGTTACTGCATCAATACATTTCAGTCTAATCTCATAGGAGTAGATTGCTTCAGAAATGCAGTCACAATTCTGAGCCAGCCACAAAATAGAAAGTGACTCACAAGCTTTCCGTGTAGTGAGAAAATACTTCGACAAGTGATACTTGACAAAAGTTCTGGGACCTTGCTTCGGAGCTCCCACCAGACCTGCAAACCCAGCAGTTTGGACCCAGCTTCTCGGGGGGCAAGTAAGTCCAAATACGGTAAGTGATTTCTCGCCCACTCAGTAGAAACCATGTTTTCGTTAATGCAAACATCGTCGATGTATGAGGAAGTAACCCTTCTAATTGAGTCATCTTGGAATAGCACTGTATCAAGGATTAACCTCATTATGAAGTTGTGGATATGCACCTGTATATAGGCTTTCCTTAGATCTAACAAAGATATATTGTCAACTTTTTGTCACCAGCTTGTGTGTGCAGACGTCCGCGCTCGCCGTAAATGCGATGAGGTGTTGTTTGAGCTCTTTATAATCTAGAATTTGGCGTACCTTATTTTTATTCTCCTGGATGACTGCGATTAGCAGGATTAGAGCCTGAACTCTTCACGATAAGGCAACAACTAAACATTGTACAACCAGACTTTCATCTCACGTTCATATTCCGTCTACGACTCTTTGGACACAGGGTACTCAGATATTTTGCTCTTTCATTGAAGCCTGATTGTACGCCCACTTTTACGTCGTGGTCCATACTTTACTTGCCTGGTTGAACATTAAAGTCCTTTTCGTTGATGGCAATAGCTGCACACGCGGATGGTTTGCTACCAAGGAACACCACTGTCCCGATGGTGTAATTGTAACTCCAACCAGCTCATTAATTGGGCTCATGTGAATTGGCTTCTCTGGAGCCACCAAAAAATTGGCGACGCCACCACACAATTGGCTTCGATAATCCCAACTGGTTTTACCATCGAACATCGCTACCGTTTCTTGTCCATGACCGACATACTTCTTTACTTGAAATTGATCGGGAGCAACCAGAGTCTACAAGTGTAATGTATGGCCTTCCATCAACTTGAATTTCGTTTACAGGTAGTGCCGTATTTACATTCAAAGTGCAAGGAAAAGTTTGACACTGAAGTATTATCCCTCAACGCGTTTCTCGGGTGCTTACGCGATATATGACCTACAGTCTGGCAAAGGAAGGGTCGCATGTCTCTTGTTCGCTTTGTGATTACTTAGACAGTCTCTTACTGTGTGGTGTGGGTCGTTGTACTTATAGCACGTAATTTTATTACGTGAAACATCGGGGAAGAATTCTTTTGTTTCATATCTTTCATATTTGCCCGTGTTCGGGCAAGCAGCAGGTCGATGGCCATCACGTCCATTCTGGATGACGCACGAAGGAGCTGTTTCACTCGGCCTGGTAGCCCCACCATGAAAGCGGACGTCAAATCGCTGTCAGTCATAACGCCGAACAGAACTGAGAGTTTCCGTAACTCTGTCAGATACAGATCTGGTGACTTACCCAGTCGCAGTCGCCTTGCCATAAATCGTTTCTACACCACGGACGAATCCGTCGACTAATCATCGTCGATTAATTGCTGGTAGCCTCAAAGGGAAAATGTACTCGGTCTGTTTCAGGCTGCACATCCTGCAAACGAGCTTTACTTTCTGCCCCACTCAACTTCATGGATCAACAACTAGTTGATCTATGAAAATCAGGGGCCAGCAAAAATTAGTATTCTTTCAAAAAAATAATCTGAAGAATTTATTTAATTACCGCATTTGTCAGCATAAAAGATGCATATTCATATTAAACGTACCACTATTTCAGCAGTGAATGTTGACGAAAAACGTTTTTAGTGTATTTAAGCATGTACTTTTGAAAGCAGTACATTACAAAACATTTTATCTATAATAGAAAGCAATACTGTATATAAAAAGCAATCTACTGGTACAGCTGAACATATTTTGCTTGTTAATGATAGAGGAGGTTTGACGTCTATTTAGGTTTGCTAGTATTGATTACCGTTAAAACAAGTTTAAAAGGTAGAGTGAAGCCCATAACGAAGAAAAGCAACAAAATACTTCCAAGAAATGCAATTAGATGAAATAGAGTTCAATAAAGAAAATGCGTCTTCAACAATTTAAATAGGGAAACAAATGCTAAAGAAATTGACCTTTAACTTTCTAGGGACAAATTTGTCAAAACCACTGCATACCTCAATAGAACCAAACTATGCTGACCAAAATCTTATCCGGTGTCTGAATTAAGGCAAGGTCAGCATGCTTTGACCATAATTCAGATATTGAGGAGTATATTATTGCTACTCAAGATCAGTGTCTTTCAACTTGGAAATACCGGCACCACGTTCTGAAAAATGATAACAACACATTATCTGGTGTGGGTAGAAAACATCCCGGGACAATTATTCACATAATAAAGTCAGTTGGTACCAACAGAGTATTTGTAATGGTACGATAGGGCAATCCAGTACATAAATTGGGTACTATACTACGCGTTTGGCTTCCCTAGCAGAATGAATTAGTAGGAAAATAAATCACAAGTTGTGTAAAAAGTAAATGCCTCAGTCGTTGTAACTTCAGTGTGTAGTCAAACAAGGAAATTAAGCGTAATCGATCTGATATTATCATTAAATATCAAGTTGAAAAGACGTTCTTGTTGATACGAGCGTAGGTTGAAGTGTTCATAGGCTGTGTATGAAAGAGTGATACTAGAGTTGGAAATATTAATTTCAACTCTTATTAATAACGGCATTGCTTCTATCCAGGTAAATTGATATCTGACTGTTCAGAGAAGACTGTTCATTTTGTTTGTCAAAAAAGTCATCAACATCAGATAGGATGTCATAAGGGTGATCAATCAATTCAAAGTAACAGTTACGCACAATAGCCATTGAAATCAAGGACTTGTGTCCCGGAGAATTGTCCTTGGACGTTTTTTTGGATGTTTGGTTATGATAGCCTTTTGTAACTTCCTCAGAGAGATGGTATAGTACCCTCGATTGAGGATGTGCCCTTTTTAAGACAATACCTTTTACACCCACACAAACTGAGGCAAGCATCTTCTCTGTATGTAAAACGACCTTGGCCTTCTTTGGAGCCAGTGAGAAGGGGGTATTTTCACTGCATAGATTGTCTTTCTGTCTATAGCTCAAAGTGATGACTCCCAACACTCATCTTGTGTTTGGAAATATTCAAAGAACCTGGATCTACTTCAAACAATGTCAGATATTCCCCTGATGTGATCATCCTGGAGCGCTTTCGATCAGGTGCCAGAAGATGTGGCACCTGCCGCGCAGAAACCTTCGTCATGCCAAGTTCATAGTGCATAATATTCTCAACTCTCTCACGGGATATATTAATAGCATTGGCTATTTGATTTATAGTCACTAACTTGTCTTGTCATCCATGTGATGAAGACGATCAATGTTTTCCTCGGTGATGACAGTTGCATGACGTCCAGACATGGGTCATCTTCAAGACTCACTCCACCTAAATTCAGCTTCACACTTTTGCGCTGTTGAAGCTGGAGCGTCATCTCCTAAGTAGCAACCGTATCAGCATGGATGTCCTTGGGGTGGGTGGGAATATACCCTATTTCTGCGGATACTTGATAACACCACAATACAAAATTCTCACCATTTTCAAGAGACGTTGCTACTAGTGACTTTTGAAGTTTTCTTTTAATAGTCATATGTCAGTTTTATTTGTTTTTTAATCATTTTACCCCAAGCAAGTCACTAAGACGCAAGTGGTTACCGAGAAAAATACTATTAAGGAAAAACGACAATAAAAGAAGAATAATTAAGAAAACCGAAGATAACGATTGAAATTGTGTTTATATTTTTGAAAGCAAGATGTCGCAAGAAGTGCGATATAAGAAATTGTTAACATAGAACTTACGTTTAAATCTAGTCGTTTCAAATATAAAATACTATAATTGATCAGATTTATTCGAGAAACGAGTAAGAAAAACCACAAGTTGACTCAGAGACTGAACAATAGAAAAAATCGAAAGTCTGTATACTGGCAACATCAGTAACATTAAAATGTTGGATGTAGAACAAGAGCCATTTCTATATTATCATAAATTTCAGACCTGTGAAGAAGAAAAACGATAAAGGAAAACAGTGTAATAACAAAAATTGAAAGCACATGAAACAATCATTAGGGGAGTAAAGAGACAATTCCCTTGCAATTGGGAGGTTTTCCCGAGTATAAATACCGAATATGTATCGTAGAATCTAGTCGGTAAAGAGGCAGATAACTTTCAAAAGAGAATTCATTGTTAGCAATGGAAGAATTTAAATTGGTTTCACAAAGTGCAAAGATACCCGGAGACCGTTTCAAGATAAAGATTCTACATTTCAGAAATTGGTCAGAATGCTACGAATACTGGAGAAAGAAAAGTTGAGTTGGTAGGTGTTTTTTGTTTACTGGTTTACACATATTTCTTTTTCAGTCTATCTGTCATAGGATATTGTTTTATTTTAAGCAGAAAAAGGCCAAAATAATTATCAGTATCTATGGTTTATGGCAATACAAAATATCCAAAAGGTGGCTAAGATCAAAGCATAATCGGAAATACATGTCCATCGGAAATACGCGCAGGGACACTTAACGAATGCGCACATTACAAGTAAAACCTGTTATTATGCAACTGATTTCTCTTGGTTTTTTACTTTGGGTATAAATGTAAAAAATATAATGAATCAAAATAATTTTAATACTTTTCATATATTTAACATATCATATTTTGAAAGCTTATTTATTTATAGAACCAATAGCAATTTAAGAAAATAATTAACACGATATTTAAAGTATAAAAACTTTCTACTACATCATCACTTCATAATGTAAAGGGCATTACATAAATATTACATAAATATGTATCTATTATTTAAATGCAAAAAAAGTACACATTATTTAAGCATAAATTGAAATTTTGCATAAGACTTCCTAATATTCTCTTGTTTTATTGTTTAAAGTTAATTAAATATGGCGCCTTAAACAAAACGTGATTAAATTGTCGTTTTTAAAATGACTGGTATGAAAAATTGCAAGGTGAAAAAATCGTAAAATGCTTTCATAAAAACTGTTTTTAATGCGTGGAAAAAGTTTCAAAAGGATCAAACAACCCGAATAGTTAGAAACCCGTTCTATTCATACTAGGAGAGTCATTGAAGTCGTCAAGAAGATGGTGAAGAGAAATTCACAAAGCAGAACATAGAAGATAACAAAATAGCTAGGTTTTTCGGATAGGTTACTAAGGAAGATTGTAAAAGATTGTAAAAGAGGTTTTAGGACTAAAACCATACAAGATTCAACGACGTGACGTAGATAAATTCGTTTGGTTGGATGGGAAGTTTTTAATTGTAGGGGCTTTGGTTAACTACCAAATTGATGGGTTTACGCTACTTCATCAGGAAATATTCCCGAAGGTTTCAGAATACATTTCAAGCAATAGAACCCAACTCGCGCCATGACTTTTGCTGCTGTTGATTATGGCGGTTCGAAATCGCACTTGCTGTTCATTGAAGAAAGAGTGAAAGTGAATAGCAGAGTTTAACAGCAAATGTTGAAGAGAAAGATGTGTTGCCCTAGTTGTCATCCACTTTTGGAAGTCGATATGTCTTCACTCAAGACGGAGCTCCCCCCCCCACACAATCAATTTGATGCATACTAGTGCAAGAGAAATTTGCGTTGATTTTTTAACAAGTCAATTTGACATCCATCAATTCCTGATGTATGAACTTTGCGATATGACACATATTTGAGCGTCGTGTTTAACGTATCTCATACTCATTTGTGTCAGACCCTGAGAGAAGCTCTTAAGGAATTGTAGTACGATTTGAGTCAAGAGGTGGTAAAAACGTCATGCACTTCAGTTAAGAAGAGATTAATGGCTATAGAGAAAGCAGAGATTAACCGATTTTATTTGTAAATATATGTAAAATATTGTTAATAAATATTACAATCAACATATAAACACTTATTGAACAAAAACTAAAACTTGTTATTTTATGCCAAAATGAATATATGCCACACCTGGTGGATGGATAATTTGTAGATGAAATTTTCTCGTAATACAGTGTTCCGCACAAAAACATATATAGATATTTATGTTTATAAACACACACTTTCGGCGATATATATCGATATGAATTGCGTTATAGCGACCGGCTACTCTCATTTTTTTCCGATCTCATAAGTCTGCTCCGGCATATTTGTGTTGGCTGAACGCACCGAGTCTACCCTAGGTTTATAATGCAGTCACGCTGAGCATATCTTAGAGTGTCTGGGAGAGAGCGCATAATCTCTCATGATTCTCTGTACTCCAGTGACCTTGACTTTGTGCTCACACAATCATTGACAACTTCCGAAAAGTTCCGGTTACCCAATTTAAATCTCAAGGCTTGGGTCTACCAATGGCTTGGTATTTAGACACTTCCCAAACCAACCCGATTACAACAAGAATTGACATTCCTGATCCTGATTCGAACACAGGTCTCATGGGGGTGAAAGTCACGCAAGCACACATACACAAACATACATATATATTGTGTATTTAGGCATCAATCATTCATTTATGCATGTTTCATTGAAAAAGACAGACAGCGTACTGCGATTAAGCTTTTTATATAATTTTTCTTGTGTTCGGACAAATGTTTTCTTTTTTGGACATTATAGAACATTTAGACAGTTTCTACATACTCTGTGTCTCAAAAAGAAAGCACTTGTTAGAACGCAAGAAAAATTAAATAAAAAGCTTAATCGTAGTACCTTGTCTCTCGTTGTTAATAAAACATGCATATATAAAATATGCATATATATATATATATATATATATATATATATATATATATATATATATATATATATATACATATATATATATATATATATATATATATATATATATATATATATATATATATATACACACATATATATATATATATATATATATATATATATGAAAATTTGTAAAACTTCTATTTTGACATGTTTTACCGATGAAATGGTGTCATTACATCCTTTACATCTGCGAAACATCAAAATACAAATTTACCAAATTAATATATTTGCTTTTAGGACAGATTTCTATCTATCTATCTATCTATCTATCTATCTATCTATCTATCTATCTATGCAACTATTTTAAAATATTTACTGAGATGTCTGAATTTCGTCGATCAGGGGCTTATAATATTCATTGTGATAGTCTTTTATTTTTATCGTTTTTTTTTATCAGAGCGTTGTATCTTTATATTATACGATAATTTAATCGGAGATTATAGATAGGAAATAAAGAAGCAAATTCTGATGAGAATTTATCTAGTGTCTGTAAGACTGAAGGTCTTGACGGCATCAGATCGTTAAGCTTTTCTGGCGAAATTGATATAATCGACGTACATGTCAGACATATATGTAATAGAGTTTAAATCTTGTAAGATTTTATGTATTTATTTTTAAATCGAGCTGTTTACTTTAACAGTCTCAAAATGTAACGACAAATGATGTTTGCTAAATAATAACAAATATAGTATGAAAGGAAAACAAGTCATAAATATTTATTGAATTTACCCCGTCAGAACTCATTGCAACGAGTTTTATCGGAGAGTGACCTTAGCGATAGACAGTTTTTAATAGCTTTCTAGCAGAATAAAAAGTAAAAAAAAGAAGAGAAAGATAAATATTAGATTGAAGAAACCTACGACTAAATCCTTGCGTAATAAATTGTGACATTTCGTCCCCTTAAAGAAAACAATTCTTCAAAATTTACCTTTTTTTTTAAAGAAATAAGCTATACATACTTATAACGCTAATAACGCTTGTCTTTCTTCTTAACTTGAATACAGTTCTGTTTTAAAATCATCATCATGCTTTTACACAAATATATTATTTTAGTAAAGCTAGTGTTAATTTCTGACAATTTTTTCTCTTATTGTCAATATATCTATAGCTAAAACATTAACAATACATATACATTATACATATAATTGCTCTATTCTATCAGTAATGCTTGCATTATTTTCTGGCCATTATCATTTCCCTTCTTAATTTCAATGTATATCTTATATAAAATAATTATCAAAGCATTTACATTATACATACAATAACCTATTATATCAGGAATGATTGCATTAATTCCAAACCACAATCATTTTATTTCTGATTTTTAATGAATCCCTATAGTAAAATCATTTACATTAAACATATAATAGACCTGTTCTATGAGGAGTACTTGCATTAATAACTGACTACTGATAATCACCTTTTCAATATATTTCCATAGTAAATCATTCACGGCGAATTTGTTTTATACATCGAGCAAACTATTCTCTTTGTAAATTATACATTAATATGCATTTCCAGATTAAAATTATTTACAGTGCATTTCTGTAGTAAGATTATTATCAATTCATCTACGTTAAAACTGATATTTGTATTCTCAAAATAACATTTGCATTTTTCCACAATCATTTTCCTCCTGGTATTTACTGCATTTCTGTAGAAAATCATTAGAAATGCATTTACATCATACATATTCTTTCAGTAATGTTTGAATTAAGTTTTATTTACTAATAATACCTTTCCCTTTGATATCCAATGAATTTCTATAATATGATTATCAGGAATGCATTTACATTAAACATAAAAAGCGTATTCTCTCATTAATATACTTGTATTATTTTGGACTATTGCTCTCATTGTTGTTAATAGATATGTTATTGTAAGCACAACGAAGTACCCTCTGGCCATTATCTGATGTCCATTGCTAATGATATGGGACATCTGTTGATTATTGTGTTATATTTGTATTCGTAAAACCAGTTATTGTTCGTTTCTGTCGAACCGGTGCTTCTTTACCTGATCCAGGTGATTAAAGTCACATTCCCGAGTGGTCGTGAGTTCAAGCCTGGAATTTAATCTCTACGAATTGTTTTTTTTCTTCTTGATTTCTAATGCACAGCATAGAGATTTTTCGTCTGATTTGCTAAAACAATATTTCGGCAGAAATTTGCAGAATTCGGTGCTTAATCATAAACTGAGTTTTAATGTCATCAATATTTAGTAGCGAAGTAGCTGTGAAGTCGTGGACTCGAATACTGGGTTTAAATGCAACATTGAATATGGTTTTATTTGCCCTTTATTGCTAGAATTTTCTGGTTCATGATATGCATAACGATTAGGGTGTTTGAAAATTCTGATGGATTGTAAAAGTAAAACCTTAATAACACAAATTACATAAAAAATTAGTAAATAATATGCGTAAAGACCATTAGCGAAACAATGAATTTCAATCAATACCTTGAAATTGCATTTAAAGTGAAACCGATTGGTGTATTTCAAAGGAAACAAATATTCTGTACTTCAGCAAAATAAAAGATAATCTTATTCAACATTCAATATTTTAAATAAGCATAAAACTCCTCAAAAATGTAATGTTTCCAAAACAATCAAGATAATTATCATATAATGTGTACTTCACTCACCCCCCCATATATATATATATATATATATATATATATATATATATATATGTGTGTGTGTGTTAGTGGGTGTGTGTATATATATACATACATACATACATACATACATACGAGGAATACTGAAAGATTCTTAGCCCAAACAAACTTCTCCAAATTGAGACAAAACATACAGACATTAATTTTGAAATCACTTCTTGGTCGAGCTGAAAACTTTTCATTACTTCCTTGTGTATATGTATGTATGTATGAATGAGTACATGAATACATAACTATATATAAGTGTATATATTTTTAGGTAAATAGAGAAGGGAGGACAAATAAATAGGTAGAGCGCAGACGATAGATGACAAGATGAGATGAACAGACAAATATTTTTGACAGAATATAGCTATTATATTTATAGTTTGTGTGCACGCATTGTGTGGGTGGGTACATACGTGAGAGAGAAAGAGCGAGAGCGCGAGGGAGAAAGAGAGAGGGAGAGACAGGGAAAGAGTAGGAGAGAGAAAAATAGAAGAGAAATACATATAAACGTTGGAAGCCAATGATAGTGCATTTACTAAAAGAAAGGGGTTATAATGATAGGAATAGATTTAGAAGAATGTTGAGATGAAGAATGAGAAGCAGTAGTAGTGGTCATAGTAGTAGTAGTAGTAGTAGTAGTAGTAGTAGTAGTAGTAGAAGAAGAAGAAGAAGAAGAAGAAGAAGAAGAAGAAGAAGAAGAAGAAGATAGTATGTTAGTCGCTTTTTCATAATCATTACTATTTTTTCACGCAAAACGAATTAACGGACACTGGATTATTTCCGGTTGATGAACTGAGCAACGATTGAATAGATCATGGCGGGAAAGGGAGAATACATTGGACAATGCTTATTGAGTGAATTACTGCATAAATTGCGGAAATAAGTAGAAGAATAGGAATGCCGACCAAAACAACACAGTGGCCACGAATTAACCAAACAAACAACTGACTGACCAAGTGCATATAATCAATATAAAAAGGAAAGTGGTGCCAGTGAGAAATGACCGATCTGTAAGACGACTTAACGGAAAGCATTGATAAGAATATTCGATATGTTGCCGCCATAAACAACTGGTTTTGATAAACTCAGGCAGACGAACAGAAAAAAAATCAAAGAAACAAAAAAATTGATACCTATCAAGTAGGTACTATCCATTTATTTGAAGAGGATTGATGGAGAGAGGTGTTATGAATATGTATATTTATTGCTCAAATCTATTTTACTAAAGGATTTGTTTATTTATTAAATGAAACAAAAGATTTAAAAAAATATGAAGTATGAAATTAAAGAATAAAAGTTAAAGTCCCGTGTGAGTAAATATGCGAAAATGAATGAATACGAAATATCAAATCAAGATAGATAGATAAATACAAGAAGAGTGATATATATAAACAGAGTGAGATAGCGTAACTGATACATATTTATAGACAATAAATAAATTGAAATATAGAAGAATATATAGGAGTTAGATAACATATGATATATATATATACATATATATATAAATATATAACGTCATCCACAGACAGACTGTTTCGCAGCTCATCAACGTTGCTAGACATCCGGTTGCCTCTAGCTTGGATCGAAACCCGACTGAATTGGTGTCAGCCGGAGATTCTACCACTAAGCCGTTGGCGCACGGAAGTAGGTGGATTTTTAGCGTATTTATTTTTAGAAACACGCCCAGTGACTGGCATATACATATATATATATATATATATATATATATACATATATATATATATATATATATATATATACATATATATATATATATATATATATATACATATATATATATATATACATATATATATATATATATATACATATATATATATATATATATATATATATATATATATATATATATATATATATATATATATATATATACATACACATATATATATACACACACACACACACACACACATATATATATATATATATATATGGATGGATATGAAGAAACTATTGATAAATAGAGGGATATGGACAGAGTTAGATATGAATATACAATAGAGAGAGAGAGAGAGAGAGAGTGTGTGAGAGAGAGATAAATAGATTATAAATAGATAGGTAGGTAGGTAAGTAGATAGATAGATAGATAGATAGATAGATAGATAGATAGAAAGATAGATAGATAGGTAGGTAGGTAGGTAGGTAGGTAGGTAGGTAGGTATAGATATTTGGAGAGTCAGGTAGGTAGGTAGGTAGGTAGGTAGGTAGGTCGATATGAATAGTGTGAGATAGATAAATGTAAATAAACGATAGATAGATAGATAGATATGAGCAGTGATATAGATAGAGAGATAAATAGACAGATATAAGTAAGATAGATATATAGATGTAAATCTACCATAGAAAGATAAATAATTTAATAGATTAAATAGACTGATAAATAGATTGATTGATTGATTGATAGAGAGATAGATATGAAGAGTGAGATAGATAGATATTAATATACAGTAGAGAGATAAATAGATAAATATATTATCGATAGATAAATACAGTGATATATATATATATACATATATAGAGAGATAGATAGATAGATAGACAGACAGATACGAGGAGAGATATATAGATTGATAGGTAGACAGACAGAAAAATAGCTAGATATGAGTGGAGTGAGATAGATAATTAGCTGTATATCGAGTCGCATGTAAATAAACTGAAATAACGCGATAAACATTATATAAATTAACTGCAATATGTAGACCGTTATGAAAAGACTAATAAGGGGACACTGAAGGGATTCCGATGTAAATTGTGATGTTTGATCATCTGGTCTAGCTACCTAGATAAATATTTATTGACTGATTTAGATAAGAAGAAACTGTTATGAATAAATTGCAAAAGGCATAATTGCATAAGCTGGAAAATATAGATTTGTTAATAGAATAATATTGATCGAGCGGTAGAGTGATGTAGGTAGACATGTTTACATAGGTGACTAGTTCGATAGAATAAACCCTAACGGAGAATAACAACAATAAACATTGATTCCTTGGCTTATTTACAGCTTTGTGATAATTTCCTTATAATCTTGATTTTATTCTTGCATTGACAATATTTTATTTTCACACACAAAATCATAAAATTGATCTATCTATCTATCTATCTATCTATCTATCTATCTATCTATCTATCTATCTATCTATCTATCTATCTATCTATTGGAGAGTCATTGTCTTCTGAGTGCCTCTATCATCGACCTTAGGCACACGATAGAGACACTCAGAGGACCATAATTAAGCGTGGGTCTGAGGATACCACTAAGCCTGAGGATACCAAAAATGGTAGCTTGGCTGAGTCAAGGTGGTTCAGCTATGCTCGGTTAATGATTTATTCGTTGAATATATTTGACTAATTTGCGTTTACAGTGGTTACATCAGGTGCAGCCTTTTCATAAACACTCATGCATCTCCTGTGGATATTAGCGGAATTTCTTCTACTTCCAAAACTGTACTTCTGTGATTTAAGAAGATTATGGGTAGGAAAACTAAAAGGTATCTCCCTGTATGAGGGTTATCGGTGGCAAAAGAGGAGATATCTCCCTATATGAGGGTTATCGGTAGCAAAAGATAAGATATCTCCCTATATGAGGGTTATCGGTGGTAAAAAAGAAGATATCTCCCTATATGAAAATTATGGGTATGCGTTGAGGATATATCTTTATATGAGGAATATTTGAAAGAAAAGAGAAGGTATTTCCCTTTATGAGCGTAATTAGTAGGAAAAGAGAAGATATCTCCATATATGCGGATTGTGCGTATGGAAAGAAAAAGCGCCTCCTGATATGAAGATTTTGGGTAAGAAAATGAAAGGTCTCTTCCTATATGAGGGTTATTGGTAGGAAAAAAGAATCTTAGCCTATCCATAATCTTCTACATGAAGATTATGGATTGGCTAAGATAGGATATATCTCTATATTAGGATTATGTGTAGGAAAAGAGAAGATATTTCCCTATATGACGATTATGTGTTGAATATATCTCCCTATATGAGAATCATGGTTAAGAAAAGAAAAGATATCTCTCCATATGAGGTTTATGAGTAGAAAAAGAGAATGCATCTCCGTACATGAGGATTGTGTGTAGGGAAAAAGAACTTATCTCCTGATATGTGAAAAAAATAAAAAATAAAAGAAACTTGATTGTCTGTTAATGAAATATTGATTAGCTAAAGTATATATTTTCAGTGTTTTTTCCTTTTTATATGTAGATAATGTGGCGATTATGACATCTATCTATCTATCTATCTATCTATCTATCTATCTATCTATCTATCTATCTATCTATCTATCTATCTATCTGAATTTGATCACATCAGTCTGCCCATATATACTAATCCCTCGTCCCATGGTCAATATCTCCTTAACCCTCATCCATATGTAATGACCCAGTAGTCAATGTAGTCTGGATTCCCCCCCCCACTTCACACTTCAATGGGTTCCTGAGCACTATTCATCTAGGCTTCATTGCGCTAAACGAGACAGTTAATACCAATGTATGACTCACTTACTCGAATGACAGAGTATCCTGGAACTCTCTTTACTCATACTCCCATCTTGACGAACGCTAGTCGTCGCAGAATAGAACATTGATTTAAGATATCAGGGCCTTGAATGAGACTGATTTCGACTCACTGTCACAGATGAATAGATGCTTGTTTCTCCACTCCCAAATATATTAGACGATGTACGCCGAAAAACGAAATACAATGTACCAAATTGATTCCAATAGATTATTTGCGCGGTTTGTTGACGTATAATATATAGCTTGGAGGTTTGTCTGTTTCCTCATACTATTTCGACAGGCAATTACAGCCCTCTAGCGGGTATTAATTCAACTATCGCAGATAACTGCATCGTATGCTTGAAATAAAGGGTGGTATTTTTATCTACATGGGCATGAGCACAAATATTTTGTCGTCTTATTTCTGTATTGGAATTAAACACAAAAATATGCACTGTTTTATTAATACGATAGATACTATGATACCTTCAGTGTATCTATCTATATATTTGTATTATAATTATTTTGCACTTCTGTTCTCATATACATTTCGCATGCATTCATGTATATGCAAACATTCACATAGACAAGAACACGCATGCACATATACATATTGATACATACAAACACGCCTTTCAGTCAGTGTACGTAAAAAAGTATGAAAGTTCAGATAAGAAATATATCCACTTAAATACATTCTATCTATCTATCTATCTATCTGTCTATCTATCTATCTCAGATGAATTAATATAAATTAATATTCTAAACCTGATAAATAATACTTTATGAACAACTTGTATATCAGAATACTTTAATAATTTAGCTTTCATTTGAAATTTGATATTCCTTTTATCGAAGAAAAGTGATAAACCAAACTGTACAAGTAATGCATGATTTCTTAAACATTTTAAGCAGTCATTTTAAACTAGTTATTTATTCCAATAATAATAATAATAATAATAATAATAATAATAATAAAAATAAATTGTATTTTAAGTATGACTTTATTTAACTTTAGTTTTTCTTTTTCTTTTAACTTTATTTTTTTTTATCCTTTTTTGTTTTTTCATTTTTCCACACTTTCCGTAACTGAATTTCGCTTTTTATCTAATCATTGTGTATCTTTGTCGATGTGTGCATATGTATGTTTCTCTCTCTCTCTCTACATATATATTTGTGTGTCTGTGTACACGTATGCACAAGGGTAAGGATCATATTGGCTTTATTAACTACTTTTCCATTTTTTTTCGTAATAACCAATAACGTATGTCCACCTGATTTCATCTGGTAGTGGTCATTGCATCTTATACTTAAAACTTAGTATGGTCAATTCCATTTTCATATCTTTATGTTACCTCCCTGAATGCAATACTAGATGATGAACACTTGAACACTCGACATCTGAATACATCCCCCTACCTATTTCATGGGCAGGACGAGCTCTCTATCTTGGTTGACAGTTATCCTACAGCTGGTATCTTGAACAAAATTACCCCTTGGCGGTCAAGAATAAAACGCCAAAAAAATTAGAAATCTCACAAACAAATAGTCATTGCGGACCGGCCGTCATCCGAGTCAACAGGAACTGTATTCCTTAGAGAGGGACCAGTCTGGGGCCGAAAAATCTGTCACCGGAACAAACTTTTCCAACAACAATGAGACACCTGGTCACCAAACCCGGGCTATTTCCAACCTTGGACCAAGTGATTCGATACCAAATCAATTAATAAAAAAGCGAACGAAATGTAGAGTATGAACAAGTCATCCTTTTTCTTCGCACTCGAAAATCCACAGAAGAAAATCATGGATCAGACATATGAAATATGGAGAACTATGGTAGGAACTAGTATAAGTCCCTATCTCAACCAAAATATGTTTGCCAATGTTCACAAGGATATCTTGTGAAATAAAAGACCCTAAAATGCGGAAATAGACAAGGTAAATCTAAACATAAGAAAGAATACAATAAACCATCACTCAAACAATAAACAGATGTAACTAGAAATAAATATGTCAGAAGATGAGGTAAAAACTAAAATAAATGAGATACGAAATATTTCGGGAAATAAAACAGAAGAATCTACCTGCGACATAAACAACTACGCTTATCCAGATTATGTCACTGAAGATGAGTTAAAAAACATTAGGGCAGAATTCCTTTTTAAAAAAAACAACAGAGGTGAAATCACCGAAGCGAAAAACCATATCATTCAAGTACTCAGCAGATTAACTATTATTAACAAATGTCATATGATAAAGTTCAATAAACATATGCAAATATACAACGTTGCACTGGAAGCACTGTTAACGGACAAACATTGGGAAACATCACAAAATGTCATATACGCAAAAGCATTAGCAGCTACTGGGGGCTTGGTGCCAAGACAATGAATAGATCAAACAACAGACAAAGAGAGTAAGCTTGGAAGGCAAAACATACGAGAAATAAAGGAAATCAGATGTGAATTATCGGTACTAGATGAGATCTCAAGAAGCCGAAATATCTTAACACGCAAATGCAAGAAAATCAAGCAAATATATAAAATTAAATTACTAAATGACATTCCACTAATTAAGGAAATAAATGAAACGGAAATTGGAAGCAGTTATAGATATAAAAAAAACACAATCTATTGAAAAAGTGCAGAAATGTTGGGAGAATATTTGGATCTGCTCATAGGAATATAACACTAATGTAGAATTGATCTAACAAGAACGAATGCTGGGTAAACATCTACAAGAATGGGAAAATATAACCACGACTAATGTTAGGCAAGCTATAACGAAATCCAAATAAAGGAAATCCTCAGGAAATGGCAAAGTACCCAATATTCCGCTCTAGCATCTGTAATCAATCCATAAAACCCTTACACAAACATATCAATACTTATTAGTAGCCCCAGTGAAGTCCCAGCATGGATCACTGAAGTTATTACATATCTCTTACCAAAAACCGGTGAAACAGATGACCCGAAAAATTAAAGGCCAATAACAATAATTTGTTCACCGCGTATAAATTGATCATGTCTGTCCTGACGAACAGTACTTACTCTTTTCTGGAAGAAAACAACATTCTTCACCTGCAACAGAAGGGATACAGGACAACTTCATATGGTTGCAAAGATCAACTATTGATAAACAAAATGACCCTGGAAAACTGTAGAGAAAATGGTAGAAAACTCAGCACAGCATGGATAGATTACCTTTGATAATGAGACACACTGCTGGATTATTAAGGCTTTAGAAATGTACAATGTCTTCTCAGTGATAGTAAATTTAGATGGGAATGTGGAATATTTTATATACAGGGTGTTTCAAAAAGAATACGCCAAAATCATTACGCTGTTTTTTCAGGTCTATAGCATTGTAGTGGACTGGATCAGTGGTTATTTGATAGAGTAGTTATCAAAGTTTGATTGGGTGTCAGTTTCACCGCTTCTGGTGCAGCTGAATTGTGGGAAGATCAATCAAAATGGCGACTCCTCAGCAGAAGGCATTATGCGTGCTTGAGTTCGCGAAACCAAACGCCATTGTCACGGTGCAGCGTGCTTTCAGAACAGAATTCGGCATTGATCCGCCCCATCGTGAGAGTATTCGACGGTGGGTTAAACAGTTTAAAGAGAGTGGGTGCCTGTGCAAAGGAAAGAGTCCTGGAAGACCACGTGTTACAGAGGAGCAAGTGGAAAGGATTCATGATGCATTTGAGAGCAGCCTACGTAAGTCCGTACGTCGAGCAAGTCTTCAGCTTGCCATCCCTCATACCTCTGTCTGGCATGTGTTAAAGAGACGATTGCACATGAAACCATACAAACTAAGCCTCGTCCAAGCACTTACTAATTATGACAAGGCGATGCGGAGGACATTCTGTGAGTCAGTGCTGGAGATGGAGGAAGGTGATGAAACTCTCTTTTCACGTTTAGTTTTTAGTGACGAAGCGAATTTCCATTTGAGAGGCACAGTCAATCGTCACAATGTGTGCATTTGGGGAACAGAGCACCCAAAACTGGCTATTCACTTTACTGCAAGCAGATTCGAATGACTTCATTTTTCAGCAAGATGGAGCACCACCCCATTGGCATCTCGGCGTTACAGCTTATCTGAATGAAAACGTGCCTCAGCGATGGATTGAGAGGAGAGGTGCTAAAGACTTTGCTCTCTGTGCTTGGCCTGTCAGATCCCTGGACCTCACTGTGTGTGACCTTTTCTTGTGGGGGTATGTTAAGGACCAAGTTTATGTTCCAGCACTTCCAGCAAGTATCGATGACTTGAAAGATCGAATAACAGCTGTAATCAACACGGTGGACCGTGACATGCTGAGGCGCGTTTGGGAGGAATTCTCATATCGGCTTGATGTTGTCCGCGCTGCCGGTAGTGGCCACATTGAGCACTTATAAAACATGAAATGAAACTTGAATGTATATACAACACATGTGTTCATGCTAGAGGTTTGTAAATTTTTTCGTTTTTGACACATCACGTGATGATTTTGGCGTATTCTTTTTGAAACACCCTGTATATATATATAAAATTTACTAAATGGGAATTTAATGGATGGGAATGTGGAAAACCACATCATTATACCTAAATCATACCAAAGGTACTGCCACTTCCAGTTGTTCGAATACCCGACGATGAATCTTTCAATGAGTCTCCCTGTCGTCCATTCTGTTCTGTTTGTTCTTAATCCCCCATGCGCATAAACTAAACAGTAATAACTATGGATACAAAGTAAACAAGAACGGGTTTTATAAACTCTTTTTTAAAGACGAAAAAGAGCTGGAGAGCTTCTTTAGTATTGTAAAATGTTTTAGTGATGACATTGATATGAATTTTGGATTAGATAAATATGCAAACATAACAGTCAAGAAAGTGAGAATTACCGAAACATATTGAATAGATCTAGATTTAGTCACAAAGATTAGGAAACTGAAACAAGAAGCCTATAAATACCTAAGAGACAGCGATAGAGATGGAATACAGTATACCCAAATGAAGGAGAAAGTAAGAAAAGAATACTACAGGCCTGTGCGTTTGGTTCCGAGTTTAATGCCAAAATTAGAATATTAGATATAAACACTGTCCCTGTGGTGCAATACCGTTTCAAATTCCTTAATTATAGTAAATAACAATAAAAAACTCAATACCATTTCTCCGAGGACATTTTCAAAGTTTTATCTCGCTTTCAATTCTTGTGTGACAGTTTTGAAGTCGTAGCCGACATTCATGTGTTATATGTTTCCATTTTGGTAGTGCCAATACGTTTAGATGTACCTAGATAAATAATGGAAAAAAAATCAATTTTACTTTTGCTTTAGAGTAAAGTTTTTGTAGTAAATTACTTTGGGCGTTACTTTATCGTAATAGTTTTACTTGCTTGATTGACGATTGCAAATCGAAGGGGTATAAATTTTAATGTTTCGATGTTTCATTTCGATGAAGTGTTGAAAGCGTGTTAAATGCTCTACAACATACCCTTGAATCATCGATTTGGAAGGAGGAGATAAGTCTTCACCAGAGATATAGATATAAATAAATCTATTATAAAAAAAGAAGAGCTGATTCTCTGCCCGTCACATATGTGAATGATTTTGTATGCACGTATGTAATGTATAGGCGTATGTTAGTGCCGTGGGCGATTGAATTACACGTGTTTGTGTCATTTAACGCACACACACACACACACACACACACACACACACACACACACACACACACACATACACACACACAGTTTGACTGAGTTTGAAATAAAATATTGAAATAGGTTAGATATCACTTACCTTGGATTGAGCAAATAAAATCATAAAATTGGAGTAGGAAAAAATTAAACCAAAAGCACGTTAAATTTTTAAACCTTAAAATTAAGATAATTATAAGATTTTATTGAATTTTCAGAAATTATTTGCTGAAAAAATATGTTTCAATTAAAAAAATAGGTTTTGTACAATTTGTTGCATCCAGTCCGCTCATACGGTCTCCGACTGAGGGTATTCCCAAATATCTAGATGTGACTCTCAAGTCATCCTTCGCTGCCTAATCTTTCAAACTAAAAAAAACCTTTCTCGGCATATATTATTATTATTATTATTATTATTATTATTATTATTATTATTATTATTATTATTATTATTATTTCCTTTTGGTTTCTGGTGTGTACATTTTTCCGTGTCCCGACCAGAGACCTAAGATCAGAAATGGTAATAAGACATTTTTAACTGAGCAATTTTGAAAAAAAAAAAAAATCACAGATATTTTGCATAAAGACCTTTCTTAAGGTGTGCGATGTACTCGTGAGAACATTTTTTAGTGTTTCTTTAAGTAATAGGCTTCCAAGAATCCCTTTAATGAGTCTATAGAAATCATTTCAGATCAATCAGAAGCCTCCAGCTACAGATGGAATTGTTGATGTCATCATGTGCCCCATTTTTGAGGTTTCAATTTCAAGGTCCTTGTATTTTGATAGCTTTTTGATTTTTTAGGGAATGCTATATCAATAAGGAGGCACTTTTTGTCTTTGCGATCTCTAATTACGATGTCTGAGCGATTTGATTTGATTGTTCTGTTACTGTGTATTGGAAAGTCCCATAAAATATTTACAGGTCTTATCTCCGTAACCGGGTCTGGATGATGTTAATATCAATTTCTTGCAGTTTCCTTTCCGTAAAAGTTGCAGATTTTCCAGTGAAGATATTTGCCCACTCTGTCATGCCGAGGTTTTATATACAGTGAGTGTCAAAACCGTGCAACCTGATACGAGATGGTCAATTATTTTTAAATACTTACCACAGAATCTACATTTTGGGCTAAGAAAATTTTTCAGTGTGTGTACTTCATAATTTCTAGTTAGCAAGCACCGGTCCTGTGCAGCAAGAATAAAACTTTCGGTTTCTGCTTTTAACCTTGCACTACATAACCACTGATGGATACAGGGCTTGTCTACATCAGCTTGTTTGATACGGGCAGAGAATTGACCGTGAAGTGGTTTATCTTTTTATTGTTTCTGTGTCTGGCCGGCCTTTGCTTTCTTTTTTATGTATTTTGCAGGTAGTCGGTGTATTGTGCTTTACTTGTATTTCTTCCATTTGAAAATCCATTTTGAATTTGTTGGCTTCCTTTATTACTGAAGAAAGTAGCTTACTAATTCATGTTCTTTGACAATTATCTAGTCTTCTATGTTTTTAGGTATTTTTGAAGACTGATTGTTATGCTTTTGTAAGACAGTTCTAGTTGAAGTAATCCTCTGCCTCCTTCGGATCTGGGCACATACAGAAGTTCAACATCAGCCTTAGGATGATGCATTTGGCGACAAGTGAGAAGTTTTCTCGTTTTGGCGTCCAGAGTCGCTTAATGTCAGTTATAGTCCAGTTAAGGATGTTAAAACTATATTGCACCACAGGGACGGCCAAGGTGTTTATGGCTGATATTCTATTTTTTAAATTCAGCTCAGTATTCAGTACCAGATGAACACGCCTGTAGTATTCCTTTCTTACCTTCTCCTTTCTTTTGGTATGCTGTATTCCATTCCCTTCGCTAATCCCTAGGTACCTATAAGCTTCGTCTTGTTTTCTAATCTTTGTGATAAAGTCTATTGAGTGTGTTTCTGTAATTGTCTCTTTCTTGAATGATAATTTTGCACATTTATCGAATCCGAAATCTATATCTATGCCGTCACTGAAGCATTTTACAGTATCGAGGAGACCCATTGTTGTCTTTGGCAAATAGTTTGATATCATCCATGTAGATAAATGATTGAATACTTTTTTGTTTAGTTTGTAAACATAATTATTATAGTTCATGCGTAGTGAGGGTGAAGGACAGACAAAACAGAAGGGGTGACAGGGAGCCTTCTTGAAAGATTCCTCGTCGGATACTCAGGCGGTTGGAGATGACAGTGCCTTTGGGTGATTTAGGTATGACGTGGTTTTCCACATGCTTATGCTATGTTTACCTCTTTTCCTGCAATTTTCCAGGATCATTTTGTTTATCAGTAGTTGATCGTTGCAACCTCTACTGCATACCTTCTGCTCCAATGGAAGAATGTTGTTTTCTTCGAGAAAAGAGTAAGTACTGTTCTTCAGGATAGATATGATCAATTTATACGTGTTGGTCAGGCATATTATTGACCTTTAATTTTTCGGGTCATCTGTTTCACTCGTTTTTGGCATGAGATATGTAATGCCTTCAGTGATCTGGGATTTCATTGGGAGTTTGTCCAAGAGCTTTATGGATAGATGACAGATGATAGAGCCAGAAATTGGACACCTCGTCATTTTTGGAGATTTCCATTTCAGAGATTTCGTCAGAGATTGCCTAACATTGGTAGAAATTATATTTTCTCACTCCTGTACAGGTTTATCCAGCTTTCGTTCTTTTTCACGTTGGATCCACTACGAATTACGCTTATATTTCTTTGGGCAGATCCACATATTCTCCTAAATTTTCTGCACTTTGTCAATAGATGGTGGCTTTTTGACATATATTTATTCTTTTCCTGATTTCCCTGTAAAATTTCTTAAGGTCGATTTGGAATATTTTACTTTGGTGATAGAACCTACAGCGTTGTTCGTATCGTCTTGTTCTATGTACATTTAACTGCAGTTTCTGTTTCAGCATTTTCTTTGATTAATGGAATTCAATTTAGTAATTTCATTTTATATTTCTGCTTGATCTTATTGCATTTACGTGTTGGGACATTTAGGTTTCTAGTGTCCTCATCTAATCTCACATCTGATTTTATTTCTCACATCAGTTTTGCTTTCTAAGCTAGCTCTCTTTGTTTTTTAATCTTTTCATTGCCTTGATCCCAAACTGGCTAAAGCTGTTGCGTATATGACATTGTTAACTTCCCTGGTGTTTCCCAAGGGTTAGTCCATTAACAGTGTTCCCAGTGCAACGTTGTATATTTGCACAATGTGCTTATTGGATTTTGTCATATACATTTTTGGGAGCTGGTCTCTATCTGACATTTGTGTGCGAGTTACTCTTCTGAATACTTGGATCACGTAGTTTTTTCCTTCGGTGATTTCACTACTGGTGTTTTCAAGGAGTTCTACCGTAATATAGTTAAATTCAGCTTCAGTATAATCATCTGGATAACTGCAAATTATATCACAGGTAGATTCTTCGGATTTATTTCCTGACAGATTATTATTTCATATCTCATTTATTTTAGTTTTTATCTTATCCTTTATCCTATTATTTATTTCCAGTCTCGTCTGTTTATTGTTTGGGTGATGGGTTATTGTATTCTTTGTTATATTTAATTTTATCCTATCTCTTTCTGCATTTGAGAATCTTTTGTTTCGTATGATGTCCCTGCTGACATTGCCAAGAGAGAGAGAGAGAGAGAGAGAGAGAGAGAGAGAGAGAGAGAGAGAGAGAGAGAGAGAGAGAGAGAGAGAGAGAGAGAGAGAGAGAGAGAGAGAGAGAGAGAGAGAGAGAGAGAGAGAGAGAGAGAGAGAGACAGAGAGAGAGAGAGAGAGAGTGTTTCACAATTGTTGAAGCAAAGCAGGGGCCTCTCAGATGGGTGGGGAGCTCGAAAAACGTGAGGATCTTGATGAGAAGGAACAGTGGTTCCAACAGGATGCTGCTGCTCTTCACACTGCTAATGTTTCCTTGGCATGGCTCCATGAAAACTCTAGAGAGCGTCTCATCAGCCGCAAAGCTACCATGGCAATTCTCCCACCATTGATGTATTGGAGGCAGCCATCACTGAGAAGATTCAGCCATCAACCAGAAGGAATGTGCATGTGCTATCAACATCTTTGCATTCAACATTGCCTTCAACTGAATGGCGGACATTTGGAGCATGTCACTCTAGGGTTCCTTTTGACATTTTTGGTTCATGTTTCAGACTAAATAGTTGCAGATCTTATAATGTTATCCTTTTACATTTCAATAAATGCAATTCCCATTACTCTATCATTTGTGGTCTTTCATTTGTTCCCGATCATTTTGTTCCAAAAATTGTGAAACACCCTGTGCATGTGTTTGTGTGTGTATGTATGTATGAATGGCAAACAAATATGATCACGATGACTTGTATATTCATGCTAGCACAAATATCGAATATCATTATTCGTGAAGAGAAAAAAGGATAATTCATGCAAAAGATAATTCATGTTGTGGATATCCAAAACATGAATTGTTCATTTGAGGGAAGTATTAATGCAATATAGAATAATATCAGCAAAAAAAATCTTGGAATATTCCACTTTAATTACTAATTATTTTACTATTTCCTCTAATTTTACTATTTCCTCTAATTTTACTATTTACATAGTTGAAAATTAAGCTAAGTTTCCATTTTTGCATATTCGTTTTTACAAAATTAATACGAGTTGTATGAATTATCAGTAATGATTATATTATCCAACCAAGCGGAACAATATAGAATATATTTTTGTAGTCTATGCATAAAATAGTTTTTGAACGGCAGCTTTCGAGCAACATTTTGATGGTCAGCAGTTGATCTTTTTACCTCATTTTTGCTCTTCACGAATAATGATATTTGTTATATAGAACAGATTTATTTTTTCGTTCAAAATCGATAGGTTTGTTTTGTATTCTGTAGATAAATAATAGATAAATATATGATTTGGTTTGGTTTTCGGGGTTTGGATGTGTCAGATTTAAGATTAAATAAATTATACCTTTGGTTAGCCATTGTGAGCTTTGCTTTGAGCTGAGATGTTCTTAGGACCCTTCTTTATTTTTATTTTTAGTTTGGTGCATTGTTTTAGAACCTCTTTCATGGTTGGTATGCGATTGTATTCATTTATTTTTATTTACGTTACATTTTAACAATGCCCTAGAGGGATTTGTTGATACTATTATAATACTATCATTGCTTTATATAGATGGTTAGCGACATACAAAAGGTTGTTGGTAAGTTCAATTGACTTTGGGTGCTCCAATTTTTAAATCCTATGCCATACCAAATTCAGCTGATCAAATATGCATAGGCGTGTATACAGAAGCAATTAAAATGAAATGATGAGAGAAAATTTTCTAACAATATGCTTGCAATTCTCTCACTATCTGGCGTCCACGCTCTCTCCCTCGCACAAATACACACGCACATATATATTCGCGCACACACATATATATTCGCGCACACACATATATATGCACAAAGAAGCAAATGAAAACTACGTCTTTTGTAATTATATGAGCAACAAAAAAAGGGTTAAAGGAATTAATATTTCACTCAGGCGTCAACTTATTTCGTGTGAATCTTATTTTATAAATTTTTGCATCAATTTTTGTATATTTTATATTATTGTAATATATATATATATATATATATATATATATATATATATATATATATATATATATATATGTGTGTGTGCGTGTGCGTGTGTGTATGTTTGAAATTGCGATAAATTTGGAATAGAGTAATATTTGCGATGTCTTACTGTATTCTAAAGTATTCCCTATACGATTTATAAGAGAAACCATTGAGTCGAAGACTTTTTGCTTAGCTATAATCCCATTAACACTCTTTTTGTTTTTATTTAATTCACTTAGCTTTTTTGACAACTAGCATTTCGACAATTTTTGACGGATTGTATTAACTTAATTCACAAAATATTTTATTAGATGAAGCATTGTAAACCGTCAATAAATACTAGTAAAAAAATTAATAATAAAGGTTGACAATGTTTCGTCTAATAGGAATTAATTTGATTTGTTCTGACACCAAGCTCTCATTGTTTAGTGGCGAATTCATTCAGTTTTTATCAAGTTTCTATGAAGGAAAACGAATGCGAGTTCGAATCTCACCGATTTATTATTTCCAATTTGTATACATACACACACACACACACACACACATATATATATATATATATATATATATATATATATAAATATATAAAATTTAGTTATTATTACAAACGTTCTGTTTAGTAGATACACGGGTTTGAGTTGACAACACTGTTTTTTTACAATGTAATTGACAACTACCGGCGTGGGCATTCGAGAATGGATTTTTCTTATAATCTGACATTATCTCTTTAGTAATAAAGAGATAATATCAGATTAAGAATAAAATCCTTTAATTCCAGAGAAATAACTTTGTTTACGTTACGGGTACAACTCTCTCTCTTTATATATATATATCTCTCTCTCTCAATTCCTCCCCCTCTCCACCCTCTCTCTCTATATATATATATGTTTGTGTGTGTGTGTATGTGTACGTGTGTATACATACATGAACACATACGCATATATGTAGATAGAAAGATAGATATTGACAGTGTGCAAATATTAACACTGCAAGTTGAATGTAAGTTTCCTCTTCAATGTGATCTTCAGACCAGGATTTTATTCCTATGTCCACACTATCTATAGCATTAAACATTTATTTCTAATATTGAGCATTCTTCCCACCATAAATATAGAAAATTAAAAAAAATATTAATACACATGGAAAATGTTTATTTAGTAAATGTAGTGATTTTATTTTTTTAAGTTGTATTTATAAATAGAAGCAAATTAGAAGTAAAGTAAATTAAATTGTGGTTACTGCTGAATGAAAAGATTTAATTTAAAATCTCTTTAATGATTACAGTGCTCACACTCTCTCGTTATTATTATTATTATTATTATTAGTAGTAGTAGTATTAGTAGTAATAGTAATAGTTTTAATAATATTTCTTCTAAAATGTTATTGCTTTTTATATCATTATGTTTTCAAATGTCAACTGTAAGAACGCACTAAAATATTCTTAAAGCCAACTATTTAGGAAAGTATGGAGGACGCTAAGTTATGTAATTTATTACCAAAAAGCGAAAGTGAGTAAATTTTTTTATTGAATTTTTATCTGTTATATACACATATATTTAGATGTTTTTAATATATATGTATTTTTTCTGATTATTGTTGTTGTTATTATTGTTATTATCTCTTTGTTGTTTTAGATTTTGTATGCTTTTCGCTTAGCAATAAATTAAAGATTGTACTGAAAAATAAGTATTTGTTGAGTTAAATATATTGTGATCTGAATAAAAACTCACTGTCCATCACGTTCAATAAAACATGCAAAAAAGAATGATTGCTGGGCATACATACATACGTACACACACACACACACACACACACACACACACACACACACACACACACACACACGCACGCACGCACGCACGCACGCACGCACATATATATATTAGTGATATTTTTATTAAAAATATTTTACATTACGACGCGGAAATTTCTGTTTCGAGACTTAGACATTGTAAAATGTTCATGTTAAAATATAGTTAATGAATTTTTATAAAAGATCTATGTATTATAATTATATATCCATTATTTTATTATATATAATGGTACGCGTAATACTAATTTAATTCCTTGGTTTTTAATTTTAAAATTGCCATGTATTAAGGCATATTGAATAAAAGAAGAATTGTATTCTAAGTTCAAAATTACATAAAAATGATTTAATCACACCAGAGGTCCCTTTAAGATAGTTCTAAAGTCCATGAAATAATAATGTTTTTAAAAAACAAATATTAACCTATTGTTAGGGATATACATATCTATCAGAATATTTCTTCATTAAGTTAAATGTATACTCTTGACGGGAAGTATGTCGTGGAGTCGTAATATGACAGATCCCCGAGGCATGTATAAATACCACCCCCTCAACACCTAAGCTATATTTTAAACTTTTCTAATTTAGTTTTGACCATTCTTTTGATTAGTTAAATGAGACATACCCATAAGATTTTAATATCTGGATTCTCCACTCCATCTTAACTCTCTAATAAGCAAATGTATGAAATCGATATAACATAGCTTTTTAAGACCAGCTGATGAGATGCTATACAAAACATTAATGCATTTTTGTAGCGAAAAAATGCATGTTCGAATGTAATAACTTATAATAAAGAATTATAGCTCTACTTTTGTATTGAGCCCATTTTTAAATTAACATTATGATGGATTGAATTTGTATATGATACGTCCTTATTGAATTTGATATATATATATATATATATATATATATATATATATATATATATATATATATATATATATATATATATATATATAAGCAGTAACTTGCTTATAGCCCGTGAAGAGTGGACGGACTGGTCCGCCTACGAAACTCGGGATGTTGAAGGTAACATGAGTCATCTAATTGACAAACTTTTACTCACATTAATTAATTATATATATATATATAGTTGTGTATTTGGGTAGCAATCCCTCTGTTATGCAAGTTTCATTAATATCGACTGCCAATGTGCTGTGGTTAAGTTTTTTTTTTAAATATAATTTTTGATGCGTTCTTATAATTTCTTTCTTTTCTGGGTGTAAATTATATAAAAATTTTTCAAATGTTTTCAAATGCCCAATCACTTTCGGGTATACTTTTAGCTATTATCAAGAATGAATTATATATTTTTTTTATTTTTAACTGAATGTATGGTTTATTTCATGTATATATTTAGGGAATGTATTATTTTCAAAATACGGTCATTACATTGTGGCTATGTTCATAGTTGATATTATTGAGGTCTGTTTTTTTTTCTTTTTTATTAATAATGTTTCCAATGAGTTAATTTGGCGTGAAGATAATTATTGAGGGATAACTAACACTTGATTTCAGGAACACGCAGAATGCTTGTGGACAGTGAAAAGTTTAAGAGGAGACATAAAGAACAAGATAGATTATTTATTTAAAATATATCCAAGCGCCGATTGTGGGCGCATACACCTCCCAGTCATTTAGTTCACACCTACCTGTTCAGTCGCTATAGCCCACAGGAAGCCTTTTTTTTTTGACTATATCAATAGTTCCGATCATAACAGGTGCATCTTTGTGTCCGCTTGTAGCAATTGTAAAAATGTCGCTGTTAGAATCAGGTACCGTATAATCTCTAACAAGTTTGGTCCTTGTGAATATTGGCGGATTTGAAATAGTGCTTTACATAAAGTTAATTACTCTATCTCTTCTCTCTTCATTCAGTTTAAGGTATTATAATCGTTGATAAAGGAGAATACTTTGCTCGTAAATTATCTTCCAATTCTACTCTTGACTCATTTGGATTATCTTTTCCTGAATTTTTCTCGTAAAACTGAGTCTCTGTTGAATGATATATATATAACTATGTTCATGATTTCTGCTATCATCTCTAAACTGGATCATCACAAGGTATGCGGATTCAATAGTAGTCTAGTTCTATAAAAGTGTGCTCCTGAATCGTTTCGGTTCTTTTAGAAATAAATGCCTTGCTTTTTCTTGCTCTACTGCTTGTTGGAAATATTCTTCGGTAGTTCTTGTTTTTAAGATCTTCAGTGAACCATTTGATCCTTGTAACTATCGGCTTTCTACCTCTCTTTGACAAATTCTAGAGACTGTAATAAAACTCTAATTGGTTACACATCATACTTCGCGGAGTCTTCGTTCAAACGAATATTATGGCTTTTTCTTTCTCTATGTCAACTGCTTGACGGTTATTTTGCTGTATTTTGCGGTTAACGGTTATTGCTGAAAGAGTCTGTCAAGTTTTAGATAAGAATGGTGAAACTATCACGAGTTACGAACCATCGCCTGAAGTAGTACAACCATTGTACTGAAACATGAAAGTTTGTGTGTAGCGATGTAAAATGTTTTCATTATAATCTTTTATAATAAAACCATTACACACACACACACACACACACACACACACACACACACACACATATATATATATATATATATATATATATATATATATATATATATAAAACCTGTAATCATTCTATTATAATTACTATATTTTCTTACTTGTTCAGTACATGTATTTAATGAATTCACATCTCAGTAGTTGTTTTTGTCTTAACTGCCGGAGCGATACAGATGCAGACGGACGTGTACCTATGTTTCATAGACTACGCAAAAGGCATAATCAAGAACTTATACTGGCAACAAACAGCATCCGTGCGCATAGGGAATGAGTTCAGTGAATATACAAAAATAGAAAGGGGCGTAAGGCAAGGATGCGTCTTCTCACCCGAACTGTTCAACCTATACAGCGAGGCAATCCTGAGAGAATTGGAAACCCAACCGGGATTTTTAGCATTGGCGGCAACAATCTTAACAACATAAGATACACAGATCACGCAGTACTGATAGCAGACATGGAAATGAAATTATAAACTTTCCTATAGACGGTAACGACGGAGAGTGAGAAGAAAGGACTAAGCATAAACTACAAGAAGACGGAGTGCATGGTCATCAGTAAAAGGATGAGCCGGAAATGCGATCTGAAGGCCAGGAACACTAGAATCAAGCAAACGCGGAAGTTTAAATACCTGGGAAGCGTCTTGACAGAGGACGGTAAGCGCTATACTGAGATCCGTAGGAGTATTGGGATGGTCAAGGACACATTCCAAATTCTGGGCAGAGTACTGCGAGACAGGAGGATTTCTTTGGTAACAAAGAAAAGAATACTGAACTGTTATGTAACATCTGTCTTTCTTTACGGCAGCGAATGTTGGACAATTTCCTCAAAGATGAAGAAGAGACTCGAGATGTGGTTCTACAGAAGGATGATAAAGATATCATGGACCGAGCACATGAACAATCATGAGGTCTTAGAGAGGTTGCAAACAAGGAGAAGGCTTATACTTAACATCAGGAAGAGGAAGCTGAAGTTTCTTGGACACATAATGAGGAAGGAGGGCCTGGAGAATCAGATACGTACGGGTCGAATAGAGGGAAAGAGAGACAGGGGAAAACAGCGCATGACATGTCTGGGAGAGTTGGACAGGTGGATGACAGAATGTGGTCTGGGGGAGGAAGCAGAGGGAAGGAACTTGCTGAGAGATGTAAGGGATAGAGGGAGGTGGAGAGCAATGATCGCCTACGTCCTGAAAGGACATGGCACATAAAAAAGAAATAACTGCGGACCATGCAGAATATACTTCGCCTTAGCATATAATAGAAGATTATAAGAAACGGGGTCGGATTCCCCCTATTCCTCACCTGTGAAGAAAAAATATATAAAGGAAAGGGGGTGGGATTATTTTGTGTTGCTCGATTTAGGTTACGGCCCAGCCCCCAAAATCCAATTCTGTCAGCAAGCCGGATCCTGAATTCTGCCGTGTTAATACTAGATACTTGTACATTATACTATTGTCAATTAATCTGTTAAAACATTTTCTCTTTTATAGTTTTCGTACCATAATATGATTTACTTTTCCTTAGTTTATGCGCGCGCGCGCACACACACACACACACACACACACACACGGACCTGTAAACATTCTATTTTATTACTGTCTTATAGGCAGTTATTCTTTCGCTGTTCAGTACCTGCATTTAATGAATTCACTACTCAAGCGGTTTTTTACAATTTTGGTCACTGCCGACGTTTCAGAAGGCTTAGTACATAAGGGAAGATGATTGGAAATGAATGCAACCCCTTCGCATGGGAAGAATTTAAAAAAATTAAAAAATGGAGATAGTAAAAATCATTGGTAACTTAGAAGTTTGTTCTTGAACCAATCAGTACATTTGATTTCGCTCATAACTACTCGTCTTCACCTTCTATCTCAGTAGTAGAAGTCGTAGCCATAAAGGACACATTCGCTCCGATCCTTATCCTCAATTCCCCACAGTGATATTAATCGTTCAGTAATCACACTTGGCTTGGAAGATGTTTAGAGCCTTATTCGGCAACTTCCATAGACTTTGTGTCCCTATGCTGTGATCAGGTTAATAGGAGAAGATAGACTCATCTATCGTACATCCTACTTTCCTTACATGTTTATTGAACAGGGAATAGACATTTATCCCTTGTTTCCTGTTTAGTATATAGTTTACCGGTTTTTTCTTGCATGGCGATGATGATTTAACTGTCTTAATTTTTTGGTGATATGACTAATCAGTGGCTGTAATTTCCATTATGAGGGTACTAGATTGGTAGTTCGCTGGCTGCTGCATTCGACTAGTAGTAAGGAGCCCGAACTTTTTGGTAGCGTTTAGAGAGGCTGCTCTGATCAACAATCGCATAATATCGGGGTATTTGTAGTGTCATATCGCGCATGGGCAGCTGTTCCCGCATGTATTTCCGGTAGGCAACCCTGAGACCACATTATGCTTTAATCTCATACATGTTCTGACTAGTTTGTATTGCCATTGGCGACAGATAGTGATAATTATGTTGGCCTTTTTCTTCCTTCTCCTTAAAACAAATTTTATGACAGATACAATGGAAAGTAATACAGAAAAAAAAAGAAAACATTAAACAAAGAATCGACTACCATAACCTTTCTTTTGCCAATATTCGTAGTATCCACTCTAGCTTCTGTAGTGTAGAATCTTTTCTCTTGGAATGGTCACCAGATATCTTTGCACTTTGTGAAATCAATTTAAATTGCTACTGTTTCAGGCTATCTTCTCTGCCAAAAAGTCTCTAACACTGATATAAATGAACATCTTCCAATGGCAAGGGAATTGTCACTCGAGTCCCCAGACACCTATTTCATGCTATTTCATATGAATTCGATATTCGTCATTATTCTGTTACTTATCTCTTTTTTTCCTTTATTGCTCCCTATTTTCTCAGGACTGCAATATAATTAGAGAACATTTCTGATGGCATAGAAATGTCACTTTCTCTTCATCCATCTCCTAACATATTTGTGTTTGGTGATTTCAATGTGCATCAGGACAAGTGACTTAAACATACTTATGTTACTGATATTGTCGGTATTTTGACTTACAATTTTTCCATTGTTCAATCCCTTACTCAAATCAGATTTCTCTTCTTGATTCCTTAATAAATCTAAGCAACATACTTCTTTACTAAATTTGTCCCTTACCTTCTCTCCTAGCTTTTTTCGAACTTTGCAACACTGTTCTCTTGGCAACACTCTATTGATATTTCGTTCCAATCATCTAGTACACAAGAGCTTTCTGTTCATAAGACACTTCTCCGTTACCGGCATGCTTATTGCAATTAATTTCTTGGATTGATATTTTTGACATTCAAATTGAGAATTACGCCATTGAGATTTCTTCTTGGGTCAAAGCCAGTAAAAATATCTTTATTCCTTCTCAGAAATTCCAGGTGAACCCACAGTTTTCTGCCTGGTTGACATCAGCATGTTCTGCCGCTGTAGCCCACAAGAATCACTATTTTCGGCTATACCAGCGTAAGCAGATGCCTATTCGTGGCTGCATATAATAAATGCAAACGTGTCCTCGAAGGAGTTAAGTCTTTACTGACAGAATCAAGCACAATATTGCATCTAATAACTTTAGTTCTCGTAATCGCAGTAGGCTCTGTAACAGGGCAATAAATAAGCGTAAGTTTTTTATTCCACTCTTCTGCAATCAATTTGAAGTGTTAACATCTGTTGATAAAGCAGAATGTTTGACCCATAAATACTCTATAAACTCTACTCTTGACTCATCTGAAGAATCCTTGCCTAACTTTCCACTTAGAACTGAGTCTCTGTTGAGAGATGTGCATATAACCCTTTCCGCCACCATCTCTAAACTAAATCTAAGCAAAGCAAGTGGTTCTTATAGTATCGCTGTAATAGTGTGCTTCTGAACTAGCTCCTGTTCTTTTTAAACTATATAATAAAGGATTCGCTGTCTTTTGCTTTCCTGCTTGTCGGATATCCAAATCAATTGTTCAAGTTTTTAAGAATTCTGGTGTACCGTCCGACTCTTTCAACTATCAGCTTATGAGCCTTCTACCTCTTTTTAGGAAACTACTAGAGGCTCTAATCAATTCCGAATTAGTTAAGCATCTTACACTGCAGGACCTTTAAGACAAACAACATAGCTTTCATTTCAATTGCTTGAAAAGTTATGGTGTCACCGGAAGAATTTTAAAACTGATTCAGTTTCTCTTATCAAATCGTGAAATGAAAGTGGTGTTTTCCGAGATGAAAACCGGTCTCAAATGAATGACAAACGCAGGAATGAAATATAGCAAATAAATGTATTGACGTAATAATACAATTGGTAATATGGTTAGTAGATCCAGAAATGCGGTTAATAGCAATAATAATATATATATAGTCTGGGAAATTCAGTGCTCGCAACTGTGACTCCTACAAAGCTGTTACCTCACACTCTCACTCTCTCACTGTCACTGTATCACCGTCACTCTCTGGGTTTTCACCGGCAGCAGTACAAGTACACACTAGGCGAGTCCACTTGTATGAAAAAGGGGTGGACCCCATAACAGAAAGTTATACTGAACGAGCCACTCCCACAGCGCTTTATCCTTGGTCCTACTTTTTAATTTTCATTAACATTGTTTTCTCAATCATTGTCTCGATAGTAATTCTACTCGATGAAGTCAAATTGGCAGTTGATCTAAAAAACGACCTACAGTCTGTTGCTTACGGGGGCAAAGAATAGCTTGTTAATTTTAACGCCACCAATACAAAACAAAACAAATTTGCTCTCTATTAATCATCTGAAAGACACCTTTTTGCCTTCCAGCAACATTCCTGGTTCTAGCAGAGTGATTCGTTACGCCTTTTCGGGCGGCATTCTCGTCTGACATGAAGTGGAAAGTATATATTAAATCCATTGCTAAGTCATCTGCTAGGAAAGTTGGTTCACTGTGTCAAGCTAGATGCTTTGTCCATCCAGAAACAATATTACATATCCATAACCACCTTTCGTCCATGCTTCGAATATTGTTGACAACATATGTCCCGGTGCTCCTGCTATATATTTAGTGATTCTTGATAAAATCCAGCAATATGATTTGTCCTGATCTGGCTTCGCGTCTTCAGTCATATTTCTATCGCCGTAAAGTTGTTCTCCTGTGCATTTTCTATAAATATTTTTATGGTAATTGTTCGGATGAGCTTTTCGCAATGGTATCTAGACTTTATGAATTCAAGCGAAATACCAGATTGGCAAAAAGGTCTTATCAATTTAATCAAGTTGAATTGGCTAAATGTAACCGTAAGTTCTATGCTAACAGTTTCTTTTCTTGCTCTCCTCACTTGTGGAACTCTCTTCTGGCTCTATGCTTTCCAGCCAACTCATGTAATATAAATCTATTGTCTTCTTTATTAATCTTCTGTTGTTCTCGCTCCTTACTAATGTTCTGTTTTCTAATTCTTTCACACCAACTGCTTTAGTGGCTTTATTTTGTTGCTTGGAGCAAATTCGATTTAAAACAAAAAACATCTGGTCTAGTTCTTCTGCTATGTATAATATATGGTTCTTGATAAAATCCAAAGAAGAATATACAATGTTGTTGGTCTTCACCTGGCATCTCGGCTTCAGTCACTTTCTCACTATGCCATTTTTATAAATATTTTCATGGCAATTATTCTAATGAACTCCCCTCTTTGACACCTCAATTTTAAGAATTTAAGCGCAATATTAGATTGGCGGCTATGTCTCAACATTTTATAGTTCTATTCTAAGATCTATGCTAACAGTTTCCTTTCTTGCACTTCTCGCTTGCGAAAATCTATAAGGGCTTCCTTCTTTCCAGTCAACTTTGATCTGCAAATTTTAAATGCAATGCCAATCGACATCTTATGTTTCATTAAATTCTATTCTTCTATTGTTCCCTATCCTTAATAATATTTTTGTCGTATTTTCTCACACAGTAACTACTTGCATTTTAGTGGTTTTATTCCATTGCTTGCGTTAAAAACTAAAGGAACCCCTAAGCTACAATACAGCAGAACACACAATTTGTAGGTAAACAATAAAAAATCTTACAGGATTCCCGGAAAAAACTTGAACTCCTTAAGTTGAGCAGTCCTGGCATCAGTAAAAGTGTTCATACCAAGAGAAAAGAAAGTAGCAAAACAAGTGGAAAGACAGCTAAAATTTTCCTACTATGAGACAAAAGATAAAGAAAACGAAAAGTAGAGAATCTTAAAGAAAAACATTAGAAATATATGCAGTCTAGCATGAGATGAATGAACTAAGGAGATATAAACACAGGCATAGCGGACATATATAAAAAGAAATAGAAGAACAGAAGACCCCCTTCAACAGGATATATGAAATCTAAAAAAAAGAACGCTCATTATAAAGAAGATATACTACAAAGATGGAACAAATATATGGGAACTATCTTCCATGATAACAATGGAACGAAATCTGCAATAAATAAAATCATACAAGGTCATATAGTATTAAAATATGGCGTAAGATCAGCGCTACTTAAGATCAATGGAGACAAAGAAGCAGGACCAGTAAAGAAAGTAAAATCTTTGAGTCAAAAAAGGAAAACAATATTTCATCAGTTGTAACATAGAACTGTAATGGTATAAACTTCAATTTTTACTTTAATCGTTAATATTTTTCCATACATTATAATATCACTTGATGACAGATAGAGTGCTATTTCACCATCTTACTCTGCTAAGGAAAATATATGACTTACGCAAGTCAACTGTAAAAATAAAATTGAATTAATTTCAGTTGCCATTTCGTTTTTCATTTAAAAAAAAAAAAATCATTTTGAGACCCCACTCAGGATCTGATGACTCAAACGACTTTTAAGAATTTAAACTGATTCTTCATTTATATGCCGCGTCACCTGAGGAAATAGAAGATCATGACTCTTCAAAACTTCCTATCCCTTGTAGCTCTTAGATGATTTTTGTACCTTTGCTAAGCCCCACTCCCTTCCGTCCTTCATTCACACAAGCCGTTGGATCGCTGCCATCCCCTATCTCTCTTGTTTCCAGTATACCCCGTGAGGGTTATATTTTAAATTCCCCCTTTCCTCATTTTGTGTCTAAGGAATTTCAGCTGTCTGTTCTTGATTTTGAGTAAGAGTGTTCTTTTTGTTACCATTTTCTTTAAGACTTTCTTGTTGATTGCTCACACCGTTGCTGGAATTCTCAGTATCCTTCAGTAGAATTTTGTTTATATTTCCAAAATATTATTATTTTAAAACATGCATTTTATGTTTATGCATGTTTTACTTTGAAATATATTTTATAAAGTAGTTTTTGTTTGATAATTGTTTTGAACATGAAAGTTTTGTTAATAGTGGCATTCGTGGATAAGTGAAACCGACTCAACTGCATCAATATGTATTCTTAATTTTATCATTCCCTCTCTGTAATTGCACGCACATATATACACAAGCGCATAGAAGTATGTACACATTTACACTCAGATATTCAATGTGATACATTTAAATAAAGTTTACAAACATAATCAAACACGCCCTCTCACGTGAGCGCGTACTTACAAATTCAGTTACACGAGTGAGTTATTTTCCTCTTTCTCACACAAATAAAAATCTAAGCATTCAAACGTGTTATTTAAGATGTTATTTTCCCCCTTTATCTTTTCCCACTGGCGTATCTCATAAGCATACGCACACAGGCACGCACTCACGCACATATATACATATGAAGGCGGTGGCTGAATATATATATATATATATATATATATATATATATATATAATTGCACTTACATATGTATTTTTCTCTCTTTCTGTCACTCCCTACATCCCTCCCTATTATACATATATATAACATATATATGTATAAATGCATACAGACACAGACACACAAATATATATACATACATCAAGATAATGTGAAATGCCAAGCTAAATTACACACACTCACACTCGTGCACGCGCGTGCGCACACACACACACACACACACACACACACACACACACACACACATATATATATATATATATATATCAAAGGTAATGTGAAATGCCAAGATAACTTTCACATACATGTGCAAGTTCTGTTCCAAGGGTGGGATGGAAAAAACAAAATTGATGATCGAATATATAACTCGACGAAACCCCATCATAGTGCACATTAAATATTAACAGAAAAGTCATTTGCTTCGAATTTAGCTTCCATTCGCGTTTTTTTCCGGTGTTTTCGAAACAAGTCTTCTCACCAAAGAAAGATGTGGAACCACACCAACGGATTTAAAACAACAAACACGATGTGCTCAGGTTTCTATGCCTCCAGATGATACATTAAACAGGCATTCTGTATCTACTCATTATCTAAGTCGTCTTGTTCGACCCGATACAATCACAAAAAAAAAAGTTTACTGAATTCTATCTATCTATCTATCTATCTATCTATCTATCTATCTATCTATCTATCTATCTATCTATCTATCTATCTATCTATCTATCTATCTATCATATTCTGTTCGTATCTATCTATCATATTCTGTTCGTATCTATCTATCTATCTATCTATCTATCTATCTATCTATCTATCTATCTATCTATCTCAATATATTTATATCAATAATTTTACTCATTTTAATATTCTGTTTTCTTTATCTGTTTCTTCCTATTTTACCTTTCTTTCTTTCTTTCTTTCTTTCTTTCTTTCTTTCTTTGTGTTTCGTGCCGTTTCTTTTTTTCTACTTTTGACTTCATTTACCTTTTATCTATCTATCTATCTATCTATCTATCTATCTATCTATCTATCTATTCCATTATTTGTTTCTCTCTCAGTCTTGTAGCATGTATGTATGTATGCATGTATCTATCTAATATAAAGAATAAAAGTTATTTTCCTATCGGAAGATATTTATTCTTGTAATGCTAAACCTTCTTTTCTATTTCTATAAATACATTTAGTTCTAAGACATCAAATTATAAAGAAATATAGTATAAATATGGAACGCTGAAGCAGATTATCTAATATCTTTATGAGGCAATGAGTTTTTCCTTTATTTTTCCTAATATTTATTTTTCCAATCATCATATCCATTATCGTCATCTTTTAATTACAAGCATTACTGTTATCGTCTTAGCTTTATGATGATAAACATCATCATGATTTTTACCCCCTCCATGTTCTGTTGATTTCCTCAATGCAACCCTCTTCTTGATTTTCTTGTTCTTTCTATTTTATCATCAACATCAATTACAGTTTTTAATCATCATTCTTGCATTTCTTTTTTGTTTTCCACATCATCATCATCATCATCATCATCATCATCATCATCATCATCATCATCATCATCATCGGCGACAGCAGCAGCATCACCATCACCATCACCACCATCATCATCACCTTTTCTTCTTTTATCCTCATCCCTATTGCTACTGTTGTTCTGATCTACGACGACATTATAAACTTTAAGCATATTCTCACGCACAGGCAAACACAGATATTAAGATGAAAAGCGAGAACAAAGCATATGCTTCCATAATCGGCCTGGAACAGTCACTTGTGCACATCATCTTTGTAGTCTTACATCCAAACCAACTTTTATAGTTGACACATTGTTGCATTCCTATGTGATTTAGTTTGCAGAGAGAGAGAGAGAGAGAGTGGGGAGAGAGAGCATGTTATATATATATATATATATAGAGAGAGAGAGAGAGAATGAGAGAGAGAGAGTGAGAGAGGAAGAGAGAGAATATGTGAAGAGCGAGAATATAGAAACGAAATAAATAGAAAGAGAGAGCGTGAGTGAGAGAGTAGGGACACAGAGAAAATAGAAGCAGAAAAGTAGCAAAAGATAGATAGACAGAAAGTGAAGAGAACTTAGGCGAAAGATAGATAGATATATAGATAGATAAATATGAACAGAGTAAGATAGATAGATAGATAGATAGATAAATAAATACTCTTAAAAGTCCATAGATTAAAGCCTTGATACCAGATTGATATGTCTTCTGTGCTTCTATTTCCCTCGTTCTGGACCTGTCTGCCCAAATAAATGGTGTTAATTTTTTTCTGTTCTGTCAGATTTCATTTTTTACTCTTTCATTGATCACAGACCGTGATGAGACGACTGTCTTAATTTGATTTCCCATTGAGGCCACAATAAGTATTATGGTTCTGTTCGATGTTTTATTTTGTAATAACATATCCAATCATCTAAACAGACACTTGCTGACCCAGAACAAACATAAAACCATTTATGTATATATTCGTTCATATGCTTTATCTTGTGTGGATACTTTCATTTTAATTTTTATAAAATTCCCTTTCAGAACAATATTTCCGATAAATTATTCTACTCTAAAATTTAAGTAATAGTAAAATAACTGTTTTGTCATTGCTTTATACATTTCTTTCTTTCAGTGGAGTTTTTTTTTATTTTTTTCACCAAATTGTTAACATTGATTGTGAGGAAACGAAATACAGATTATATCAATGCCTAGTCATAACATCATTATTAACCAAAGTCACAGTGGCACACAAGAAAACGTCTAAATAGAATTAAGTAGTTTAAGGTAAATTCAGAAATGTAATATTTAAATGTTTTTATGAGACAACAACAATACATACTAAGGCAAATTTTTAAGAGTAATTCCTCTAAAAACATTATTCAGATATATTAATAAGTATAGCTTGCCTTTTTATCATTTTATTTCTAATTGGGAAGATCAGATGATCTCCTGTATTTTTAGAAATTACTATTTTACATATTATTGAAATGCAAACAAGTTTTCGGTGTAAATTATTTCACATATTTAAAAACAGCTACCAGGAACTTTCCCTCGCTGGCATTATTGGTAGACACATCTATACACCTCGATGTAAATACTCATGTATATAAATATTATTTCTGAATATATATAGATCGAGTGAGTGATGGAGAAACAGAGATAGTTAGATAGATAGAGAATAAGAAAGAGAGAGAGAGAGAGAGTGAGAGAGAGAGATAAAGGAAGAAAAATAAAGAGGCTAGATTATGCGTGTTTGTATCGGCTTATCTATTTTAGACATTTAGTTTATATATATTTGGATCTGTAATTGTTTTTATCTATCTATCTATCTATCTATCTATCTATCTATCTAAATAAACACACGCTTATCTGTGTACACATAAGGATATACGGCATGTCCAATTATATGAGTGCTTCATATATATATATATATATATATATATATATATATATATATATATATATATATATATATATAATTATTTATGCAGAATTTTAAGGCAACAAACTGATGCAGTTTCTTTTGAAAATCGCGTTTCTAATTTACAACTATTTCTTTATGGAGTATGTGGTAGCTCTATATTAACTGTTGCCGCCATAATGTTGACTGTTGTCTGCTATCTGCAATATCCCCTTTTTATACATCAACCCACGCTCTTTTAGCAGCCCAGCGTATTGACTACTTTTTTCAAGATTAAACTTCCTTTCACCGAGTTACAAACAGTTTTTTTTTCAGAAACCAACAATTCATTGTCAGCTGTCATTACTGAATCAGATCAGCGACAAACCGATGGAAAAAAAAGAAAAAAAGAAAAAGAAACCGGACTAAATTGGTAATCTCCCATTCCCATTTGAGCATACTCTACTCAAAGACGGCAAGCGCGACTTAGAACTCGTTTCAAACTCTTTACAATTCTAGTCACCTCCACCCGCTCCACTTGAAAAGTTGTTTCGTTGCTATTTTTAAGGCTTTGTCCACAAGAATCGATTATACGATCGTCTTGGACTTGAGTCAAAATAGGTTTCACCATGCCGCATTCTTCTTTTCTGACGTTGATATTATTTGTTATTGTTGTTTTTTTGTTGTTACTATTGTTGTAGTAGTCAGTAATTACCGAAAAGTACAATAAGATTCAATGCAGTCATAGATTTCTGAGGAGAGACGCCGCTGAACAGCAGGCCAAGTATTCATAGTGAAGGAACAGCGTGTATTGAGATGAAGATATTGACGTGAAAAATACTGGTCTATATTGTTAAAAGCATAGCAGTAAGCTACGGTGTGCCAATGTGTACTGCGTCGAA
Organism: Acanthosepion lycidas; assembly: GCA_963932145.1. Lineage (NCBI taxonomy): Eukaryota > Metazoa > Mollusca > Cephalopoda > Sepiida > Sepiidae > Acanthosepion > Acanthosepion lycidas. The sequence goes on along the minus strand of OZ010616.1, from coordinate 37,668,015 downwards.
CGCAGAACTTATTATGTTTTCCTGCGTTAGAAGAAATAGTGCGAGCTGATAAGAGACATTCGCATTTCGACAGCAAATATTTACAGAAAAAACTTTGAGAAAAATTTGCGAACGATGCTTGGTGATTTTTAAAGCGATTAAATTAGAAAAAAAGACTCATCTATACGCATACACCTATAAGCTTACACATAAATTTATTTTGTGCATTCATATGGCTAAGAATTTAGGTGTCCTGCTGTGTGTCGTACCGTTTAAAATAATTTCACAAATTTCTGTTTAATGTAAAATCTTGTATGTAGGTCATGATTACATACAACACTGACTAAACAACAGCAATAATTTGACTGGAGCCTTGTCATGGTTGACTATGGAAGTAACAGCATGTGATTGCTATGGTAAGAGGAGATATGATAATTACAGAACAGCAGTTTACGCGAATATTAAATATACTGAAATGCTAGCAACAAGATATTTCGTCATGATATTTACTCACGAGATATGGCGCATGGAGAAGCGTGTTCAACCTTTATAAACAGGATTATTCATGTTTTCAATATCCCTAATCCTTGTAAAATAACTGTCAGGCAGTATTTTGCAAAATTGTCATAAATAAAACTATATCTCGTTTCGCATATTTCGTTTTACGTCATTATCACCATTCTGCCGTCTTCACAACAAATATAACAATACTAGTAATATTAACAATGTAGTTTACCTATGATGTTAAAAATGACGGTATATATAAAAGTTATATTTTGTTAAATCCTTACTATTTTAAAAAGATTTTCATACTTAAGTCTTAAAATATATTTTTCGAATTCAGTTTTGATACACATTTTCCAACAGCCCCCCAATATCATAAAAAGAAATTACCACCTAGCATCGCCTGTGTAAGGGAGATAGCTCTAACCGATAGAAAAATAAAAACAAAAATATAGGTAAAAATAAAAACAAAATCATTTTATTTATAAACGAAAGTCATTTTATTTATAAACAAAAGTGGTAAAAATGAGAGAGATCAATATCGTGGACAGTTTTAACCTGCACCACAGATTGACTCAATGAATATGTTTAACGTAATAGGTAAGGAGGTAGTGAATGTAAACAAAGCAATGTAAACAGGATTTAATATCGTTTGATTGCGGCATAATTATTAGAGACAAAATATTGAACATCATGTTCTCGATGTGGCACTTGTTCTAGGTTTTTCTTGAAAAAATCTAGGAAGAATATGCCACGAATATATGAATTCTGTAGAATATGCGATACCTAGAAATTGCTCACAGGTGATGCAAGAACGGACGCGCCAAATTCAATGATGATGCGATTCACTTTATGACATGGGATTTTGTAACCATCGACCAATAACAACACAATTATTGACATCAAGTATTGGTTGCTGCATCTTCCTTGGGCCAAAGAATCGCCGTTGGACTATGGAAGGCTGGTGGGATCTCGTCTTGTCAGATGAGTTAGGTTCCAGTATTTTTTAGTGGATGGTTGAGTTTGTGTGTGAAAGGAAATCACCTTAGGCTATCGATCTCGCCTGTCGGCCCAGTTTTGTGTAATATAGTGGTGGCTCTTTATGTTACGTTTCTCGGTGGTAATAGTTTATTTCTGTAAAATAACATTACTCCATAATATGTGGGTATTCGAGGAATACTCGATCAACTTCCAGTTACTTTAGTGCCTCCTACACGCTCACCAAATTTAAACACTATTGATTATGTAGAAAATGTTATTAAATTCTGTGCAGGCGTACTCAACACATTTCAGTTATAGAGATCATTAGAACGTGTATTAATAGATATAGAAACATAACGACTCCAGTATCTCGTACACTCCATGAGACATTACGAAACTGGCGATACGCAAACGAAGGGATACGCTACAAATTATTAATTTTTGTCACTAATTTATATAGAGATTATGAGTAAAAGTTTGTTTTTTTTTAAATCAAAGTAGGGAAAAATGGAATGATTCCTATTAATTTTACAGACGGTGTTTTTTGACATTATGGAGCAAAGAAAATTATATTTCTTGAGATGTATTAACATCCCGACAGTTCATGTCTGACAATTCCCAATGTCATCCTACAACACCTGACATCACTGATAGTTGTGAAAGTCAGTGAAAGCGTTGAAACTAAGGTATTTAGTCTAAACCATAACCCTTCACCATTTCAATAGGCCTAATTCTTGTAAAATAACCGACAGGAAGTATTTAACAAATTTGTAATAAAATATTTGAGATTTTTCTTTTTAATGACATGTCCTTTCAGGACGTAGATAGTCATGGCTCTCCACATATTTATTTTCGTTATTATCTTTGAATTGTGATTACTTCTTGGGAAAGATAACTGACTAATTCTTCGTTGCCTTCTTTATGCTTTTGAGTTCGGTGTTGTCCTTCTTGACTTCTAAGACTAGAGAACACTTCATATTTAATCCTTAACTGACTGAAAGTGGATTTATGCATTTCCAAGGTCCATTAGTACGCAAGTGAACAGACTAGGCCGGATTTTGAATTCCACTCTTACCGATTCTAATTTACCTACTGATAACATTTGCGTTATCCCATGTAACATAAGATTTTACACAGAGTAGGCTGTCAGGTAGCATTGGATGATACCTTGGTAGACAAAATATTTAAATGCAGAGTACAAAATGTACTTTGCATTTAAATTCTAAAGTTAAACCGTAATCAGGAAAGTATGAATAGATTGCGTCAGGACGTAGGTGAACATAGCTTCGACAGATTCCTTTTCTTTATAGATGGCTTGCCATGACTTCTAGGAAAGCATTTTTGGAGTGGTTTTCTGTTACCTTCTTCATGGTTCTGGTTTCAGAGTAGTCATTTTCTATTCTGACTGAAACCTAATGCTGTTGAGCCCAGTTAACACTGCTATGTAACCATTTTGAATGGTTGGATAGGAGAAATGGTGTTTTCAAGCTTTTCGTGCAGGGATTAGTGTGAAATTTAATGCAACAGACAATATACAATAATGAAAAAAAAACTGCTTAACTCGTGAAGAATATAAAGTTGAGTAAATAAACGAGTCAAAAGTTATTGATAAGCAGGGCGTCGCCCTTATGCATGTGTTTGTGTGTATTTTTGATAGTCTATACCTTACCATATAAGCTAGGCTATTAGATGCATATTTTTTCATTACAAAGCAAAAAGCATGCAAAGTTTACAACATGCCCAGTAGGAGCTAAACGCCGAAGGATCCATTTGTAAACCGAAGGAGATGTAAGGAGGTCTCGATGAGTTACCATCAGCAGTAATTAAAATAACTCTGAAAACATGCGATGTACTAACTGTAATACTAATAACATATTAGTGAGAGAATGAGTATCTAAGATAAACTCAGAGAAAGGGTACATATTTTTTCATAATAATCCATAATGTCTAGACCTAGAAATCTTAACAGAATGCAGAAAAGCGTTGGACGTCTATTTCGTCCTATTTTCGGGACTCATCAGCAGTGCGCATCGACTACCAAGAATCAAACCCGGGCCGTTACGATACAACGCAAGCATCATACCATTTGATCCAGCGGCCCTCGGTGACGAAGAAGAAACTAAGTAACTAGACAGAAATATAGAATATAGCGCAGATAGATAGATAGATTGAGAGAGAGAGAGAAAGAGAAAGAGAGAGAGATAATGTTAATGATGACATGCTTATATACTTTAAGAAAGATTAAGAAAAGTTTTTTTGTTTATATTTCCATATACGTACAAATGCATATATTTTTATAGAGATACTTGTTTCTCTTAATATTTGATTCCCTTTAATAAAATCTGTGTGGGTTGAAAGCAGATAGCCTATTTTCCAATTTAAAAACTCTTTTGATTTCAATGTGGGCATCTAATGACGTACGTATGTACGTAGCTGCATATATATATATATATATATATATATATATATATATATATATGAATTGATGCCATCATTTTTTGTGCATTTATGCCAATTCAAATCTTTCTGTTTGCATCTTGCTGTGTGTTTTCTTATGTCTTAATTCTTTGTACGTCCGCATTCTGAAACATTAATAGTTCTTTTTGTTTATGAATTTTACGAATGTTTATAGACACACACACATACACACACACACGCACACGCACATATATATATATTTATACATACATACATACATACATACATATATATATATATATATATATATATATATATATATATATATAAACTCATTTATATATTTGAACGCGTGTGTGAGTATTTTAGATATATACTGAAATGTGTTAGGATTTTTTGTGCGAATAATACATACATATATATATATATATGTATGTATGTATATATATATATATATATATATATATATATATATATATATATATATATATATATATATATATATATAAAACAGATAAGCGGATTGTTATGTGGTTTTGTGAAAACATATGTTGATATATATGTGGCGTACATAGATATCCGTATACAAATGCGTATATGTATCTATAAGTACAGTGAGATGCAATCATAAAAAGATAATGGAAATAGTTTGAAATGTATGATGAAATATAGATAGAAACGTGCTGCGTATTTATGTATTTGTTTTGAGATAAATGGATTAATACATTTATAATATTTATGCATGAGAAGTCATGCATAAACATACATGCATATACATATACATACATACATACATATATATATATATATATATATATATATATAGTAATACATATGTTGACATTATGTCTATGAACAGATTTTACATATATACTCGAACGACGTAAATGCACACATGCACATACACACACTCTCACTGTGTCACATACATACATACATACATACATACATACATACACACATATATATATATATGTATGTATGTAAATATGTGGTCTATAGTTTGAATGGATTACATATGGCCGTGTATGTTCCTTTATGTATGTATGTACATACCTACACCCCACCAATTCAATGGCATAAATTAATGGAGATATACAGATATTAGTACCGGTTTAAATTGTATCGCCCGGTTACCATAGTTACTGTGCCAGACAAATATCTAAGACAAGGGGAACACTAACTCAATAAACTCAATAACTCAACAAAGTCCATTTGTTATTTTTCATATACGCCTTTAATACTTAAAAAAATAATGAATCCGTAGAATTACAACTAAATAGAAGGTGTGAATTAAAAATGAAATAAAGTAGAAGTATGGTTAAATTCCACCCAACCAGATAAAGTGTTATGACAATTTCCTAGAATGATCGTAATTAATAACGTCGGCCGGATTTATGGAACGCCATTAGTTTCTGTCTCGAAATTTAAATTGAAAATGGTATCATGATTTTCAAGCATTTATAAGCACTCTCTTATAATATTGATGGGATCTTATTTAGATTAAATAATTGCGAGCACTACTGGAGGACGGAATATAGACCTGGAGTTTGTAACTCTATACAAATACAAAGTAATACATTCTTGTAAAGAAGGATATATGTTTATCAATCCGTTTACATATGCAAAAAAAAAATAAAAATGATTATAACACACTCACACGCTTCACCACACGCACACATAGAGAAACACACAAACAAGCGTAATGCATCTAATCACAATTTCGACTTAATAAACACCAGTTTGATCTGGAGAGAAAAGGATTCAGAAAGAAAAAAATATATTAGAAGTTCGATAATCCAACAATTTTGTACAATAAACCCCAAACTAGGACCTAACGTACCAACACCTCTAACATATATATATATATATATATATATATATATATATATATATATATATATATATATATATATATATAAGGAAAACAAATACTTTCTGGTCTCTGGTCGTTGGATCAGATGAGTTAATTTAAGTTATTTTCCGTCTTATCCTCAAAATGCCAACGTATTTTCCTTACACACATTTTTGTATTTCATTACAACCTGAAGAAGCCGAACCTAACACAGGTCAAGTTGGCGAAACGCGTCGTATAGAAGATTTTCCCCCTTGTCTCATCATCTACAATTTTGTTTTGGATACTACAATACATTATCCGCAGCCCCCATATATATATATATATATATATATATATATATATATATATATATATATATATATATATATATATATATCTGTTTTCATATTAGTCAATATGTTATATGGATATGTCAATATACGTTTGTTTCTGGTATTTTAACTGTTTATGAATACTCATACATACAAGGGTGATCTCCAGGTCTTTCAAACCGACAGTTGCGCTTTTATTCTTCTTTTGCGCCTTTAATTCATTTTTACTGATATAGTAGCTCTGTCTTTTGAAATCTAGCACTATTTTATACCGTCACACGTGGCACGAATCCCTTGTTATATCTAACACTGTATACACATATATATGGCTATATAAGTGCACATATATTTATTTATATATTCGTATACATATACATATACTTTTATCTAAAGATTAATAGATCTGGAATTAAATAAATATGAACAGTTGAAGAATAGCTAAGAATAAAATGACGTACACAGATACACAGATACGATTAGGGTTACATTCAATCATATCAAAAATAAGTTAAATAACATGTATTTCTATCTATCTATCTATCTATCTATCTATCTATCTATCTATCTATCTATCTATCTATCTATCTATCTAGTAAGGCAGATTATTGAAAGAAACAAACAGATGTGTGAATGTTTGGAAATATCTAGTAGCAATATAAACGGCGATATATATATATATATATATATATATATATATATATATATATATATGTATGTATGTGTGTGTGTTTGTGTGTGTGTAACGAGAATACATGCATTTGTTGGGTAGATACGTTAATAGAGATATACAAATAAATATTGACAGACATAAATAATTCAAGAAAATAGATACGAACAGAATGAGAAATAATAGAATGAAAAGAAAGAAAGAAAAAAAGAGAACGAAAGAAACAAAGCTCTGTAGACAGAAATCGTTTAATGGAGCCAATCTCGTTTTTCTCTGAGGTCGATGATCAGTATTGAGCATATTTCCAAACATTTCTCATTTTTTTTGCCTTATGTCTTTATCCAAAAAAATATATTATACCCTGCTTATTATCCATCTTCTTTCTACCGATTCCGCGTATTGAAAGAAAGGATTTGTATGTAAAAAAAACATGAAACCACGATTTGAAAACTTTAAAAAAACCCGAATAGGCCGACATTCTTTCACGAATATGTTTGTTCTGGATACAACGATTTTTTACCTGCAATTAGCTTAGGCTTGGATTAGGATTTCACGGTGTTTTGCACAAAGGCGAATGCTTTCAAGAGGATAACGGTGAGTGAGTCGCTGTAACCAGGAACAACCATTCTTAAAACTTACAGGAAGCGTTCTTGACAAGATATTTCCTTAATTGTTTTCTATTGAGACTGAAAAAGTTTGTTCGGCTTATTAAGTAAAAATACGAAGCAGTTCTTTTGATAATTCTTTATTGAACAGTATATTTAGAGTATTTTGCTCACTTACATAATTCCAACTTCATAATTCCATCCTCTCAGAAACTTATCTTTCTAAACAAAGAAATGTTCTCGCTGCCTTTTGCAAACTTCCAAAATATTGAAATTATTTTTATTAAGACTATTATATAAAAACCGGTATAAGTGATAGTCCATATGTGTAATATCTAGTAAATACAGCGAATAAGTAAAATAAATAAATGCAAGCTTGACCACCAAAGAAATTTGCATTATAGCATTTCATTGATACAATATTACAGCCTTTATTCTGACGAATTCTGAATGCTTTTTGTCGATTGCTATCTTCAGTTGGTCCGTTTTGGAGCAGTACTTATTCGGATCAGTCATTTCAGTTTCTGGAAGAAGCCCGTAGAATAAAATTTTGACCAATTCAGTATTACAAATGTTCAAATAAACCAGTGTTTAAAGTTAGAAGAATTAACTCTTTAGTTTATTTAGTTTTACGATTAAATGTTCTCGGATAAAAGAATTCATCACATCGATATGTGTTTAAACACCAAAGAATCTAAAGTACAACAACGCTTGATACATTACTGAATCCATTCTTCATTGAGGGTTCTATGAATGTAACCTTTCACTGTCGTTTGCGTAGTCCAATAATCTATCTATCTATCTATCTATCTATCTATCTATCTATCTATCTATCTATCTATCTATCTATCTATCTATCTAAAGCAGTGTAGCATTTTTATATTTATCGGTTACATAATCACAACACAAATCATTACTTGTTCTTTGCCACATCTCATACCATTGAGTCACCTATTAGACAGAAACCTACTTTTAATTTTCCGTTACCAACATGCCTATTGGGATTCCTTATAGGACTTTCTTCGAGACACCCATTTGATTGATATTCTTAACATTCCTATTGAGAACTGTGTCACAGAAATTTCTTCTTGGGTTAAAGCGGGCATCGATGTTTTCGTGCCTTCTCGGAACAAGTGAAACCACTATCTTTCCCATGTTTAGCTCGTCAAATTCTACTCTTGGCTCATCTGGAGTATATTTGCATGATTTCCACTTAGAATTGAGACTGTGTTCATTGATATATATATATATATATATATATATATATATATATATATATATATATATATATATATATTCTTTGGGTTCTGCTATCATGTCTAAAGTAGATCCCACAAAGAAGCATGTGAACCTGATGGTATCCCTGCTAAAGTCCATAAAACACTGGCCCCTGTTCACTCTAAACTCTACAATAAATGCTTGATTGCTTCCTATTTTCATGCATGTCGGAAATCCTCTTCTGTAGTTCCAGTCTACAAGAACTCAGGCGAACCGTCTGATCCTTCTAGCCTTCTACTTCTTTTTAACAAAATACTGTAGGCCTTAATCAATTCTCAACTGGTTAATCACCTAAATCGCCGGGTTTTATTTAAGATAAACAATATTGTTTCCACTTTTCTAGATTAACTGTTGACGCATTAAGGATTATTGCTGAAAGATTCTATCAAGCTTTAGATAAGGTTAGGGCTGTTGTTTTTGACATTTCAAAGGCATTTGACAAGGTTCGACATGCTTGTCTCCTCCACAAGTTGAAAGGGTATGGTATTTCTGAACGAATTTTTTCAAATGATTCAATCATTCTGAGTCAAATAAAAGTTGTCCTGAACGGCCAAAACTGCTTTCTATTAATTATCTGAGAGACCCGTTATCTGCCTTCCGTTAATATGGCTGATGCTAACCTCCAGGAGATTGACTCGTTGTGCCTTCTCGAGCTAACATTCTATGCTGACATGTAGTGGAAGATTAAATGAATAAATTGCTAGGTCTACTGTTAGGAAAGTTGGTTCACTGTCGTGCTATACATTTTTCTCGCTAGAATCTATCTTATACATTTATAAGTCTACAATTCATCCATACTGTGAATATTGTCGCTATGGTCTGTTTCTCCTGCTATATATCTCGAGATTCTTGACAAAATCCAAAGAAGAATCTACCTTGCTATTTTTTCCTGACATGGCATCTCGGCTTCAGTCACTTTCTCACTGCAGTAATGTCGCTTCCCTGTGCCTTTTCTCCGATACTTCTGTGGTAATTATTTTTATGAACTCTCCTGTATGGTATATATGCTAGTTTGGCAACTAGGTCTCACAATTTTACGGTTGAATTGGATAAATGTAACCATAAGTTCTTTGCTAAAAGTTTCTTTTTTCGCCTATAGAACTCTTTTCCAGTTTTTTGTTTTCCAGTCAACTTTGATTTTCAAAAATGTAAATGCAATGTCAATCGTTATCTACGGTCGTCTTGATCCCTCTCTTTTATTGTTCTCGTTCCTAATGTGTTTATTTTTCTTATTCTTTCACACTCAGAAACCCCTTGTATCTTAGTGGTTTTATTACATTGCTTAGGAAGAAAATTACATAATGCCGCTCGTAAAGAGCATGCCTTATGTTGTCATAACAAAGGTATATTTCACTATTAAATATTGCGATCAGTTTTTTAACATATTTCTTTATTTTCGGAGTAGATTTCTTTGGTTAAGTTGATTTTTATTGATTAGATTCCTTTCTTTATGGTAGTAATTTTTCAACAGTTGTCAAAGGAGGCAAATTTGGAGTGCTTCTTGTTAAATGAAACTTCAGGTGACATACGACAATAGAGTTACGGATTATATAATAAGTTAAGGATTATATAATAATCCACATATATTAAACACAACGTTTAAACAAGCACATGCACACAAATACACACATATACACGTACGTACATTTATGTATGTCTAATATTTTTCTATGTAACAAATTACATGGAAATTTGACAGTTTATTTTTTATACTTTTACATTAAAAATAAAATAATTCATATATTTTACGAGCGAAAAAAGAAAGATATTGTGAAGAAAGATCAGTAAATGGAAAAAAAAAAGAAATTTAAAAAGATACTAAGAGAAGTAAATAGAGAAAAAAAAGAGAAAGGAGAAACTGGGTAAAGGAAAGTCGAGGAAAGAAAGAAACACATTAATTACAGTTTTAATGATTATTTACAAATTCATAGACGCGCTTAGTGAAAACATCATCATCATTAATGTTACACACAAGAAAGAGAAATTTAGCTGGAAATGAGATTTATTTATTTTTTCTGTTCGAATCTTGATACGAGTTTCTTCATTTTGCGACGTTAAAACAAACGTAAGGTCATATAGGTCTAAATAATGTTTGTAGTTAATAAATACTATGCTTGTAGAAAGTTTTGTACTTTACTTTTTGCACGCATTGTATGTACGTAAACAAATAAGAACCATTAATCTATCTGTGGGTAGTATTTTAATAAACGTTGTTGTAGTTATAGCAATTGCAGTTGTCGTAGTAATGAGGATGATGTGGAAGAAAGAAAGGAAGAAGTTAAAAAGATGTGAGTGAAGGACAAAGCTATGTTGACAAATAGGATAATTATAATTATAATGATATTTCATACATTTTTATATTCAATAAAGAACCGTTTGTAGTCTCTTTTAGCATTATCTGTTTATATAGTTGAACTTGAGTTCGTTGCACAGTTCCTAATGGTTCACTGTTCCTCCTCTGTCATGTCCAACTTTGGATCCATTTTCAATCAGTTTATTGCATTCAATTCTTATTATTAGAGAGCTAAGATATGATAAGAAAATGAGAAGTAGGATGATAAAAAAGAGAAGGATGGGGGTAATGGAAAAATATAATATTGATGCTGCTGATGATTATGATAAGTAGATGAAAGAAGAGGAATAATGGGAAAAAATGAAAATTAAACAATAATAACAAAAAAGATGATAATGATAAAATGATTATTATGATGATGATGATACACATAACAATGAAAGCAGCAGCAAGAATAACAAAAAGAACAACAATAGATAAAATAAAATTAAAAAAAATAGTAGTAGAAGAATTGCTTGTTATAGTATCCCGCCTTGGGATTTTGTTGGCATGTTTTCAAATTAGAGTGTCGAAAATAAACCATGTGCTAATAATCACGGGCGTATAGCGCAGAGCTTAGACACAATTTGCAGATGGAACACAGAAGTGCTATGCGTAAACAGCCTGATGTTTTAAAGAGGCTGACAATTGCAAACAAAATGACATCACCGCGCTGTCGGTTATCGTTTTAGCAGAGTCAAGGTCTTTTTTTTTCTTTATCCTGACGTAACTTTCATGAAAAAAAAAAAAAAAAAGGTTCGTATTTTTCAAGAGGATCATTTAGCTATCCTAACTCACTCACAAATATTGGAATTGACTCACATAATTATATTTTCCCATGATGAAAACAAAACCCTTCTCAAAAAATAACCCATAAAGTTGAGTAATACTTAGCAAGCAAGTCAAGAAAACCAATATTACTATAGTGAATTTGAATCTCACTGGGGAACACAAACTTGTGTCATCTAAAGCGTGAAGTAGTGGTTAAAAACCTTCTGCATTGAGTGGATATAATGCCTTGGTTATATATATGAAAAATAATAGTTTTATCGATATATATATATATATATATATATATATATATATATATATATATATATATATATATATATATTTGGTTGGATTGATGTGAGTTTGTGACCCTGGGTTTCACGCTTTTGCGATCGTCAGACAAACTCTGATATATGTGAGTGTGTGTGTGTCTGTGTGCATGCATGTATGTATAGAGGAATGGAGAAATACAACAAACACTTGTTATAATTTTATACAGAAAACTTTATTGATAAAGGGATGTTTCACTGTAAATTAAAATTATTAACGTCCGGTTTAACAAGATGTTTAACTTAGTTGATCTGGTTCAGTTTTCAGTAGTTTTTATTTAATTTTTTATTTAGTTATCCTACATTGTAACTGCATGTTTTTCGTTTCGAGTTTCTCCTTCATTTGTGGGGGAAGTTTTCCGTATTCACTACCGTATAGGAGGATTGATATGGCGTAGCTTTGAGACACTCTTTTCTTTGTCTCTCACGAAATTTTCCTATCTCTTTGTTTATTTTTTAGATTAGACATTCACTATTCTTATTCGCCTTGAGATTTATGTATCACATATTCTGTAATTTTTCCTTCGCTACCATATATGGTTATACTTCTGTACCTGCTTGTTTATAACATCTCCATTTCGCGCCTCCTGTTGTCAAGCATATTATATTGTTAATTGTCAGTCCTTTTCTTTTCGTTACCCTGTTCATTCAATTTTCTTTTTCACTTAATACAGTACAATATGCATATCTTATGCAGTTATTAGGTTGGTGCAAAAATAATGTCGTTTTCTCACATAGTAACATATGTGAGAAAACGACATTATTTTTGCACCAACGTAATAAGATTATGTCCACCAATAATAAACGCTTGCCCATTCAACTTTTCAAAACTGTTTGCAAAATCCTCTTTCAGGATTGTCACTTCGCCATCTTAATCTCATCAGCTGCATTTCAGTAAAAAGTCAAAAATGGATTGTAAGCGATGATCTGCCATTTTGTTAAAAAAAAACCAAAAAAATAAAACAAACGAGCAATAAAAAACAGCATATAATGGCCATAATAATTGCGATTATGAATACGACCGTTACACAGAAAAATTATAATCAGGTGAGTGTCTATTTTTGCATAAGCAATATATATATATATATATATATATATATATATATTAGCAAGTCAAGAAAACCAATATTACTATAGTGAATTTGAATCTCACTGGGGAACACAAACTTATATATATATATATATAGCGTCTGATTAATTGACGAAGCATATGAAGGCCGCTTAAACGATTCCTGAAATATTCAAAATGGCTGAATATGTGCCAAAGAAACCAAATATATTAATAGAGTTAAATCTCTAATTAAATAATGAGAGATTTTTATAAAATATGATATTCTAAAGTATTGAATTGAATGACTTTTGTTTATTTTTATGAATTTTTGTGGCTTGTGATATATATTTGTAGAATATACAGTGTAGAATAAAATTCAAGAATAGTTAGCTAACTTCTATATTCCAGAAGGTGAAATGCATCAATAAATAAATTAGGAAAATGAATGTATTTCAAAAATAAAAATTTGTTGTAAATTAAGTGAAGCTTGATAACATTTATCCCTTACATCGAAGAAACAAAACAAAATTTGTAAGGAGAGGAAAACATATTTTTCATCCTATTTTCCTTCATTTCTCACTTCTGACATAAGACTTTTGTAGTTGCACTTATTAGCATGAATCAATGATAGAATAAATATATGAAATAATTGTCGAATTGGTGATTCTCATTATAATACAATTAGAAAAGGAAAACGAGTATCAAATTATGCAGCAGATAAGTTCTAAGGTTTAGTGATTTGGTCACATTTGAGAAGAGGTTCTTCTGGAAAAGTATTAGGTTGGTGCAAAAATAATGACGTAATAATGTCGTTTTTTGACGTATTTTTTAACGTCAAAAACGACATTATTACGTCATTATTTTTACACCAACCTAATATCATTTTGTCTCAACACAAATTATGGGTTATTCATGTGTTCATTACATGTTTATCATGTTTAGCATTTCAAAAAATGTTCACTGCTATTTATCAAATGCCATTGTGCAATGTAGCTATCATTCTGCATTTATATTGCTCATTCTGACAGTATTCTAACCATGAAAAATAACATTTCTTGTTTCAATGTCTTGAACAAGAGCTACATTTTACTTCCAATGTTTCCATTTTAATTCTAATAGGAGATTTATTCAGTAGAATATTAATCACTAGATTTTATGTGGTTCTGACTTTTCAATGAATTTAGCATTTGTTTCCTCCTAGTTTGTTTGACAGCTTTATTAGGATCTATTTAAATCATCAAGTATTTCGTTGATATTTTATGTTTCACTTAACTCTTAATTAACCTTATCAATCTCACAGAAATCCAAGACAGTTAATGTTTTATATGGTCCTGCTACTTCTACCTTATCTTGTTGATGTTGTTTCATACTTTTGTATTTCAAATCCTTCTATGTTTTACGCATTGTAGGTGTTTCGTCTCTTTTACCATGAAAGAGTTCTGCATACTCATTGCATCGTTTAAGCAACATTTCTTTATCAACATTCATCATTCTTAAAGCATAACCAACAGTATATTTCTACCTTTCTACTACATTGATATATTTTGTACATTCCCGATACACATCTATGCTCTTCACGTTGTCGATTACAGTTCATTTCCTATTTAGCAATTCCTTCTTTGCTTGCTTACACTTATTATGTGATAGTTTTGTTTTACCTTATATTTCTTGTCATTATCTTCAATCTCCTGCTTAAGAAGGCCGATAATTTCAGTCGTTTATTTCTTCTCTTGTCTTTTGATATTCATAATATTCACAAAAGAATTTAGTTGATTTTGATAATGACATGCCATCTAATAGATAGACATGCTCCGATAAATAGGCAGATTACTAGATATTAACAGACATAAAAATATAAAAATGGATGCACACACACACATACATACATATATATATATATATATATATATATATATATATATATATATATATATATATATATATATATATATATATACTGCGTGCCAAATCATTATCGAGATAACTTTTTTCTAATATTTCAAAAACCTTCCAATCAATTCACACAAAATGTTCGCACAATGTTGGCAACACAGGCCTGCGAAATCACTGAAATTTTCGTACTGATTTGCGCAATGTAAACAAACTGGCGCCGTATTTGTTATCAGCACGGTGATTTGAAAGTGCCAAATTATTAAAAAAGTGTAAGAATTTAGTGAAAAGATGGATCATAAAAGCAGTTTAAATGATGCTGAAAAGAAAACTATCACCTCAGAACTCTAAAAAGGTAAACCTACCCTAGAAATTTCTAAAATGATAGGGAGGTGTCATCAAAAAAAGACGTTCACCGCCGACCCTACACAAGTACGCAAAAGGGCAGATAAAGGCAAGCCGAAGGTTATTTCACGTTGTCTCATGTCACGACTTAAACGAGGAGCCACGAAGGACCCTGGACTTACCAGTCAAGAGCTTTTCAGTCGCATGGGGATCCTAATGTGTCTAAAAGTACTCGGTGTCGGTATCTGAGGGAAATAGCAACAACAGTCAAACCTGTATCGAAATCGATTGAAATGGGCCGATGACAATATGAAGATTGCCTTCTCTAAAGTTTTGTCCACAGACGAAACTCGAGCAACATTTGATGGGCCAGATAGATGGTGCAAAGGCTGGGTAATGAACGGACAAAATCACCATCAGCGTTTGAGATGCCAAGAGGGTGGTGGAGGCATAATGATCTGGGGTGGTATTATTGGAAAAACATTATTGGGCCCATGGAGAGTACAAGGTGGCGTCAAAATGGATGCTGATGCATACATAGCGTTTATGAAGGAGCATCTTGAACCGTGGATGAAAAGGTTGCCTTCAGCAGGGCCATTGTTTTTATGCAAGATAATGCTCCCTCACATGCTGCTCACAAGACTACTGAATATTTGAAACAGTTAGGCTTCGATGGACCTCGAAAAATGAAGTGGCCAGCAAATTCTCCGGATTTGAACCCAATCGAAAACCTTTGGAGCATCATGAAGCGAAGACTGTACGCCAATGGACGACAATTCAGGAGGAACGCTGAGTTGTGGGAAGCAATTCTTGACATATCTCGCGGCATTACAGCAGATGACATCCTACAATTAACAAATTCTATGGATCGTCGACTTCTTCAAGTAATTTCAAAACAGGGAAAGCACATTCCCTATTAATTTGTTTAAAACTGTGCCTTTGTTTGTATCTGTTATTATTTGTTTGATTATGTTATTTATTAGCTTCTTTTGATCATAAACATTCACGTGCAACATTAATAAACGTTTTGTTTGCTCAATTCTGGGAATTTTACTAATCCTTTCTGATAATTTGGCACTTTCAAATCACCATGCTGATAACAAATATGGCGCCAGTTTCTTTACATTACGCACATCAGTACGAAAAATTCAGTGATTGCGCAGGTCAGTATTGCCAACTTTGTGTGAACATTTTGTGTGAATTGATTGGATGGTTTTTGAAATATTAGGAAAAAAGTTATCTCGATAATAATTTGGCAGGCAGTGTATATATATATATATATATATATATATATATATATATATATATATATATTAGGCTGGTACAAAAGTTTCTAAACTTTTGGGTAAAAAATTATTAATTTAAATGTCACTTTTCTGTCATTAACGTATTCGTCTTTTACAAGAACACAATATTTTATCCCAAATATTCAAGATGATGTATTTATCAGAATTTGGATTTTCTGAGAATTCAATATGAAAATACATGTACCGCACAAATAGACATTTTAGTCGATAGTTATCTATGAACTCTTTTAAACATTTTCGCAGTTTTCAAAGCAAAAAAGTAAAAAAATAAACACAAGATAAAGAATAATAATAAAACAAATATAATCCAGAGTAAGCACGATTAATGATAACACAAAACCGTGTAATGTGGAATGAGCGTTGATTGAAATAATAACTTCAGATGTGCTTAAAAAATCTTGTTATAATGTAATTAAAGGAACACTATTATACACGAGCTTTAGTGTTAATCTGGCGTCCATATAAGAAAGAAATGGTTTGCATAGCTTCAGAATTTTTGATAATATTTTGTGTACTTGTAAATTTCAGTTAAATCGTGAATACTATTGTTGAAAATGACGGGTTTTGATTTGATTATTTTTTTCCAAAGGTTTTGTTTTCTATTTTTTCGTATTGACCATACAAGGAATGTTGCATCGATCAAAACAAATTATTGGCTAAAGGTCTGAATTAAAACGTTGCACCTGGGAGAATTTTCAGTCCCAGGTCAATGATTGCTTACTGCATCACAAGATTAGTTATAGTTATGCAGCAAATATACCAACCAATGTACTTTGCAAAGAAGTGTTTTTCTCTGCTAATCTGTCATTCAAACCAGTTAATTGCTCAGAAAAGTGAGGATATTTCGAAATAAATAGTCCTTTTAATCTATTCCTACAGAAAGAAGAATCTGTTAAATATGAAATCTAGACGGTTGTATTTTTACTTCGACATTATTTCTTATAAATCAGTCAATTTTTTAGATCATCATTGAATACTTTACCGAAAATGAGTTTTTCTTTGTGTTGAACAAGAAGAGAAAGTTTTTTTTTAATGTTGTCTATTTCCATAAATTCCAAAAATTTTCTTAGCTTCTGGAAGTTTCCTTAAACTTGCAAACAGTGTACTATAGCTGATGGATTGTATAAGCAATAAATAACTGAGTAATTATATTAACGGAATAATCGGCATTGATAAGATTACAGACATAATAAATGAAACAGCGGAAGACGTAAGTAGATCCATTTTCATAGTACTACCTAAGAAGTCAGGTTCAAACGAATGTGAATTCTATAATTCCTAATGAACCATATAAGCCTCTTATTCGAATTCCGATGAATAGGGTGCATAGAAGAATCAAACCTGACAAGAACAGTGCGTATATAAAGCAAGGATGTCTTCTCACCAGATTTATTCAATCTATACAGTGAAGCGATTCTGAGAGAATTATACTAGGATTCATTATTGGCGGCCACAATCTTAAGATATGCAGATGGCACAGTGTTGATAACAGGCAAGAACTCCTACAGAAGGTAGTAAAGGAAAGCAAGAAGAAAGGACTAAACCTTAATTGCAAGATGACAGAATACATGGTCTTTAGCAAAAGGACAACTCAACATGGAAAATACAAATTGGAAATACCAAAATCAAATAAGTACAACAATTTAAATATCTTGGAAATGTTTTAACAGAGAATGGAAAATGCAACAATAAAATCCAAATGCACATCGGGGTAGGGAAAGATGCCTTCCAAAAGCAAAGCAAAATATTGAGAACAAGGAAAAGCGTACTAAGCTGTGATTAGGCCCTCCATATGGTAGTGAATGCTGGGAAATATCCTCACAGAAACTTGAAGTAAGAGGAATGTGCTTCTACAGAAGGATGCTGAGAATACTATAGCCTGAACATGTGGGCAACGACGAAGTTTTAAAATGGAAACAAAATGGAAAGTTATACTTAACATAATGAAGAGACAGTTGAAATTTTTGGCTCACGTAATGAGAAAAGGGGGCTTTGAAAAGTCGATATTCACCGGACAGATTGAAAGAAAGTGGCACCGAGGAAAACAAAGCGTAACGTACCTGGCGAGCATGAGTAAATGGATGGCGAAACAGATTTGAGGCAAGATAGCAAAAAGATAAAATTTATTATGAGCTACAAAAGATTAGGAAATTGTGGAGAGCCATGACACCAACGACCGGAAGAGACACAGCACATAGAATAATAGATTAAAAAACGGAAATAAAGAGAATAACACTGATTCCAGACATGCTGTTTTAAATAATTAATCAATAGCTTTGGTGTCTAAAATGGCTACTAACATAACACCATAGTGTCCCGTATATACATACATATATAAAATATACGATACACACACAGACACACACACACACACACACACACATATATATATATATATATATGAAGAAAAATATACGGAAAAAACAAACAAAAATCCTTATATGCAATTATGCTGTTTAATGTTAATACAATGTCAATGTCAGACGTTTCGGTCTAATAAACCATCTTCAGGACATATTCATAAAATATAATTAACATTATCAATTCAACATGACAAAGACGATGGACATAAGAACAAGACTCATCCAAACAGATAACTGAAAGTTTTAAATGATCAGCGTTCCGTTTAAACATGGGCACGTTGTCGTATATATATATATATATATATATATATATATATATATATATATATATATATATATAGTGAGGATGTAGGTATTATTATTATTCGATATTAATCAGAAGTTGTGTGATAAATATAAAAAATAATGATGTAAATCTGGTTGAGAATGAATGGTAGAATTAACAAGGATTGAATAAATGAAAGGATTGTTTGCATTGATATTAAAAAGAATCTTAATTTATTTGTAAAGGAAATACAAATTTAATCTAAATGTATAAATTATTCATTATAAAATTTATGAAAAAATTAAAAAGAAACCTGATGAGTATTCTTGTCAAAAACTGCGTCGTCTAATGAACAGTTTTAGTTTTAGTTTGATTGACGAAAATCTGGTGTGAGGAAAATGGAATGAGAGAAAAAATGAAGATAATCAAGAAAAAAACGAGAAAGTATAAAACATGAGGAAATGCTTTGGTGATGCGTACAAGAAATAACCGTAAAAAAACTCCATATCTGTGATTGCTTTATGCTCATGAGATGGCAGCTGAGTGATTTTTAGACCTCTTCCAGTATTAATTAAGATGATGATAGTTCTTCTTCTTCTTCTTCTTCTTCTTCTTCTTCTTCTTCTTCTTCTTCTTCTTCTTCTTCCTTTTTATTTGTAATGTTTACTTTTGTTTTTGAATACTGTTTTGATTCTTTTATTTCTCTTTTTTTTATTTAATCCTTTCTAGCGTCTTTTTTCCTATTAACTTTATGTCTCTGTCTCTTTCTCTATATATTCCTTCATTCTTTCCTTTTTCTTGGTGCCGTTACATCCTTTCTTCGAGTTTTCTTTATTAATTTTCTCTTCCCCATAATCACAGTCAAATCTATTCGGTGCTCTTGTCGATATTTTGAGCCGATAGATATATGTGTATGTATCGTAGCTTTGTGTCGAAAGCTGGGATATTGGACAGTATCTGACAAAGGCAGACATACAGGCATGCGCAGAGAAGCATTGCTAAACACAAGCGCAGACAACTGCGTTTCAATATTGAATGAATGAACTGTACACGGTCTCGTTGCCCGAAAGCAAAGGCAATACGAATTAAATTTTCCACGTGTGAACAAAAGCCTGTATTTGTTAAACTAGAATCACAAAGGCATTGGATGGTGGTGGTAGATGGCGAGCGAAGTTGGTGACGCTCTTTAATATAATTGGAATTGAAAATGGCGCGGGGATTTTTTACTTTTTCTACAAAGACTGTGGATATGCAGAATGAACCAAGCTTGGGACAATACTCAACCAAAGCATTGTAAGTCATTGTCAAATCATGCAGAAATGCCTTTTGTTAATAGGGGAGCGGTATCTATCTATCTATCTATCTATCTATCTATCTATCTATCTATCTATCTATCTATCTATCTATCTATTGATCGTAAGATCAATCAATCGATCCTCTTAAGCACGCTCTGCCAAAAACAGACTTTTCATTATTTTTCTTTATGAATCAGTCAGTATTTTAATTAAATGCTAGTATTTATCGTAACACAAATATAATTTTATGAAAGAATGCATTAAATTTCTTTTTAGAATTGGAATGTTTATTATTTTTACTTCGTGATTAAAGCGACAAAATAAAAAAGGGAAGTTTTACCAATTGGAAGTCGTATGCTTATGATGATTCATATGGTGAATCTTATGATGATTCTTATGACGATTCTATGACTGTCGACTTGTTACTTGAATATGACTATCTATAACGCATTAGCATGCAAGTTAAGTCAATTATTGCATTGAAAATGTAAAGTTATAATAATTTGACATATATACATCATAAAAATAGATTAATTTGATTACAATTTTACGCGAAATAAAGTAAAGCGTAAAAATTTAAATATTATCTTACAAAATTAATAATAAATATGAATTAATAAGTTCAAGAGTAATAAAATAAAATAGATACAATCAGTGAAATATGTAAGGTGACTTTTAAATGATCTACAATTGAGGTGTGATCTACAATTCATCTTAAACATCATATTAAACATTTTATCGGATAAGACAAAAAATATTGTTTGATTGTTTACACGATTATACATTGAAACTGTGTATGATTTCAGATGTCGAGCTAGTCTGGACCTATTTAGGTATTTTATTACTGGGCAGGATAAATCTAGAGAAATTAGTTGCGTGTAGTCAGTTGGAGGTCTTAGTGCATGGTTATGCATATGGCTGGTCATGTCAGTTTGAGCGAAGACACATCTAAAATATCAAGCATATTATCCATTGGCAGGACATTTCTTGTATGACTACATCTGTTTTTTTCAAAACGTTTTACTCCCTCGTAAATATATTTTCTCCATTTTAACTAGCGTTATCCTGATTGAATTTAAAACCTGTGAGTGACTTGTGTGTTGAATCTTTAAAGAACACATTTGGTTTTAGTTTAAGTTATGGGATTTTAGATTCTTTATCTATCCATACAATAATTGTTTAAGTATGTGCTTAAAATAGTAATCAAATGATCCATCCAAAGTAACCTGTGTTTTGTATGCCTATTTCAACGGTGGGTATGCGAGAAAGCTCGAACAATTCTGTATTTGACGTCTTTGACATCCAATGAATTTTCAAGATGACATGTCAGCAGCATTGATGGAATCTTTCCAAGGACATGATATATTTTATTTTCGCTACACAAGTTTCACGAGAGTGAAGAAGACAAGAGATGACACATGATCTATCAATTCAAAATTTACTACAATCATTAATAATAAACAAACACGACTCGGCGATCATATAAAAGATACAAGATGATATGAAAAACTAAAGATTTGCATGATTCGTCGAGTTTGATAATTAAATTCATGACTAATAAAGAAAAGATAATTTACTTACCATAATAAATAATAATTTTTTCTTTAGTCTCCTTACAGAATATTTTAATTAATTTAAAGCGTAAAGTATTTTTATCCAGAGTAAACGAGATTTTTTTTCCAAGCCAACTTCATTCTCTCTAATGGTACATTCAGCGAAAATTTGTTCAACCTGCTCAGCCTAAAGCATTCTATAGAGCGTAGTTCATTCTGCCTAGCAGTGTTCATCCTGACTAGCCTAGTACATTCTGTCAGTCTGACATCATTGTGCGAAGTCGTTCATCTGGAATAACATTGTTCACTCTGCTTATCCTAATTCATTGTGTGTAGCTGAGTTCATTCTTCCTAGATCTGTTCAACATGTCTAGCATAGTTCTGTCTGCTGGGCTGATTTCTTACTACCTAGTGGATCCTCTTGAATAGCTTAGTTCACTGTGCTGAGCGTAATTCATTATGTGTAGCAGAGTTATTGTTCTGTCTGTGGGGCTGATTTTATACTACCTAGTGGAACCTCTTGAATAACTTTGTTCACTGTGCGTAGCCTAATTCATTATGTGTAGCTGAGTTCATTCTCCTTAGGTCTGTTCAACATTTCTAGAATAGTTCTGTCTGTTAGCCTAAATTCATTATGTGTAGCTGAGTTTATTCTTCTTAGATCTGTACAACATGCCTAGAATAGTTCTGTCTGTGGGGCTGATTTTATACTACCTAGTGGAAAGTTTGGAGTAAACTTTTTTCACTGTGCGTAGCCTAATTCATTATGTGTAGCTGAGTTCATTCTTCTTAGATCTGTTCAACATTCCTAGAATAGTTCTCTCTGTGGATCCTCTTAAATAACTTTGTTCACTGTGCTCAGCCTAATTCATTATGTGTAGCAGAGTTCATTCTCCTTAGGTCTGTTCAACATTCCTAGAATAGTTCTCTCTGTGCAGCTGATTTCATAATAACTAGTGGATCCACTTGAATAACTCTGTTCACTGTACTTAGCCTAATTCATTATGTGTAGCTGAGTTAATTCTTCTTAGATCTGTTCAACATGCCCAGAATAGTTCTGTCTGTGGGGCTGATTTTATACTACCTAGTGGAAAGTTTGGAATAACTTTTTTCACTGTGCTGATTTCATAATAACTAGTGGATCCACTTGAATAACTCTGTTCACTGTACTTAGCCTAATTCATTATGTGTAGCTGAGTTCATTCTTCTTAGATCTGTTCAACATGCCTAGAATAGTTCTGTCTGTGGGGCTGATTTCATAATACCTAGTGGAACCTCTTGAATAACTTTGTTCACTGTGCGTAGCCTAATTCATTATGTGTAGCTGAGTTCTTTCTTCTTAGATCTTTTCAACATGTCTAGAATAGTTCTGCCTGTGGGTCTGATTTCATAATACCTAGTGGAACCTCTTGAATAACTTTGTTTACTGTGCTTAGCCTAATTTATTATGTATGGCTGAGTTCATTCTTCGTAGATCTGTTCAACATTCCTAGAATAGTTCTGTGTGTGGGGCTGATTTTCTACTATCTAGTGTGTGAAGTAAATAAATGACTCCAACAAGACTTGTGTGTGGAGAGAGAATTTATTTAGCGACCTTCCAACACAACGTGGTGGTAACTAACTGTCCCCACCCCTGTTTTTCAGCCTCAATCGTACCTCACTCATGGCGAAGATACAAGGGAGATAACTTCACGTTGATTAACAATTCATCCCCTTTTTTCTTTTCTTTTTTCTTAAGATGACCATCTGAAAAAGAGATTAAAAAAAATTTTGAATTTATTAAAGAGATGATTCCTTGGGTTCTGATATAAAGCCAAGGATTTTAAATGATGATACTCCTTTCTTTGTCAAGGAGTTTGCAACTTGTTCATCAGTTGGTATCCAAGAGAACTCTTCAATTTCCTTTCTGTCCAACATTTCTCTCAAAATGGCCATCTCAATGCAAAGTCTCTTGCCCAAAATCTGTGTTGATGAATGTACTGAGTCATAGAGACAGGAATTGTCAGTTTTGCATATGATCTTAATGTTCTCAGTTTCATCTTTTAGTTGCAGTAATTCCAATAATAGTTTTCTGTAAAATAGACAGGCTTTTGACATGTCAACCATGGCTAGTGTTTCAGCAGCCAGTGTACATTTGACCACCCTTCTAATGCGTTTGGATTGCCATGCAATGGGCATGTATTTATTATTATTTCTTACCAAAAAGAGTATATAGCCTCCTTGTGATCCTCCATCTGTCAAATTAACGAAAGAAGCATCACTATATGCAACAATTATTAAGTGCCCAATGTTTCCTAAGTCAGGGATGTCTATCTGTGATTTTTCATTTTTTGCTTTCTTAACTACTCTATTGGCTTGTTTTATACATTCTACGTTTTGTTGTTTTAGAATGGAGCTTAATGCACTAACATCATAACTTAGATCAGGTCTGGTTTGGGTGGCCAGCCAGTTAAGTTGACCAATAACTTGCCTGATTTCAGCAATCTCTGTTGTGGAAATTGTGTCTTTAAGGTTCCTGCCTGCTTCTACTGGAATATATTTTAATTTCTTTACATACTTGTTTTGTCCAAGTTTTATATTCTCATTATTCTTTTTTTTATATCTAATCCTATGTATTGGAACTCAGCAGTTTCTTTGGTTTTAACTGCAAATACATGACGAAGCCTGTCTATAACTCTGCTTTGAAAGATCTCTGACCCTGCAAAGCAAAAATCATCAACATGAGCAGCAATTATACCTTGCAGTTTGTTACCGAAATGCCATGTAAATATTGCTTGATCATATTTTGATGCTATTGTCCCTGACTTCATTAATTCTTCATTGAGTGTTAGGTACCAGGACCTAGAAGCATCAGTCAAGCCATATACACATTTTGAGAGTTTCCAAATATAACCCTGAGGTACATTGACTTCTTTAGGAGGATCCAGATAAACCAGACGATCCAGCTGCTTGTTCTGCAGGAATGCTGTCTTTATGTCCGTTGATTTACACATCCACTGGTTAGCTGTCATTATTGCCAGTGCTATGCGTAAACCCTCTTTAGAGCATGTAGGAGAATCATTCCTTATGTTGTTAGTGTCTCTATCCTGAAAGCCTCTTGCTACAAGTCTGGCTTTATAGGTTTACTTGCCATTGGAATTTTTATTTGTGTAAATCCATCTTGTGGAAATTTTTGGTTGACCTTGGTCAGGTACTTGCGTGTACACTTTATTTTCAACCCAGCTTTGGAGCTCTTTCTTTCTTGCCTCTTCCAGTTCCAGGTCATCATTAGAGGAGGAAATCATTATATTTTCCTCGTCACAAGAAGTGTGTTTATGTTCAGTTTCCTCAACCTCACTTGTTTGCCACTCTGATACCCCATGCTCAAAGTCCAGCCAAAATGGTTCACCCTGTTCCATAACCACATTCATCAAATGCTTGTTTTTGCCTGTTGCTTTGCCTGCCCTACACATGACATTGAATTTTTTCCATTCTGGGTCTGTGTCATTGGTAAGCTTGCATTTAATAGTTTGTCCTGGTTTAGGAAGCTCAATTTTCTTTGGAGTAAAGTCCTGTTTATGTGGTCTATCTCTTGCTTCTACAGTCTGATGTTGCTCGACATTGTTGTTTGTGGGTCCCAAATCTTTATTCATATCAAACTCTTCAGAAATTGGTACTTCTGGAGATTCTTCAAGCCTATTCTGTGAGGCACTAGGTTCCTTGATGCTGTCCCTGGAAGAACTTCGATATGTCTCAGGGTAGGGTGTTAAGCGAGATGGATGTACCCTTACATATGTGCCACTATGTTTGACAAGCACCTGCTTATGTTCCCACCCTATAACAGCTCCTGGACCAAGCCATCTATCACACAGGTTTCTTTTATAAAGGACGGCATCACCATTTTGTAGGCTTGTGCTATACCTGTTCTAACTTGGTGACGAAGTGCACAGCTTAGTTTCTCCGAGGACTCACATGCTATGAATTGTTTCCTGGCAGCATGCATAGCATTTAGGTTATCTGCAACAACTTCACTGGTGGAAACACCTTCTAATGCAGGAAGTTTGTCATTTAGAAAAGCAGGTAGGTTGGGATTTTTGCCAAAAACAAGTTGATTGGGACTGTATCCGTGAACACTGTGAAGTGTGTTTTTGGCACTTATGGCCCATGCAAGTGCTACCTCGAAACTACAGTTGGCATGTTCTATGGTTTTCTTTACCATTTCTCCCAATATCCCATTGTGTCTTTCATTTAACCCATTGCTCCAAGGACTTTCAGCAGCAGTGGTACGTACCACAATGTTTAAATTTTGCGCCATATCTCTAAATGACTGGTTATTAAACTCTCTGCCATTGTCAGTGAGAATAAATCCCAGAGTTCCAAAATATGCAACCCAGTGCTTGAAGATGGCATTAATGATGTCAGAACTTTCCTTACTAGGAATCCTGACTCCAACACTGTATCTTGTACCATGGTCAATTAGGTGCAGTAACTTGTTGCCGTTAATTTCTTTGATGTCCATGGCAATGCTCTCATTGAAATAGGTTCCTAATGAGAATCCAACAATGGGTCTAGGTTCAGCCCTTTTGAACCTCATGCAAATTTCACATGAATTAGGAAGTTCTTTTTTAATAAATTCAGAATCTCTCATTCCAGCATTTCTCACTAAATCACATAGTTTTTTGCTGTTGGGGTGACTGAATTGTCTATGCAACTTTGTGGCAATTTTAATTTTCTCTAGTCTATTTTTACTAGCAATTTCTTTAATAAATAAAATTTGCTTGAACTTACCTCGGTCTGGTAGAGGTCTGCTAATAGGGATGTGGTAGTGACCAGATGAAGTACACTGTATTGGGACTTTTCTCCCCAGCATGGTAACAGTGTCATTCTCAAAATTGAGGCATGTCCTGGCTCTTTTCATGGAATTTTTGCTTAACACAAGTTGTATGTCAGAGTCCACAACATCAGTTATGATACTGACTTCAACACCGGCAATGACACATGGTAGAGTGACTGTGTAGATGGATTTGAGTTTGTTTCCATCACCAAACTTATATGTTCTCACTCCGTCTCGAACTTTTATATATATTTTTTTGTTTTTCTGGTATGGTTTCAAGAAAACATTCGTACCATTTCTTTCCACAAACAGTCCCAGAGGCATCAGAATCCAAGACGGCCGAGCCTAGTGTTTCACCCAAAAACGTGTTAGCGCCATCTTCCCCTTTTTGCTGACTCATCAGCACGAGGTTGGAGACGAGTATGTTTTCATTGTCTTCCTTTTTATGCGAAGTATCTTCTGTGTATGGACATTTGCAAGGCCAGTGGAATTTGCATCCACATGTGAACCATTTAGCGGTGTTTCCTTCAGGTCCTAGTGGGTTTAGATTTTTATCAGTGGAGCGTGTTGAATTTCTGTTACGACCCCTCCTGCCATTACCTCGCCGACCAGAAAAGCGAGTAGTTCTATTTGAACGATTGTAAAATGTCCCACTAGATTGCTCCTCCTGATTATCCATGCTGAAGGCAACATCCGTTTCATTTTTCACCGCGACTGAAGGAGTGGTGGGTGATGAAGCGTCGCAATATTGTCTATGCAGAATCTTCTTCAATTGTTTAGACATTTCGTTAAGACTAAGTTTCTTAATTGTGGCTTTCACCAGCCGTTCATTCTCTGGGGTGAGATTTGCGCTTTTTAATGCCCTATACGCGAGAACCGGTTGGGGCAGCGATATTTTGTGTTCCTTTAATTTTGCAACGTTACGATCGTAGCAGATAAGAAAATCATCATTTGAATCAGAGCTCTGTCGTGTGTATCGCTCAAAGGATTCATACACTGTAAAAGCCGCCTGGTTTGCGTCTTCCAAGAAAAGTGTGTCCAGTTTTTGGTATAACATTTCCATGCCATCATCGGCATTTAGGGTGACAATGTCCAATTCTAGTACAGCTTCCCTGGCCTTTCCTTCCAAGGATAGAAGTACCACTGGGGCGCGTCTATGTATCTCTAAGCTGGTGGCAAGTTCCCACACTTGCATTTCTTTTTTCCAAGTATTGTACTTGTCCGTGTTTAAGGCAGGTGGGGAAATAAACTTCGAAGCCATTTTTTTACGATCTAAACGCTCTGCTACAAATGTGAATTAAATAAATGACTCCAACAAGAGTTGTGTGTGGAGAGAGAATTTATTTAGGGACCTTCCAACACCACGTGGTGGTAATCAACTGTCCCCACCCCTGTGTTTCAGCCTCAATCGTACCTCACTTATGGCGAAGGTACAAGAGAAACAACTTCACGTTGATTAACATAGCGGATCATTGTGAATAACTTTGTTCACTGTGCGTAGCCTAATTCATTATGTGTAGCTGAGTTCATTCTTCTTAGATCTGTTCAACATGACTAGAATAATTCTGTCTGTGCGGCTGATTTCATAATACCTAGTGGATCCTCTTAAATAACTTTGTTCACTGTGCTTAGCCTAATTCATTATGTGTAGCTGAGTTCATTCTCCTTAGGTCTGTTCAACATGCCTAGAATAGTTCTGTCTGTGGGGCTGATTTCAAAATACCTTGTGGAACCTCTTGAATAGCTTTGTTCACTGTGCTTATCCTAATTCATTATGTGTAGCTGAGTTCATATTCCTAGATCTGTTCGACATGCCTAGAATAGTTCTGTCTGAGGGGCTGATTTCATAATACCTAGTGGATCATCTTGAATAGCTTTGTTCACTGTGCTTAGCCTAATTCATTATATGTAGACGAGTTCATTCTTCGCACATCCTTTCATCCTGATTAACATAGTTCTATCTGTGGGGCTGATTTCATAATACCTAGTGGATCCACTGTGCTTAGCCTAATTCATTATGTGTCGCTTAGTTCATTCTTCCTAGGTCTGTTCAACATACCTATCATAGTGCTGTTTGTTGGGCTGATTTCATACTGCCAAGTAGCTCAACCTGAATTAAATTGTTCTCTCTGCTTAGCTTAATTCATTCTGTGTACTGCCTCTGCCTGTTCATCCCTCCCAGCTCAGTTCTTAGCAGAGATGACTTCATTGTACGTAGTCATTCATCCTGAATAACATTGTTCACTCTGCTTAGCTTAATTCATTATATACAGCTTCTCTCATACTTCTTAGATCCATTCCTCCTGCTTACCATAGTTCTGTATGCTGGGCTGATTTCATGCTACATAATACTTTATCCTTAATAACATTGTCGACTCTGCTTAGCATAATTCATTATAAGTAGCTTATTTATACATTCTAGACCAGTTTATCCTGCCGAGCATAGTTCTGTCAGTTGGGCTGATTTCATTCTGCCTATTAGCTCAACCTGAATGACATTGTTCTCTCTACTTAGCTTAATTTATTATATATAGCTTATTTCAAACTTCCTATGTTCGTTCATCCTGATTAACATAGTTCTGCCTGCGGGGCTGATTTCATACTATCTAGTGGATCATAGTCTGTCTATATTTCTGAGATGAGTTATTATGTACAGTATTTACATTATGCGGACCATTGTCCTCATCTTTGTCGCCATATTTGTCACAATTTGTCCGGCCTTCTTCAGGTGGTTGGAATTTCGAACTGAACCCTTTATTTCGATCCCTGTGGTAGACTGTTCTAGTTCCTCGTGCAATGTTTGATGGATGTCAGTTATGTCAGGCCACAAAAATCTCCTGAGCCGACCAAGCATAGAAATAAATACAATATGGGAACCAGTAATAAGGAGTGCCAGAGAAAAGCAATGATAACAAAGTTGCAATATGAGCTCTGGAAAAAACATGCAATGATAACAGCAAAATTGCAATATGAGCACTCGTAAAAATGGTTGCTGAAAACATTAGGTTTATAATACCCAGAAATTCATACCCAGATGAAGGACACATGGCACAGTGGATAAAGGCGTTGGTTAGATCCAGTGACAAACCCAAAGAGTGTGAGTTCAATACCCGGTTAAGGCAGTGGAGAACTTTCAGAGGGAAAATTAGCAGGAGATAACTGATAACTGGCATCCATCAAACATGGCACGTGGAACTAGAAATAAAGGGTTCAGTTCGAAATTCCAACCACCTGAAGAAGGCCGGAGCGTACAACGGCCGAAACGTTGTGACAAATATGGCGACAATGGTCCGCATAATGTAAAAACTCTAGTGGATCATCTTGAATAGCTTTGTTCATTGTGCTTAGCCAAATTCATTCATTGTAGCATAGTTTATACTGCCTAAGCCTGTAGATCCAGGAGATATAAACTCTTAAATCCACGCTGCTTTCATTGTTCCAATCGTTTATTCTGAAAAACTTTCTTCACTTTGCTTTGCCTAATTTATTATTATTATTATTATTCGTTTGATCCGTCAATCCAGGCTTGCCAACATAATAATTCCTAGATCATTCAGTTTACTTCCATTTATTTGTGTAGACAAATTATCTGCCAAGCATAGTTCATTATGTTTAGGTCTGTTCATAGTGCCTGAACTAGTTTTTCTACCTAACCAACATATTAATGCTTAGAACATCCAGACTATCCATTTTAATTCTGCATATCGTAATTCACTTATACGAAGCTTAGGTCATTCTATCTAGATGGATTGATCCTACGTAGCCTATTTCTTTCTGCCTAGCAAACATATTACTGCCTAGATCATCCAACCCATCATTTTCATTCTCTATAGCCTAATACATTCTTCCAAGCTTAGTTCCTACTACTTAGGACGGTTCATCTTCCGTATCCAAGTTCTTTCTGCCTAGAAAATATATGACTGCTTAGATAATCCAACCCATCCTTTTTAATTCTCTATAGCCTAATACATACTTCCAAGCTTAGTTCCTACTACCTAGGCATGTTCACACGCTGTAGCGTAGTACTTTGTGCCTATCCAACATATTACTGGCTAGATCATCCAATGCATCCTTTTTCTTTCTCTATAGCCTAATAGATTCTTCTAAGCTTAGTTCCTACTATATAGACGTGTTCAAGCTCCGTAGCCTAGTTCTATCTGCCGAGCAAACATATTACTGTCTAGATCATCCAAACCAATTCTCTATAGCCTAATATATTCTTCCAAGCTTAGTTCCTACTACCTAGGCCTGTTCATGGTCCGTACTCTACTTCTTTCTGCCTAGCAAACATATTACTGCCTAGAACAACCAACCCATTCTTTTTAATTCTCTATAGCCTAATACATATTACCAAGTTTAGTTTCTACTACATGGAGGTGTTCATCCTCCATAGCCTAGTTCTTACTGCCTAGCCAACATAATACAGCCTAGATCATCCAATACATCATTTTAATTCTCTGTAGCCTAATACATTCTTCCAAACTTAGTTTCTACTACCCAGTGGTATTCATCCTCCATAGCCTAGGTCTTTCTGCCTAGACAATATATTACTGCCTAGATATCAAACCCATCCTTTTTAATTCTCTATAGCCTAAAAGAGTCTTCCAAGCATTGTTTCTACTACCTAGGGGTGTTCATCCTCCGTAGCCTAGTTCTTTCTGCCCATCCAACATTTTACTGCCTAGATCATCCAATCCATCCTTTTTAATGCTCTATAGCCTAATACATATTTCCAACCTTAGTTTCTACTACCCAGGGGGTTTCATCCTCCATAGTCTAGATCTTTCTGCCTAGCCAAGATATTACTGACTAGATCATCCAACCAATCCTTTTTAATTCTCTATAGCCTAATACATTCTTCCAAGCTCAGTTTCTACTACATGGAGGTGTTCATTCGCCATAGCCTAGATCTTTCTGCCTAGCCAAGATATTACTGCCTAGATCATCCAATCCATCATTTTTAATTCTCTATAGCCGAATACATTATTCCAAGCTTAGTTTCTACTACATGGAGGTGTTCATCCTCCATAGTCTAGTTCTTTCAGCCTAGCCAATATATTACAGCCTTGATCAACCAATCCATCATATTTAATTCTCTATAGCCTAATACATACTTCCAAGCTGAGTTTCTTCTACCCAGGGGTGTTCATCCTCCATAGCCTAGTTCTTTCTGCCTAGCCAACATAATACAGCCTAGATCATCCAAACCATCATTTTTAATACTCTATAGCCGAATACATTCTTCCAAGCTTAGTTTCTACTACATAGAGGTGTTCATCCTCCATAGCCTAGTTCTTTCTGACTAGCCAACATTTTACTGCCTAGATCATCCAACCCATCATTTTTAATTCTCTATAGCCTAATACATATTTCCAAGTTTAGTTTCTACTACATGGAGGTGTTTATCCTCCATTGCCTAGTTCTTTCTGCCTAGCCAATATATTACTGCCTAGGTCATCCAATCCATCGTTTTTAATTCTCTGTAGCCGAATACATTTTTTCCAAGCTTAGTTTCTACTACATAGAGGTGTTCATCCTCCATAGCCTAGTTCTTTCTGCCTAGCCAATATATTACTTCCTAGATCATCCAAACCATCATTTCAAATACTCTATAGCCTAATACATTCTTCCAAGCTTAGTTCCTACTACCTAGGACTAATCATCCTCCGTAGCCTTCTTACTGCCTAGCAAAAATATTACAGCCTAGATACTGCAACGCATCATTTTTAATTTTCTATAGCCTAATATATTCTTCCAAGCTTAGTTATTACGACCTAGGCCTGTTCATGTTCCGTAGTCTACTTCTATCTGCCTAGCAAACATATTACTGCCTAGACCATCCAACCCATTCTTTTTAATTCTCTATAGCCGAATACATTCTTCCAAGCTTAGTTTCTACAACATGGAGGTGTTCAACCTCCATAGCCTAGTTCTTTCTGTCTAGCCAATATATTACAGCCTAGATCAACCAATTCATCATTTTTAATTCTCTATAGCCTAATAAATACTTCCAAGCTGAGTTTCTACTACCCAGGGGTGTTCATCCTCCATAGCATAGTTCTTTCTGCCTAGCCAACATAATACAGCCTAGATCATCCAATACATCCTTTTTAATTCTCTATAGCCTCATACATTCTTCCAAACTTAGTTTCTACTACCCAGGGGTATTCATCCTCCATAGCCTAGTTCTTTCAGCCTAGTAAAAATATTACTGCCTATATCATCCAATCCATCGTTTTTAATTCTCTATAGCCGAATACATTCTTCCAAGTTTAGTTTCTACTACATAGAGGTGTTCATCCTCCATAGCCTAGTTCTTTCTGCCTAGCCATTTTATTACTGCCTAGATCATCCAACCCATCCTTTTTAATTCTCTATAGCCTAATAGAGTCTTCAAAGCTTTGTTTCTACTACCTAGGTGTGTTCGTCCTCCATAGCCTAGTTCTTTCTGCCTAGCCAACATAATACAGCCTAGATCATCCAAGCCATCATTTTTAACATTCTATAGCCGAATACATTCTTCCAAGCTTAGTTTCTACTACATAGAGGTGTTCATCCTCCATAGCCTAGTTCTTTCTGCCTAGCCATTATATTACTGCCTAGATCATCCAACCCATCCTTTTTAATTCTCTATAGCCTAATAGAGTCTTCAAAGCTTTGTTTCTACTACCTAGGGGTGTTCATCCTCCGTCGCCTACGTCTTTCTGCTCATCCCACATTTTACTGCCTAGATCATCCAATCCATCATTTTTAATTCTCTATAGCCGAATACATTCTTCCAAGCTTAGTTTCTACTACATGGAGGTGTTCATCCTCCATAGCCTAGTTCTTTCAGCCTAGCCAATATATTACAGCCTAGATCAACCAATCCATCATTTTTAATTCTCTATAGCCTAATACAGACTTCCAAGCTGAGTTTCTACTACCCAGGAGTGTTCATTCTCCATAGCCTAGTTCTTTCTGCCTAGCCAACATAATACAGCCTAGATCATCCAAGCCATCATTTTTAATACTCTATAGCCGAATACATTCTTCCAAGCTTAGTTTCTACTACATAGAGGTGTTCATCCTCCATAGCCTAGTTCTTTCTGCCTAGCCAACATATAACTGCCTAGATCATCCAACCAATCCTTTATAATTCTCTATAGCCGAATACATTCTTCCAAGCTTAGTTTCTACTACATGGGGGTGTTCATCCTCCGTAGCCTAGTTCTTTCTGCCTAGGTAAAATATTAGTGCGTAGATCATCCAACCCATCATTTTTCTTTGTCTATAGCCTGATACATTCTTCCAAGCTTATTTCCTACTACCTAGGCCTATTCATCCTCTGTAGCCTAGTTTTTTCTGCCTAGCCAACACATTACTACCGAGATCATCCAACCCATCTTTTTCATTCTTCCAAGCTTAGTTCCTACTCCCTAGGCCTATTCATCCTCCGTAGCATAGTTATTTCTGCCTGTGAAATACATTACTGCCTAGATCATCCAACCCATCTTCTTCATTCTCTATAGCCTAATACATTCTTCGAAGCTTATATCCTACTACCCAGACTTGTTCATCCTCTGTAGCCTAGTTCTTGCTGCCCAGCCAATATATTACTGCGTAGAATATCCAACCCATCATTTTTCATTCTCTAGAGTCTAATATATTCTTCCAATCTTAGTTCATTGTACCTACGACTGTTCATCCTCTGTAGCCTAGTTCTTTTTGCCTAGCCAACATATTAATGCCAAGATCATTGAACGCATCCTTTTTCATTCTCTATAGCCTAATACATTCTTCGAAGCCTAGTTCCTACAACCTACTACTGTTCATCCCCCGTAGCCTAGTTCTTTCTGCCTAGCTAATATATTTCTGCGTAGATTATTTAACCCATCCTTTTTCATTCTCTTTAGCCTAATACATTCTTCCGAGCTTAGTTCTTCCTACCTAGGCCTATTCATCCTCTGTATCCTAGGTTTTTCTGCCTAGCCAACACATTACTACCGAGATCATCTAACCCATCTTTTTCGTTCTTCCAAGCTTAGTTCCTACTACCTAGGTTTATTATGTAGCATAGTTATTTCTTCATATGAAATACATTACTGCTTAGTTCACCCAACACATCTTCTTCATTCTCTATAGCCTAATACATTCTTCCAAGCTTAATTCCTACTACCTAGTCCTTTTCTTCCTCTGTATCCTAGTTCTTTCTGCCTAGCCAACATAGTACTGCCTAGATCATCCAACCCATCATTTTTCATTCTCTATAACGTAATTAATTCTTCCAAGCTTAGTTCCTCCTACCTAGGCCTATTATCCTCCGTAGCCTAGTTCTTTCTGCCTAGCTAACACATTACTGTCTAGATCATCCAACGCTTCTTTTTCATTCTCTATAACCTAATACATTCTTCCAAGCTTAGTTCCTACTACCTAGGCCTATTCATCCTCCGTAGCCTAGTTCTTTTTATTTCTGCCCACGTAACATATTACTGCCTAGATCATCCAAGCCATCCTTTTTAATTCTCTCTAGCCTAATTCATTTTTCCACCTTAGTTCCTTCTACCTAGGCCTATTCATCCTTCATTATCTAGTTCTTTTTTTATAGCTAACATATTGCTGTATATATCATCCCACTCATCGTTTTTCATTTTCTATAATTTATTCTGCCAAACTTAGATTATTGTATCTTGGCCTGTTCATATTGTTTGGCTTGGTTCATTCTGTCAGTTGAGTTCATCTCTTGTAACCTCTTTTATTGTACTTAGTGTAACTACTTCTGTATAACTTTGCTCATTTTGCTTTAGCATGAACATTATTCTAATCTAATTTTTTCTGTCTAGTGAACAGCATTATGTCTTACTTAATTCATCCTGCCGAAACTTATTCATTCTTCATAGCATCATTCATTCTTCCATGCTTAATTCATTTTTATTAGACCTGCTCATACTGCCCCATCTATTCCTTTCTGCCTAGCCACATTTATTCTACCTCAACTAATTCATTCTGCTTAAACATTTTATTCTGCTTAGTCTAATTCTTTTTATTCTGTCTATCCTAGTTCTTTTTCCCTAGCTGACTTTAATCTGCCCACTTCAGCTCATCCTGCTTAAGCTTGTTTATTCTG
The DNA here is from genome assembly GCA_963932145.1 of Acanthosepion lycidas. NCBI lineage: Eukaryota > Metazoa > Mollusca > Cephalopoda > Sepiida > Sepiidae > Acanthosepion > Acanthosepion lycidas. The sequence goes on along the minus strand of OZ010616.1, from coordinate 37,631,994 downwards.
CTTAAATTAATTCAGCCTAGCTTAGTTCGATTTGTTTAGGACTATTCATCCTGCTTAGCTTAGTTCATTTTGCTTAGCCTAATTCAGTACATCCTGCCTATGCCTGTTCATCCTTCCTAGTGTAGGTCACCCTGCCTAACCTTGTTCATTCTGCTTAGCCCAATTCATTCTGCCTAGACCAGTTGATCCTGCTTAGCCTATTTCTTACTGCCTAGCTGATTTCTTACTCCCTAGTGTAGTTCATCGTGCCTAACCTAATTCTTTCTGATGAGCCTATAATATTCTGCCTAATTTAGATCATCCTGCATATCCTTGTTCATTCTGTATAGGCTTGTTAATTTTGCCTAGCGTATTTCATTTTACTTAATCTAATTCATCATGCTAAACCTTTTTCATTCTACTTAACTTAGCATAATTTATTATTCCTAGCTTATTTCATTCTGCCTTGACCTGTTCAACCTGCTTAACATATTTCTTTCTTCCTAGCTAACTAGACCATCCTACTTAACCTTGTTCATTGTCTCTACCTTATCTTAGCCTAGTTCTTTCTATTTAAGTTCATTCTGCCTTGTCTAGTTCATCCTGATTGAACTTGATTTTCTTTTTACTTCATCTTTCTGTTCATTCTGCTTAGTGTAGTTCATTCTGCCTAGCCAAGCAGTGCATAATTTTTATGAGTGACTTCTTCACAACCCCAAAGACTTCAATTACTCTGAATGAATATTTGGCTTAATCCACTCATTTTTAACAAATTGTATAATGAAGATTGAGTTGATTGGATAGGCTTCTATATCATTTCACACTTATTCAGTGGTCCCCAGGGCTTTGTCAGCAGACCAACTTTATTACTTATCTTCATCAGCAACCCCCTCCCCCGATGTTATCAGTTCCTACTTATATAGATGATGCAACTATTTACTCCAGTTTTAGTAGCAAGTCCGACTGCAATGGAAAATGACTTCCAATCAGTGTTTAATTAGGACAATGAATGTAAATTTTAACAACTCCAAAACAAATCTGCTTTCATTTACTCACCATAGCATGATGATGCTAACTCAAGAAAGCATTTTTTTTGCCTTCTTACGCTCATGTTTCTCACTGACATGAAGTGGAGTGATTATATTGAATCAATAACTAGGTTTTCTGTTAGGAAAATTAGTTCACTGTTATGCCAGAAAGTTTTTTTTATCAGAATCCGTTTTGCATATTAAAAATCTACCATTCATCTGTGTATTGAATTCTGCTGCCATACCTGGTTTGGTGCTCCTGTTGTTTATCTTGATATTCTTGACAAAATTCAAAGAAGGGTTTGTAGTGTAATCGAGATCCTGACCTGGCATCTTGACTTCAGTTACTTTCTCCCCAACGTGACGTGGCTTCCATCTATTTTGTTTTTTTTTTTTTAAATGTTTTCAAATGGTAGATTTTCATGGCAATTGTTCTGATGATTTTTCTTTCTTACTTATTTCCCTGACTATGAATTTAAAACGTTCTACTAGATTGGCAATTAGCTCCCACTGTCTTATTGTTGAAATATCTAGATGCAGCTGTCTATTATAAAGTTTTATTCTCACATTTCTCGCTTGTGAAACTCCCTTCTGATTTGCTTCCCTACTACCTACAATCTGCAAAAATTAAATGCAACGTCTATTGCTATCTTATGTCTTCATGAACCCTTTTCTTTTATTGTCCTTTTCTTCACTTTCCCTCAATATGTGAGTGGGTGTGTGTGTTATGAGTATTATTTTATCATAATAGTTACCTAATCCAAGTCCCATTTGAGATTTCATATATTCATTTTTAACCAATAACTGTGCAAAAGACATGGATACACTGCTTTTTCCTTTCTGTCCCATCATCTGTTATCATCACAAATTGTCTTAACTTTTGTATGTCTGGTTGGATGCTTGACGGAGAAGTGACCGCGTATTTTTCTCTAGCTCCTGTTCGATAACTATTTTATCTTATATTGTTCCCATAGTCAATATCAGGAATTTAGTATTATCTCCTTTTTGCCATTTTTAGAAACTATTTTAAATATATGTCAAATACAAGTTATATCATACGTAGAGCATTTTGTAACTATATGTAATAGATATACATTTTAATTTTTATAAACATTAGTCAGTTAACTATTATACAAATTGACAAACTAAGAACGAAAATATTTCTAATTTAAAACATTTTAAAATACTTACCCTAATGTTAAAAGAAAATGCGCTTAATACAGTAAGTTACTTTTAGTATTCTATAAGAATACATTTATGTATTTTCAATATTTCTTTACAAATTTTAATATACATTTTTTTATTGCCATGACCCTTCAGGATGTAGCGGTCATGTATTTTTATTTATTACCTGTGAAAGATAGTGGTGGTTTCTTGTTCTTTTCTACAAACTTAGGAAGTCAGTGTTTTCCTTCTCTTAAACTTAATGCTTTTCCTACTTACACTCTTGGTATACTAGACTAGTAGACTTGAATTTGAACTCGGATCGCTGATTCCATTTTTCGAACCGATACTACCTGTATGTTACTTATTTAATATTATTTATATTGTGACCTCATGTAAAATATTGACCGATGGGATTAACTGCGCTAAGTATTTAATAGGTAGCATCTACGAGAGAGTGGTTTATTTTATAAAGTTAATAACAAAAAATAGTTTTATGTCGTTGATGAACAAATAAAATTACCATTAACGAAATTAAAATAATTACAAACAATAATCCCGACAGAAAAAAAAATGTAACTTTATTTTAAATAGATGCACCGTAACTATAAACAGAATGTAAAAAAGCTATTAAAAATAAAATTCGTGATATATACTTTAGTGAGTGTCATAAATATCTAGGATTTATCAATTGTTTAAAAAAAAAAAAAAAAAAAAAAAAATTGAAATATCTAACCTAATCATTAACAGTAAAACGGGACTTAACAAATCTGTTATGGAAAAACAATTATCGTTTGATTTATGGATTCTTGTCCCGTTGATTTCTCTGTTAGACCTTTATCAAACGTTTTTTTGTGCAATTTATGAAACATAGGTCTTCCTGCATTAGGGCAGATCGATTTAAGAATCGTGGTATTGCACTCAATTTGAAAGTTGGGTTTTGAAATGATAAACAATGACTCAAAATATTTTATTCAAAATCGTTACCGTTTGTGGATGAAAAAGTTTAAAGATTTAAATTTAGATTCAAAATTAGAGTGTTGGAATTTCATTCCGGTGATCAGTGAAAGATTTTTAACGCTGCCAAGAACTTACGTACCTTTATTGAAAACAAATATGTAAAATTAAAAATGTCATTTAATAAAATGTCTTCCTATTGCAACATTTACTCGCTCCCAATAGATCAAAGAAAAATAAATCATTATTATGAATAATATAAAAATATTTACTTTATAAATGCAAAATGGAGATTAAATACATAGGTTGTGACCAGCGAAGAAAATCGATTTTTTTTTGTCATATAGAATTTAGGTTTTGTTATTTTTTTCATTGGAAAAAAATTAGACTAATTATAAAAAAAAACAAACAAAAAAAAACCCCAAAATCTCAAAATATTTCTTCGTAAAAATACATTCGCTGCTGATAGATTTGCGTGGAAGATTACATTGTTAACAGCCTTTTTATGGTTCTTACTTGACTCAATTACTGCACAACTGAGGACTTAATGCGTGCGCAATAATCAAGACTATTCAGCATCAAATATATGCAAAAAATGTCAGTAATGGATGCCACGACGCAAATGAGTTCTAAATTTTATTGTCAATGACTCCAAGACGGTAGATTTTTTTCAAATTGTCTGTTATTTTTAAATTAAGCATGCAAATTTACACCTAAATATAACTATTTGGGAAATTTTTATTGGATACTTAGCGCGGGCTTAAAAAGTAAATTATCCAGTAAACTTTATTTAATTTACATAATTTTGTATCATCCGAAGTGTTTGGCGTTTATTTAAAATTTTGTGTTTATTTCCATGGAATAAACTATACTTGCATTCAGGTAATACTGAATAATTCTATTTTACCCCCCGCCATTTCAAATTTGCATTTGAATTTTATTAAAATAGGATAATGTATGCACTTGTTCTCCTTTTCGGACTTAACCCCTCAATTTCCTAATGCTGTTTATTCCTGCTAGAAGAAGGTCTAACTACAAGAACATGTCGGACTCGAGTTGAGTCCAACCGAAGATGTAAAGAAAACAAAGACCGATATATCAACAAATATATGTATTAAACAACAATTTTACAAGTGACAAAGACATTAACATTTGTGTTTGTGTGTGAACGTAAAGAGTTTGTATTTTGGTGAATGTTCGTACGTACGTGTATGTGTGTTTCTTGGCGTTTTCCCACAAGTGGGCGAAAACGCGGATCTCTGCGAGAGATCACATTTTGTAAATGTATCCGCTGAAAATGCAAAGTGAAAAAGAGAACGAGGCAATAAATTGCACAGTATTTATAGTGTAGGGAGAGCGTGCTCTAGTGACAATTAGGAAAGTAAGGAGGAGTTAACTCCTACATCCTCACAAGAAGTTAATGTTAATTCTATGCTTGGTTTCTTTTTCTTAGTTTGGTCGGGATTTTAAGCCCGAATGTTATGGGAAAGGGAAGGTAGAAAAACTATAATGGCAACTATTAGCGTTTGAAGCGAAACTCAGCATAGAAAGAAAGAAATGATAACGAATTCTTACTTGTAACTGACGTAATCTCGCAGTGGCAATCGTTTCGGTGTGTCAAATTGCACAAAACAAAAAACAAAAAAAAAAACGTGCATGCGCACACACACACAAGACACTATATGTTGCCAACAAGTAATTCTCCTTGTAGAAATAACGATAAAAAATAAGGAGTTAGAACTCTTATTAACAGTTTCGGTAACACGCCCAGTCAGCTTCGAAAGAAAGAGCGAGGGAGAAAAATACAGCCTTTGGCTAACTATTTTATCATTTTATATATTTCTCTACGAACACATATGCAAATTTTGACTCTCCCACAACCAGAAAACGACTGGAACTCATTTCTATAAGATTTGTATGAAGGCGAATATCTTTAATTTTATTTTCGTCACAAGATTCCAGTTGAATTACCTCATTTCTCCCTTTCCACAAGAGTTTCGCTAAGGTAGGTGCACATAGTTTTTACAATTTAATTTGAAATAGTTCATGTACTGATTTTCAAAATTTAAATTGAAAAATATAAATTTACTTCTGATACTCTTTCCTTCACATTTATCACGTATGTTTTTAAACTTATACATATTTTGAAATTTCAGGTTTCCGTTGAAGGAAGGGAATATTTAAAACTCAGAGAGAAAACAGGACCAAAAGGCAGTTTCCAACTTGGAACAATTGGCAAAGATGTCACAAATATTAAAACCGTGCAGCTGACGCAGAGATTATACTGGTAGGTTGAAAGATAACAACAGGAGTCTACACATGTTGCCTCTACATCAGATATTTTTCCATTAATGTTTTCCAGTGAAGAAACAACCGATGATAGTTTTGCGTCACGGTGACAGTCTAAGAACTTCTAGTCTCTAGATATGTCATGGAGCTTATTAAGGATGATGTATCTTCCAACCTTGGGGTGTGGCTTGCTAATGTCTATTTATTAGACCTACAAAATATGGGCTTTCTTTGTCCAAACCTCAACTTAAATAGACGTAGAAAAGGCTAGAGTAAAAGTAACCACCCATCAGAAGCATGTTCAGAACCATGAAAATATCATCTGCGTTGGTATTAATTGCAGAAAGGGACCGTAAAACCCCCGAAGTTTTATGTAATTAAAATTTAAGGTGTGGTGTTGCGTGCATATTAACACTTTCTACATTAAATCAAATGTTTATTTGTATGGGCTAGAAGGTTCTGATTTCAGTTGGAGTTTCCTTTTACAATGAAGATGTTCAAGTGGGCTTCAGAGGCTTTGCTGCGTTTAAAAGATCTAATCGACGATAAATTTAGGAAAATTGCACTTCCAATATCAATGTTGTTTTAGGTTTTAACTTCGTGTGAGTTCATACTGTGTATTTTAAATAGCTTTTAGCTCTTCATTTCGTTGCTTACATACAATTACAAACTTACCAGAGAAAGACGGAATAGTAAAGTTAAGACAATAAATTCGACCGTATACCAAATATTCTGTTACTTACAGGGAGGATAAGTAGACGCAGGGCTGGATTAAACTAATTCGGAAACCCTAACATACGTTTTAAGGGGCTCATAAATTTAAAAAAATACATGTTACAACACTCAAATTTTTACTTGCTTAGTATTCAATTATCATTTGCTATACAGCCAGATAATGCTACAAATATTTCCTACGTATTAGATATTGATATCAATTTCAAATATCTAACGTAAATGAATCTATATTTAAAGAATTTCCACCCTTTTTTTCCTGCGATTCCTCTTAACCACACACGTTTATTTTTTTTAACGTTTACTCTTTTCAACCTATAGGTAGAAAAGCTATAAATTACTTTTAGTCATAATGATTATGTAAACATTGTTAAAAAATAATTGTTCGAAAACAATTATTTGAAAAAGCATTCGAACGCATTTTTTTCGATTTTGACTACCTAGTAATTTTTACAAATTAGCAATTCAGCAATTATCCAATTTTTATTTATTTTTTTTTTATTGACTTCTTTTACGTTTGAAGATGTTTTATGAAAAAATTAAAATAAAGATAAATAAGCAAGAAAATTAACATTAATTGGGTGGGGGGTAACATATGTAAGAAAAAAAAAAAAAAAAAAGTCAAGATTTTCTAAAACAAATAATTTAAAAATAATTTAATACATTCGTGACTAAGTCCTGAAAGTTTTATTAAATCACGACAATTATTTGATTTTTTTTTTTTTTTTTTTTTTTTTTTTTTTTACAAGAATTTCCAAATGTTTTCACCGGGAGAAAAAGCGCTGACGTACAAAAGATTTTGAACCAAAATTACGAACGTGCTAGCAAAGATTAAAAAATTTCAAAAAATAATAAAGAAATACTTTGGGGTTTTTTCCCCTTAAACATTTTGACGATAACACTTTGTTTTTATTAAGTCGGTGGGCTTTTTCATCATGTTGTGCTGTTTTCTGCGAAAAAATGGAGGTACTACTTAAAAGTATTTTAAAATAAAGCTGAAAAACAAGATTTTGGCTTAATATTGGTGAGTTTTCAAAAATAAATATTGATTGTGGTTAAATCATCTGTCAGAAAATACAATGAATTTCTTATCTATAATTTTACAAAATTTATCATGACACTTAAAAAAAAAAAAAAAAAACGTAACAAAAGATATAAACACCATAAGAAATATATTTTTATAGAGAGATTTTAAAAATATTGCTTGATTTAATTGCTTATACAAAGAATTTCTCGTGTTTGCGACACCCAATAATCATTATTTAGCTCTCACATTCAGTCACAAAATCTGCTTGTTTCTCCAACTCCTTCAGAGTGAGGATTAGAACTTTTTCAACAATACTCGTACTTAGACGAAAAGTTCTTCAAAGTGTAATTATACATTCTCGCCAAAATATTAAATTACGTCTTGGATTGCTTCAAATATCTCCTTTCTTAAAAGAAATGCTCCATTTTAAGCAACATACTCATGCATGACCATGAAAACAAAAAAAAATAAATAAATAAACGAAAACGGTTAACTAAAGACTTTTTAAGTATTAAAAACAAATAAATCAATTAAATAAATAAATAAAATAATATAAAAACAAATAAATAATAATTACATATATTGATATGAAAATAATAACATCAACGACATTAGCCTGTGTTTAATAGTCCGAAAAATTTCTTCACTTAGCTTCCTCCATATTTTACCTTTACTTACATCGTAAGTTTTTAGAACATTTAGAACGTTTTCTCTTTCAAAACCTTCATCACGTTACTTGTGCGTATAATTATAAATTACAAAATAAAATTTCTTCACTTGTCTTGATAAAGTTCTTCAAGGAACGAAACGATTTTTTATTTATATTATCTTTACAAATATACTTTGTATATCTGAATTAGGAAGTGTTTTTCTCGAAAGCCAATATCTGCAGGTTTCGTATTCGAAACGTAAACAAAGTAATGTCTAAAGAATTAATGGATTTGATTTTAATCAGATATTTTTATTACTTCAAACGTTATTACAGTGGTTATTTGTATTTGAAATAGACGCTCCATTTTTAATTTATTCTAAATATTGTGCATCAAATTTTCTTTATTGAAATTTCTTGAATGCACCGATTGATAGCCATATTCAAACTGTTTAAAATAAAAAAGAGACGTTTATTGCAAATACGAGTATCCATTATAATAACGTTTTAAGTAATAAAAATACCGGATTAAAAAGGAATCAATGAATTATATATATATATATATATATATACTGAAAAGCAATATGGCTTTCCTTTCTTTAGGTCAAGTGCTGATGAACTGACGATAATTGCAAAAAGAGTCTATCAGGATAAAAACTGTGAAACCCGGGTAGCAGTGAACATCTCGAAAGACTTTTACAGGGTTTGGCATACAGATCTTTTTCACAAACTGAAAAGTTATGGTGTCTCCTGACACATTTTTAAAATAACACAGACTTTCCTATTTTTGTGATGTCAACGAACACTTGTTGCCACTTTTGTAATGTCAATGAATACTCGTTGTCACTTTCGTAATGCTCGTTGTAGTAGAGACTTTGTAATCGCAGATACAACTATAGTAACGCCGTTGAAAAATACTAGTGTCAGGTACCCTCAGATAACACTTGTATTAATAGTACTTGCTCGATAATACTCGTTCGAAAAGTAACCAGTGAATAGTGATCAGTATAGAGAAATGGTATAGTGAATAGTATAGCAAACAGCGATTCGTATAGTAATAGAGGATAGCGTAGAAAGAGGGTATTTATTTTGTAATATTTATAAAATTGTGGCACATGGCCGAAGAGGGAACAAATGAGGGGGCTGATCTTCATTAGCTTTCCTAGTCTTAGTTAATTCGAATCACGACCCATTCATTCATTACATTTACACATTCACCACAAGAACACATCTATCACCTCTCAATCCTGCACATAACACAATGCCATATTTTCACAAGGTACCTAGTGAACACCCCATGATATAAAAATATCAAAGTTTACAATGTGCAAAAATATAGAAAAATTTCATGATACATGAAATGAAGCGCGGATGAACCCAGAAAACAAACTAAAAATGTAACACAAAGATAAAACTAAAAGTAAACAAATGTTAGTAGGACTCACCCACAACCCCAAATAATAAGAGTCGCCGCTGTATTCTGCCGATAGAAAGAATCAAGAATCTAAATGAATGGTGAGGGAAAATAATTGACAGAATGGGAAAAGTACCGACCCAGCCAATATGAAAACGGGGCAAAAACAAACTGGAGGGATTGGGAATCTCGACATGGATCATAACAACTGGAAAAGTATTTGTACGTGGGCGGATTGCAACGCCCACTTGTGTGCTTATTGACCAATGAAGCTGGGTAAGGTTTTGATCCTCTTTTTTGGACAGATTTGTACAAAATCCAACATTGATAAGAAAGTTGTAGCGGGATGCTAAAGTTCAACCTTGACTGATATAAATTGACCAGCGCGGCTCGCCTGTCGTCTTCTATACCCTCTATGATCATGCAGATCAGATGCATGTCGCTTTGAATTGTTCGTCCCCACACGCCGCAAGTCTGCTCGGATCCCAACAAGCTCGTGACGACTGATTGCAAACGCCCCGTCAGGATCTTGGACAAAATCTTTAAATCTGTGTTTAGCTGAGTTATGGGCCTGTAATCGTCTAAATCGCTCCCAACACTCTTGCCCTTTTTCAACAGCGTGATCACTCCCTTGGAAATCCAGTCGGGGATGGACTCCTGCCGGAACCAGTTGTTGAATACGACAGTCAAAATTTTGCGACAGCCTCAGGTAAATTTCGTAGAGCAGACCATTAAGTGCCGGAGACTTGCCACACCCGACCCTCTTCAATGCCAAGTCAACTTCGCGATACGTGATTTCACCTTCCCTGCTAGCCGCTTCAGTCGGTGAAAAGCCGAGGAAAGTCAGCTGCGAAACTGAGATCGAAATGCTTCGCTCATGTCGTTAGTCGACCTTACAGTACGCCCCTCCGGTGTTTTAACCTCACGAATGTAACAACGGATCTCTTCCTTGCACAGTTCTGCGCCCATGTTCACGGCTTCGTTAGACATCTTGTTTAACCTATGTCTAACTACCTGACCCTGATAGCGCTTGGTAGCCTCACACTTCAGCTACAGCTATCTCTAGGGAATTCCCCTCCAAGCCACCGCCCGGAACAGACTATCTTCTAGTGCATTCAACTTTTTAGCTCTATCTAGGGTGAGTCGTTGGCTATATTCGGTCGTGAAGAACCTAATCTTATCCTTAAGCCTCTCCCAGCACTTATTCTCAATAACCACCCCGACTAGTTCCCGCTGCACTAATCTAATTATTGCTGGAAGTCCCACCTGTCCAGCAAGGACAGATTAAATTCCCAGTGTCCAGCCATTCTAGGCCTAGTACCTAACACCATAACACAAGTCTATGATCCGAATAGACTAAACCTAGACGGCCACTTAAGGGCCCACGTCCACATCTCCCACCTCGGATGATCGACCCGCCGACCAAATCAACCAATCTATGATCGCCCGATGACCTTCCACTAGCTCCCCACACCTGTCTATCATTCCAGTACCCCATTAAGACTAAGCGCGACGAATCGACCAGGAACAGCCCCAACTGACGGAAAAAGTCAACACGCTCCTCCTGATCGTTGGGCGCATAAACCGCAACGATCCGAAACGAACCACTGCTCATGGCAGTATCGGCCACGATCAACCGCCCCTTTCCGCGCCCACATAGACACGGTCTACCTTCGCACGCAGGGAACGTTTGACTAACAAGGAAACATCTCTGGCTTGCCGGTCCCTGTATGCTGAAAAGACATCAAAGTCAGTAGACAGCACACATGCATCGACTGTTGTCTCCTGGATCGCGACTACATCTACGCCAAAGGACCCGAGATCACGAAGCAGGCGAACAGCCTTTCTCTCATCTCTCAGTCCACTCACATTTAAGCTAGCTAGCTTGATGAACATAATTTAAGGCTGAGTCCCTTAAACATAGACTGGACGGAAATCTGCGGATGTCAGGACTCCGACAGATTGTCCCAGGGTTCCTGTACCCAACTCTGTTGTCATCCGATTATCCCGGAAAATTCTGTCAACGTCCTTTAGTTTTAACACCTTATATAATGAGAAATGGGGAAGCACTGGGACCCTCCCCTAACAAAAGATATGTAGCTTTCTAAGTTCTGGTGTGCTCATTTGGGCCATTCTTTTTCCAGAAAACAAGTCCTTCGCTTCAACCAAATGTGTCCAAGTCCACACCTTTAAATATTTCCCCGTATCCCTAATACAAGAAATAACCCCCGGGACTTTGGGGCATTGTTGGGGTCCTCCACAGATTTTCCATCGACGGAAACTAACTTAAACAGGGGACCCAAGAGGGTCTTTTTATGAATAGAGAGGGCCTTCACCAATTTTACCTGTCTATTTTACAAATATCTGATTTAAAGATTTTCTTTTTTTTCTCGCCTTCTTCTCTGGCCGGATGTGGCGGGTGGAAGTAGACGGGTGGAGAGGAATGGAATTGGACGGGTGGAGAGATGTGGAAGTAGACGAGTGAGGGATTGTGGGAGTGGACAACGAGGGGGTGGAAAGAGGGCACGAAAAGGTGAAGGGTGTGTTTTATTGATACCGAGGAAGTATCTTACCTCTTTGGCGGCTACGCAGGAACCTGGCTATGTCCATAACTCTTCCCGTCCTACTTCGTTCGGTGCGTTCCTTTTTCGTTGATTTTTCTTCTTCTTCACTGCTCCTCTCTAAGAATGAAGACCGGGGTGGAGATTTAATCCCCCACCTCCATGGCCTCGTCTAGCCGTTGCTCTATATGTTGTTGCTGTAGTTGTTGTTTCTTTTTGCTTTACAGGAGATTTTTCATGCTGCTGCTGCTTGTGTTGCAACTTTGCTTTTTCTTTCTGTTGTACCGGTTCCTGTTGTTTAATCCGCTCTTCCTGTTGCTCCTTCGGTTGTTTGTAGGGTGGTTGTTGCTGTTTCGGTGGGGTATCCTGCTGGGGGGACGGGGTGTATACTGCAAACTTTCGTTCCTTGGATACTATCTTCTTCCAGATACCATTAGGGGCCTTACCAAACTCTGCCACCGCTGTTGCTTTTGCCGTAGCTGTTACTGTTGTGTGTAGTTGTAGTATCGCGTTCTTTCCGTAAAACGCCTTTGCCATGTACCTCGAGGTCCCACATAACCAACAGTGCAGTCTTCAGCCTTTGACCACTACCAGAATTCTTCTGTCCCTACACATTCAAATGTTAGTGATATCATTGAAGCTACTACATGTTAATGTTACATCAATGACAATGTTGCCAGTAGCAATTCCCGCCTTGCTGATTACGCCCACTACCTCCTCCACTTTTACGTATTGGGCAAAAAGGTCCACATTATATCTTCGTTGTGTCTACGGACACCCCATGAACTACCACTTTTGTTCTTCTGGTGCCCATGTATTCAGTTTGGAACCAAAGATTTTTGCCATTAAAATATTTCCGACCAACTGCTTGGCCTCTTGCACGGTTGCCAGCAGGACGTCCTATATAGCATTAGCTTGTCGAGCCATTACTTTGGGTCCAATATGTAAGCTTTTTAGAGTCTCCTCCATAGTTTCCCTGCTGATACCAATTAATTTCTGACTTTTTACGTTGGTCATCATCAGGGAAATTATCCTTGTATTTAGCGCGTCCAAGGCCTCCGTTGTTGTGAGGAAATTATTTCCATTGAGGAATTCATTATATTGTTCCTTCAATTCTTCGTAATAAGCAGGTTTTTTTTCGGCCTGGTTCCCGTCTAGGCTGCATTTTTAGAGATTAAAGCCTCTTCATCATCTACGAGTGTTGGAGTTAAATCCACGATGATAGCACAGGCACTATCACGTCGGCAATACAATTTCTTTTTTTAAAGTTCACTCAATAAATATTAGAAAATAAAAACTAATTAAATAAAAAAAAAAGAAAAAAAAGAAAATGGAAAAACGAACTTGAGTTCGAGGATAAATAATCAAAACAAAACAGAATTAACAAAACTTGGCATGCAAAAACAAGTCAAGCGTGTGAAATAAAATGAATGCAAAACGGGTGGGGAGTAAAACACTAAAAGCAAATACACTAAAAATTAAAGTTTACAAACACACAAAAAAAGAAAAAACTGAAAATAAATACAAAAAGGTTAAGAATAACAGAAAATATAAAACGAAAATCTTAACGTATAATCCAAAAAATCCTCGTTCGGTGAACTTTGGCTAAACCGAAATACAATACGCAGTCCTAGAAAACCAATCAACACGTGGATAGTTTAGACACCACGCTATTTCCCATATATACATTTCATTTACTACCACATGATCTACTTATTCAAAATAGGATCGCCTGTGCTTGCTCACTAGCGATCTATGTTTAAACTCCAGTGTCGACAGCGACATTTTGTTCCTATATAACACCTATCAAATCGCGAAATGAAGTTTATCCGGAACGGCCACTCGTCTAGATCCTTTCGTACTAACGTGGCTGTCCGCCAGGGTTTCATCCTTGTTCCTTCCCTGTTGTTAATTTTCATTAATGATCTTCTCGATGACATCAGGTTTCAGCTTGGAATCTAAGTTGATGACACAACCATTTACTCCTGCCTCAATAGTAAGGCTAATCAGTCAGAAAAGGTCAAAATGGCAGCCGATGTCTAAAACGACCTCAAGTCTGTCGTTAATTGGGGAAAAAGATAGCTTGTTAATTTTAACGCGACCTTCTCTCCATTAGTCGTCTGAGTGAACCCTTTCTGTCTTTCATCCTCATGGCTGATGCTAACCTCCAGGAAAGTGACTCGTTGCGCCTTCTCAGGCTAACGTTCTTGGTTGATATGAAGTGAAAATCTATATTGCTTGGTCAGGTGCTAAGAAAAATTGTTTCCCTGTCTCGTGAGAGACAATTTTTCTCTTCAGAATCTATCTTACATATCTATAAGTGTATCATTTGTCCAGGCTTAGAATAATGCTGCCACATATGGTACGGTACCCTTGCTGTTTACCATGAGTTCCTTGATAAAATCTAAAGAAGAATCAGAAACTGGCTCTGATCTGGTGGCTCGGCTTCAGTCACTTTCCAAACGCCGTAAGAAAAACGCTGAATAAACACCAAGATATAAATATGCCGTTTATGATGATGATATCATAGTACTATTTTTATGGAAGATGTGTAAATTGCAGTGAATGAATGGGTCGTGAATCGGATTATCTTAGGTATAAGATAGTGACGACCAGCCTCAACCCTTGTGTCACAATTGCAGTATTTTCGAGCAATAAATCTCGAGTACTATTCGTAAGTAGTTCGTGAGATTCAGTAGCAGAAAGTTTAGTTTATGTGTTTGGGAACGTTCCGACATTAAGGATGACTATATCGAAACTGATTATAATCCACAGGTGACACGACACGAAATATTGCAGAGATATTCTTCAATGGTTATTGAAAATGACCGAGACAATCGGAATTATTTGAACAAAGCAACAACATAAACATGAACTTTGGACAGTTTATGTAGAATTCTGATTTCAATACACAACACCTTATTCGATTATTGTCAAACAGAACTCATCAGTTTTTTTTTAATCAAAGCTCTTTCGATGAATACTTTGTAACTATATATATATATATATATATATATATATATATATATATATATATATATATATATATATATATATTGTTAAGTATAATAGAGAATGAATATCTATAATGTCTGATCATGAGCCGTTCTAAATTTCGTATGTTTGCTTTAATTTCGGATAAAAATAAAAATAAAAAATTCCCAACATTTCAATATTTTATTTTTATTAAATTGGTGGTTGATCTAAGCTTTCGACTAACATGAGCCATCTCTGGGGTGGTTATACGGACATTTTAACAAAATATACAACATTGAAGATAATATTTTCTCATATTGCTATGTGAGATAATGATGGCGGAATAACAGCTGCAGTTCGTAAGTTCAAGATACGGTTCTCTGACGTCATACCACGCGATAGTCCGAAATATTAAAAACAGAACCAATGTATACATGCAATGTAATGTGTTGTGACAAGCTTGAAATGCAATTTGTGGTTTGCTTCGTTTTAATGTAGATGGCTTCCAAGATCTGAAGGTTCTTTTTACTGTGTGTATGTTTGAGTATTATTGTGTTATCAACTAATATCTGTCTAATATTATGTGCATGGCTATGTTTTTCTAAGAAATGTTGTTTAATAGAACTAAGATCAGAAAGGTGACAGGTATGTCTACGAGAGAGCGTGGTTGTAGTAAAACCAATATATGTAGTGGGTTTATTATTAGTATTAGTGATACAATCTCTGAACGGGCATGTAAATTGATACACTACTGCTAGTTAATGCTAGATGGTTTCCTATATAGAGAAGTAAATACATCAAGAAATGGAAGTTTATTATTAATATTAAGTTCTGATGTAAATTAGGAGGACGGAGTGAGATTCAAATTTGTTTTTATATTATGTAATTTGATCCAATATTTTTAGCTAAAACGAAAATGTCATCTGTGTATCTTACATATATAAGGGGTTTATTAGTATAATTAAGTATTTTATTTTCTAAATGTGCCATATAATAACTCAACCAAATTACATTTCAAACTAGTTATAACATATTACATTGCATCTAGACATATGGTTCTGTTGTTAATATTTCGGCCTCTCGTGTGGTATGACGTCAGAGAACCGTATCTTGAACTTAGGAACTGCGTCTGTTATTCCGCCACCATTATCTTGAATAGCAATATAACAAAATATTATCTACAATGTTGTATATTTTGTTAAAATGTCCGTATAACCACCCCGAAGATGGCTCATGTTAGTCGAAAGCTTAGATCAACGACCAATTTAATAAAAAATATTCAAATGTTGGACAATTTTTGTCTTTATTTTCACCCGAAATTAAAGCAAAGATACGAAATTTAAAACGGCTCATGATCAGACATAATATACATTCATTATCTGTTGTTTAACAATATATGTTTAAGTAATGATCTTCTTCTCCAATACATACATACATACATACATACATACATACATACATACACACACACACACACATATATATATATATATATATATATATATAAAGTTACGTGTCTTTTGATTTCGAAGTTCATGAGCAGGGAAGAGAGGGAAAACTGAGAATTTTTCATTTAAATATAAAAATATAATTCTATACAAAACAGTCAATTTAACAGTCTTCTACATAATACCTTTCATATCTTTCATATAAAACCTTTCTTTTATTGTGTAAAAAGTAAAGGTATATTTTATGTGCCTAAGAAAAGGTATTTTCATTTGTCTAAGAAAAGGTATTTTTATGTAGTTTTCATTTAACATGTAGGCAATCATGATTCTTCAAAATATCTTGTCATTTGTTTCTGCAACTAAGCTTTGACTTTTTACCATCTCGAGGGACACTTGTTCTCCTATATATATATATACATACATATATATATATATATATATATATATATATATATATATATATATATATATATATGTATATATATGTATATATATATGAGACATATATATATATATATATATATATATATGAGACATATATATATATATATATATATATATATATATATATATGAGACATATATATATATATATATATATATATATATATATATATGAGACATATATATATATATATATATATATATATATATATATATATATATATATATATATATATATATATATTCAAGCATTCATTTTTATTATAATTTAATAATTTTAAGTTAACAATTTTATATTGTATTAAAGTTTTTTTTTTACAATAAAAAATAAAAATAATTGGAAAATTATGTTTTCCTGGGTTATATATTGACATCTCATCCCCACTAAAAACCACAGTATACATACCATTTACTGAGTTGGTAAAAGGGGGTGTTTAGTGTGGTTTTTATTAAAATTCAACCCAAAAAATCACCTAATTCTACCCGCAAAACTTAGTTCCTGAATATTTCACACAAGAGATATTTTGAAATAATTGTACGTTTTAGTAGACAGTTTAATTTGAATCTTGTTGAAATATTATATAACTAAATATTTGATTATATTTTATAGTCATACAATTAATAATTTTTATCAAAACAAAGATTGCTTTCATGTAGAACTGGTACATACACCATTTAAAATGCTTGATTGTAAGTTTTTCTGTGTAACATTCGATGGGGTGAATTTTCCATCACTGTATTTTACAATACACCTTTGACATAAAAGTAAATATCTAATATGCCGTGCTAGAAATGTTTTCGTAATACAAATTTTAGAGGGGGGCTTGTTTTCATGAAGAAAGAATAATGAACCTTAACACGGTAATTTCTTTTCAGCTTATTTATTTATTTTTTTTTATTAAAGTGGATTATTTTTCTACAAGAATTACTTGTTCAGTTGCTAATTTAAAATTTTTGCAAATGCACATTACGTACTTACGATTGGCGGGTAAATCCAGATAGCCGAATAGCAAATAAATATTCTCTTCTTCCATCCTTTGCTTAATGGACATTTGAACAAAACACTGTCTTCTATTCTTGTTACTAAAACTTGTAACTGCGTTGCATTTAAGTCAATAAACGTAAATGTGCTGGTATGCGTACGTGTGTAAGAGAAAATTAAATTGATTGAGAGATAAATCAATTGTCAATTAGATCGATTAAATGATAGGAATCTTATATATAAAGTACAGTGTATGTGTATGTGTTTGTGTGTGTATGTCCAAGCAACTCCTCCGCTCCCACTGGTCCGATTTCAATGATTCATAGCGCATTAAAAAGACATAGAAAAGTTAAGCGCAAGGAAGGATTTTCGTTGAGCTAAAATTCAGGTTTGCCAGATTATGCGAGGTTAAAAAATATATATTAATACATTATACTAGGTATTATCGTTGCTTTCATGGTTCAAGTGGAGTAACTCTTATTTTCATTTTGTATCCAAAATTGCAGTACACGTTTTATTATAAACTAGCTTATCGGGCGGCATTTAAGTTAGCTCCTGTGGTTTGGCCATCACCACAATAGTTAGGGAGGAGTAGATGCGATAGGCATCAATAAACTACATAAGAACTAAAAATTGATCATTGTATTTATGTATTAAATTGAGTTTTAAGGATAACTTTTACAAGTTCAATGATAATTCTTCTGTTGCCACTTAACTTTAAAGACGATTTGATGTATGTAGGTCCTTACTTTCCGTACAAAAAAATATTTTATTTAATGGGCAAAAGAACAGGGGACAATTTATAAGATAAAATTAATATAATGCAAAGATGGGAAAACAGAAATTAGAATTAGTTATACATTCAATATTTGAAGAGTTAGAGAAACATAATAGCTAATTAAGTAAAAGCTATATTATGGAATCTAGATGAATAAATGCAAAATTGGAGCTCAATACTCTCACAACTTCTGCGATTAAAAAGCCCCAACTACTTTATATTAATTTGTATTTACTCGACCCATCCCCCACGAGGTCAGGTTGTGACCCAAAGTCAGTTTAATGTCGGGAGCCCGAGCGCGTACACCCAGGCTAGGAACACAAATTGCCCGCAGTCACTGTAACCGTGCGAGCACCGATCCCTCTTTCTGGTGCAATGAGAGGGCGCGGCCACAAGCAGCTGGGTACTTCTCAGTATAATTTTCCTCAGTTTCGACTTTGACGGAGTCACCCCTGAGTGCACTCTGCACAATGTCAGAGACGCAACTCATTTACACGCTAAAAGCTCAATATTTTTATTATATGTTATCTAATTCTAGATAATATACCTCTTCAGGTCTAACTAATTTGCATATTGGTTTTAAAAAAGTTTATTTCATTAATGGACTGTTTTTCATTACTGTTCTTTTATTCGAGGATTGTTCTGTTTAGGAATATCGTCTTATATAGTGCAGAAGAGTGTTTGAAGTTTGCATTTTACTTGGCCTTCAACAAGTTGGCATCTATTCGTAAAACTTTCCTTAAGTATAATAAACCAATTTATGAATGAATTGTTCATTTAAAATTTTTGTTTCAAGAATTTCAAGTAATGAATATATCTTACTTTGCGAATATATACTTGTATATTTGTATAGAATTGAAGCGATAGATGCTCAAAATCTTGAGTCGGTCGGTTACTATTCTACATGTAAGGGACCAGTGAGGGATCGCATTTGTCGATTGTCTGTGTTATTAACTTGCTAACCGTTATTTCGCGGTGAAATCATCTATACTGACTGTTGCAATCTGCTCAAATCTATCTATCTATCTATCTATCTATCTATCTATCTATCTATCTATCTATCTATCTATCAAGCTAGCTAATTATAGCATTTTCCTCTTAGTCTATTTCAACTTCTGCGTATTCTCAAATCAAATATGTGAAAGCATTTCTATTTCAGTTTAGGCTTACATTGGTCTAGGCATTCATATATCTATTTCTGCTGTACACGTATTTTGCTGATGCAAAAGCTCCCGAACCCGTCTTATTCCAAGTGTATGCTTGTGTGTGTGCTTTTGTAGGCGTTTGCAGGTACACGTGCTTGAATGCGTGTTCATTGTGAATACTTTTCCCACCAGCGTCCACGTAATGTAATGTCAGAAAAAATTCCAGGCTGATCTTCACGTCACAACCAAATAGCAAGTCAATCTATGATAATGTAATAACGCGTTGCTTTCTTCATTGGATTAAGGCTACAAGCTAAAACTATTGGCTGTTGAGTCCCCTTTCCAACGTGTGGGATCTGTCATCGTTTGATCGATCGCTAGATTTTGTGCACTTTTCCTTTTGTAGAAGCACAAAGAGCCTTTTAAAACCGTTGTTGTTGTTGTTGTTGCTCTTGGACGGGGTTGGCAGCAGGATAAGAAACAAGGTGAAAGAGAGAAGTGAGTTGGTTGATAGTCGATCGCATGTGTCGACATTGAAAAATGGCAAGTTACTTCTTTTTCTTCGATTTACTTTTTGCAGTAGCGTTTCTCGAAGACCAACCGGCTGGCGCCTAAGGTGTTGCTAAAAAAAAGCTCATTGTAGTGACGGTCACGCTATTTGCAAGACAAAATCTGTCTCAATCAGTTGCTTATTCAATCGCTCATTCTTTTGTGATCCTTTTCCTTCAGTCGATCATTCATATTTCTTATTAATCTTTTTCAATTATACTTATTCACCGAGTCCTTCAAATCGCTTGCTATCAATCTGTTCTGTGTTGAGAATTTTGCTGATGTAGTGAGTTCGATCCTCACTACCTGTTCCACAAAACATACATTCCATAAATTCCTGCTCTAAGAGCAATAGTTATCGAGCCATTCTCTCATAATTTTTAATGATGTGTCCCTTTAGGACGTAGGCAGACATAGTTCTTTTACTTATTATCTGTGAATTGCCATGAATTCTTAGGAAACATAGAAGAGTGGTTTCCCGTTACTTTCTGAACTGTTTTAAAATTAAAAGTAGTCCTATATTGGCTGCGTTCCCATAGTCTACTATGTTATTTAACCCATAGCTCTGTGTGTAGGAAGGATAGATACATATTTTTACGAAGGGCATTTATACGAAAGTAAATACGAATTTGACATGTACAAAAACAATAGAGTAATAGAACTATCTTTTGGAATTTATACATATATTCTATAAAATCTGTAAAAGACTTTAAAATTGGACAAAAATCCATGTTTTAGATTTTCATTTTTAAAGTTTTCATTACCCTTTTCGCATAGATAACAAATACGTTACTTGCACAATAATTTACTCAGAAGAGAAAAGTGAATTCTATCCTCGCGAAATATAACCATTATAAACATATACCAACCAAACTTATTAAATATCAATATTCGATCCCACTGTACAATGATGATTAGAAAATTAATTTCTACGATTACTAATCATGAGTTCGATCTATGCTGTGAGCACCAATGTTATTGTCTTGTGCTATACTTATCTACGTTTAATTTGCACTATTTGCATTGTTCGGACTGTTGTCCTCATCTTTGTTGCCATATTCATGACGTTTCGACCGTTGTACGCTTCGGCTTTCTCCAGGTGACTGGAATTTCGAACCGAACCCTTTATTTCGTCCACTAGATTGTTCTAGTTTCATGTACCATGCCTCTTCCGGATGTCTCATCCTGCTGTAGCCAGGTATTGAACTCACAACTCTTTGGGTCAAGTTATACACACACACACACACACATATATATGTGTGTGTGTGTGTGTATATATATATATATATATGTTATCAACTGGACTAAGTTCGACAGTTATTTTAATATATTTTCTGCTTATACGTTATTTTTCTAGATACAAATATTTAAATAAATGCTTAGTTTATAATAAACAGTATTAACTACATTTACTGGCTTAAATATCCAAGAAATCTCATATATATATATATATATATATATATATATATATATATATATATATATATATGTGTGTGTGTGTGTGTGTGTGTGTGTGTGTGTGTGTGTGTGTGTGTGTGTGTGTGTGTGTGTGTGTGATGGAGAAAAATCGTTTTAGCCCCTACTGGCCGTTTTGGATATAAGCTGTTATCTCTTCTTTGTAGTAGGGCGGTTGCCGCTGACTAGAGTCTTTTTGTCGACATCCAAGCAAACCAGCATCGTTAGTGACAAAGGACACAACTTGAATGAGTCGGAATGAGGTGAAACTAGTCAAAATATGTTAGTGTCCGTTTCGGCTAGTGCTTTTGACGAATGTCTATGATATAAAAACCATAATTCACAGACAATTACCGAAATAGAGGGCTGGCACTAAACATTACTTGAAGTTGCCGAAAACCCAAGACCCAAGTGACATTCAGCCTCGTTTTTATTTCCTCTCCCTAAGACACACGCTCCTTCCTCGTTTTCGGCTGCCGCTGTAGGACTGCAAAAGTAGCATCTGCCCCTTCTTAACTCGCATCCTTACATCATTTTTCCATTGGAATGCAAGTCGATTCACAAGGCAAGCAAAACCGAGATTGTGCTTAATTATCTCTTTGTATTTCTTTCTCTCGTTCTCCCTAGGGCATGTGTATAGTGATTGCATGAATAATCTTTATGTAATTTATTTCACTCTCTCTCTTTCTATCCCTAACTCTCTCTATTTATATAGATATCAGTCACTTTTATGCTTGATTTGTCGCATTCCCAAAGCAAGCGCTTATATAGAATTAAGTGATCCTTTCTCTGATTCAAATCTCATAACTGGAGTCAAGTACGCCAGAAATATACCAGCATACTCTACTGTGAGAACAATTTCATATCTGCTAAGAAATATACCAGCATTGCAAGAACAATTTTATGAAATTAGATTTGTAGTTTTTAGTTTAAATTTTGCATTTTTTAAAATTATTCCCATATGTTAAATATCTATTTCTTTTTTATCAAGTAAAATTGATACATCGAGTTCATTTAAAATAATTTAACATTTTCTTTGAGTTTTTATTTATTTTAACGAGATAGATATTACTTCAAAATTTAAAATCTGTCATCGCTTTGACCATTTTTCAAGTGTTAACATCACGATTTATTAACAAACTGTTATTACCACACAAATTGGATTACTTTTAAATTTTATCACTCCTCCCAGTAATTATTTTTAGCCTGAAAATTTTATCTAATTTTTATTACATTTTAAAAGCATAGACAAAATTTTAATATTAAAAAATGTTTTATTGTATTATAATATTTTTGTGTCAAACACGTCGAAAATAGAAAATTCTTATGATTATGAAAAATTTTAAGGAAAGAAGTACAGGAAAAAGATAGAGTTGAAGGAAGAGATAATAAAAAAAACCGTAATTCAGGTTGGCAAATCTGATCATGCGTTAGTGTCTGTAGATATTTAATTCCGTAAGACCACCTTATTCATGTAATATCTGATTTGATTAGTGTTCATATCCTGATTTTCTTCGCGATGCTATTTGGAATAAAATTTTTAATCTTCCCGTTGAAAATTGGGTCACTGGGGTTTCTTCCTAGGTGAAAGCCAGCGCTGGCAAGAAGCTTTCGTGCTACCACGGAAATACCAAGGGAAAACGCAATTTTCTCATTGTTTTATTCCTGCTTGTTTAATCGCTTGTAGCCCATAGGAATCACTTCTTGCGGCTATGCCAACGTGACACTTCTAGTGAAAACAGAGGCCTCTTTGTATATGCTCATAATGTGTAAACATGTCTTCAATGAGGCTAAGACGCTGTTCGCTGATAAGACGAGACATCGTGTAGCCTCTTACAAGTTTGGTTCTCGTGATTACTGGTGGCTCTGTAAGTGTGCGTTGAACAAGTGTATATCATCCTCTTTTCAATCAGTTTGAAGTATTGTCATCCACAACTGATAAAGCAGAATGCTTAACTTGTAAATTCTCTTTCAACCCCACACTCGACTCTTTGTCTGATTTTCTCTTATAACGGAATCTATACTGAGATATGAACATTAATTCCATCCATGGTTTCTGCTATCATCAAACTTGATCCGCACAAAGCATGCGGACTTGAATGTGTCCTGCAATTGTCGTAAGGAAATATGCCCTTGAATTGGATCTTGATCTCTCCAAACTCTGTAATTTCAGGTACTTTCCCAGGAGGGTTTCCATTTATCTTTTCTATAAATGTTTTTATGGAAATTGTTTTAATGAACTCTTCACCTTGGTACCTCAACTTCATAGATTTAAGCTTACTATCAGATTGTCAACTAGGCTTCAATGTTTTACTGTTAAAATTGCGAGATATAACCGTAAGCTCTATTCTGATAGTTTATTTTCTCACAGCTCTCGCCTGTGGAATTCTCTTCTACAATCTTTAAATATTCAAATGCAACAAGTTCTATTAAATTCAGCGTTATGGTTTATCCGTTCCACTTTTTATTGTGTTTTTACAAATTTTGCATAAGTTATTGCACACCCAAATCAAATTTATGGACAAATTTAATATTTTCCTGTTACTGTGCGAATACTATATATATATATGATATTTATCTATACAGAATCTAGCCATTTAATTAAATAGTGAGGATGATGAGGAGGATTATAATATTTTTAGTGATGTCAGTATGAATATTGTTGATTATGGTAGCGTAGATATGCGTTTGAATGTGTTTTCAGTTGAACTAATAATTGTTCGGGTGAGAGAGCAATTTTAACGTCAGTATAAAATGAGAAAATATTTAGATATGTTGGTTATATGATTCCCAAGTATAACATCATACTAACTACAACCCAAGAGATCTTTCTTGACCCACCGTCTCTATATAAATTCTGCAAGGCATTCATACATAACATTTTAACGTATGTTTAGATATAAACATTAGTAGCACACGTACGATTGAGTCAGCAATCTTGTGATTTCAGAAACACACAAGAATTTCGCAAGTGCAGAAATAAATAGATATATTTTTAAAACTTAACTTATTAAGTGCCTACCGTGACACGATGGTTAGTAAACTCATTGTACAAAACGGAATTCAATGATTAATTGTTCTTATTGAATCTTTAAACGAGTTGTTACTAGTGGCTTTCTTTGGGTGTCAAGTGGCAACAAATCTCATAAATGTTTCAGTACTCACCACAGTATTAAGCGGTGATTTTACTAGATATTTTTCTTTTTTTACTAGAGCATCTTTCTTATCTGACGGTGTTGTTAATGTCGAGAAGAGTTCAAACATTCCATGTTCCTGGGTTCATATTAGCAGTCTTATATTTCTTGTTGTTTTGATTGCATGATGGGTGGCCCGCCAGTTCGATTTCTTAACCGGGTAGTAGTAAAACTTTCGATATTTAGTGCACCTTTTCTGGGACTTTCCTTGATTAAAGCGGGCAGTGTTACTTTTAAACCGGCCTGTCAAGACACAAATGCAGGGCCGGATTCTTAAGTATTCAATGAACTTTAGGAGGATATCATCACAAATTTGTTGCCAACGTGAATGTTCAGAACTAGAAGCTTTCAGTTTCACCAAAACCTGTTCTCATCACCCATTCCCTCTCGCCGTTTTTGACCTGAAGTGGTAGCACCTGTTAGGGTTCCAGTTATGGGCAAATAGTTAACTATTACCAGCAATACGTTTTTGAAAAAATTATTACCAGCAATACAATTTTGAAGGAAAAATATTACCAGAAACAGATTTTTGACAAAACAAAATATTACCAGCAATAAAAAATTTTGTTAGCATTAAATAACCCATTGAGGTTGATATGCCGTAAAACAAAATAAACCAAACCAAACCCTATCGCCGTTTGGCTTTGCAAGAGTTGATTAGAGGTGAAAGAGAATCAGAGTAGAAGAAAGTACCGATGGTGTGATTTGTTTAAGGTATACCTCAACTTACCAGGAAGTAACCCACACACTTGATTTCATGACATTCATCTGCCGCATACATGTAATGAGATTAACAAGTCTTGGAAAGAGTCAACAGTCAAATCATCAAATTGCTTATCATGAATCACCGTCTTCGATGTTCAGAACATCTAGCAAGAATGGTCAAGGTTTCAACGTTAAGTTGAAGTCAGCTTACTTCAGGAAAGCTCATGGGGTTATCCTCTTCAAGAATACATGGACCAACTCAAGACAACACTGAAAACCATTGAACTTGAACCTAAATCTTTTGAAACACAGACCTGATACCGTACAAGCTGGTGGTGTTAAATCACCATCGAAGCAAAAACATCGAAGTCACAATAAGAGAAAACGACAAGAGATAAAGACTTAACAAAATCAACCTCGTCCTTCACCAATATTACCATGCAGTCAATATTACTATGCAGTCAATATTATCATGCAGTCAATATTATCATGCAGACAATGACTCTTGCATACATTAACTGGTCTATTTAGTAATCAACGCCATCAATATAAAGGAAGCGATCAGAAAATAAGAAATTACATTCTTGTATACGAGATAATACCGACGATAATTACGAGATGATTTCCATTTTTTTTCGGTATACTACTTTTTGCAAACTTCTTTTAAAGGATCTTTAGGATATTTCAGGTTTACTAAAAAATTATAAAGAGTCATCAAATCCGTGTTCCACGTTTTTGTTACACTTTTCTAACAGGTTATCGATAATTTACAACTTTATTTTCCAATTAAAATGCGTAATTTGATGCAGAACTTGACAAATTTATTCTTTGCTTACTAAAATTAGGCACGCTCTCTTAGTCTGGGTTTGATAACATGTGCAAACCACACAAATTGTCCCATTTATATTCTAACAGTGTTAGTCCGTGTTCACATCAACATAATGTTTATTTAAATCACAATATTTTCCAAATTTCCCAGTGGTTCACTGTACCAACCATATAAAAGTTATTCCTACACTACATTTTTTTATTATAAAATTAACACTTTCATCTTTACGTCCACTAGTAGGCACTGATAATTCTACTATGTTCTGTCTATTTTGGTTTTAACAATATTAATTCATGTAGAAACTGTTTTATATCTTCACCATCAATATTTCTTATTCCTCAATGTTCAGTCAATCTTTACATTAATGACATTGTCCTTATACATTAGTTTTTATCTGTGTACAGTTGACATTTATATTTTTACTGTATTTTGTATATCCTTGCTTTGTTTATTATAGAATTGTTTCTACATCTGCACAATCCCTTTTGACTTTTATGCTGTGTCATCTCTATATTCACCTTAATAGAGTTGGCTCATATAGAACTGTTCTTTGTATCTATAAAATCTTCACTGACTCATACTATCTTCTGTGCATCTCAATCACAATATTATTGCTAATTTTAGCACCGTTCTTTATCTCCGCACAATCGATATTACTCTGTCACTCTACGACTTTCTTTTTATAGAATTGATCTTTACTTTTGCAAAATCGACAATGAATCTTCTGTCGTGCCCTGTCAAGATTTACCTTAATATAATTAGCTTTAATGGCACTTTCTTTATAAATGCATAATCTGTATTGAATCTACTGTCGTCAAATGCATATCTTAGATAAGGTTAGTTATTTTTTAATTATTCTTTATCTTCACCGTAAGTGATTTTTCTCATGTTGCTCCCTGTTTATCATAACTCTAATATATTTCCTACTTATCTTATGGATTACTTTATAGATTACTTTATAGGTAATTATCTTTATACAATCCACATCGACTCTTCATCTGAGTTCTGATTATCATAGACTTAAGTTAGTTCTTTTACCATGTAAATCTTGTTAGAAAACTACTAAAGTAAATGAAGTTTACAAGTTGTCTTTATCTCTGAAAAGGCACTATTGTCACTTATGTAGTGTTCTGATTATCTTACACATAATACGGCTAGTTCTTGTAGAGTTTCATTTATCTCTTCAGAAGAGATATCTCATTTAGTATTGTGTCATGATCATAATGTCTTTAATAGAGAGGTTTCTTTTATAATTTCTCATGCATTTTTATTTGATATGTAATCTTCAGCTTTGCACTGTACGCGTTTGCCATAATAAAGATGATTCTTTATACTAGTATTTAAATAACGCAACATAGACATTGATTCTTCTGCTTGAATATGTCTATTCGCCTTTAATACAGTTGATTTCTATCGAAATAGGGTTTATCTTCACATAATAGACATGTATTTGTTTGTTGTATCCTGTCTGTCTTTGTCTTAAGATAATTGGTTCTTATAGAATTTATGTTTATCTCCGCATAATCAAAATCCATTGTCTGCTAGGCCTTGTCTAGCATTGTCTTAGCTTAAATACAGTTGATTCTTAGAGAATTGTGGGCTAGCTTTGCATAAATATGATTTATTTTTATGTAGTGTCCATTTTTGTCTTAAAAAGTTCTGATAGAATTATTTTTGATCTTGTCATAGTCAGCATTGGCTCTTCTGTTGTATCCTGATGATGTTGGTCTTAATAAAAGTAGTTTCTATTTTATTCATGTTTTAATCTCTTTAATAGACATTCAATCTTTTATTAAGTCTTGTCTATCCCGATATTAATATAGATTGAGGAGCAAAAGAAATGTACCACTTGGATAAAAATATGTTGCTTAATTTTACTAAGAAGCTCTAAGTATACAGGTGAAAGCAGTAAGAGGAGAGATACAAAGTTAAGTATATCTTAATAATGAAAGCCACTTGACACACTTCAAGATTAACATGATCCCAGATCTTTTATGTTATCAATCAGAGTTTTCGGAAAGTCTGGAGCCTTCAACTTGTCTTTTTAGTGTAGATTAGTTTCAAAGAAGGAAGAGAGAATTTATATAATAAGATGAAAATTATCGAAATGTTACAATGAATGATTCAGTGTGAAACCGGTAAGGAACTAGAAAGCCACTCAGTAAAAAGCATGATGATTTTGGGAGTGTTTTGGATATGAAACAGATCGATAGACTTTCTAAATTAGAGAAAATAAAACGGTCAAAGAAAGATAGTAGGCTATTAGTATCGAGTCTAAAATTAACAGTTCATCAAGTTATGGAAGAAAATATCATTATTACTGAAGTGTTAATTCATACAGTACGAATGTTATTACGTAAAAATATTAAAATCATCTAAATGGATGCATTGTATCAAAAACAAAAAGCCATCATAAAACAGAAAAATATTGAATACAACCAAAATATTGCGCCAAAAATCTGCTATATGTTAATAAAAATGGGAAAAAGTTATATACAGTGATGAAAGAAAAAGAGAACTAATTTATAATGCAAGTGAGTTTGTCTGAAGAAGAATTGAAAAATAAAGACAATCCAAAATATACAACGAAACCTTAAAATTTTGTGAGAGTGGTTCGTGGTTTCGAGCTAAATTATACAGTACTTGACAAAATTGATAAAACAACGGAACATTGAACAATGAAAGATATAATTACTTTGCTAAAGTTGCACGTATTACCTGATATAAGTGAAGATTAAATATTCCAATATGATGAAACACACACACACACACACACAAAAAAAAAAAAGGTTTTCATTGATGAAGACATTGCAGTGTAACAAGTTTGGTTTGCTTATAATCCTTGACTTTAACATAATCGAAACTATGTGCAGTGAGTTCAATACTACTCTGGAGTAATAAGAGAAAATCCCAAAAAGTTTTCTGTTTTTACTGTCAACAATGACGGGCCATTCATGATGAAATAATATTTTATTCATCCATCTCATTTCGAGTTGCCAAACGGAGTCATACTAAATACTGATTACGAATTTTAATGTTCCTAAATATATAAATAAATGTACGTTGTGCAATTTTACTTTTTTTTTCCATAAATAAAACAGTTATTTCTACGTTTACTCATGTAGCTCATAGCTTATGCATACCTTATTTTCTGTATTGGTGTATTAAAGTTTATATTAATGTGTTCACCTATATATGGAAACTTGAATTACAGTCTTGAATCGCCACAGATAATACTATTGAAAATTCATTGTTGAATATTTAAACCTTCTAAAATTAAGCACATTAATTTTTGGTTCGGGGGCACATTTTCTCTGCTCGCCACTGTAATTAGTTATAGATTTCTGTATATTTGGTGATTAAACTTTTGCAGTTTCCTTTACGTTGGCTCTAATTGATTCACTTTTAAGAGTCTTAATATACTTAGTTCTTATAGAAGTGATCTTTATCGCCCATAAACGATATTTGATTTTCTATAGTGCCCTTTCTAACTTGACCTTAATATGTTTGATGCTAACCGAATTGTTCTTTATACCTACTTAATACATATTAACTCTTCTATATCTTGTCTTTCTTTGCTTTAATATTATTAGTTTCAATTTAAGTGATATTATATCTCTCCATCACTGACATTAATTCCTCTGTTGTGTCATTTCTTTTTGGACATTATATAATTGGTTGTATGTCTGTATAATCGGAATTTATCCTGCCGTTTCATGTCTCTTTTAGTCGTAATGGAATAGTTGCATAATTCAATTTCTTCATTATCGGATATTTTTCCTTTTGAGATATTCTGTCTGACTTAATCATAATAGAGCTGATATTAAAGAAGTTACCTTCCCCCCCTGCATAATAGACATTGACATTTCTACTTTGTCCAGTCTATTTTGAACACAATCGTGTTGGTTCCTATAGAACTATTGTTTATCTCTGTATAGTTATCACCGTCTATCTTTGTTTTTTTTCTTCACCCAATACAAGGCCCAAGAGACAATGAATGTAGAGGGTTACTGTGTGGACATATTAACAAAGAAAAGAACGAGCGTTAGGAGTGAAGAGCTGAATTAAACTTTAGAAGGAACCGGAAACCCAACCCTAAACATCAAAGAAACTATAAACCTCTACTATTCAAACACCGGAGAGGAGTGTGTTTAGCTTTAGCATAGCTTGTTCTAAACAATTTACAGTGGACTGCTATTAAAAAATTTTTTTTATCCATGTCATTCTTATTATATAATGTTTGTCTATTCTTCCAACAACACTATTTCATTATTTCTTCTTTTCGTTATAAATATTTTATTAATTTTATATTATAGAATCGTCATAACATTTGTCCAGTTGCTTTTACCAATTTTGATTATGTTTCATCATAGTCGTGATCATTAACTTGACCTTTATTTCTATTTTTACTTCTAATTACGCACATATCATCTTCTAATCTTCAGTTTCTTTTTCATTCTTTCTTCATCATACTCCCCTCTTACCTCTAGTAATCCTCATCAGCATGGCTACGTTTATGACCAATATTAGTACTTACAGTGCTACCATTCACAGACTCCTTATTATCTATACGAATATAAACACTAACATTTATATAAAGTTTTACTTGCTACTATGAACACTACTACAAAATCGCTATAAGTATTAACAATTATGCTACTGTTATAATAAAACTCCTATCACCCTTACGTTAATCTTTAAAATGTTAATCCTCAGTTGTCTCCCTTGCAGTGCATATACTATATATACAGAATCAGCCCTTGTTTGCAAATTCTTTTATTGATTTTTTTTACCTTTTCAGATTTCCCTCTTCTAATGAAAACGTATTATAAGAACTGTTCGTTTCTCCATGAAAAAAGAAACAAGAATATATCTCTGCTCTACGTTCCATTTGTAATGATTGTTGCTTCTAGGTTTTGCCTGGGGGTATGCCAAAATCATATAGACTTAACTGATTACACTGGTTTAGAAAGAAATTTAGGGAAGCACAAAATAGTTGTTTTAACCTAATTTTTGGGTCCTGATTTCAGATGAAACCCGTTTTCACTAATCATCTAGTTTTTGAGATGTACTTGTATACATATACGTAAAATGTATACATGTACATACATTCAAGGATGCCAGATGTGTCTTATTTAGGATATTGTGTTGATTTTTTTTAATTTTAAATTTTAGGAATTGTATTATTTTAAATACAACTGACATAATGGCGGCCTACGTTCGGCCCTGCGTGTTAAGTTTCGTATCGGCGAAATGAAATCCTTTTCAAATCCGAATTCCTGGTACGCATGGGCGTAACCATATATATGATAAATGTTTACGCTATTTCCCATATTTTTGTGAGCTAATACATATCACTACAATAGCTTCAGTCACTTCAAAACACCAAGGATGTATCAACAAGGCAAATTAAAATATGTTACGTGAATTCATGACAGTTGCACAGCTGCGAACAATTATGATGAGTGACTTCTACTGGATGCACCAGCGCAACATACCGGATAGAAAGTACACGAGATCGTCCAAAAACCTCACTTTTAACAGTATCCTGTATTATGATGTTTATGTATAGTATTATCCAAGTAATTTAGTAATGTCCATGTTTTTTTGTAATATATCTTTGTAATGGATAAAATAAACACTTTATATTTTGAATTTATATGTAATATAATAAAAAAAAAATGTGATATGTGAAAGCAAAAAAATCTAGACATGATAAAGCAAAACTATTCAGAAATTTGAATTCACTACATGAAAATTAACAGAAATACCTGTCCACAGAAAAACATTTCTTTTGTAAACCAGTGTTATTTATCAAACGGTGATAATCTACAAGAATATTGCTTTCATCTTTTACACACACACACACAAGCATACACACAACACACACACGCATATATGTATTGATGTTAATAAACATGGGAATAGCATCAAAATGAAGACCTCTTGATTGTTAAGTAAATATGCTTTAGCGTTAAGCAATTTTTTCAGATTTGCTTTATTTTATTGTATATGTAGATAACGTGACGATCATGCCAATACATATGGAAATATTAAGACAACCTGTTTTTGATAATCATATATTTGATAGCTAATAAGGCTGTTTTTCAAAGTTACTTTAATCCTTGTTATAGAATGTAAGTATAATAACATTAAAGCTGAAACGTTTAGCTAAATCTAAGTCAGTTGATTGTTTTTAATCGAATATTGATTAGCTATAAAGAAGAGATGATCTTATCCTTTCTGTATGCTGACAATATTGTATGGATATGATAAAGAAATACAAAATATATGATAAAGAAATATAAAATATATGATAAAGAAAATATAAAAATATTAACAAAGTCAAAGAATGTTGATTGTTAACTAGTTTTGTGTTCAGGTTAGCTTTTATACTTCACAAACAAATACGTATGAGTCTGTCTATATTTCTGAGATGAGGTATTATGTACAGTATTTACATTATTCGGACTATTGTCCTCATCTTTGTCGCCATATTTATCACAACGTTTCGACCGTTGTACGCCCCGGCCTTCTTCAGGTGGTTGGAATTTCGATCACTGGGGTAGACTGTTCTAGTTCACGAAAATTAGAAAAATACAATATAAAATTAGATACACAAACCTTCAATTTAACAAAAAATGTTTAAAATAATTATTGTCGTCCAAAACTCTGTTTTTCTCTCTTTCTCCCCCACCTATATATATATATATATATATATATATATATATTAGGTTGGTGCAAAAATAATTTCGTTTTCTAACATATGTTACTATGTGAGAAAACGAAATTATTTTTGCACCAACCTAATATATATATATATATATATATATATATATATATATATATATATATATATATATATATATATGCATTTATAAACAGGTAAAATAAAACGTGAATGACCAATTTGAAAATCAGCCAACTGATATCCTGAGCCTGATTAAGAGGATAAATTTGCCACAGAAAACGATATGTCTATCTTTCACAAATTTTAGCGGACACTCTAAGCCGAACAATTTCTTTATATCTTATTCACCGCTGAATCCTTTTATTCGGTAGTTGATGACTTGGATCGTTTCCAAAGTTAATTAAATTGATTAACGACTCGTCTCTAACAAACCACTGACATGTCTGGACACTTAGTCATTAACTTTCATCAAATTACCATTGCATATACTGCCTCTGTGGATGAGTGACTCTATGGTCAATGTCTTTCCGACATGCGACACACAACCATCTATTCACCCTTTCTCAGAACCACTAAACCTCTTCATGCATGGCACAATTCTTTGGAGACGTCAAGAAAGTGAACTCGTCAATATCCTGTAGATTAAGAAAATCCATCAATTTACGGAAATTATTTGATGAGGAATGTCCAGACACAGTTGGGAAAGTTATTTGCATTCGTTTAAAAATGTTTAAAAAATCAATCAATAAATTTTACATTTTGTGTCAACGAATACACTTAAACGCATTAAGCATAATATTAATTCGAAATTATTGGCTATTATGTAATTATAGTTTTCTGTAATTGTATGTTAAATAGAAAATTTATTTAAATATTTAAATGTCAGTTAATGTTGATGACATTTGACTGCGAAAATCATTTCAGCACACACACAGACACACAGACACACACACACACACAGACACACACACGCACACAGATATATGCTGAAATAATAATGATTTATAATGATTTTTAAAGATATATATAAATTGTGAACGTGTGAGATTAATTTGTTCATCAAAACTCAGTTCTCTTGCCAATTCATATCACTCTGTAGTATCTGTTGATATTTTTTGAGTCGTCTATTAGATAGGAACCTCCTATTCACAAGACTTTTTGGTAACAGCGCACTGATTGGGATTCATTCCGTAATTTTATTCGAGACGCCTCTTGGATTGATATTCTTAACATTCCTATTGAGAATTGTACCACAGACGCTTGTAATTGGATTAAAGTCTGTATCGATGCTTTTATATCTTCTCGCAAATACCAGGTGAAATCAATATCTTCTCTTCTTTCACTCCAGCCTTTTCAATTGCTATAGTCCACAGGAATAACTTTTTCCGAGTGTACCAACGTGATTATTCCAATCACAACGCCTAATTATGTCTGCTCACAATAATTGTAAACGTGTCCTCAAAGAGGCTAAGTCGTTGTTTCCTGATATAATTGGTTCACGTGAATACTGGCGGCTCTGTAATATTATGTTAAATAAAGGTAATTCTTCTATTCCTCCTCTCTCCACTCATTTTGAGGTGTTAACATTTTTTGCTGATAAGTCTGAGTGTTTTGCTCGTAAATTGTCTTCCAATTAATTCTTGATTCATCTGGAGTATCTACTTAAAATCGAGTCTCTATTGAGTGATATGCATATTTTCACAAAGCATCTGACTTAGATGGTATCCATGCAATAGTCCTAAAGAAATGTGCTCCTGAAATGACTTCTCTTCTCTCTAAAATCTGCAATAAATGCCTTGTTGCTTCTTGATTTCCTGCTTGTTGGAAATCCTCTTCTGTATTTTCTGTATTAATTTTTTCCAAGCATTTTTCCAAAAACAAAAACAAAAAAAAAAACAGAAAAAAAAGTCCTGTACTGTTGTTGATCTTTCTGGTTGGTAAGCTGCTTGTTTGACAGAAATCTGATCTTTCAAAACGTGTTCAACGTCTATCATACGTCTAGAAATATTTTGTCGGTGTATTGATAATATTATAAGCATCACGTTGTTTATTTTTTTTGTGAAGGAACGCAGTATAATGACTTGCAATGAAAAATATAATCCATACACGCATAATGACTTGCAATGAAAAATATAATCCATACACGCATGAAAGCTGTTGATAAAAAAGATATTTAAGATTTATCATTTGCAATAAATATTTATATACAAAAATAATATATCTCAACCCACCAAAACCCTATATAAGATTAATGATGTTTATGAATTTATTCCCCCAGTTGGAGTGTGTATCCCTCTAAATAATAAACGTGATATTTCTTATATAGGTAATACAATAACCACACTTTCATATAAATTTACATGCGCTGTATCTATATAAAAGGCAATTAGACAACGCATTAAAACGTACCACAAGAATTCTAATCATATTAGATGGCTTCTTTCTAACGATACGTGGATACTTCATAAATCTAATTGCTAAAAAAAAAAGACTGCTAAAGATTATTGATACCATTTATATTCAACTTATGCAACCCTCCATAAATAAAAATTGCTATAGTCAAATAACTATAAAATATTTAAATTATAAATATATTATTTATAGTATAAAAATATTTACACTTTCTTGCACGTATGCACGCGCGAGGGCATACACACATACACACGTAGACATACGCACATACACACATATATTTATTACTTATTATAGTAAACAATTATTATTTGAAAAAGATGTCCCATTTTTATTTATTAAATAATGTGTATTACATCTATCTGTTTGTGAAATCGCGAAATCTTGTTTAATCACAATTTAATAAATATTTCTATTTCAAATAAGAAGTGCCCGCGATAATAACTTTTGAAGTAATAATAATGTTAATTTATATATATATATATATATATATATATATATATATATATATATATTGTTAAATATACCTGAAAATGAATGTTTATTATGTTTGATAATGAGCCGTTCTAAACTTCGTATGTTTGCTTTAATTTCGGGAGAAAATAAAGACAAAAATTGTCCAACATTTGAATATTTTTTAATTATGCTGTTCCTTGATTTAAGTTTTTGACTCACATGAGCCATCTTCAGAGTGGTTCTATGGACATTTAAACAAAGATATACACCATCAAAGGTGATATTCAGTTATTTTGACATAGAAGATTGCTATACGACGATAACGGTCGCGGAATAGCAGGCGCAGCTCGTAAATTCATGATGCGGTTCTGTGATGTAGTACCACGCGAGAGACTGAAATATTAACAACAGAACCATATATCTAGATGCAATATAATGCGTTGTGACTAGTTTGAAATGTAATTTTGTTTAGTGTGGGTTGTTTTGTTTTAATATAGATAGCCTCCTATATCTCAAAGTTCTTTTTGCTGTGTTTATGTGTGAGTATTGTTGTGTTATCAAGTAATATCTGTCAAATATAATGTACATGGCTATGTTTTTTCTTAATAATGTTGTTTAATAGAACTAAGATCAGAAAGGTGACAGGTAAGTCCACGGGAGAACTTGGTTGTAGTAAAACCAATATATATATATATATATGTATGTATGTATATATGTATACTGATTCTCTTGTTCTTTACGTAACTGAATTCTGTGGATAATAAAATAAAAAAAACTGGTATATATCGATCACAGCTCAACATTTCTATCGAGAAGCCTATGATAAATAAGCACTCAACACAGACCCATAGCACACGTTCTAATTGGTAACAGATTATTGTCAATACGATAGTCATCTGCTAATCTAATAACACAAAGCGAGTAAAAAGTTTGGATGTATCAAACGACGGCAAACTGCCCTCAATAAAATTTGCTTAATCTCGGCATGTTCATGCTAAAATTCCTTTGTGCAGTAAGCAATACATGGCGCTATAAGTTTATTCCTGCATCATTTTCATTTCGAAACCCGGACCATAAATAGCATCAAAGATTCACCGGTTACCTATCTACTAGTAATATACTTTTCTTTAAAATTGCAAAATAATACTAGGTATATTACAAAAATTTTGTTAAGTACCTTTACAAGTATCCGCTCCAGCAGCAGGAGAGATAAAATTTTCAGCATGGATTTCTTGTATGTTCTAGTTAATGTTTAAATTATGGATTACTGTCTAAATATAAAACAGTTTTCAACTTTCTTAAGTCGTCATCAGGATAGGTAGAGACAAAAGGTGATATACGTAGAACTGGTGAGTGTAATACACCTTATTCTGAAATGGACATTGAACAATTTCTTGTGGAGTAATCTCTTTATCTGAGAAGGATTATTCGTAATTTGGAAAAGTCGGCCAATAAAATTAATTGACACAAAATGTCTATTTCTTTAATAACTTTTGCCTTAAAGAACAGTTTTTGTCTAAATACACACACACGTGTGTGTATGTGCGTGTGTTATAACTCTATCTGACAGAGAAAGATTCAGAAGAAGGGATCTACATCTACTGCAGGTTTGCACGAGACTAGTTTTTCTGCGGTGAACGATATTAACGGTTGGAAATGACATCTATTCACGACACTGTATCCCCTACTCCGCTCTGACACTACGGATTGATTCAGTGAAAGCGGTCACCTGTCAGTAGTCTCTGCTATTCATTTGAGATGGGCAATACTGCTGGATATTAGAATCTTTTTCAGGATTCTTTCATGTGTTCTTCATATCTATCTATCTATCTATCTATCTATCTATCTATCTATCTATCTATCTATCTATCTATCTATATATATATATATATATGTATGCATGTATCCCGTCTAAAAATAGATATTCTTTCGAGGAAAATAAATCACTTGTTCTAGTTGTGTGGTTAGCATTAACACATCAATTATTTAATTATCTGTAACTCCATATCTTTAGGTCATGTAATATCACTGCTGATGTAACTTGGGCGTATTTATAGAGCACTCAAAGAAAGACGAATAAATTCGCTTATTGATGCCCCATTATACAGACGGCATTGCTTTTGGTGAAGAGAAAAACAACCTAAAAACTGAAACCGTTAATAGGCCATTAATTCTTTACTAAAACATACGTGTTTATATTTCAAAACACTAATTACAGACCGTTTGTGCATATCAAAAATATTCTTCGTGTGTTTCTCTCGTTCATCAAAGAACACCATTTATGCCAATGCCAACCTTTCGACAACAAACCTAATATTTATTTTAGACGTTCTTTCTTGTAACTCGACATGATTTTACACAGAGTTATCACTCTTGTCGTACAAAAATCGTAGACTTGAATCAGCTACCCGGGCAGCAAGAAAATACCACCAATTAAGGAATCTGATGTTTTCACAACAGAACAAGAAACTCTTTATTTATTTGTTTAAAAAGTAGCATTTTTATTATTTACTGTGAGAAATGTGCGCAGCTTGTGTCTTTACAGATGTCTAGGAAGTGAGACTAAGAGGCAGACATTCGGTAATTAGCTCATAAAATATATGCTCCACCCTCGCTTTGAAGTATGGGGGACTGCCTGCCACGTAGTACCGCAAGCACGTCCCCTCCACGATAAATAGTCACTCTTATTAGCAAGACCCCCTGCTGTCTGCAGTGTTTAACGGGATTAGATATTGTTCAGTGATGCCAAACTTTGTGGCTTCTGTAAGAAACTTTTAAAAGATCGGTATCTTGCCGGCAACTTGAACGGATTACAAGGTCACCAAATCACCGAGCTGGCATTTATAATCGCTTACTGTCAAATCGAAAGAAAACATTATATATATATATATATATATATATATATATATATATATATATATATATATATATATATATATATATCCGGTGTTTCTCGGGAAAAATAGTCAAAATTTTAAAATTATTGTGTAAATTCTAAAATATATTTTAACAGCAAAGGTTAATATAGCAAACAAAATTCTGATAAAATATAAAAAATTATGTTGATAATGACTATAAACGCACAACATAAGTCTTTTTTTTATTTTAGTAGTGTTCATCCAATAGAAAGGTAGATGATTAGTCTGTGGTTTTGTATGAGCAAAAGGCAAGTAGTGAAGTTCTTGGAGATAATCAATAAAAATAACAGTTAACAATAGACCTGAAGATTTCAAGATTATAATGTATAACACTTCAGAGTTAAGTCGGAGACGTTAGAATAGATACTTCCACAGAATCGCGATACTTAAGTTTTAAAATGAATTAAAAAAAAAATGAAAAATCATTCTTGAAGCTTTTATTTTAGTCTTAATTTTAATCTAATATGTTAAATTTATTATTTCCAATAAGGAAAATACTTTGCTCTCTTTGAAAACTAATTTGAATGAATTTTTTTTTTGAACAAACTAATTTCCGATGTTATTTTTAGCTCTCGTTCATCGCAATGTAATTATATTCATTAAAAAATATTCCTAAAATAAAATATACTTTATCTGAAACTTTATTTGAAGAATATTAGCTGATTTTAAGTATAATTAATCTGATTTGAAAAAAATTACTTTAAGTCTTAATTATTGTAGAAATGCATTTTCTTAACACGGAGCTAGCTGTTGACATTTTGACAGCTGGCAAATGGATGTTTATCGAATGTTTTTCTACAGAGGCTATATCTGTAAAAATAACCGAGAATGTAACGTGAACGCATTTTTATATAATTTTTAAATACTCAATACTCAAAAATTTTAGGAAAAAAATTCTCCGTAAACTAATATTTTATTGAATTTTAGATACTTTTATCAAAAAATATTTTTCTTAAGAAAAGGTGACTGTAATATATTTTATAAAAAAAACAAAAAAAAAACAATTAAAAGCGTTTCTAATTATGTCTTAGTTTGATTACATTTTTAATTTATGATTGAGAGCAGATTTTCGATAACTGGCTTTACAAAAAAAAAAAAAAAATGTGATTTGAATTTTCTATGAGTTCTACTTTTAACTTTAAATATCATAGGTAGTCAAAATTTTAATTTCTCAAAATTTCTTAAAATTAAGTAGGGGGGGGTTAAGAGATGTAAAAACATATTTTACCAAAATTTTAACATTTCTAAAATAATTTTATTCATTTTTGAACAAGTCTCAAACATTCATTACAATTCGACAATTTAATTTTTGCAAGAATTTCCAAAGCAATCTGTTTTTACCGCAAAAAAGACGATAAAATATTCTGTTTTTAATCTCCCCTCACACGTCATAAGAAAAACAAGATTTTAACCAAAACCAAATTTACGAACATGCTAAACCGTATTAAAAATATAATTAAATAATAAAAAAATACTTTGGTCTTTTCTCTTAATAATAATATAAAGATTATGACGATAAAAAACATTTTTTATCAGTGACTCAGTACAGGTAACTACGTTAGAAGTATAGAATGGAAATAGACTTTAGAATAACCGGGAAAAAAATCCTAAATAGGATACAAAAACAGGGGAGGAGTGTGAACCGGACTATAGTCAAATTTATCTACTTCTATTGGGAGAGAAGAAAATAATTAGTAAATAAAATATCAGAGGCTGAGAAATGAATGAACCGGCTTATCAGGGATCAACCCACATAAATTTGATCATGAGAGAAACATGGTGCCATGAGATAAAACCAAGTTGTCTTCAGGGATTAATATTGAACTTTGTAAAATGTTATTGCAAAACTGTGTCTCACTGGAAACTGAAGACACTCAATCGAAGTCAGTGTGAATATCAGTTCTTCCTAACAGTAGATCATTTTCCAGAAAGTTTCCTGTCACCGAAAAATTCTGATAGATCTACAGGACTGTTCTATATAAAAAGTTTTACATCTCCCAAAACTCCATTATTCTTTACCTTTTCTGGTGACTTTTGATATAACTTGGGTCATCCATTTGTGAGGTGAGAAGCATTTTCGTATTCCATAGTAAACACATTATCTCTTTTCATTTGTTCAGAATGTGCGGTTTTAAACTTATATTGACATTTGGCGACCTCTAATGAACTCATGTCAGAAAGGCCTATTCCTGGTAAAGTTATTTTTATAGACTTTCATTCTTCAGGTTGTAGCTCGTTGGCCACGTAAAAAACAATTATAATCAGCAAACCAATTGCTTGCTTTATCAAATATACCTGTTTTTTCGGTCTACCAGATTTCTAAATTTAATACAATCACACAAATCCACTAAACGTTATAACAATTGTTTTAAAAAGACGCTGATAATCATCTCAGGATTTTTGCTTTTATCATTATATTCAGTCATTAATTCTGTTTTAGCTTTATAAAAATTAGCGAATACAAATTAAAACAAATATAGGACCCAAATGAAGTTCTCTTCTTAAAATTAAGTAAAAATATTGTGATTTAAAATATATACTAATTTACATAATGTACTAATTTACATAATGTACTAAGTTGGAACGGGGGTAAGCACACTATTCACAATTGAATCAAATATGACTTAAGCAATCATTTTTACACCCCGGTATACAACAGTTGGTTATAAAGGCAACGTAACATTCGACGCTATTATATGTATGTAGGTATGTAGTCTATTTCTATGTACGTATGTATGTCATTCTTTTTTCTGTCTCTCCCTGTCCCTCTCTCTCTATGTATATATATGTGCGTGTGTGTGTATGTTGGGCAACAATCTCTCTTTTAGACAAGATTCATTGAAGACGACTAACAAGACAAACCAATTAAGCTTTTTATAATTTTTTTCTTGCATTCGTACAAGTGTCTAAAACTGAGAAAATGTTTTGTGGACCCGAGCGATTTCGGCTAATCATTATTATCAAGGATGTTTTTTAATTGAATATGTAGATTTATATACATACATAGATATGTACATACATACGCACATACATAACTACTCTCTCACACACACACACAAACACACACACACACACACACACACACACATATATATATATATATATATATATATATATATATATATATACACTTTAAGTCAAATTCCAGGTGGACAGTGACCGACCACGACTTCCAGAATCATCAGACAGTCGCTAGCAATAGTTCGTAAAATAGGAACTTTTATACAATCAGGCGAGTCCGAGATGGTAGGCCAACCATAATCCCCAGTGGGGGAGGGTAACCTATCCGGCCTAAATCGAAATAACAGAAAAAAAAGAAGAAAGAAATTCCACCAGGAAAGGCTTTTCGGTGTGGCAAAAAGTGTTTAACGCCATAGGGAACAATGGTGCCGCAGTTGATGTGCCTTAGAGCTTCAAAGTAAAAAAAGTGATCTGCAATACCGGGCCACTAAAGTCACCCACGTCAGAGCATTTACAATCAGAGATAAGGATAAGCAGCTTCCAAAGAAATTTGTCTAAGATTGCACACTGAAAAAAAGAATGCTCAATGCCATAAAAATATCTGAGTTTTAACATACTTTAAGTCAAATTAAAATACATACACACATACGTGTACACACATTTACTAATCGGGATGTTTATTACTAAATATAAATTATTGTTAGTAGCACTGCTACCCTCTCACCTAGTCACCATCGAAATTGATGCACTTATCCCATCGACACAAAATTGCATTAATAACTTCTTCGAAGAACGTGGCGTCAAACGATTAGAGGAAACTGTACCTTTACGACAACAGACTCATTTTTGTAGATGCGCTTTCCGTTTTATGCAGTATGAAGGGCTTCTGACATGATAATCTGAAGAAAAATCGCCAAAACTAGGCTATTGGTTCAAGTATTTTAATTTTTCTTTGCTATATCGCATTCTTGCAAAATCTACGGTTGTTTATTTCAAAGTATCATGATTCTCCGGGAAGTTGGAAATTCCTTGTCTTTATTATATATTAAATGCCATGTCTTCTTGAAAAAGATTCCCGTTTCTTTTTCAAAGATTTTTGCATTCGGAATTGTCCTTCATTTTCAGTGTTTACCACCCAAGGCTATCATGAAGGAGAATAGATAGATTTAAGACTTTCTAAAATGGAGTATTACTGTGAAAATGAACATAATATACGGGGATGAATTGGAACAAAGTACAGGTATTTGCCTAATATTGTCATAATGTAGTCTATTGTGATGTGAATAAAGACATCACTAAGTTTTGATAACAGCATACTAACCTACGAGACAGTGTAATGGTTGTATGACCAAAATACAAATTTAAGATTGTTTGTTAATTACTACTGTTGGAAATGAAACTGACACGAGAATTCATAAGTAATATTGTTTACATGAAATTGTAAAATTAAAAATCCCAATTCAGAAATAAAAAATTATATATATATATATATATATATATATATATATATATATATATATATATATATATATATAAACATGTTTCGTTGAATAATATAGACATATTATGTTTATTTATTTTTAAAATAATTCTTTCTAGTTCTTTAAGTAGCTTCTTGCTGTTAAATTGAAATTCATGAAGGAAGCATCCATAGTTTTTTCTTACCTAAGTACTTTCGATCTCATCCGTGAATGTTTGAATGAACATATGCTGCCTGGTACATTTTAAATTAACATTATTTTTAAATTGAATCGGATAAATCCAGATGCAAGATAATTTGGGGGATAAATGTTACAGTATCGGTCATCGTTTATTACGTTGTTTTTATGCATTGATCAATGTAGGATTTTTGCTGATACATGGCTGTTTTTTGGATGTAAATAGCTTCAATAACATTTGGTCTTTTTCTTCTATTAGATTAAAGATTATTTTAGTGTTATTTGTAAGGAGCTGTCAAATACTGTGGTCCTTGTTAATAAGCTATGTAATAGCACTTTGTTCGGACAAATGAATGTTTGTGTGAAAGAGAGGTTCTTTTGTAAACTATATAAAATATATTTGTTATTTACTGTAAATAATAAACCATATATGCTTTACATAGGTTAAACAATAAGCAAACAATATACATAAACAGATTGAATATAATGATATATAAAAAGCCTTATATATATTTGAGCTTACTGACATGCTGTAGATATAAATAAATATGAATGGGTGATCTGATAATTTCCCGGAATGACAAAGAAAAAACTTTTAAAATAAATTCTAATGGTTAATTATTTGGGAGGGAAATCAACACCTTTTGTAAAGATCACAATTTTTGCATTTTTGTGTGTAAGTATATAGTGATTTTTTAAGATACGCTTAGGTATGGCACAAGGTCGAATGTATGAAGTACCTAATGAAGATCGAACTCATTATTGAATGGTAACTGATTTACAGAGACAAGTTTGTTAACCATTACACAAAGTCGAAGTGCGCCTGCTCGTACGAATATGTATTTATTTTTAGAAAAATACTGGAAGATATTAATATGATCCAACATAATCAGTGAGATAGTATATATTAGGTTGGTGCAAAAATAATGACGTAATAATGTCGTTTTTTGACGTTACGTCAAAAAGCGACATTATTACGTCATTATTTTTGCACCAACCTAATATTATTACATTCTTATTGTCAAAATATGCAAACCATTATCGATGCAGAAAAATCAAAGCTAATATTATATTCTATAAATAAAGAACTAGAATGAATAGTTAAAAAAAAATAAGGGCAAATAAAAATGTTAATAAGGTACAAGTAAAAGACGGGTTAGTAGCATTTGTAAAAATGTTACGGAAAACCGTTGTTAAATCGTCAACTTTTACAGTGAAACGTCATAAATGACTATTTAAACTTCCTTTCATGTAACATGTTTTATAAACTTACATGTGGGAAATGCATTATATTACGAGGCTAAAAATTAACTTTGTTTTATATCGCTTTATCTGCATTCTAGGTGGAGAAAGAATTATGGCTTTAGTCATTGTGAGGAAACTAATAATCGCAGTGTTGCTTAGCTTGGCATTGTTGAAAAAAAAGTGATAGGAAGATAATGAAAAACGGTAGCAGTAAAAAAAGGGTAAGAGAAAAAGAAAGAAA
The DNA here is from genome assembly GCA_963932145.1 of Acanthosepion lycidas. Classification (NCBI taxonomy): domain Eukaryota; kingdom Metazoa; phylum Mollusca; class Cephalopoda; order Sepiida; family Sepiidae; genus Acanthosepion; species Acanthosepion lycidas. The sequence goes on along the minus strand of OZ010616.1, from coordinate 37,587,108 downwards.
ACACAAAGAAGACGGAATGAAAGAAAATAAAAAGGGGATAAACAGAAATAGAAGAGAAACAAGGAGTAATTGGGAGAAAGAAAAATGGATATGAAAAATGAAAGTTACAATAAAAGAAAAAAGATAAAGAAAGTGATGGGCGTTTCATCATGATATAATGGCTAACAAGCGCAGAGTTAGTACCTCATTAGTAGTGAGTTCGGTTCTTTGCTGGGTGCTCCATAATTAAAGCCTTGTGCTAAAACTAAGGTACACTACAAAAAATAATGAGTATAATGATGATCAGTATTATTAGTAGTAAAAGAATGAGAAGGGGACAGAAAAAGAAACGGAAAGAGAAGGAAAAGAGACAGAGATTTTGAATAATAAAAGATAAAACATGAAAATGAGACTTAAAGAAAATTTAACAGACAGAAAAATTAACAGACAGAAAATTAATGAAAATATAAAGAAAGAATGGAAAAGAACTTTGGAAATAAACAGTACTCGAAATAAAAATGTAAGAAACAACAGGAGGCAGAAATGAATAGACGAAGAAGAAGAAAAGAAGAAAATAAGACAAGCGAGTGATAAAAAATAATAGCGATAAGAAAAGACGACAAAGACAAAAGGAAGTAGAAAAAAAAAAAGAAAATATATTTAATAAGGGAATGCGCAGATTAAAATCTCATTTCAAAATGCAAACAATTCGTAGCAGTAATTTTTTCTCTTCATGCTTTCGCTAGGAACGCTGGGAACATTCTGTGATTGATGAGTATGGAGTCTTTATGAGTTGGCCATGATTATTGTCGGGAAAGGCTTGTAGGAAGTCAGGGAGTGAAACAGGAAGCATTTCCTTCGTTGATGGGAAAGAAAGATAGGATAAAAAATATGAAAGATAGGAATTAGACATGGAGGAGTTAGAAACAAAAAATGTAAAAGAATAATAGTGGGGGAAGAAGTGTGAGAAAAGACAATTAGTGCATGTTATTCAACTTGCGTCCGCCCACCATATAAGGACATTTGGACGACAGATTGTGGATAACTTTTCTCGCTCAGCGTTCCTATTTTGTGTCGCAAGAAAGAAATGACAACGAATGATTATGTTATGGCGATAAAGGCGAATTTATGAGCCAATGCTTCGGCAGTGATTTTGAGACGGCTCAGTGATAGATGCCGCATTCAGATTTAGAATCTTCTTAATTCCATATTACTTAGATTTATCGCACGTTGACTTTATTTTGAGAAACCGACCGGTCCATCTTGTCGGTATTAAATATCAAGAGCCTTCCCAAAGGAAGTTCCTCTCCTTGTTGCCTGAAATGTAATAATTAACATAAATTACACACACACACACACACACACACACACACACACACACACACACACACACATATATATATATATATATATATATAAACCTAGTGAGCCAGACAAACCTACACAGGTTTCACCTAAACGGATCGTCAGGGAAAGAATGGCCATTCTTTCCCTGACGATCCGTTTAGGTGAAACCTGGGTAGGTTTGTCTGGCTCACTAGGTTTATCTAGGTCTGCTCTATAGTTGTATTGAGCTCTTTTGTTAGTTAGTTGTTTACTCATATCGGGGTTTTTTCTTTGGGCTTCAGACCTGCATCTGTGCGATTTTTTTCGGCAGAAGTTCATGTTTGTAGCTCTTTGTTTTTTTAAAACCTTTTTTTTCCTCGAGATTGATTTGATTATTGGCAAATCAAGACTTCGAGAGTTTTTCGAGACGAGTCTAGTTGTCTATATTCGTATGTGTATATATATATATATATATATATATATATATACATATATAAAGAAATATAGTCTTAAGGTGTGCTATATTTATGGAATAAAGTGCTCAATATCAGAGATAGAGCGTGTGTAAATATAAAAGTGAACATAGAAGTCAACACGTGGCCTGACGATTGCATATAGCATGAAACAGACTGTCGCCTCTAAGTGTTGACTTCTATGTTCACTTTTATATTTATATATATATATATATATGTATATATATATATATATATATATATATATATATATATATATATATATATATATGTGTGTGTGTGTGTGTGTAATAGTTTAAATTGTTTTTTATGGAGGAAAGTGCTTAATATCGGGGATAGAGCGTTTGTATATATAAAGTGTATATAGTTTTATATATATAAATTGTACATGATTTTTTATATATACATTTTATACAGTTTAGATTTCTATGTCAAGTGTGGAAATGGAAATAAACACTATATTGTGACTACCAACATTATGTTTTATGCAATCATCAATTCATGTGTTACTCTCTGTATAGTCTCAAGATATAGATTGTTGGCGTGAAACTGATGTGCATTGACTATCAGTTTAACGCCTTAAGTGATAATCAGACCATGTATCATGCATGACTTTCTGACTGGATTTCTGATGATCATTTAAAGCATGAAACTCTTATTCACCGTGCACTGCTGATTTACATTTCCACACTGTTTATACCTACATACGTTCTATTGCCTATATTAAACATTCTTCTCCCACAAATAGAGCACATTTTAAACAATGTGTACGTTTATTTGGCATGTTATAACTTTGCCTTTTGATATATATTACTGAAATTTGGTTTTTATGTAGTTTGATACATAAAGAGCATAGTTTTATACTCTTTGTTATGTAATTTCATTGTTATAGGCCCTTCAAAAATTGGAAAAAATTATTTTTAGCGGTTATTTTGCCGCCCATAGAAACGAGGCTAAGAGCAATACACACCCATCCACAAAAAAGAAAAGAAAAAACAAAAACAAACAAGCAAACAAACAAAAAACGCTTGATTGTAATCATTTGATATACTGCCTTATGAAACTTTGATTTTAAAAGAATTAAGCACTTTCTTATTGATCAAATCCGCATTCAACACAATGAAAAGATAAAGATCAAAGTTTATGCTTTTCGAAAGTATGAAAAATATGGTAAACAGTTAAATTCACAATTGAAAAATTTCTGCATTATTGTTCCATGTTGTATATCATATGAGTTAGGGGTCATTTTATAAAGATAAAGTTAGGAGATAAATTGATTGCACAAGAAAGAAATTATATTTATTAATTATTGTATATTATTGACAGAATTTAGTAAAATCGTCTTTTTGGTAAAATTTTATCAGATTCGGATATCGTATCGATAATTTACTAAAATTGGAATTATTCTTTTATAGCAAATTCGGATGTCATCGAACATTGACTACAATTATAATCATTTTTCGAGAACAAACTCGGACTTGTCACCAGATATTGATTAGTATCAGAATTCTTTGTCCAAAGCAAATAAGGATATGACACCGAATTCAAGAGAATTAGCATTATTAACTTAACAAATTCGGCTATGGCGTCGAATATTGTTCAGTTATTGCTCACCTGTTTCCACTTAGTGTAAATACATAGTTCCCGAATCAAGACTGAAAACACAACCACCATGTCATCAAATCCTCAAACCAATGCTTCTATCCACTAAAAGGACAATTTCTTGTAGCGAATTTGGAGCTTTAAACCTGTCTTAACTGCTTATTAGGTTGCAACTGCTGCTGTCAGTCATGTTTTGATTGATGCTGCTGTTGAAGACTTGCTCTCAGTTGTCTTTCTTTCTTTATTACTGGCTCCCATGTTGTATTTATTTCTATGCTAGGCCTACTAAGGAGGTCCTCATTGCTTAGTATATGAGCCGGTTCTTTCAGACATCTAACTCTCCAATGTTCTTCCTCATGTAGTATTTTTATTTCATTCCACAAGGGCAGATGATAAACCATACCTGATTTCATTGTCTCGCCCTACATTACGGCTTTTCAATACTAAGACAGCTTTACTTTTTTATTCTCTGTTACAAATCCAAAGAATCGAGTACATGCAATTATATCATAGATCATATTCTCCCTCCGTGTTAGGCTTTACTTGGCAGAGATTTCTCCATAGAAATGTTCTGAATATTTTCCTGATGTTGTATGAAGTGCAGATCTTTTGAATCTTTTCCAATAAGTTCTTGTTATAAAGTAGACAGACGGTGACAATTTTCTGGTCATCCTCATTGTTTCCTCTGTTCTCGCCAGTAGATGCCGATATTATGTTTGCCGGGTAGTTATCATTATATATATATATATATATATATATATATATATATATATATATATATATATATATATATTATTATTATTATTATTATTATTATTTTCATCTTCTATTGTGAACTGGATCGAAGGTTTTACTGAGTACACATGATCCATTAGTATTTGTATACCTTCCTGGTGCATCCAGAGTATAAAAATGTCATCTACGTATCTCAGCCATACTGCTGGTGCTGTGTCTAAAGCCATGTATATTGCCATCACTGATGACAACAGTGAACCTAAAGTGAAGTTTTCCTTCTGTAGGCATAGCGATTTACTAAGCATAGCTTACTTGTGGCACAAAGCCGAGATTAAGAAACACCCAGTGAGGATTGAACTCGCTACTCTTTATTAGCGAGACAAGCTTGTTAACCACTACACCACGTTGAAGCACCCCAAAATAGTCTAAGAGTAGCTTAGATGTGGCACAAGCCAAGATTAAGGAACATCTAGTGAGAATCGAACACACTATCAAGCGTAATTGATCTAGCGAGACAAGCTTGTTAACCATTACTCCTTCCTCATGTTGGTCTATGTCATACTCTAGGTGGAAGAATATTGTCTGTATACAAAAAGTCAACATTTCCATCATATTATCTATTAGAATATTAGTACGTCCTCCCAGAGAGGGGTTTGATTCCAGCTAGTTTCGAACTACTGTCAGGGCCTCATCTGTAGTAAATCTAGTGACAGGCTTACCACACCCAGGTCTACCATCCGATTGTTATGGATGGGGGCGCCTCGGATCAGTTTCACTAAGAGTTCTGAGTTTCTAACATAGTATGACGATTTCCCTATTAGTGGGTTGAATGTATCTACTGTATATCTGCTCAGCAGGTGACATACTGAGTCCCTGCAGCTGACTCTAAGTCTCAATGGAATACCAACTTTGTGAATCTTGTGGAGATAATACATGTGCGGCAGCTTGGTGTAAAGTTGAGTCAGCTGTTTATACTTACCCAGTGGGAAGTAGAACTTCTTATTTAAGATCTATAATGAACAATTTTTCTTAGGCATCTTGATTTACTTAATCTCTGTATCATATACTACAATAGAAGCATGCAAAGTATTTTAGGTTTGGTATGGAGAATATATATATATGTATATATTATATATGCAGTTTGTTCTCAGGGTATACATCCATTTGGAACACTTTGAGAAGTTGTCAGTCCTTAGTTTAATAGCAAAAGATGGCTTCCAAAAGCTAAGCAAATTATAAAAAAAAACCCAGACATATTTCGTTAGAAGCAAAGAAAAGAATACTGAAATGTTACGTAATATGAGCCCTCCAATATAGCAGTGAATGCTAGACAATTCCCTCGCAAGTGAAGAATTGACTTGAAGCAACATAAATGTGGTTCTAATGAAGGATGCTTAGAATACCATGGACCGAGCATGTAAGCAACAAGTAAGTTTTAGAGAAAATTGAAAAATAAAGGACATTTATACTTACACAATGAAGAAGAATGACTTGAAAAATTGACATTTCGATCTGAAGAAACCGAACCTAACACACGTCAATGACATGTGTCGTTTATACACATTCACTTTGTCACACACACACACACACACACACACACACACACACACACACACACACACACACACACACACACACACACACACACACACAAGGCAAAATGCCTATATAAAACATGTCCAAAAGGCCATCGTTGTACCTCAGCAGAGCAACTGGTAACAAATGGTCAAAATGTTCTCCGTTGGTTTCAACACACGCATTTACCCGTCGGATCATTAACTGACAGACCATTTTAAATACTCCCATACGGTGTCGAATGGTTTCGCAGGCCCCCATGACACGTTGATGAAGCATCTCTGTAATATTAATGTTTGCTGCATAAACCAATTGTTTTAGGTAGTCCCAAAGATAAAAATCAAAAGGATTGACGTCAAGGGAACGTGCAGAACATGGAACCGGTCCACTTCTGCCTATTCATATTCCATAGTAGATTTTAGCCAATCCCTTGTTTGTCGCTTCACTCTTGTTTACGGATCAGGCAACATTTGGAAGAGATTGAATAAAGATTTTACATAACCATCATTTGTGGGCGGATGGGAATCCTTATGGTAAAATACAAGCTAGACACCAGCTTTAGTTTACGATTAATGTGTAGGATGGCATTATAGGTGACTATCTGGTATATCGATATGTTCTCTCAGCACGTTTTACAGGAACTGACTACAGAGACTTTATTTCGAACAAACTTCCAGACCTGCTAGAGGATGTATCCCTGCTTATATGAAGCCGCATGTTGTTCATACATGATGGGGCTCCAACCTATTTGCTTGCGATCCACTAGCTGACATCTACCATAAAATATGGATAGGTAAGGAGGGCGAACCGGTTCCATGGCCTTCACGTTCAGCCGAGCACAATCCTTATATGCTGGACCACCTAAAACAATTGGTTTATGCAGCAGACGTTAATAATGCACAGACGCTTCATCAACGTGTGTTCTGGATGCCTGCGAAACTATTCAACACCATGTGGGATTATTTGAAAGGGTCCGCCAATTAATGATCCGACAGGTGCATGTGTGTGTCGAAGCAGGTGGGGGACATTTTGAATATTTGTTATGAGTTGCTCTGTACAACGAAGGCAAGAACCTGATCCAAACTTTGCAAAATTATATTTGATAGACTCTCTCTCTCTGCCTCTCTCTCTCTCTCTCTCTCTCTCTATATATATATATATATATATATATATATATATATATATATATATGCACACACATATACACATACGTAGGTATATACACGGATTTGTTTGGATATGTATTCAGCAGTATATAAAGTCCTGTTTAAGCGTACTTAGTGCCAATTCACTGTGCTACAGCAATCATTAGTCATGAGTACTATATCTGTTAGCTGTAAAACGCCGATCACTTATAGAATTTTTGGTACGAGTAGGTTGTGTGCCAGTTGAAATTCACAGACATGAAAATAATGAAACTGTGCGAACGTACTAACATTGCAGGATTATACCTGAAAAGAAAACATTTTCATCAAGAGAAATCAAGGACACATTGCAATAAAAAAAAAAAAAAAATGATACAAATGCCAAGAAGCATGAAATTAACAGATTTTTACCACTTCTCCTTAGATATTCAAATTTTAGTAACGCAAGTCATGTTCACTTATTTGTATTATATTACCGCTAAGAAAATGTCTTATTTCAGAGAAAACAAAATCAAAGAGTGTAACTAGTTTCTTTCTGATTTATTTTATAGAATAGATATTGTAATAAAATATAGATTTTTAACAACCTCACCATAGGATTTTTCTATCCTTATTAAAACGAGATCTTTCAATTTTTTTTAGTGAGAACCACAATAAAACTTTCCCTTTGCACATACGTATTACCAATATTAATATTCTTTGAGAGCATATGATTCCATTCCTTCCATCGACACAATTTAATAATTGAGATATAAGAATTAAAGCTAATCAATTGAAGGAAAATATCAAATATTCGCTCACTTTCAATTATTTGTTACTTGAACATAAGCAAGGAACTGATGTTTCTCCAAATATTAAACTTTATATTTTCAAAACCTAACTGGTTTTGAAAATATAAAGTTTAATATTTATTCTGTAAATCTTTCAAATGGCTGTGGTAATTAAAAAGACGCAAAACTTTGAATCAAACTCACTGCATTATCGAAATGTTATGACATTCGAATTTGTTAACTGTTCGGCACGATAGCAAATTGTAGAAACTAATAAGTAGATTTTATTGCACCTTTTAGTCCAGAAAATGAATTTTTGAAATTTGGTCTGAAACACAGATTCTTTGTGGCACATGTCGTCCATGCTTATTTGAATAAATTATATAAATATTTATTAAGATTAGCTTAGACTGATTTATAGCGATACAGAAAGGATAGAAAGAATATGCTGCGGCACTGTTATAAACTGGAATTATAGACATGTCCAGTAATTCATAAATCTTAGCTACCAAAAATAACCGATTCATAATATATATATATATATATATATATATATATATATATATATATATATATATATATATATATATATATATATATATATATCCACTAAATATAACATTTAAGCAATAAAAAAAAGATATGTTGGATTAATAAATGAAAAATCCATTCCTAAAAATCCTCTTTGTTTACGTTAGGATACGAAACTGAAAAGAGGTGTATATTTCGAGGATAGGTAACGGTATGCATTCAAAACCACTATTCGGGTTTTGCTCGACCACCAGGTTCTTTGTAGCTGAGAGGTTAAAACACGTCAGACATAATGACAGCTTCCCCTAAGGAACACAGGTTCGAATCCTGTTGGAGAGTGCATATTTTTCTAATACAGATTTCTCGTATATTCAAGACGATAGATGGAAGTAAATAAATATTCTGTTTAATAAATAAGCTCAAATATGACTATCCACTAACAATAACGTTTAAGCAATAAATTAAAATACGTCGGATTAATAAATGAAAAATCTATATATATATATATATATATATATATATATTCATTCCTCGATACCAATAGTTATGAAGATTATCGTTTTGAAAATGCCCACTTATTCGGAGAAATAACCATTGGCGGACGAATAAGTGGGGTTTTACTGAAGAGATGCAAATAGTCCTTTAAAAAGACGCTTAACTCCTGTGGATTCAAGCAATATCAGTAGAAAACAGACGGCTGACAACATAATATGAATACATAGTAACTATCAAGCAACATCTACGATCGAAGCAAGCCACATAAATAAAGAACAGATGAGGTAGCTTCCATTTGATTCCAAATCCTCTTATGCAGGCAGTATGGAAAAGTATATCTATACAGATATAGAAACCTTCTTAAATCGTTGTTCGCCAGGCCAGAGACATTACTGAATTTAATGTTAAGAATATGCTAACTTGAAAATAAGCATTTCCATTGTTGCAGTTTATATATGATGATACACACACACAATTATATATATATATATATATATATATATATATATATATATATATATATATATATATATATATATATATATATATATATATATGAAGAAATATAGTCTTAAGGTGTGCTATATTTATGGGATAAAGTGCTGAATATCAGAGATAGAGCGTGTGTAAATATAAAAGTGAACACTTAGAGGCGACAGTCTGTTTTATGCTATATGCAATCGTCATAAAAATACAAAGATATTTTTATATGGGTTAGAAAAAATTACCTGTGTTCCTCAATCTTTGCTACACATAGTATATTGAACACACACTCTTGAAATCATAAGAGAACCTATTTAGAGTACAGATTCCTGGGAAACAGGTTAATTTTGTTTTTCTTTGGCTAACTACCCGAAGCCATTATCTACATACTGCCGCACAAAATTTGACAAGATTTAATGGTAGTGGTTATATTAGCCGTTTTCTTATAAGGAAACATTCAGTACGACTACTTTCGCTTGAAATTTTTAAAATCTATGTATTAAAACAATTCTTCAGGTTATTATGGTTTTCAAGCTCACTGTTAACCGCTTTTTCCAATGTTGTTCCAATCTTAATATTTTGTAGTGTGGAACATCAACAACTTCTTGATTATGTTATTATTTTTCTTTTCAAGTGACATGTGCTATCCATTTTAGTTGTTGATATTGAAAGTCCCTTAATTGATGTTACTTCACTTATTTGTTACAGTTCTTTGTGATTTAGTAGCGCCAGTTGGCAGGATTCGCAGGTTTCATTCGCTCCAAGACATTTGTAACCATTGATCTGAGAAAGTGGTTGTATAGAGCAGACAGTTTAGATTTTCTGAACAAGTTGATGCCATGCATGACATCCATATGAAAGTTTCGTTCTGAAGAGCCTATTTAAGAACAGGACTCATGTTTTTTTTATGTTAAGAGCGAAATATCTCTTCATCATATAACCGAATACTGGGACGATTAATTAATATGGACTTAAAATACATGTATTCCATGGACTTGCCGCATACATCAGGTTGAGTGCAGGTTACTAAGATAGATTTTTTTCTTTTAGGCGACTAATACATATGTGTTTCAGTATATGAACAGGATACCGACGCTAACATATTTTTAAATTAAAAAAGGTGGTCCTAACAGTTGTTTTCGCTTTATGAAGTGTAAGTATTCAATTCGCTTATTTCAAGGTTTCTTCTTATATATCTTGGAAAATATGGTAAGAACTAATGCGTTAATAAATTGTGTATATAGATGAACGAAAAATCCCGGTTTCTGAACTCTCTTGGACATTGAACACTTTAACTTGCCCCTTGCCACAAATAAGCGGTTTTCTCCGTCTTGCGTCTTCCTATTAAGGCTCTCTGGTGCCAGACTGTCTACGAGTAACAGTGGGGCGGGTATGCGATGGACCTACCGTGACATACGCCAACTGGACCCAGAAAACATCCCATGCACTGCCTATGCCAATTAAGAGGTTGAAACCCCGTCATCATGCTTACCATAACTACGACCATTGAGTGCTAATCAGGGGTAGGGATAGAGAGAAAGAAAGAGAAAAAGAGCGACAGACAGAAATGAGATCAACAAAAGCGAGGAGAAAGATTAAAAGGGAGAAAGAGATTAAATGCAGCAGGAGAGTAAGACTGGAACATTCATACATACACACATACATACTTATTTCTAACGAAAAAAGAAGGGGAGGAAGGAGATATAAAAATTAAAGAAAGAAAGTGAGGAGAAAGTAAGGAGAGTATAAATTGAGATAAAATGCAATGAGAGAGGAGCAGAAATAGACGAAAAGAGTAAAATACTTACATGAAGAAGTAACAGAGAGAGAGAGAGAGAGAGAGAGAGAGAGAGAGAGGTGTCATAGAGAGGTTCAGTATGAGAGTGAGATTGTATGTTTATATATAACTGTGTTTATTCATAGTAGAGAAAAACATTCGAGACTGAACAGTTGGTGTATAACATCTCGCATATTTTAGTTTTGAGTTCGATTCTTACAAAGTGCACTGATCTTGTTACCGTGCCAGACTAAATTAAGCGGTTTAGTAAATATAAAAACGTCAGGGTGACAGATAGATAATAAAAATACTGGAATAGAGATATTGAACATTTTTACTTTTTTCTTCCATTACAAACTACAAGCAAGGAATTAAACAATGTCTTTTATTAAATTGTTTACGTTCAAGAGAGTGTATGTTTGTGGCCAAAGATTAAAGATGTTGTCTGAAGAATGTTATTTTTAGCGCATTTTCAATCATGCTTCACTATTCAAGACTTGTAAATATGCTGATGTGCCAGCTTTCCTATACTAAAATAATTCTAAAACTTGGCGTTTGTTGCTATATAATGTTACAAGCAGGTAACTGGTAAGTGAGATTCTTTATTGGCTGAATATATCGGCATTTGTTTTACGCTCTCTGTTTATTTATTTTAATTTTAATACTTTCAAGTCCACGGATTAATTTCTTTATAGCTTCAGAAAATTGATCAAGAAAAGTTCCAGAAATTTCTTTCAAATAAGAACATTCAATCTTGTCCGAGATCATCTTCAGGAGTTAAATGTCTATGAATATGTTTGCCTTCTTCAAAAGAGAAGTTCATATATTAAAGGATTTATTTTTAATCCGATATATATATATATATATATATATATATATATATATATATATATATATATATATATATGTATATATATATATGTATATATATGTATATATATGTATTATATATATATATATATACCCACCCAAGTATATGATTGGTGTATACGGAATAAATTCCAATAATCGACAATTACTATTCTTAAAAGAGTGCTCAATACAGAGTAGAGCAGATATAATTATTCATTTAAAAATTATAACATAAGCATGTTATAAAATCACTACAAAAATAGCCATTTTGTTTCAACATCTCCGGTGTCTTATCGAGTGATGATGTTGAATGTAAAATAAATGGTTTTAAAAGTTTCAAATTAATTAACGATCCTTCGCTAGGGGAAAACGCTGTTACAAAAGCTAGAATGACCAATCAAAACACAAGTGTAGGAAAATTCAAAAAACTTGACAACGAAGTAAGGTTATAATAGCTATTAAGAGCTTTAAAGTTGGGGTTATACTAAAAAAAGAATTTATTCTAACCAATAAGTATTAAATTATATGATAAAATTTGATATTAAAAGTAAAAAATTACCAATTTCAAAATCTAAATTTAATCTCTATTAAGTTTAAAATTATAATATTACTGAGGAGAAAAGAAAAAATACATATGTTATTCAATTTATTTCTTCATTGAAATTACGTTAGAATAGACACTAATATCAGCTGGTCTCTCCGACAAAATGTATACATTTTAATCCCAAGTGTGTGAGTGGGGTGCTACCCTCTCGCATAAAACAATACAAACACACTCAGATTTTAATACATAAGCACCCAGACATATTTAGATATATACACACACAAAAAAGTGATGAGACAGGGAACATCTCCACGGCCCTTTATAAAAAAACAAACAAAAAAACAAAAACCGAACATATACATACATACACAATTAAAATGAATGCATTTTCTATACACATAGACACCGATAAATACATGTACACACATCCACATACGTTGACCTAGACAATCTGATTCAACAAGCAAGAAATATTAAAGACTGAAAGTATTATTAAACGAATGCTAACCACTTATTAAAATATAACTTATACGGGCAAATATACAAAGATAAAAATGCTTAAAAATAACATTATCTAATATATAAAAAACGAAAATTCCAAACACACAAACATCTATAAAAATATATATTTTTTATCATATATGCCTTATTATATATTAGGTGAAAGAATATATATATATATTTAGGGTTATGGCTTTTCCCTTCCTGTAAAATAATTGATTTCCTGTGTCATAATTCGATAAACTTTTGTTAAAAAATAATGAAGTGTTTAATTCAGTTAATTTACCTCCTCCCAAATTTCTAAAATCGTATATAAGTATAGTAGTACTATTTCTGGGGCCTTCTATAACTTTTTGGGGTTCTTTAGAAATTTCTGGAACATTCTAGAACATTCTGGAACCTTCTAGAAGTTACTGAAAATTTGTGACGGACATTTTTTGGACTATGTAAGCATGAGCGTTGGTTGGGTTGTTATTTAGATAAGACGAATAGGAAAATGTATGTTGTGTTTGTGATAAAATATGTTTTTTTTTTGTTTTGGAGTATGGAAACTTTCTGATTCAGCAACGATGATTTACTGATAGATCTCCAAGAATTCTTTTTTTTAACCATAATGTGTTATAAGTGATTCTACTGAAAGAAATAAGACGATCTGAACGAAGACACTCATATGATTTCAAGAATCCTATAAGAAGAACTGGTCCCACTAGAAGAACAATCACTGGAAAAAAAGTAGAATACCAATCAAAATCTAAATTGTTCGTTCCTTGGAAGGAAAGAACTTAAAAAGTAAATTCCAACCTAAATAAGTAACAAGTTTATGATAAAAGAAAATTAAATTTCGCAAATTTATCAAGAGTGATACAAGCAGAAATGGATCAAGTGCTGGACACCTACGATAAATGTGTGAAACAAGAAAAATATGATCCACTGAATGAAATCACAAAAGAAAATGTTGAATGGCTGTGTAATGAGGGCAGACGGTTATATCACCTTCAGATCGAAAGAAAGGGACATGTTGGATATACAACTGGAAATAATGTGAATTCTAAAGTGATTCATCCATCCAAAAGAAGAAAATTGACCTTGGAGTGAACTTTAACAACAGTAACAATAACAATGGTAACAACAACAACAATAGAAAAAAAAAAAAGAACAACAATAACAGCAACTTCAGAATCAGATTGAATCAGATAATCAATATGAAGAGTTCGAAAGTTCTGAAGAAAAATCCAGAAGAAAATGAAGATGTATAGCAAAACCAAAATGGTAAAGAAAATAGTAATATCTTCATAAGTATCAGCCAGCAAAGCAGCTAATATTTGTCAGCAGTTATCTCAAGAAGGGATTGATATTGAGACATCTTCTCAATTTGCTATTTACAGATCTACTATTAAAGAAGCTGTTAAACTTAAATAAGAAATGAAGAAAACACTACACGTAGAGAAATGGTCATTGCATTTTGACGGTAAACGAATTGATGACCAAGAATATCAAGCGCTTGTTTTGAAGAATGAAAGAAGAGAATTTAAGTTATTAGCATTACATCTACCAATCGGAAAAGCGGATACAGCTGGCAAAGAAATAGCAACTGTTCTGGATGAATACAATTTATGAAACAGAACATAAAGATGATTGTTGCGGACACTACGAATGTGAACACTGGAAGCAGGAATGGGATTGCCATTCGGTTACAAAGACTATTTGCTTAAAAGAAATTGGAAGAACCATAATTAATTGGCTGTCAATATTAGGTTCTTGATCGAGTGCTTCGCGTAGCAATGGATGACAAACTTGGAAGAAACAACATATTGTTTGATATCGAATATCATTTTAACTGTGAACTATAATTATAACTGTAATTAACTACGGACAGCTCAAGAAAAATTTCAAGAATGGTAAAGAAGATATTATTGAAACCGCAGGATGGCGCGATGATATGAAATTTCTCTTTCATTCATCTGGAATTTTCATCTTTTTTGAAAGAAACTGGAAGATATTCAAAAGTGAAGTTACAAAAAATACGTAACTTAAATAATATAAGATGGAATTCTAGAGCAATATTAGTTCTTTCGGCATTTATTTTTCTACCAGAGAAAAGAGACTAGCTATTCAAAATTTTTAGATTCATCTCTTACAGATGGGCGCAAAATTGGTTTAATGGCCAAATCTACAATGTTGGAGATTGCAGACTCACAAAAAAAGGATTAAACACTGTGGAAAAATTTTGCAATTCAGGAAAATCGCTACTGGAATTTCTAGAACAAAACAGCGTGCACAATGGACAATCAGATTCCTTCAAGATCTTAATGACATCTGTAAAAAGGAGAAATTGTAGTTTATACTTATTTTGTTTAATAAAACACAATAAAGTTATTATTATGCTAAATATTTCACTTTCTTTTTCTTTATATCAGTATTCTTGTAGATATAAGTTTCTAATTGTATATGTAAATTTGCAATTTTTTGTTTATTTTTCTATAGCTATAAAATATGAAACGCTTAAAAAATATATAAATACTATCCAATTACATCATTAACATGTCTAAAAACAAAGCTTCTCTGCAAGTTTTAAAATTTTGTTTATTTGTAAGCTTGTATGTTATACTTTTGTGATAAATTGTTAAATATCTTAATAAGTACTATTCAATTACAACATTAGCAAATTGAAACTAATGCTTTTGAAATATTTTAATTTTTCCCCTTATTGCATATATGGTAAAATCAAAATTTCAGTTTAGAGTCAATTTTCTCAAGAATTAAAAACAAATTAATGCTTTTTTTTTTATTTATTAATTTTGTTCATCGATTTATGATAGGAACATGGTGTTACAAAAAAGTCACAATCCTAATATATATATATATATATATATATATATATATATATATATATATATATATATATATAAACATTTATATATATATATATATTATATATATATATATACAAAAAGTCACAATCCTAATATATATATATATATATATATATATATATATATATATATATATATATATATATATATATATATATATATATATATACCATACTGTTCTTCTGTGTACTGTATCCCTTTAGGAAGTTGGCGATCATGGCTCTCCACAATTTTGTATCCTTTGTAGTTCTTAATAAGTTTTGTCTTCATTAAAATACATCTCTTAATTTAAACAATCTTAGTTTTTTTTAAATTTTCACTAATAAACTTTTGGATGAAAACACTTCAAGTACAAAAATTTAGTTAAATTTAGTTTTTGTTGTTTTAAATGTCTTTACTACATCCAAACTAATTTCAAAAAGAAATAAATATAAGCGTCATAGCAATAATGACATATATTAATAATCAAAATTATAGTTATAACTCTTATCAAAATCACTTATATATTTAAATTTACCTAAGATTATTTTATAAAAGATGAAACGAACAAATCTGCAAAGAATTTTAAAAAAATTTTTTTAAATTTTGAAAGTACTTTATTTGTATTGTTTTCGATTTATGTTTTTCTTTTAATTATTAAAATTTTGAATTGGAATAGGAATACTTCAATTATATAGGAACATATTTTATTTACATGACTCTTTACAAAACGAAATGTAATGAATATTCAAATGTTGTTAAATTTAGCCTTTATTATTTAAAGATTTTAACTCATTAATGTTATTTGAAAAAAAAGAAAGAAATATAAGTGAATCATAGAAATAATTATAGACATTAAAAATAAAAGTCAGTATTTCAAATCAAAATTTCAGTCAGATATTTCAGTAGCATTATGGCGTATTGATATGTCAGCTGCTTGTTTACACTCACGTTAGTTTTCAATTAGATCACAGTGCATTTAATTTTATATATCCATTGGCTTTAATATATATATATATATATATATATATATGTGTGTGTGTGCGTGTGTGTATACATAGATACATACATACGCATATATATATGTGTGCGTATGTATGTGTATGTGCGTGTGTGCGTGAGTGTTAAGAATATAGTTTTAAGGTATGCTATAATTATGGGTGGAAGTGCTCAGTATCAGAGATAGAGCGGATGTAAATATAAAAGTGGTCACTCAAGTCAACTCCATGCGGCGACAGTTTGTTTCATGCTTGAAAGCAATCTTCAGGCCTGAAGCTTTTATAGTTTTTTTTTTTATCAAGGCAAATGTAAGGATTTTATTTTTCAACAAGTATTAATAAATAGAAGTAAATTTTCATACTACCCTCGACAGATCTTAACTTGTATGTGCTGACCAATCATCGCAAGACAATTTGTGGTTATTAAATTGCGCAGTTTTGGTACAATTGCTAAATAGCACAATATCCAGAGCGTATTCATTTTCAATTAATGCAAATATGTTCACATTGCTAACTGAATCCAGGTGTACCAGTGTAAGAATGGACAGGATTATTGAGCTTGTCTAAAGTGTACTGCACTTACTTTTAATATAAAAGTGAAAATATGGACAACTTGGTAGATTGCACCTGAAATTATTCAAAAATAATTTCCCTTTTAATTATCAATATTGGAATAAAATATTCCAAACCACTTGACAACATATGTAATTCAACAGGTAAGAATTGACGTCCAGCTAAATTCAGCACACTTTTATAACTAGAGTTAGAACGTCTCTTAGAATCTAAGAGACGTTCTTTATATAAAAAATCTGAAAAGATTGCAATTCTTATTATCTAAGACTTAGATAATAAGAATTGCAATCTTTTCAGATTTTTTATATAAAGCCATAGTTACGCTCATTAATAACGCCATGGTACATTGCAAGACGAATATTATCAAACTATAAGAGAGACTTTCGAGAAAACAGTTTAATTAAGACCGTAGTCAAAGAATACTTTAACAGAATTCATGTCTAAATTCAGTGTATCTAAATATAGTTTAAACGTTTGAGATATAAAGTTTTATACTCATCCAGCAGGGTTAAAAATGTGAAAGGTTACATTGTTCGCAGAAAATTAGTCATTGGTCGAAAGAATGGATTTTAGAGTAAATTAATGTGCAGAAGAATGGCATAAATGCATTCGAAAGGATCTATGCTTTAATAACAATAAAAAAAAAACGTTGTGCATTTTATTTAACTAAGGCTAAGAGATATCGATCGTGTTTGGAGCGTGAGGGGTAAGAAATGTTTAGATTATATATATATATATATATATATATATATATATATATATATATATATATATATATATATATATATATGTATATAAGAGGCGGGAGAAAAGAAATTGATAGCATAGAAATTACAGTTATATTTAGCCAACTCAACTGTAAATTGATCAGATCTCGCTTTCAGTCTAGTACTACGCTTAAATTCAAAGATTATAGGCATCATAGCAAAGTGCTCACCTGAAAAATTACCATGAAAGTATTTATAGAAAAGACAAAGAAGCAATCTTACGGCGTTGGGAAAGTGACTGAATGCGAAACGCCAGAACAGGGCCAATAATTTTACTGATTCTTCTTTGGATTTTATCAAAGCGCTCTAGCTAAATAGCAGGAACACCGGAGAAAATGTGGCAGCAATATTCTAAGCATAGACAATATAGATATGATAGATAGATTATATAGAGAAAAATTGTCTTGCACGGTATACCGAAACAACTTTCTTAGCAGTTGACGTAACAATGGATTCAATATAATATTTCCATTTTGTGTCAGCCGGAAACGCTAGTACGAGAAGTCACTCTTCTGGAGGTCAGCATAAACCATACCGATAATGATTAATAGAGAGCAGTTTAGTTTTTAAGGCGTTAAAGTTATCAGGCCATCTTTTGCTCCAGTTAGCAACAGACTGGATGTCGTTTTGGATATCAGTTGTCATTTTAATCTTGTCAAATTCATCAAACTTAATATTAAGACAGGAGTCATCAGCTTAGATATCAAACTGAAAGCTGATGACACAAGGTAGGGTCATTAATGAAAATTGAAAACAAAGTAGGACCAAGGATGGGGCTCTGGGAGATTGAATCGATTCAATAATTTGTCCGGAAACATCGTAACTTTTCAACTAAAGAAGAAGACCTGTATGCCAAACCGTGTCGAAATCTTTCGAGATGTCCAATCCAACAACCCGGGCCTCACCGTTTTTTTATTTTTATCTTTTCACAAATATCTTCAGTACATCAGCAGTTGAACTGGAGAAGCGAATGCCATATTTCTTGTCTGAGAAAAGGCCCTGTGATGAGAGATAATTCAGAGTCGAGGATGAGAGTCAATTCAGCATAGGAGTTTCCCAAAAAGAGGTAGAAGGCTAAGAGGCCAATAGTTGGAAGAGTCGTACGGTTCATCAGAGTTCTTAAAAACTGGGACAATATATATATATATATATATATATATATATATATATATATATATATATATATATATATATTAGAGGAAAGAAGTATGACAGTGGTAAAGGTTTTCCCTAAGTATTTTATATTCAACACCTATTTCATATACAATACGAAACAAAAGGCTAATAAAATTTAGAAAAGCTGTCCAACGCATCAAAATATATTGTTCTACCCAACAACATTATCATAACAACAACAGTTGAAAAGAATGTATCAAAGCATAAAATTTGTCACAATTACATCTAAAACAGTAAAAGAATTAGTACAAAACAAAATAAGCTAAAACTTGAAGGAGGAATTTACTCTATTACCTGTAATAATTGTTACAAGGAGTAGAGAGGAGAAACCTCAAGGAATTTAAATGCATGATTATATGAACATAAAAGGGATCTTTAACAAAACAACACATTAAATGCATTAGTTGCTCAACGTAACGAGACTGACCACAATTTTGATTAAAAAATGCAACTCTGATTAAACGAGAAAGCAATTTACTACGACGAAAATGTTTAGAAATTGCTTTAATATCTGGTTCATCTAGAGTAACATTTCGAAAAGGTTCTTACAACGTTTCATGGTTCTTCTATTATCACAATGTAGGATAATTAATAAGAAAAGTGATGGAAACATAAAGAAAAAATATCTAAATGAAATCGGTTACATTATAGAATCAAAACAGATAAAAAATTACTTTGAGATTTAAAATTCTCAGTGTTTTTCTTTCGCTCGTGTGCATATACAGTCGCATCAACATAAATATAAACTTAGTCCGATGAATTCATGAACATTTTTTTTTCATATTGTCATATTTCTTTCCCTTAAACTTGTGCTGGTCATATAAAGAAATCGTTATCTCATAAACTGCAAAGAAAATACTTCATAAACCAAATCAACAATAATGAATACCATAAAAATAGAAAAAAATGTCTATTAATAACAAAGCACAGACACAAGTGTAGACGCGTTTGTATGTCTATATATGTGCACATGTATATATCTATATACATATATGCATGTATGTGTATGCGTGTGCGCAAGCTTATAAATACAGGCCTATACACATAAATTGAAACAATAATAAATAAAAATTGAATTATAAACCTAACCTCCTACAATTGATAATTTAATAATATTTAAGATTTTAAACCAAATAAGAAAACGAAATAATAGCAAGTGAATACATATATGAAAATATTTACTTTATCTTTTAAGCAATAAGATCAATTTTTATGTCAAAAACGAAATACAAACTTCCTAACTCAAGAAAAGGATAGAACGCTCAAAAATTAAAAACGATAAAATGTCTAGAAAAATAAACGGAAATCAAAAGACAACAAATGTTTACAATTGAAAGAAGAGGAAAAAGAAAAAAGAAAAAAGAAAAAAAGAGGAAAAAGCTAAAGAGTTGAGTGTAATGCGAAAAAAAACAAAGTAAAGGACAAATAATCACCCCTACACGTACGCACATTCTCGAAGACTGTGTGTGTGCGTGCGCGCACACTCACGCACGCGCGCACGCACACACACACACAGTATAAGTAGTTAATTGCTGATATCCCCTGACGAGTGGACGGACAGGACCGTCTACAAAACTTTGGAGCCGGGATGCTGAAGGTAACACTAATCAGCTAAGTGAAAAATCTTTTACACACACACACACACACAAAACACACACACACACACACACACACACACACACACACACACACACAGAGACATATATATTCCAATATTCCATATTTTTATAAGAGTTATAGGTCAACATTGTTAAAGTAATTTTTACATGTCACGTGATCTTGCACCATGTATTTTTAGGTCACATTATTACATTTAGTTTATAGATTTATTGCATTTTTGTTCGAGGAACAGGCATCACAAAGAATGACACGCCACTAAAATAATTTGCATAAAATGAGTCAGCTCGAGAAATCGACATATTGTTGGTTTATAGATTAATTCAGTAACATTATGATGCAGGATGATGTGAGTTGTAAAACATGGCGTTCATTTTAATTTTTTTCAAAGTCTAGAATTCCAACATGTATTTAAAAAATATAAAATGTTGGAATATTTAAAAGGAAGAAAAAGTTATCACATAATTATGGGTTAAAACTAAAGTGTAAGGAAAAGTATAAAAACTAAGCTGTGAGAATAAGTATGAAAAACGAAACGCATGCTTAACTATAACTGTTTTATTGAGTGGTTGATTGTGTGAACCTTTACAGGCAAAATATAAAAAAGGGATGCCATTCGATATTAAAAACGGTATATAACATTTATTTTTTATAAGAATTACTTCTCTTGAGGTGCCCTGGAGTGTTAGCAAAGGAAAAGGACAACTAATTACCTTAGGTGTGTGCTGTTTATTTATTAACAAAGCTAATTATAGAGATGCGTAGTCATATCTTAAAATATAGAGAGCTAAAATGGTACAATCTCCTCTTTAGTAAGACTAGTAAATATCCAAGTGAAAAATATGAATCGTTTTTGTAAACACTCTTTTCGCACCAATTCAATTTTGCGTACATGCTTGATTTCAAAAGGCTGCATCCATATTGTTTTTGTTTATGGGAACGGAAACTGTTTCACGGCACGCATGATAGTCTATTTATTCAGACTTTAAAGCCTTGCATTCAGATATTCTATTTTTCTCGTCTTTCTACTCGTGGTATACAAGATATTGAAGAAATTAAAAGAAAAGTCGGGGAAAATATCCATAAGATAATGTTTTTTCACAAAAATACAAACAAATATCAGGAGAATATCAGCACAACGAGAAATACTTACAAATATCGAAAGAAAAACCGTTAGAAATATCCATACTTAATAAAAAAAATATCCAGAAAATCTCAAGAAAAGTTAGGAGAATTTTTCTCACAAAAAATATTTGCAAGAGAAAAATATCAAGATGAAAATGATCAACCCAGAGAAAAATATCCTGACAAACGACAAAAGAGTCTGGTTAAATGCTATAAAACGCATCACGTTCTAAAATACAGACTCAGTAAGAAAGGAGATAGGATAGTATTTTTAACATTTGATTTAAAGTCAAAATAACAATAAGCTTATTAAATAAATTCCCGAAAAGCTAAGAAAGATTGAGAACTGGAAAATCTTTTTTAAACTTCAATTTGATTTCGACAACACAATGGATTTCAAATAAATTACCAAAACGAGGAAAAGATTAGAAAAATCAAAAAACAAACAGATCGCTAGTCAACTGCCAATTCACCCACACAATATTTCTTAAGTCAGTCTTCCTCTGTGGTTACATTTTTCCGAAAATATTTTAGTTTTTATTTTAATTGAAAATACGTGTAATTTTTTTTTTATTATTTTAACTAAAAAATTGAACTTGTTAAAAATAAAAATATAGTTATGTTTTAACAATTTAGTATCATGTTTAGATGTAACAGATCATATCTTCTCTAATTACTTCAAAGTACTTTCATTAAAAACATTTTGAATTAAAGCAATTACTGATATAACAGAAGTAGTCTGTGTCTATTCAATCGAAGTTAGCCGAGGACATGAAGGAGTAAAATAGGCAACTTCAGACCACAATTATTTTATATACCGAGTTTGAACAAAATCGGAGGAAAAAATTTGAATTTATCGATTTTTGATCGGCTTTATCGATCATTGATTTTTTAAAAATATTATCGATTTTTTATACTAAGAACCTATCTCTTACATTGTACAATGTAAGTGCCAAGTTTGGTCAAAATCGGTTGGATTAATCTCGAGTGAAAAGTTATCACACAGATAGATAGATAACCATAGTGAATTGTTCATATTGGATTTTTCTTCGAGTAGTAATTTTCATTGTAAAACTAAAAAATGTAAATAAATATTTATAATTGGATAATGGGTGCACAGCCAGCTAAACATGGATTGTATCTACTTCCGACCGGAAAGATATTTCTTCACCTGTATATTCTTCCCGTGGAGTGCACCTTGAAAATAAAACTCTCTAATTTATATTATAAAAGAAAAGCTGGTTCACTGTCCCTCACGCTTGTAACTTTGCTCGGCGAGTGTGCATATTTTTGTTATGCGTAAGTGACTTCAGTGTACAAATTTGAAGCTCGTTTGAGCATTTGCCGAGAGTATATAAGAACACGTGTCGGCGGACAACGGCAGAAGGACTCAGACGTCAGATGCGAAGGAGGCGGCTAGCCTTAGGGAGACAGTGAAGATATTTAGACATCCGATGTATAATTTTGTTGTTATCTTGCTTTGTCCATAAGGCGCACGAAAGGAAATTTTTGCGTAAGCTTTTTTGTAAAAATTGTACTTTGTTATAGCGTTTCCTGTCTGTGTAATAAATGTTTGTATCTTCCAAATTTTACAAAGTTTTTCTGAAAGAATTGGTTGGAACAAATGCTTTTTCAGTCTTATGAAGATTATAAAAGTCATCATAATTTTCCGAGAAAATTTTGTGAAGTCGTTTTTACACTCTCACACACTTATACTGTCGCTTTATGTGCCCTACCCACATATTTCCACCACTGACCGCGGGAGTTTCAAAAGTGTTTCTTCATATCGATACCGTGTTGCAAACCTCAAAATGAGTTAACTCTAATCTGGATTAAATTACTGAATAGGATTTTCCGTATGAGTGAAATGGAAACAGATAAGAGGGTTTGCAAGAAATTTCTTTTTCTCTTCTAGAGATAGTTAAGGGCATTAATTAGATACATACATGAAATATTAGTTGAATAGTCATGCTTTTGCAAAACTGAATTTTTGTACACGATCATTGGCCGAATTAATTCTGATGAATCTAAAAATATTTTGAAAACAACACGCGAGCCACATTGGACAGCCTCATAAGAAATAGATTCACTTGTGGATTCCATTCAGTCGTATTATCCACATTAGTATTCTAGTCACGAAACACTATCGCCTTCTCCTCCGACCACAGAAGCAATACATTGTTGAAAAATGTATTGTTGCAATACATTGTTGAAAATCGGGCAGGAACCAATTGGTACCAAGCAAGAAGTTTAACGATGACCTAGCTAGAATGAATGTGGAAGAAAGTGTTCAGCCATTTCTTCTATAGTAGTGTGATAACGATCACAATCCAGTATATCTACCATGTGCTATCGGCATTAAGAGAGTAAATTTCTAACTATCTACCAGAATAGAGTGATTGAGATACTCAGCACCAAGTTCTCAAGAAAACATTGAGTATTGTTCTTCTGCTAACAAGCCGAACCGTTCATTGAACAGATATGTAGTGATGTCCTTTAATATATTTGATATAGTCTTACTCAATCGTGAAAAATCACTGTACCAAGGAATGTAGATCAAACCTTTGTGGCACTTAGTAAACGTATCTCATATTTTGATCTACATTTCCAACATTTCTGATGAAATTATATTAAATAGCTATGGGCACGTGGCCAAGTGGTTAGAACGTTCGCATTCTTAAAATGAGACCTGGATTCGAATTTCACTAAGGTCAATTTGTCGCACTGGAGGGGTCGATCCCTCGAAAGTGCATGAAAACCATACCACGGGTTGACCCAAGCCTTGTGAATGAAATTGGGTAGACGGATTCCTTGGGTGCCGTCGATAGCTGTGCTAGCACGAAGTTACAAGTCATCGTGACCGAGGGCTTGATCGTGCTGGCCTTGTTCAAATTGTTGATCACGCTAGATAACACGCTCTTTCTCAGAAACTGTAACTAAGGTAAATGTTCCCTATTTAATCATTCTATCGGATTTACCGATATTTTCAATTATATATATATATATATATATATATATATCAGACAGACACACACGTTGTTTAAATTTTGTTACAGTTATGTGAAAGAGTGCTCAGACCATTTTATATATACAGACAGTGTAGACAAAGGAATCAACACTGCATGTTGTCTGTTAGCTTCACAGCACAAGCGATCTTCTGTAACTTCTGCGGTGTTCATTCCTATGTCCACACTGTCTCTCTCTGTCTGACTCTCTGACTGTATTTCTCGCCTCTCTCTCTCTCTCTCTCTCTATATATATATATATATATATATATATATATATACATATATATATATATATATATATATATATATATATATATATATATATATATATATATGTGTGTGTGTGTGTGTATGTGTGTGCATTTGTCTGTGTATGTGCTCACGGCTGTCTTTGGGTACTTAAGTGTGCGTATATATGCGCAAACTAATAAGTGGCGTATATAATGATAGTTAAAATTTCAACATGTATATTTACAAACTACGATTGTCATAAAAACAGGGTATCTAACGATAAGGCATGAACCTGTTCTTCTACGTAAAAGCGTACACAGGAAGGGAGTGGGAGAGAAGAAATATATCTGGGTAATATGATTTGTTTTTCTCTATATATCTGTATAAAAGCGGAAATAATTGCAATATGTAACTAAATTCTTTTTGATATCTCAATTAGAAATGAATTTGATAAATTTCGTTTGCTAAATAAGTTAATATTCAATTTAGGATTTTTATATTTTTCTGATATTTTAATTTACTTATTGCTTGACTTATTGAGCTTAGACTTTGTTCACAGTAATTGGATGTTGGCCATCTAAGTACTGACAAACTTCTACAATGCTTAACTAAATTTTAGCTAATTTTCTGTATTCAGCTTTATTCTACTGAATTTCTTTTTTCCTTTTAACCCAAATTTCATTTATTTCTCATTCATTCTTGGCATCTTCATTTGCTTTTCATTAGTTTCTCTTTTTTCTGTATAAATTTCATTTTTCTTCATTACATGATATTTACATACTTTTTCTTTCTTTCTTTCTTTCTTTCTTTCTTTCTTTCTTTCTTTCTTTCTTTCTTTCCTCTTTCTTTCTTTCTTTCTTTCTTTCTTTCCTCTTTCTTTCTTTCTTTCTTTCTTTCTTTCTTTCCCAACAATACTATTCTTATCTACAACTGGGCACAATCCCATTAAATTCCCCATGAAGTTATCTCCTACGCATCTTCAATAAATGTCTGTGATTGCGATGATTTTCCGTGTGACCAAATTTACATACCTTGCTATTTTATCTTTCCATTATAAAATCTCTGTCAATTGAGGGCTTGTTGGACTCAATTAATGTTATCAGAAAAATGTCGGTCCGTCGTCGATAGTAACATCTTATTTTATTTTTAAGTTTTTGTTACGTTGATATATATTGGAAATGTTGCCAAATAATTTACTAGATCTTAATAAATGCACAAAATATTACTATCTCAACTTGTTATTCATGTGATAACACTGCCCTCTGAGGTTTTATTAGATAAATCAGTCACATTCTTTAATTAAAATAAAACTGTGTCGGCTGCATTAGTGAAAAAAAAAAACATGATAAAATCAAAAGTAAAACAAAAACAAGTAATGAAGAGTAATCATAAAAGTAAAGAACATTATCAAGACGATGATATGGTTGAAGTTTATCATTGAAAGGCCGGTTTACTCTTGCCGTTAAAAAAAATGAGTAAAAATGTTTACGTCTTTGATATTTTATAAGCACTATGCAATTAAAAAAAATCCTATCTATTTATCTGTGAGCTAAAAAATAATGCGGGAGCTAAAAATAATTTAAAACATGAATAAATTTTGGCGTTTTATTTGTTAAGTATAAAATAACAGATATTTCTATTTCTTTTTATTATCAAAAGAGTTCAATACATAGAGGGAGGGAGAGAGTGAGATAGATAGATAGATAGACAGACAGACAGACAGACAGAGACATAGAGATTTTGTTTTATATGTATGGATTAATTATTATGTTTATTATTATTAGAGCGATGCTGATCGTAATGGTGATAATGTAAGGAAGAGAAATATGTTAAAAAAATATAAAATTATACCAGTTCGTAATAGTGTTAATAATGATTGTTACAACAAACGAAAAGGAAGAAACATCAGTTGCAACAACAACAACAACAACAACAACAACAACAACAACAACAACAACAACAATAATAATAATAATAATAATAATAATAATAATAATAATGATAATAATAATACTGAGAAGAAGAATCAGTCTTCAAAGATACCTGAAAACTACAGAAGACTGAATGATGATCTATGTGAAAGAACATGAAAGAAGAAACTTTATCAGAAATAAAAGAAACCAACAAATTCAAAATGGAGTTTCAAATGGGTGAAGAATTCTGAGTAACGCATAATACTCCAAATGCAGCTGTTAAATACGTAAAAAAGAAAGCAAAAGCAAATGCAATCGACCAGATTCAGAAACGATGACAGGATAAACCGCTTCTCGGTCAATATTCTACCCGTACCAAGCAAGCTAATGTAGACAAACCTCGTACCCATCAGTGGCTACGTAGTGCAGGGTTGAAAGCTGTAACCGAAAGTGTTATTCTTGCAGCACTGGACCAATACTTGCTATCTAGAAATTATCATTCAGACCTTTTGAAAAATTGAATTAACCCAAAATGCAGATCTCGTGATAAATAACCAGAATCAATTGACCATCTTGTATCAGATTGCGAGGTGTTGGCACCCCCACTGAATATAAAACTCGGTATGATAAAGTGGGACAATATCTGCATTGGAAAATCTTCAATTTTTATGGAAAGGAAACTGCAAGGAATTGACATCGTGATTAGAGACCGTAAAGACAAAATCTGCCTTCTTATTGACATGGCAGTCCCTTCAGACTGTAATATATCTTTGAAGATCTTCAAAAAACCATCAAAATACAAGAACCTTGAAATCGAAATCTCAAAAATGTGACGCACAAGGACATCAACAATTTCAGTTGTAGTTGGATCCTCGGATTGATTGGAAAATATTTCAATAGACTCATTGAAGGGATTCCTGGTAGCCCATGCCTTAAGGAAATACAAAAAAATCTCTCACAAATACAGCCCACACCTTACGGAGAGCTTTATCTATGTAAAATATGCGTGATTTTTTCCAAAACCGCTCGGTGGAAAATATCATAATACCATTTCTAACCTTAGGTCTCTAGTCAGGAGCCGGAAAGAAATGTATATACATCAGAAATCAAAGGAAATAAAAAATAATAATAAAATTAAGTTAACCACTATATGTTGAAACTTTGTAGCAATTAGTGCCTTATTATTTAACTCTGATACCGAACAAATACAATGATCAACATAAGATTTTGCAGTATATTTATTGGGAGATGTGCCAATATTATAGTGCACAACAGACTGAAAATAGTATAAAAATTGCTCTTTAACAGTCATAGAAGTCCATGAGGACTATTCTTTCGGACTTTGCAGTATATCCTGATGGATATATAAAAGCTATTATACTAGATATAGTGATTAAAAACTGTAAACACAGAATGCTTTCTCATAGATCTCAATGCTCTGACATAAGCTTATATTTATTAAAGGATATGAAAAAATAAGTAAATATAAGTTTAAGGAAGTTGAAAAGAAATTGGCAAAGTACAACTACTGTTATACTACTAATAATCAGTGCCGTAGCTACAATAAAAAAGTAAAAAACAAGAACATTAACAAGATATTTATTAGACAAGGGATTAAAACAGTTGACCTTTGTGCTCATTGATTTAGGAGAGTATTATCAATGTAATGAAAATATAAATTATACATATTAAGTATCACATAATATCAGAATTTGTGCAAACAAAATACATATATTATTTATTACGACAGCTGTCCATTATTCTTCTTTTATATACCGTGTCCCTTCAGGAAGTGGGAGAGGTCGAAGCACTCCAAACTTTGTAGCCCATAGCAATATTTAGCGTTTTACTTCATGTTCTGCTATTCATTTACATAGGCTTGTCATATCGGTTAATCTCTGTTTCCCTATGCCCTTCTTGTCCTGCAAGTGTAAGTGTCAAATTTTCCAAAACTTCTTTCCTCATCATGTGCCCCATCAACACGGTGTCATCTGTCTATCGTATGTGCTTAAGGTTGTACCCACCGATAACAGATAATGTAGGAATGCAATTCCTCTTTAGATCGTCTCATGAAAAAGATAAATAAATCTGTTAGGGAAACACATCCTTTCTACTTTGTGTACTTAATCAATTCGTTTTCTATTCGAATTCAACCGTTTTGTTCTCAGATAATATTCTGTTTTTCCAAATATCTTTCCCGCGTCTACCGTCCAGTTCATAATCCACCCTGGTCTTTTGAACAGCAGTAGAGGTTTATCCCCTGTTTAAAATTAGGTTTCTGGCTCCTAGTATTCTACTATACTTCTAATATCTCTGACGCTCGTATTATACCAGATAGTAACCTTGAGTATCACTTGACCCTTGTATTGTGTGAACATTAGTAAAAAAAATAGATCTTTGTGTCGTACCTGATCAAATGCGTTTACATTGTTTATGATTCATAGATATACATGCATTTGTGTTACTCATTCTGATATTAAATATCGCATTCTTGTTCTAGTGTCTTTAGGGAAATCATAGTTCTTGTCGTAAATCATGACTAATTTTGCTATGTTTTGCAACATTCATCAGAATCCGGATGATTAGCTTAGTTATGTAATTACCCGGCAGAGCTCGCATTCATTTGCACCTGGCTTCTTTACGTTGGTGTTCTGTAATTTCCATAATTTTAGTTTGAGTTTGCAGGTGGTCGTTCCTACAGTCAGCATTTGGATTACTCTAGAAATTTAAACAGACTGGAAGAAACTTGCAAAAAGGTTTAGAATATTTGGACATCTAAAGAAGAAATAAATCCACCAAAAGCGTAAGAGCGAGAGTCATTCAGAATTCTAAGGATAGTCGTAAATATAAAGGTTCCAGTGAAAATTACTAAATTCTACTTTTTAGATACCTTACAACTACATAGTAAAAATAGTGAATTTTGAGAAAAAGGCTGGAGTACGGAAGAACGACACTGTAATTTTTAGTGCAAACTATCAGACTTGAAATTTCAATAAGTATTGGTTTCGAACAAAAGTTCACAGTATTTTTTAGTAGGTTTCGTTTGAACACGTGGCTTCGGTTCCCGCGTGACTAACATTTATGAAATAGATATTTGAACGTGTTTTTTTAAAAATATGATTTGTTTGAAGAGTACGAATTTTAAATGGCTTTAAGTTAAAAGTGAAAATAGAAGAGAATGTATTATCGTCATTTGATGTTTTTGTATTTCTAGAACGGAAAAAAAAACGCTTTACAAAAATTAAAAAAAAAAGCAAAAAAAAGCATCTGTACTTTTAACTTTTGTGCTATAGTTACTGTTCGATAGGTTTAGAAGTGAACATTTTGATGTGAAAAACCGAGAATGTTACGCCGGGCTTGCAGTTGTTGATAAAAAGAAGGACCACGTGCGATGAAAAATGGATTGTTTATAATAATATGGAGTGGAAAAAGTCTTATGGAAAAAGAAATGAGCCATCATCAACCACTCTAAAAGCCGCTCTAACTAATTATGTAAAATCAGACAAGTACTCTTCGCAACTCGGCCGATTAATGGCAGCAGTCAACGAAAAGTGTCAGGAGTTGCCTAATCGGAAGAGTATCCTTTTCCATCATTACAACGCCAGACCTAGCAGAAATAGTTCTACCACACTCACCGTACTAAGCTGTCCTTGAATATTCATATTACCACTTATTTCGATCTATGCAAAATTCTCTTAATAGGGAGAACTTCAGTTCTAAGTTGAGCCAGTATAAACTATCTAGACCAGTTCATCATTCCGAAATATATCAAGTTCTGTGAGCATGGAAACATGAAACTGCCTCAAAGCCGTAGAAAGGTATTGGCTGTATGGCTGAATAAATGTATGTACAAATATTTAAATATTGTCTTTGAAATCGACTAAAAAGGTCCACGATCTTTTTTTTTAGCCTAATACGCATATCATGAAACTGAAGATGGGAAAGAAATTGAATCATTCTTGATAGTAACAATATTGGAACCTTCAAGAATATTTGCTGTCACGCGTATGTTCACACTCACACAGACAAGCTTACTCACATACGCGCACATATCTATCTATCTATCTATCTATCTATCTATCTATCTATCTATCTATCTATCTATCTATCCCAGTCTGCTTATCTATCTATCTATCTATCTATCTATCTATCTATCTATCTATCTATCTATCTATCTATCTATCTATCTGTGCACACAGACATGTATATATATCTTAAAATATAGCTATAAATCATAACACTGAATGGATATTAATGTGTCAGTTTAACAACTTAAACAAAAACAATATTTTTCTTTTCTCGTATTTTCGTTTCAGTCAAATTGTTTTTGTATCGCCTGAAAAAGAAACGTAGTCCCAAACACGTTTTCCACCCATATTTTTAATCCAACTATCTCACGCGTCGAATTAATATATTTCCTGAACGAGTATTTTGACGTCGATGCGTAGCCGAAAGCCTGTATTTGTACTACAAATTAGCTGTCAATTAAATCTCGGCAAGGAACTGATTGAGAACCCGTCAACAGCTCCTGGACCTATTCTAGCCATCTTATTTAAAGGAAAACCTTTGTTTCACGATCGACCTTGTGTGACTTGTTAGGCCTCATTAGATCTAAATGCGCATGTTTTTCAATAGACTTAGTTGACATTGTACTGTCCTTTGACTGACACTTTTCTCTCAATCACCCGGATACTTCTATATTGGCAACATTGTCAATCGGTGTCCCTCACAACGTTTGACTAGGCCTCCTCTTTATCCTTTTTTTTTTGCATCTTTTGTCAGGTTTTTCTTTCTTTCTTTCTTTCTTTCTTTCTTTCTTTCTTTCTTTCTTTCTTATGGTCTTTACATTTCTATTTCATTTTTATGTTTATTTTTTCGAAATGTCAAAATAATTTCTGGCTATTATCATTATTTCCGTGGTCGCCTTTTTTGCTTTTGAAAACACTGTCACGTGGTATCATTATCGCGCCAATCAGCACCGTTAAAGTATGCCACGGATTTTGAAAGCATCGAACACGAGCAGTAGTCTATTAGCAGAAAACGAAACGCTTACACATTAATAATGCATACAGCCACATGCTGACATTCATACAATCGTCATGCATAAAAAACACATGATGACCGATAAATACAGCCTTATATTTGCGCCTTTAAATGTACAAATTATTCTATTTTTCTACGTCAGATATATAAATGAAGAGTATTGTAGAGCACTGATTAGGAAAACTCACAAGCCATTAGTAATAATTTTTTATACTTATCGAATGGTTTGTTATACTGTTCTAGTTCCACGTGCCATATCTGATGGATGTCAGTTATCAGTTATCTCCTGCTAATTTTCCCCCTGAAAGTTCTCCACTGCCTTAACCAGGTATTGAACTCATACTCTTTGGGTCCTGTCACTGGATCTAACCAACGCCTTTATCCACTGTGCCATGTGTCCTCAAGGATACATGGCACAGTGGATAAAGGCAGTGGAGAACTTTCAGAAGGAAAATTAGCAGGAGGTAACTGATAACTGACATCCATTAAACATGGCACGTGGAACTAGAACAGTCTACCCCAGTGATCGAAATAAAGGGTTCAGTTCGACATTCCAACCACCTGAAGAAGGCTAGAGCGTACAATTTGTGATAAATATGGCGACAAAGATGAGGACAATAGTCCGAATAATGTAAATAATGTGCATAATTCATCTCAGAAATATAGACAGACTCTGAAGACAATACCTGTATACAAGTTACTATCTCATGTCACAAATCAATCTTGAACATGTAAGTTGTAAATACGATCATCTCTGACTTCCTTAGGGCAGATTAAGCTTAAATTTTGGGAACATAATTTTAGCCCCAGAAATATTAGCATCGGACATTTCCGCACTTGCTTTTTTAGGAAGAAAGGACTTTTGGTGCTTTTTTTGGGGATGAGTTTCATAAGCGAAAATTTCGATTTCCCAGTTTAGTCCTATCTATCATTAAATTATAGTAATTCGTAGTTTAATAAAATCTAGTTTAAGTACTCAGTACTTATGACATTAATAAAAAATATTAATTTAAATCGATCTTAAAATTTTAGTAAAATAGGAAATTTACTTTAAAATTTAAACTTTGCTAAATTTGTTAAGTTAAAAACAATTTGGATCGTTTCAATAGGTTTATGAGACTCTATAGCCAAATTAATGGATCAATGAATATTGTCATTATTCGTGAATTTCTTGAGGTTAAAATGCAGGCCATTGTAGTAAAGACGCACGCAAACTTCTGAAAAGCTCGTTAGTGCTGTTACTTGTGTGTGACAAAATATTACGTACCAAAATCTAGGCATCAAAAGGTCACAGACGACATGAGACTTCGTTAGGCAACTGATCATGTCAAAACCTTTTTGATTAGCTGTCTTACCGTTGTGCTTAACAAATATTTAAATTATTAGTAAAAAATGTAAATTAAAATATCTCCATTAAAAAAGATATACAACTTGTATAATTACATATATAAATGTATAAGCTGACTTCTTTTATGCAAAAATGTATGTATATTAAAAAACATATGTACTTAAAAATTGAAATAAAAGTCCGTTTATATATACAGTGATCAATCTGAACCAAACTTCAAACTTTCACAACTGAATATATATATATATATATATATATATATATATATATATATATATATATATATATATGCTTGGTGCGGTCCGTCAAAAATGTGTAAGTTTCTTTTCATTTTTCATTTCAACTTTTGGAAGTAAAGTCTGATGATCCAGAGCCCTTTAAAAGGGTTGTGGTGAAATAACTTATTACACGGAACCTTAAAGTGATCTGTTTTTATTCAAATATATATATATATATATAATATATATATATATATATATATATATATATATATATATATATATATATATATATATATATATAAAGTAAGTTTGCATCTCTATGCACATTTTGAATTTTGATCTATTGTAATTAACTTAATATTCAAATGTGTGAAAAACTATATATAGATTTTATCTGTAGATAAATCACTATTGATCACTTCTGCATATTTTTAATTATCCAATAGCAGATATTTTTGCCTGGTTTTTATTTTATTCGACGGCTTTTGGTTAATGATATTTTTGCTGCAATGCATTAATTTTGACTTTTACGTAGTATCTTTCTAACTTTACAGTGGCTACGCTACTTTCAGCGATTACTTGATGAGCTGTTAATTTTGTATTGGATACTGCCAACCTCACTAGTTTTCTTCGTTTAATTTACAAAGTCTACCAGTCATGTTCATATCCAAAATGCTCCTAAAATCAGCATGCTTCTTCTAGGCAACTTGAACAGCATACATGTATAATCATATATATATATATATATATATATATATATATATATATATATATATATATATATATATATACAGTGAGGACATAGGAATCAGTATAGCATAGTTAATGTCTGTTTCATACCTCATTGCGATGTTCAAATAAGAGTAAATTTATTCAATAAAATCGCCATTGACTTCAACCATAGTCTCCAGTCGACTTCGGAATCTCCTGCAACTCTTCTGGACGGTCATGTTTAAGTTGGTGAATGCTGCCGTAATCCTTACCTTCCGTTCATCTTTGGTGTTACAAGGAGTTTTGTTGTTCTCTCTCTCAACTGCGCCCCACTCATAATAATAAAGGGGAGTTGCCCCTCTGTGGAGATAGGTGAAATGTAGTGATGTGGTGGCAGAAATTTTATGAAGTCGTGATTGGATAATTCTGCTTGTGTGTATGGTGCAGAGTCATGTTGCAAGACATAGGGTCATCCAGGAGACACCCCCTTGATCCAAGGCAGCACTACCTCCTCAGTGCAATCAATAAAATCAAAAATAAACAAAGTGCATGGGCGAAATTAAAAATATAAAATGAAAAACAATTTACCCATCGCGCCCGGCATATATATATATATATATATATATATATTTATATATTGGGGTGATAACATTATTAGAGTTATATCAAACTGATGTGGGTAATTGAATGGCAAAATAGAAAAATCAATGTAATGTGTTTCGTTCTCCATCAGACTAAAATAATGTACTTATAGAATATGATAAATGACTACTGTAATAAACGTCACAGGGAATGCTTAGGTAAGTCTTCTCGGAATTTAAATACAAGTTTATATGAACACAAAAGGTGCATTTTACAAAACAATTTACTCAATGCATCGTATTAAATCTGATCATAATTTCTTATTAAAAAGCAGTTTTGATTAAAGGAGGAAGTAATTTACTAAGGCAAAAATGTAAAGAAAGTGAACTATTTTCTGAATCTTCTATGATAAATTTCCGTTCATGACCATACCGCATTTAACATTTAAAAAAAAAAAAAACTACTGTAATCACAAATGTCGTACATGTAAAAGCGACTGCGATAAAAGGAATTACAAAAGAGTTGGGAAAACACATCCGGGCGGTAGAAATTTAAAATTCAGTTTTAAAGTTTAGCGTCGCTACATTTTCAGCGTTCCTTTCAATGCATAATTATCACCGATATTTTCGTTTCTCTTTTCGCCTCCGTGCTATGCATATAATTAAGAACATTATTTTAGTTAAATGGAGTTCTTTTGAAGGACATAACGCTATACATATTATTTTTTATATTTTGCCATCTAAATACTGATATCTATCTATCTATCTATCTATCTATCTATCTATCTATCTATCTATCTATCTATCTATCTATCTATCTATCTATCTATATATATATATGTATTAGATTCGTGCAAAAATAATGTCGTTTTCTCACATAGTAATATATGTGAGAAAACGACATTATTTTTGCACCGACCTAATATATATATACACACACACACACATATATATATGTATATACATATATATATATATACTGATATAAAATGCGATGTGCTAAGTATCTACATTTTAAGTATGCATAATGCTGTTGGTACTGTGCACCGATACTACACTGATCGTAGTCAGAAATTTTGTAAAGCGACAATTTTGTGTAAGGTAGTGAACACAGGTACTCTGTTGATAGGCAGAAGTATAATACACCCTTTTTCACTGGTACTATACGAGTATATTGTAAAGTATGAGATATATGGTGGTGGTGAGGGGCGGGGCTGAAAGTTTATCATCTATACCATGAGAAAGTTTCGAAAATAAATTCTGATGTTTGGCTATTTTGGTCAGATTTTAGAAAGTCGCTCATGTCAAGAAGCTTTCGGTTGTCAATATTATGTTTCCTTTCTCCACCCCACAACATAAGCGCGCGTGTGCACGAATAAAGTCTGAAAAAAGTGAATAGATAAGATCCAACGAGTGTATACACAACAATAGACTTGTATTCATTTGCGTACTTTATGCAGACGTCTTTTAAACAGTGAGTTCCTTATTAGACATTGGATATTTGAAATGGAAATTAGCCTTTCGTTTGTTGTATTCTTGCCTTTTGTTCAGTTCTCTAATATTTTCTTGCGTTTTGATTCAATCTTCCCTACCTCCTGATATTGGTTCAGTAATGGCTGACGGCAAAAGAAAAGAAAGATAGAAACGCAAGAGTAGGAGGAGAAGAAGAAGGAAGAGAAAGAAAGAAATGGGAAAAAAAGAGCATTAAGAAGAAGAAGAAGAAGAAAAAAAAAAGAAGAATAACAAGGGAAAATATTAAGTACTATGAAAAAGAAAAGGAATGAGATGGAAAAGAAAAAGGAGGAGGAGATTAATTTGTCCCCAAAAGAAGAAAGATCAGGGATATCAGAAAAATGAAGGAGTAGAAGAAGATTATGTGAAGGAGGATCAGTAAAAGAATGTAAAAAAATGACGAAATAAAATAGATGAAGAAAATGTTGATTAATAATTTTTTTTTACAAAGGGGAGAATATAAGTTAAAGAAGAAATTAGAAAGAAAGTGAAACATCCAGAACGAAAAAATAAGTCTAAAAAAAAAAAAAATAAAAATAAAAATAAAAATAAAAACAAGAAAAGAAAGAGAATAAAGAAAGAGATAAATAGACAGACAGACAGACAGATAGATAGATATATAGATAGATAATGAACAGAGAGATTGATAGAAAATGAATAGACAGAGGTAGATAGAGCGTTCGGTCGGTCGATGGATAGATAAAAAATGAACAGATTGTAATAGATAGATGTTTTCTTTTCGTCTTTGACAAAATTGTCCGGTATTCACTACTTTAAAGAAGATATAAACATTACATACTAGCCCAACATATTTTTCCTTTGTTTTTGGGAACATTTTTCACGGTAGAGCATTGGCAACTAATAGTTTATTTTCTCTGGATAAAATAGGTAGACTAGGGACTATAGTTTCTAATGTTGTTTCTGTGGCCAAAGCTAAGGAGCCAAACATGTACGTAAGTCATGTGACGAAGTGTCATGTGACGAATTGTCATTCAACCTGTATCACGTGTCTTTTCCTATGTCATCAACAACACTAATTTTTCCCAAGCCACGTTGTTATACATATTATAGTATAGAAGTTTTTTCGCAATGAAGATATGGCTTTTGTTGAACTACGTCTTCTAGCCAATCATCTAATGTAGTTTTTATGAAACAGATGTATGTAGCTTTTAGGATTCATGGAGGAAAGTATTTATATGTAAGGCATCCTGTAAAATGAGAGAGAGAGAGTGAGAGGAAAAGAGAGAAAAGACGTAAAGGAAACCGTGAATGAGAGGAAAGCAGTTTTCAAATAATTCTTTGTATGAAGGGGTAACCATTATTAATAAAGGACCAATTTTGTTTCAGTAGCATCCATTTTAGGTTTTATATAAAGAGAACGCCATTTTGTTCAGCTAAGAATTTTATGATATCAATATAACATCTATTAAACAAGACCAAAATAATCAAGCAAGTCACAAATATAAGCACACACTTTAGTGAATTAGCGTGTAGACATTTATTGAAACTTGTTAATACATTACGAATTATGAATTCTACAACATAATACCCTTAAACTTGTATTAATAAAATCCTTGTAAATAGGAAAATGATTAATGTTCTCGCGGTTAATTTTACAATTACCGTTACGATATGACTAGATTTCTACTGAAGGTTGGTAGCCTTGATCAAATCGGTAAAAGTCTTGCTTATGTCAAGGATTATATGGCGCAAGTTCAAATAATGTCAGAATCTACATTTTTTTATTTCCACTCAGTATTACTTACTTAACATTCATAGAACGTAAAGCGATTAATACTTTGCGAAAAAATGAGAATAATAAGATGAAAGAGTAACTAGATCTAAATGTTGCATAACCTTGGGTGGGTGGGTGCGTGGCCAATTGCTTAGGATGTTAACGTTCTGGCTATGAGACTGTGGTCAATTTTTAGGAGTTTTTTTCTTGATAATATTAGTCTGTCGAGAAAGTCGTCGAAACCATATCGTATGTTGAGCCAAACTGTTTGAGTGAAACTGTTCGAAAGCCGTCGGTGGTTGTTCTAGGAGTTAGTCACAAGTCATTATGAAGTTATGGTTCGAGCGTACTAAACTTGTTAACTTACTGGTCACGCTTTATTATGCACTCTCTCACAGAAGAAGTAAAATCAGCATAGCTGCAGTATTAACTATACGTTGGCTCTTTGGATCTTAAATAAATACAAAGATACCTGAGCCGGCGATAGCAACAGTGATTAACTACCCCCCACCTACCAGGTGAGCATACTCGGAAATTACAGCCATTACGTATTACTTAATTATGGACTAGCGAAAATGTAAACCTGACAGTACCTCAATTTCAACTCCCACCATCCATACAGCGTAAAGAAAGGGATCGCCCGCTGATTACAGCACCAAGCAAAAGTCATAAGTGGCGACCCAGAGACATTAGATAAAGAATTGGTCAGTATAAGTAGTACCCTACAACGTAACAACTACCCTGGGTACATGACAGCAGCCCCCAAAATCCGGGATAGACAGGTACACGAGGAGAACAACAATACCCAGAAAACAGTCTGCCTGTCTTACGTGAAGGGGTTATCAGAGAAAATAAAAAGGATATGTGGTCCATATAACATCAGGACAACCTTCAAAAGCTTGACGACACTTCTCAGATATCTCTCCCGACTAAAGACTGTGTGTACGCTATCCCGTGCAGCTGCGGAAAGAAATATAAAGGGGAGACAGGCTGCCCCATTAAGGTAAGGCTTCAAGAACACCAGAAAGCTGTAACACGAGGGTAAGTGGAAAAATCAGGCGTGGCTGACCACATATGGAGAGAGAAGAGAGATCACCGCTCTCTGTGGGATCCGGTTGAGATCATATACAAGGAACACCATTGGAAAATTCGTAAACTTAAGGAATCAGCACATATGCTAGGCCACAAAAATCTCTTGAGCCGACCAATCATAGAAATGAAGACAATATCGGAACCAGCAATAAAGAGTGTCAGAGAAAAGCAACAACAACAAAAGCTGCAATATGAGCTCGGGTAAAAACATGTAATGATAACAGCAAAAAATTGCAATATGAGCACAAAAAAATTGTTTCTGAAGACATTAGGTTTATAATACCCAGAAATTCATACACAGATGTCCTCAAGGATACAGTGGATAAAGGCCTTGGTTAGATCCAGTGACAGACCCAAAGAGTGTGAGTTCAATACCCGGTTAAGGAAGTGGAGAACTTTCATAGGGAAAATTAGCAGGAGATAACTGAAAACTGACATCCATTAAAAACATGGCACGTGGAACTAGAACAGTCTACCCCAGTGAGCGAATTAAAGGGTTCAGTTCGACATTCCAACCACCTGAAGAAGGCCGGAGCGTACAACGGCCGAAACGTTGTAATAAATATGGCAGCATGTGATGAGGACAATAGTCCGAATAATGTAAATAATGTACATAATACCCCATCTCAGAAATATAGACAGATACTGCGAAAATGTAATATACAAATATTTTTCTACTGCATTCTATCTTTGATGTTTCTTTTGTTTTTTCTCTCTGCAGCCTTTCTTCGAATATTTCACTCATTGTCATTTACCTGATTGATGCAATATTCAACACCTCAACTCAACAGTTTCAATCTACATGTCAGAAGCTTTCTGCAATTGACTGCTGTTTTTCTCAATTTTTGTTGTTTATAATAAGTTTTAATTAATTAATTAATGCACTAGTTTGGAGCTCTTATCTTAGCTTGACTTTTTGTTTGTATGGTTGTGTGTGAGTGCGTGTGTATGTGTCTGTGAGTTTTATGGGCGCGTATGTATGTACATATCTGTTAAATGTTCTGGTTAATTTTCCTTTTTATCATTTTCTTGTCTCATTATATATTCTATCATTTTTTGTTTTCCTTTTTTCCCTTTCGGATCTGAGAGTCAAAAACAGTTTAATTTCCGGCTTGGCGGGATTTTCGTTGGAAAAGACAGCAAAGGTGTGGTAGTATAAAAAACTCAACCACCTCACCCTGTCAGTGGTTTTCAATGAAACCTGCACGTACACACACATACACGCGTGAACACACACACACACACATATATATTCCTTCATCTACGTTTTTCTCTTACTTTCTTAATTTCGATCATACCTCCTTAATACAAATTTTTCTCCCTCTCCTTCTCTCGAGTTTTGCATTTATTATTAGTAAACAAATAATCGGAGATAAATCTCACGAGAAAGTATATACCAATGATTAGATTTAATTTCTTTTAGCTGGTCTTTCACGCCACACCATTTTGTTCATATCAGCGGATTTCATTAGGATATGGTATGTAAGTTCATATTTCCTCAGAAGCTGTTTTATTTCATGCTGCATATTCAATGGCCATAGCATGTCATACAAGTAAAAATTTGCGAGAAAAAACAACAAAATAAAATGAGGTTAATAATAATAATAATGATAATGATAATGATGATGTCTGATATGATTTGGACGAATTAGCAGAATGCAGGTTTTGTAAAATATGAAAAATAAGAAATGGTTATATTTCTGTATCTGCTTGATGCTGACCTCCTTTATAACAAGTTCACACCTTTGACTTTTTCTTTTACATATAACCATACACTCTGTCTTCTAACAGATTTAATTAATTGATAATTAATATTTCTTTATTCTTGATTTACTTTACTAACACGTCTAAGAGTTATTTCAGTTTTCTTTTTAAATCTGTCATTACCACTGTATCATCCACGTATCTTAGTTTGTCAAGACTATGTCTATCGATAATAAATCTTGGTAGTATTTCTAATTCTCTTAGTATTTCGCTATATGGGCCGAATAAATCTGGTGAGAATAAACTTCTTTGCATTATGCATCTTTCTATTTTTTGTATTTACTGAATTTATTCCTTATCTGCATGCAGTCTATTTGGTCCTAGTAAAAGTCACAGACTACTTAAATGTTTTTACCGTGTGAATCAAGCTTTTCTAGTATTTCAAATACCTCTTTGTGTTGTACTCTATCAAGCACATTTATATAATCTATGATACATAGGTACCGGTTCTGTTTCTCTATTAGTCGCTCTAATAGCAGTCTGATAATAAAAATAACATTTTTAGTGTATCGAAAAAAGCCACACTGTTTTGTTCTGTTTCATTATACTACACACTCTATTAGAATCCTACTTTAGTTTGGTTATGTGGCTCGTTAAGCTAATTGTCAAATAGAGTTTGCATTCATTTACACTTCTTTGACATAGTTATGAAAATAGATTATACTTAAATAATTTTGATATTTCACTGCTGTCATATAATTATTTTAATATTTCATTAATCTAATCGACCATAAAATCGTCTAACACTGACAAAATCTCTTTCACAATCTCACCTGGCATTGATGCTTGATTTTGTTTATCTTTGCTAGTACTGATCTTACCTCAGATTTTAATACTACAGGTCTTTCCATGATTTTATGCACGGCAAATTTTGCACCTGTTTTGTCATGGCTTAACTATTGGTTCAATCTTTGTAGTATATTTTCTTTTTCTATTAAGAGCATTCCCTATCCGATTTTTATTCTTTTGTTGAAGAACACGTTTTCTCTCTTGCTATATCTTTTATCTTTTTATGCATGTCTAATTGAAGAAGAGGTATGTAAGTACGCAAAATACTTTTGATACAAGGTAATATTTTAAAAAGTTTTGCATTTTTGTTTTCTGATA
This sequence comes from Acanthosepion lycidas, assembly GCA_963932145.1. Lineage (NCBI taxonomy): Eukaryota > Metazoa > Mollusca > Cephalopoda > Sepiida > Sepiidae > Acanthosepion > Acanthosepion lycidas. The sequence goes on along the minus strand of OZ010616.1, from coordinate 37,544,946 downwards.
TCCTGTGTTGAATTATTTTAATTATTCTGTTTTTAGAACATAGCCCATATTTTTTCCTAACACAGTACTTCAAATGAAATATTTTTAAACATTCCGTTATTGTCTAAAAATTGGAAATGATAAGTTTTTATTTTGTCTATTTTTAGATATTTTTCTTCATACTTATTGTTTTTATCCAACATTTCAGTTTTCCTATACTGTCAATATTCTATGTATTTCTAAGGCTTTTCTCTTTATCTTTACTAGTGTTGGCTTTTATAAATATATTCATAGTATTTATTGCCACATCCTCATAATATTATCTATATTTAGAAAGGATTAAAGTAACACTGTAAAGAAGCATTGTAGCTAATTAATATAGCTAATTAGAAAGCAGTGAATTATCGATTTTGTCAATATTTCTACATTTATTGCTATCATCCTTTCAACATTACGGTGACAGAATGCAAAACTATATAAAAAGCATCCATTAAGAAATGGACAAAGTCCGACAATTTATTTATTAAAGACATTTTTATGTTTAACGTTCTTTTTATAGATACAAGTATTTAAGTAAATGCTCTGTTTATAATAAACAGTATTAAATAACATTTACCGGCCTGAATGTCCGAGAAATTTTCATAGAACGAATATTTTCAAAGGACGAATATTTTCTATGAAAATTTCTCGGACATTCAGGCCGGTAAATGTTATTTAATACTGTTTATTATAAACAGAGCATTTACTTAAATACTTGGATCCATAAAAAGAATACCCGCTCGGCCCGGTGGCTAGGATCAAAGTGTAGTATCTGCGCTTTGTGAGCTGCCGGGTCGGGTGTCTGTCGAACTCTCTGCTCGCAGAGAGGAACCCGGACGAAGCTCCGCCGAAGGGTAGGGTTTCGTTGGGAGAGCTTGACGGAACTGGCCCGCCTCGGGGGGTTTGGATGGTTATTTATTTTTGGCTGAGCCTACGGGCTCGGAGATACCCACATTAAAAAGGCCTTGTGCCACATTCAATCCTCATGGGTGGATTGATAAATACCATCTATAAAAAGAACGTTAAACATAAAAAGCATCCTTGTATGTAATCAATATTTGATTAACAATCAAATATTTTATTTTGTTAATATTTCCATGTTCATTGGCATAGTAAATATGAAAACAAATGTGGTTAACACTTAATTGTTTAACACTTATGTTTCTCTGATTTTTATACTTCAAGATTGACTTGCTTCATATTTAAATCAGTTCACTCGAATAATTAAATATTGCTGGCATTTTGAACAAATATTTACTAATAATATTTTAAGTTATATAAATTATATTTATACTTGTACTTTGATGAAGAATTTGCTTTAATCCCCCCTATTACTTTCTCGTCTACTTCTGTAGATGGGAACGTAAAGATCGCCATGGAGACTAATGAACTTTGGAATGTTGAGGCTAAAATCTCTTGTTTAGGAAGGCTTTATAAGAGATTTAGTTTGAGTTTTCTGACTACTTGTTTCATTTTCTTACATAATGTAGTTTGTTTTGGGAGCAATGATTTTTTTCAATTTTTAATTTTTTTTTTTAAAATATTTAGCTTCATCATGTGGTGATGTTTTACTGCTTTTCTTCTTTTTATAATCTTCAGCCACTTCTTTATTTTCTGCTTAATTAGCTTCATATAATTTTCTTGTACTGTACGAAAAAGTTATTAAGCTTTTGGGAATAATTACAGCGTGCAAAAGATATGTATATATATATATATATATATATATATACATACATACAATGATGACATGTACAACTCTCGAACGTTTGGTTCAATGCTCAAGGTATAAGATTTCTAAATCTTTTAATTCCTTGTTGGTAGGGATGGTGATAGTTGTCGCCACACCTTGGTAAACAAGTGGGAGAATTATTTCTGGGATTAAAAAAAGGAGAGAAAAAGAAAACAAATATATTTTTCAAGTAAATGTAAAAATCCAGTATATTATTTTTTTTAGTTTTCTCTCAAGATTGATTCTGAAAATATTAACTTTATGTTGCTATTCTATGATCAGATAAAGTAGGCACTGAAGAATGGTTTACTATCTCACCTTCTCTTTTCTGTGTAAATCATCAGTGAAAAGATTTTGACCACTGAACAAAGTAAAAGTGCCTTTACTAAGAGAATTAGTAAAATGTAAACGAAATCATTTTCGGGCAAAATATTTCAACTATTTTATACTTTGGGAAAAATAACTATATTATAAATAAAACTAGATTATAAATATGTGACATCGTTCTTCTTTTGTATCCTTTCAGGGCGCAGGCTACCAAAGCTCTACGCAACCTCCTATCTATTGCTGCATATAATAACTTTTGAAATTTTACCATTCTTCTTTGTTTCCACTGACGTAATTAAAACAGCCTCAAAGAATTTTGTTGAATAAATAATGAAAATGAAGTAATTCAGACAACAGAATTACTTAAATTAATTGCTGAAGATAGTGTTCGAGCAGTGAGGAGAGCTGCTCTTATTTGATTTACCGTAGCAAAAATTACTACTTGGCCTGAAAACTCATTGAATAATAATAATAATAATAATAATAATAATAATAATAATAATAATAATAATAATAATAATAATAGGAATGACAGTGAGTTGGAAGTTCTCCTGAATACAGTAAAATATTTCATTGATGATATTAGAATGGAATTCGGTTTGGATAAATGTGCTAAAGCTACAATTTTACGAGGATCACTACAACAAACCTCTTCTATTAGCTTAGACCCTGGAGTAACAATCAAAGATTTAGGCTAAGAAGAAGCTTATAAGTACATCGGTGTAAATGTGAGTAAATGAATTCACCATAAAAATGAAAAGAATATTGCGAAAAGTGCACTATAGAAGGGCGCAACTGATATTAAGAACTGAATTGAATTCCCAGTACAGAATTATGGCCGTTAATAGCTTGCTATCTCAGAGGTGAAATATAGTTTCAATATCTTGAACTGGACAACATGGCATCAGACGAATGGATTCTAAGGTTCTTTCTAAGCATAACATGCGTCATTCAAAGGTTGATATAGACCGTCTATACATACCTCCGTAAAGAAAGTCTTATTCGGCTAGAATTGTCATACAAGATCACAACTATTGGTTTACTAACATACAACGAAGGACTGAATGATATAGTTAGTCAAACAACATGAGAGCAGAAAGAAAAATATTCAATCATGAAAGAAGGTTTATATTTACTAGATTTTGTAGGAAACCAAAACTGAATTCCAAAACAAAAAGTTGCAGGAAAAATTATGAGAAAAAAAAAGAAAAAAAAAAAAAGATAAAGCAAAGGATAAAGTTCTTGAACAGATTGAAAGAACGTAGGCAAAACAAACCTCTGCATAGTCAATATCCAGAATGTGCTAATGAAAACAATGTTGGTAAAGTTAACATTCATCGATATTTACAAGCATCTGGACTAAAGGCTGAAAAGGAAGGCTTTATTCATGCAGCACAAGATCGAAATTTTTCTCTAGAAATTGTCAGGCAAATATCATACATAATAGTGTGGATTCAAATGCAGCTTCTGTGACATATATCAGGAAACCATAAACTATCAAATCTCAGGATGTTCTGTACTTGCACCAGATGAATATAAAAATCGTCACAATAGAGTGGGGCAATACTTACATTAAACAATGTGCAAACATTTTGGAAAATAAACACTAGCATGAGCATCGCCCAGCGCCGGTTACAGAAATAGAAGATATTACTATTCTATGGGATTATATCATCTTCGCAGTCAGGAAGATTGAAGTAAATATGCCGGACATCATTGTCAAAAACCGAAAAGAAAAAACTTGTCTACTAATTGATATGGCTTGCCAAGTGGACTGTACAATAGCAACCAAGGAATTTGAATAACTATCGAAGTATAAAGACATGGAAATTGAAATAGAAAAAAATGTGGCAATTAAAATCAAGAATAATATCAGTCATAGGTGCGCATAGAATGATAAAAAAGGAGAACAACAACACATTCAAAAAATCCCTGGAAATTCCAGCTTAAGAGAAAAAGAAAAAAATATCATGATAAATACATCCCACACACGAAGAAGAACTTTGTTCATGTAACGCTAGTGATGTTATGGGAGTTAGAAAAACAAATCATGAAATTTAGCCATAACAACGCACCACTACCTGCCTTAGGTCTTTCCGCAGACTTGGTACGTAGTGTGACCATAACAGAAATCGAATAATAATAATAATAATAATAATAATAATAATAATCTCCATGTGGCCAAGAAATATTTTGGTGATATCCGGCGGGAATAGCACCCACTGAATATAAAACTCGGTATGATAGAGTGGGCCAATATCGGTACTGGAGAATATGCAACTTTTATGGAAACTGCAAGATGCTGGTACGATTACAATCCAGACCCGATTACAGAGATAGGACCTATAACAATTTTAGGGGACTTTACAATAAACACAAATACAACAATCAAAGCTAATCGCTCACCCATCGTGATCAAAAACCACAAAAACAGAATGTACTTTCATATTGATTTGGCAGACCCTTCAGACTGTAATGTATCTTTGAAAATCTTAAAAACTATCAAAATACAAAGATCTTGAGGTGGAGAATCTTAAAAATGAGGCACATGATGACATCATTAATTCCAGTTGTAGTTGGAGCCCTCGGATTGATTGGAAAATGTTCCGATAGAATTACTGAAGGAATTTCTGGTGGTACATGCCTTAAAGAAATACAAAAATGATATTAACAAGTACAACTTACACATTACGAGGAGCTTTATCTATATAACGGGTGTAACAGGAACATTGTCTAAATTGTGTAAAAGCAAAATTGTTCATTTGTTATATTAAGCTTTAAATCATATCTTAGTAATGATTTAAGTTATCTTACTGGAATTCTCCGAGGTTTTTATAACACTATTAGAATCTACTCTGAGCAATAACAATGTATAATTACTCTCTAAGCTTAGAAGAATCGATCATAAATGAAAATGACATCATTAATAAATCATAGCTAAAGATCAGGAGGATTGAATTAAAGTTCAAAATGTTCTGTAGATTTGCATTGAGCACTGTTTTGTAAAAATAAAAATATTAATAGGAACACCGGATTATATATCTTGCTGTTCTTTCTCTTTATTATAATATATATATATATATATATATATATATATATATATAAATATATATATATATATATATATATATATATATATATATATATATATTCAAGAAAGATTCAATTCAAGAAAGACATTCGGATTACTAACATAAAAACTTAGAATGTCTCATATCGAGAATATTTAACATCGAAAAACATAAAGGAAAAAAAATTAATTATTTTTAATAATATGTGGAAATCTGCGCCTTTTACCTGAAGATGGTCCCGACACCAGAAACTCGTGTAGCATAATTATGGAAAATAAAGCATAATATTTAAAAAAATCCACATTACAACCAAAAACGTTTACGGTACCTCTCTTCTTTTTAATATATACACTTTTCTCTCGTTGGAACTACTATAACCTCTTTCTTTTATATACATACATACATACATATATATATATATATATATATATATATATATATATATATATATATATATATATACATATATATATGAATATATATATATATATATATATATATATATATATATATATATATATATATATATATATATATATATATATATGTGTGTATGGAGCACTGTTTTTTAACAATAAAAGCAAAAATAAAATCGAAGGAATCACATTTTTAAAAAAAATAATTATAATCTAAGCTCTACTTCTGTATGGAGCACTGTTTTTTAAAAATAAAAACAAAAATACTAAAGAACACACACACATATATACATACATACATACATACATACATACAGATATATATATATATATATATATATATATATATATATATATATATATATATTATTTCAGGATCATTTTCAAACTTATTTAAGATGATATTTAACATTCTAACTTTCTGTCCTGGAGTAACAAGGTGCCTCACACATTTCACGTACCATATTTCTTATGTACTGAGTTGGATCTTTTCTAATTGATCACTTTAGCTCTAAGTTGAAATGATGATCCTTCTTCCTGTTGTGATCTCCTGATAGAGTTTTTCTCTCTACTGTTCTCTCTTTTTAAGACATTCAGCGTTCTCTTGATGGTTCTTGAATGGAAGCGGGAGTATGAATGTTGTTGTAATACTGAAGACGAGAATGATCTTTTTCCTCTCACCATTGCTCATTTGGGAAGACAGCGGTGCTGACACAAAACGATTTTAACCTGTTGTCTTTCTAGCTGAATAACTCAAAGGGTTTATCAGAGATTCTCACAGTAAATGGTGTCAAGATGGCTAACTATCTTATCTGAAAACCAAGAAAAAAGAAACTAGTTAGTTTTTTTTTAGATATTAAACATTATGCCGAATGTACAATTATGCTGTTACAAGATTTGGGCTGTAAAATGTGTGTATCCTTAGGTTTCTTTTTTTTATTACAAAAATAGTTAGTGGAAAGTATCCTATCATGTCTGACCTATCATGTCTGACCCTTAGGTCTCTGGTTGGGACCCGGCAGGAAATGTGTGTACAACAGACATCAAAAGAAATAATAATAGTAACAACAACAACAATAATTATCACTAAGAATATTTCTGCTTCGCAAGACATTTTACGGGATAATCAGACGGCAGCATTACTAAAATAAGCTAGAATAGTTTTGGAGTATTGAGAAAATTTGTTGCCACTTAATCTCCAAATGATAACCACTAGTTACTAATGATGTGAAAATTCAGTTTACTACAACTACAGCAGCAGCAGCAGCAACAACAACAACAAATAATAATAATAATAATAATAATAATGATAACAATGATAATAAACTGTCCTCACAAGTATGGCCTTACGAAGGGCTTTATGTATATAAAATATTTTTTCCTCAAAACATGCTGTCATGATGCTATTTCTGACCTTAGGTCTTTTGTTCGGACCCGGAAAGAAATCAGTATACTCCAGAAATCAAAGGAAATAAACTACTACTACTACTACTACTACTACTACTAATAATAATAATAATACGAAAAAGGGAAAAGAAAGAGAGTGTATTTACACAATTTACCCTGTTCGTACTGCTGTTCTCATGCTTATTGTCAGATTCATGACGTTTCGGCCGTTGTATGCTTCCGCCTTCTTCAGGTGATATACGTTGTAACTGCGATATCCAGAAAAGGTAGAACTGTAACTGCGATATCCAGAACACGTAGAACTAGAACAATCTACCTCCGTGGTTCGAAATTCCAACGTATATCACCTGAAGAAAACCGGCGAGTACAACGGCCGAAACGTTGTTTGTATGATAATTAAAATAAAGTAAACAGTCAGAACAATGTAAATAATGTAAATAGTTATATTACATCATTGCAGAAATCTAGACAGATGTTGAAAGTAGAAAGGTGTTATCGTATATTTAAAAGCGAGAGAAAACAAGGAAAATATGAACCAGAATATGTGTTTTTAGCATTATATGTGCTTTTCTTCGGATAAATTTTACAATTTTTGTTAGTGCTTTGCCTGTATACAATTGAATCTCAGTCGATTGTTTTTTGTGTTCCGAAAGTGTTGTCGAATCCTATTTAGGGTACGCAAGCGCATATTCCCATTTTACATAACGCATGGTTTTGTGTTCTCGTATTCTTAGGGATATCTCACCGGCCTCCGTGAAGTCTCCTTCAATTGGTATACGCTATCACGTTCCAAGTTCATTGTATCAAACCTCCCGATTACTGGTATCCATGCGCTAGTAAGGTTGATACACTGTTTGCTTATTGGCTCATCCGTGCAGATTGTGAGGAACGATTCTTTCATTTTTGTTTCGTTTCATATCATGTATAGTGTAAGTGTATTTTGGTCTTGCAGCTTGGAATTAGGACGGAATGGCCGTCCAGTGCTTTCTGCCTTCTTTTGAGCAATCTTCTAGATTCTATGAATTACTATAAATGATTTGCCTAAATCCCCAACATTCTCTTAGTTATATATATATATATATATATATATATATATATATATATATATATATATATATATATATATATATATATATATATATATATATATGGTTCTCCATCTCGCCATAGTATGCAATATGTTTTTACGGGGTACAGTTGGTAGCTCAACTGGTTTTGAAGTCAGAGTTGTTCTTCCCCTAGACTGATTGGCAACCAAAGCTAGAAAGCCCAGTCTGTTCTGCTATTAAACCCTCGCGCGGTTGGGGGAAGAAACAATGGCTTTATAGATTTTCCAAAGGTATTTTTTTGTATTTCGGTTGGAATTTGAAATCGACAACTCAATAACCAGTACTCTACGCACACATCTACTCTTAAAAAGTTGGAAGTATCTATTTGTATGTCTAAAAATGAAAGAAAAAAGAAACAAAACAAAAAACAAACGAAAAATGTAGCTACCTCAGATGCTAGACATTTCATGAATGCGTTTGTGTACTTTTAAATAAGTAGAATTAAACGTAGGTGTGATCTGTGTGTCTTCTCTTATCATGGTTGGTAATTGGGATAACAGCTTTTGTTGCTACTGACTGGACAGGTAAGATAGATATAGCTGCTGATTGGCACAAAAGTTCATTCGCTCACTCTTACTAGTGATGAAACATTTTGTTTAGATATCTTTTGAAGGTACAAAGCGTAGGGAAAGGTTGATTCATGCCTTATTGATAACAGTTATGCACTTCCTGTAGTTGCAGAAATAATAACATCATAATCGTTAACACTTTGTCTCGACCTCGTAAACTAGGAAGATTCGGTTCGATGGGCGGGTGTTCTGCCGTCTGCTTTTCTCCTATACTGTCATTTCATGGACAATTGGGAACCACTTATTTTTAGGTCAAAACGGAGGGTCACAGAGCAAGGAGAACGGAGCTTTAGTATAGGTATGTATGTACGACTGGAAAAACCTATTGGCTACAGAAATTGTTAGCGTGTATCTTTGTCGTGGTAACGAAGACGAAGATAAAAATAAGTTTAGTAGGATTATGTTTTTAAAAAGTGTTCTACAGTTACAAGGGGAAAAAAAACCTTTTCAAAAAATCAACTCATATAATAAAGAAAAACGTAAAAAATATTACAAGTTCAACTTCACCATTCCACCAAGTCCGTAAGATCAGGAAGGTGCCAGAATAGTGAAATTTTCGAACTACTGGAAATTAGGACAAGAAGTGGCAAAATAGTATATATTCTGTATTGCATTACTGATATCGATCCAATTTACATCGGTATAAATCTAGATCAAATGAATTCGAAGAAGGAAAATATAATCACGGGACAAGCATTTTTCCTTCAAAACTATTTAAAAAATTGGTTCACTAAGACAGAAGGCGCTACTGGGAGTGAAATAAAATTAAAAGACTTTACAAGGAACTGGAAACCCAATCCTAAACATGAAACAAGGGATAAACCTCTACTTGGAATGAAAACTTTTAAAAAATAAATTTCATATCTTATTAAATAAATATTTAATTTTTTATTAAAATGCAAAAATTAATTCATTTTTGATAGATTTTAAAATCGAATTCTTAGTCACCTATAAATCTAAGTCAAATTATTATTAATTTCTTTTGTTCAAAAGTAAACAATTTTCACACTGTCAATTTTTAAAGTATATATTCTTCTATATAATGTACACAAATAATTTTTATATTAGAATTTTCTTCAATATTTATTTTATTAATGAAAAAAGATTTTGATGATAAAATTTAGTTTCATACACACTTCTTTTTCTGAGTTATCAGTTTTCTGCCGATAATCTTTGTTCATATCTCTAAAATCTAATGATGTACATTCAGATTACAGTACCGAGCTGTAAAGTATTATTAAAAGATATTCCATAAAATAGAGTTATAGCCTCTTGTCTATATCCCCCAAATTCTTTTTGAATCGCTTTACTATATCTTATCTAATGTTCCTGTTTATACTCAATCTATTATAAATTTGGTAACGAGATATCGAACAAAATGACATTTGACAGTTCAAGTTGATTTTAACAGCAGTATTGTGAAAGAGTAAGGCAATTTTTTGGGGGTAAACAGGTTACCGAATGACGAAGCAGGTCTCCAGAAATGAAATATTCTTAGCATGTGCGGTAGTAAATTATATAAACTGTTGTCAAGATTTCGAGCCACACTAAGCCGAGTTACAAGTCTTACGATGAATTCGTGAGATTCAGTAAGAATTATCGGACGGGTATCATATAGAGGCCAAAATTTTTATGATCAAATTGTCAAACGGCGAAATCTATATAGGATTTTGCCGCGAAACTCCATAGCTTACGTGATGAGTATTGTTTCGGCGTATTTTCTATGCGACATGTTAAGAGATAAAATTGTAGGAATTAATGACGACAAAATACAGAGGAGATTACTGACTGAAAAAGAGACATTGATGCATTTAATATTGCTGTTGTCATGGAATCGGTGTCAAACTTTCTGGAAATCCAAGGCAAGGAAAGTTAACAAAGTATATGCCAAACATAAACAGCTTTAAAGTTTAAACCTCGTTTGTCAAAACAAGGTGGTGGTGGTGGTGGGGGTAGTGATGATGATGATGATGATGATGATGATGATGATGATGATGATGATGATGATGATGATGAATGTAATAGATGTGGCAGGTCTCATAACCCAAGTAAATGTAAATTCCGTTTTGCTACATGTCATTATTGTAAGCACAAGGGGCATATTTCTGAGATATTATTCAGAAAGAATACGACGGAGGAAACAAGAAGAAGAAAAAAACTTCTGTCTGTCAAGTAGAACTAGATAGTGATACCAAGATAGAAAGTGAACGGTCTTTATGTTTACATAAAATTAGTGCGGTAAGGAAAATTAATCATTGCTTGGACACAGAAATAAATAATGAAACTGTATACATGGAAATAGACACAGAAGCTATAGTTTCGGTTATGGGCTGCAAACATGGAATCAAATAAGAAGGACAATTATTTAGAGCCTTATATCTAAATAAGATAAGGTTAAAATCTATTATAGAGAATGACATTCCATGGAACGGACCAATCCATGCGCCTTTACAGTTAGGGAAGGATAAAACTGAGTTAATATTCGTTGTGGTTGAAGGAAATTCACCAAAACTTCTAGGTCGAAATTATTTTAAACACCAAAACACACAATGGCAAGATATTTTTAAAGTGCATTCTGTTCAGACTAAATAAACAAAAAAAGTAAAATATTGTACATACAATTGGTGTAAACCGTTTTGAAAATTCCGCCGATGAAATCAGTACAGTTTATAGATCGCCCTGTTTGTCAATTCCTCATGTAAAATTCTGATTTCGATACGATACCCAACCGATAATTCTTTACAGTTTTTGTGATCACATTGGATAATTATTCCATAGTCAAGACCGAAGACATCTTTAGAAGGAGGAGAATCTTACATCAAATTCGATCCTAGTCAAGCTTATCATCCATTAGTACTGAACGAGGACTCCTGGAAAATTATGACTATCGAGACACACAAAGGACTATTGTTGTATAATGTCTTGCATTATGCTTTAAAGTCTGCACCGAAGATTTTCCAAAGAATAATGAGAAATATTTTACAAGGCATCCCGAATGTTATTGCCAGGGGTGGTGACATCCTCTTGTGAGTGTTAATAAGGAAAGCTCACCTATCACCTTGAGTATTGAGTAAGCTAGATAAATATGATGTGGATTTCAAACATGAAAAAATGTAAGTTGTTGGTCCCTCGGGTGATTTACTTAGTTAAAAAAATTAACAGAGAAGGAATTCAAGCTGTGAAATGCAAAGAACAGTCTATCAAAAAGTCACCACACATCAGAGAATTGTAAATCTTTTTGGGAATGCATTCTGCATTCTTAAAATCTCTAACACTATGACACAAAGTTACTTCAGAAGGAAGTAAACCTTGTAACAGGAACTAGCATGGAAAAAGGCAAAGGATTCTTTGAATTCTAACAAATTATTAATTTTGAACCAAACAAGGAATTTATTGTCGCTTGAGTTATTTCTCCAAATGGACTGCTGGCAGTGTTGTTCCAGATCATGAAAGATGGATTGGAGATCCCATTGCTTTCGAGTCAAAGACTTATATACGCTAAAAAAACAAAAACACCCCCACCCCCGCAAAAATGCCCAAATTGACAAAGAGACGGCAGCTTCGGTTATGGAGCTAAATATGTTATCAGTAATCAACTTTCAAATTGTAAAACGGTCATAAGACACTTTTGGGATATTTCAAAGAAAATAACAGAATTCCTGAAATCAGCCTGGTAGTGATTCATAGGGAGTTGAATTATTATGAACTTATACTTACCAACTTGTGTATCGGGAAGGTAAAGAAAATCGGAATGCCAACTACTAAAGCAACTTGCCGCTGCCAACCAAAATCAAGGAAGTTTCGATGCCAGAGGAAATTATCATGCAGCTGAAGTACCTCTATTAAATTCCAGTTACCAAGAAATTGAAAGATGGACAAGGAAGAATATCATTTTTAAACAAGTACTTTCGTATATTTAACGCGGATGGCTCAACAAATGTCATGGTTGAGAAGAATGGCTTCCATATTTTACAATGATCTATTAACTGGGGGTAATCAAAAATTGTATATCATGGGGCAAGGTGATTACCTCTTCTAGGACGAAACAAAGTCTAGATGTACTTTTTGATGGACCCAGGAACGGTTAGAATTAAGTGCTTAAGTAGAAAATATCTTTGGTAGCCTAATCTTGACAAAGACATTGAATTCAAAGTGAAGAAATGTTGTGCGAATGTCAAATCAGCAGTTTGAAGTCTACAACTCTTTTTTAAATCTTTGGGAGATTCTAGAGAAGGAGTGGTTCAGATTACATATCGACTCTGCTAGTCCATTCAAAAGACATGTCACTATAGTAATGGGTGATTATATAATTCAACCAATGCAACATCAACTATAGAAAGTTTACAAACATGTTTGTGACATAGAATTCTAGAAATAATGTTTTACTGATATTTTTGTAAGTGAGGAATTTCAGGTTTTTATATCTAGATATGTTACAACATCTCATAAACATCCTTTATCTTAGCAGAAAGGTATGTGTGCATTTTTAGGAAGTGAATGTCGAAGATGGATCAATACAGAAGTTCATTGAATTTAAAGATGAATCGTTTCTTGTTAAACTCCACAAACAGTTAAAAGAATTTCACCAGTTAAAGCCCCGATGAACAGGAATATATAATTTGGGGGGGATTTTTAATCTTGCACAAAACCTCAATTTGCGATGGGATGAGAAGACAGTAGAGAATTCACAAAAAACAACCATAACAAAGCAGGTTCTATCCATGAATTTTAATATTATTTTGTATTAGTTTAAAATACTTTTATGCGGGACATAAATGGTTATATAGGGCGTCCATAATAAAAAGAAGTTCCTTATCTTATTTGATTCAGTTCGACTCGGGGAAGTTAAATTTAGACAACAAATTTAACAAAAGTCTGGATAGAGACCTGATCCTTTCACAGGTCCGCCAGAATATACCAGATCTGGTGAGTTAGGAAGCCTCCAAGTGTAAAACTGAAGTCAAGCAAGGAAATTCTGGAACCTCATCTGATTACTCTGGGAGCAATGGAAGTACATCAAATACAAGAATTGGAAGATCACCTTCTTACACGAAAGACTATATTATATGAACTGTATACATTACCAGGTCGGATTAAAAATAAAAAGGGCCAATGTAAGGCATTGCTATTAAAAGTAAATCTTCCCAAAAGAGTTATTTTCCCTTTTTTAATAATTGTATTACGGGTCGATAATAATACCCATATTTTTGCACATTCTCTCTGTTTATACTTTTATTCTTATTAATAGAGTATAAACAGATAGATTGGACAGAAATACGGATATTATTGACGGCGTGTAATACGATTACATTTTTATAATTAATATATTACACGAGTCATCGAAGCTGCCAGAACAGTAAATACTGGATTAGTGCGGTTCAACCTCTAGTTAATAATTCTGTTATAAGAATTTTAATTCTAGAAGTATTTGATAAATCTGGAGTAAATTTAACAATATAATAATAACAGTGAAAGTAAGTTATCTAAAATAACTAAAATAATGTATATTATTAGTTAGAAAACAAAGATGAAGCAAGGAATCGGAGTGGGAAGGATAAAAATTATTAAAAATTTGTAATTTATTTAATTATTGAATTTTCCATAACTAAATTCGTTAAAGTAACGTCCACAAAAAAGATTTACTGAAATATGGAATGTGATTTCAAGTTTACTGGAAGTTTCATTTGGCTACATGAGATGTTTGTCCTAGTTATCTAAAATGCTTTTACACAGGATGCTGTGATTAAAAATAAAGCTAGTAACTAAATTATAACACATTTGACACAATCAGATTTTCTGCCACTGACTGTTTTTATAACTACTTCTCAGTCTGTCGTGCAACTATGTGTACCGCAAAAAAAAAAAAAAAAAAAAAGAAACAAGCAAAAAAAGTAAACAGGAACAAAACAATGAAAGTAAACAAACTAATAAACAAAAAATAAAAACAAAACAAAACGCGCAGCCATTTTTATAATGCTTATTTTGATCCACTATTTTGGCGTGTGATATTTTCAAACCGAATTTTAATTGATTGGAATGTTTTTCTGATTATCAGTTAAATAAATAATATAGTCCATATTGACAAATCTGTCGACACAAATAATTCTCTTTAAAAAGTATTTAAAAAAATAAAATATATTTTTCTGAAACGTGATATGAGGAAGATTAGTTGATTTAAAGTTTAATTAATCTGATTTGAAACAAATACTACTTAATTTTAGTTTAAAATATCGCAGAAAAGTATCTTTTGACACGGAGGTGGGTGGTTTATGGGGTATTGAAATCTGATATTTGGCTAATTTATGTAAGGGGGAGATAATTATAGTAAAATTAAATGACGAATACAACATAAACATCCTTTTTATATAAGTTGTTTTAACTACATAGTAATACAACAAATTAAAAATATTAAGCATTCTAAGATTTTATTGAATTCTAAGTATTTGGCTGAAGGGGACGCTTGATTAAAATAAATGAAAATATTTGTTAAATTGTTAATTTCTGATAATATCGTGTATGGATGTCCATATTTACAAAAATCGGCAAGTTTATACACACAAAAACATTCAAAATCCTTTGTAAAATATTGAGGCCGCTGAATTTTAGTAAGCTTTTCCATTTATGATTAGTAGTTTTGTTTTTAGGTAGAAACAGTATTTGATAGCTACAAATTAATACAGAATTTCAAAAAGATTTAAAAATTTATAAATTATTCTAATTAAAATTAACAAAAAAAAAAAAAAACGATAAAAATTTCATTGTTCATAAAAAAACACTTTTTTCGTAAGACAATAGTATCCATAATATATTTTATTCATAAAAGCATTTGAAATATTTTCTAATTAAAAAATGTCTTAGTTTTATTACATTTTTATGTTACGATTCAGAGCAGATTTTCTATATTTTGTTTGACCAAAAAGAATTGATGATTTAAATTCTCCGAGGACATGTTCTTATAACTAATATAAACATTACACTCTTCAAAAATGATTTTGTCGAAATTTCATAAATTAAATAATTGTGTTTATCTGTGTGCGTGTGTGTGTGGGGGGTGTAACAGATACATTTAAAAAATAATTTAGTTTATTTCTGAAGTCCTAAAATCAGACAAGTATCTGATTTTTGTAAGAATTTCCAAATCAATGTCTTTTTCACCGCAAAACTTTTCAGTATTCATTTATGGTCCCTTTGACATAAGAAAAATAAGATTTTGAAACAAAGAAAATTTTGAAAAAGTTCTAAAATGGATTAAAAAATAATTTTTACATAAAAATCATTTGATCTTTCCTCTTAATAATAATAATAGTAATAATATATATATATATATATATATATATATATATATATATATATATATATATATATATATATATATACATGCGATGGGTGTATGTGGTTATTCAAAGTTTGTTTTTTAGGAAGATTGGAACTGAGATAAAAAATTTTACATTTTTTTTGCGGGGGTGGGGTGATTGTAACAAATAAAATGTTGAACGAAACAACCTTAGGACGAAGCTAGTAAGAAAGACAGTTTATGTCTAATCAGCCATAAATTTAATGAAAACATTCACATCATTTCAGAAGACTGTAGCAATAGTATGGAAACTATTTTTTTTTTAAATGGTTAAGTGTTTCTGGGACGACTCTTTCTTTTACTTGAAATAACTGAAATGATTGCACTTAAAACGTAGTCAAATATTTTAGTCAGGTCGGTCATCCTGATGTCATGTAGAAAGATGGTTTAAATAATGTTGAGAGATGAAGCAGAAGAAGAAATAAACAAAATTTTCATATCAGATAACACAATTCATAGGCGAATTAAGGATGCATCTGTTTATATAGAAGAAAACGTAAGGAGTTAACTAAATAACACAAAATCCATTTTCTGAGTTGAAGAATCTACTGACATTAGCAACATTGCAAGCACACTTACATTTATTCGTTTTTATTGATGGGCGCTAATTCATAAATATTTTCATTGCAATGAAATACCATTCTCGAAATCAATCTACAAGCAGTCTAGATATCTTTAATTGGTTAGTTAAAAAAAAAGATGTTTTTATACAAGTCATATGATAGGATAAATACTGATGACGTTATGTCCTTAAAACATTTTTAGACGTCCGTAAAATAGTAAAATATATTATAAATGCGCTCATTTTAAAGGAATATCAACTGAATTAGAAATAATATTAGATGGAAATAGTTAATTATATAAAAAGCAAACCACTGGAAAATAAATTATTTCAATAAATTTGTATAGATATGGATTCATAGCGGGGGTGCATAATTTTATATACAGATATCAGATATATATGAAGATCCAAAGTGTTAAGTTGTATATTTAAAATTTGGATACTTGCATTTTAGAAGAAAAAATATGTACGCTTCTATAAGCATTTTCGATTCGAAGTTAGGATGTCTAGATTGGAATATTTAAGAGAACATCATCATTATCATCAATCTCATGATTGGGTCGTAGGGTCCTGCGCACCTGAACACCAGACAATTTTCCTCCACGTTTCGAGGTTCTAAACCCTAGAAGTATTCTTTTAAGTGTAGTGTACATTGGGCAAGTAAACCTGACGGACTCCATTCATCTCTAGGTTAAACCAAATCCGATGTTCTCCAACTTGAGTGCTCGGCTTGGTCAGTGACACGTGACCGTTCATTCCATCGATGGAACCCTTCGACCTAGTACTCGCTGCATTGTGCTAGATAGCCGTAGACCCTACATGAAGGTTAATTCGCCTTTTGACAAACTTTGTAATTAATTCTACTTGGTGTCAATTCGCTTATCAAGTAATACTCCGATACCATTTGAGTGATATCTTGTAGGTTTTCAAATGAAAGGATTTCGAAGAAAATCTAGAATTTGGTTTTCACTAGAGAAAATTTTCTCCATCAAAGTATTTTGCAGTAATTGCAAAGATAATGGGTTAATTTAATACCAGGTGAATATGGTGACTAGGGCAGGGAAGACCAACAGAGTTTCAATTTTTTCATTATAATGATTAAAGTAACCTAATAGTAAATAAATAAAAAAAAAACTGACGAAAAACACTTTGTGCTTTGAAGGGGGAATCTGCCTAATGAACGTCCGAACATATAAAACATCGCTCGTTAAGTTTCTCATTGAAAAAAATATCCTTAATTTACTGAAAAAGTAAATAATAATAATAATAATAATAATAATAATAATAATAATAATAATAATAATAATAATAATAATAATAATAATAATAATGTTTTACAGTATGAATTATTTTTAAAAATTAACATGAAAAATATTTTTCAAAAATATATTTTTTATATTACGCAAAATGTTTGCAAAAAACATTTCAATTGCTTTAAAATGTGCCTCAAGCAGGAAAGGTTTGGGAACAACAGGTCTGTAGTTTTAACGTAACTTTGTTGGAATCGTGAGAATTTATAAGGTCAGAAGTGTGCTGCATGTGTTGAAACGCACTTTCTCACGTTTTGGTTCATGAAAATAAAAAAAACAAACAAATGATGTTATAAAAGGATGTCTGCTGTGTCAGTAATTTGATTTGAGAAATAAAAAAATCAAAGTCAAATGCATAATTTTAAAACAGGCATTTATGCAGGAGAAACAGCAGATCTGTATTTGATAAACTGCACGTTTACAGCTTTAAAAAGTGTTTTACAATGTTTTCATTGAAAACAAAAACGTTCATTCGTAAACGAAATAGTAATTATATCAGTAATTTAAATTTTTATTCGACACAAAAACAAGTTTAGTAAAATCATCAAATTTACAGAAGTTGATGTTTATTCATATTCCTACGATGGCTGAATGTATCACAAAGTCGAGTTTAAAGTGGCACTCCGCAATCAGTACACGTGAGAAATTTCCAGAAATTTTCCAGTTGCAAGGCATTTCATTTCACATTGGGTATTAGTAACTAACTCTGGTCCAACTTGTAACTTGATTGGGAGGACAGCCTTCTGGGACTAATCTTAGATTATTTGTGCTTCGGACCCTAAAAGGAACAGCGGTTGTCCACAATGTGTTCAGTTTGAAACGTCAACGTCATCAGTTTTAGATGACTGATTAATAAAGGTTGTATTAAGAAAACAAGAAATTTATTTTTGATAAAATACACAAAGTGTATCTATCTACATATTTATAAGGTCTGCGTTGTATAATAGTTCGACAGAAAAACGTGAAAAGTTTATTTACAAAAATCACATAGGAAATGTGTAGCACATATCTGTATCAAAAGGATGCACTTATTATTATGTATATATAAGGAAGAAGAATTGCAGACATTATTTGCAATAGGTTTGTTCAGTTCTAGGTCAGTAGAGATTGACTGGAAGCAAACGAAACCGAATAAATATTGGATAATTGACATCAAATTTTACTTAAAAACACTATAAGAAAAATATCTAGCAAAACGTTAATTTCCTACATTATTTACATTATTCGAACTATTGTTCTCATCTTTGTCGCCATATTTATTACAACGTTTCGGTTGTTGTACGCTCCGGTCTTCTTCAGATGGTTGGAATGTCGAACTGACCCCTTTATTTCGCTCACTGGGGTAGACTGTTCTAGCTCCACATGCCATGTTTTTAATGGATGTCAGTTATCAGTTATCTCCTGTTAATTTGCCTCTGAAAGTTCTCGACTGCCTAAACCGGGTATTGAACTCACACTCTGTCACTGGATCTAACGAACGCTTTTATCCACTGTGCCATAATAAGAACAAAAATTGCAATATGAGTTCTGGTAAAAACATGAAATGATAACAGCAAAAATTGCAATATGAGCACTGGTAAAAAATGGTTGCTGAAGACATTAGGTTTATAATACCCAGAAATTCATACACATATGTCCCCAAGGACACATGGCACAGTGGATAAAAGCGTTAGTTAGATCCAGTGACAGGACCCAAAGAATGTGAGTTCAGAACTTTCAGAGGGAAATTAACAGGAGATAATTGTTAGAATACGTATAAACCACACCTATTAAAAACATGGCACGTAGAACTAGAACAGTCTACCCCCGTGGAACTGGAACAGTCTACCCCCGTGGAACTGGAACAGTCTACCCCAGTGTAAATAATGTGCATAATAACCTCCTCTCAGAAATATAAACAGTTAATTTCCTAAGCACAATTTTGATAGAGTAAATGATAAAGAAACTGAATAATGCTTTTTTACCAATAGATGCTGATTATTGATTATTGAAATTGATTGCATTTATTCAAGGGCTCATGATGAGTGAAAATAATTTGCTAATTAGGACTCTACTTGGATAAAAAATGTATTTGTTATGTAACTTTTTATTGGCTGGAAAATATTGATGACAGAAATCCAATTTCGAAGACATTTTTATCCTCTTTTCTTTTTAACTCGGTGGCCTTTAAATTCAGACGATAAGTTTATCGTTTGCTACGAGTACTATCCAGAAAATATAAAAGTAAAAATTCAGATTTTCGTTGGTCTCCGATCACCTTATTGATGATTCAGCAAAATTTAGTTGTTAGAATACGTATTTCAGTTCTCATTGTATAAACCACATTTATGCTATACAAATAGTAAATACCTATGACGACCATTTGGTTAACAAGCTAATCAGAGGGCCAGTTACTACTGGAGCGAGTTTAAGATTTGTTAATAGGGAGTTCATGTTTAATAGACGACTCAAGGAAATAACAATCAATAGTATAGCGTGATCCGAATTGTCAAGCGGATAAAGTTGCGACACTCAACTAGAACCAGTAGAGGAGCTAAGGAAGAAATCAAGTAAGAAAACATAAAACGAGTCGGGAATTCCACTATGTAAGAAACTGACCAACAGACCAATTGAAAGTTTGAATAGCGGCAACAGCAGTAACGTTAGAATGATTAATCAATTTGACATGATGAGCCATAAAATCACCAAATGTCTATAGATGAATGGAGAGAGAGAGACAGATAGATAGATAGATAGAGAGAGAGAGAGAGAGAGAGAGAGTGTGTGTGTGTGAGTGAGAGAGTGAAGGAGTGACAGAGAGATAAATTCCTATACTATCAGATATTTTGTCTATGCTACAGTTCTGAGAAAGTAAGAGATCAAGAAAAAAATAGATAACAGTGCAACACAGAAAGTAGCAAGCACATCTAAGAAACATCCGGGTACATCCATTGCAAGATTTTTCCAGGCTTTAAGCAGCAAGGCCATGGATACGTATACTAAAATCTTTTTGACAAAGACGAAAATAACCTGGAACAAAGAATTCATTAGTAGCATTAAAAGAGTTATCTGGAGAACGGTTCATGGGAAAAAAGATTCTACACTAGAGAAATTGGTAAGGATACGAAGAATATTGGGGAAAGAAAGGAAGAGGTGTGTAGGTGAATTTCTCTTACTCGTATTTCTTTTAATCGATTACCTTAATTTTTTAGAAGAAATAGACCAAAATATTTATCACTGTCCATCGTCTATGGGAATACAAGGTGAGTGGAAGTTGTTTAAGACTAAAACATGATGTGCTTTAGGGTTGGAGTAATGGAGCCGGTAAATCACATCCTAGACAGGAAACAAGATATAAACCTCAACTTCTGTTGAATAAACATGGAGTACGTGTCGGGCGAAAAATAAAAAATAACACTGACATCTCGTTTTAACAGATATATTTACCGAAATTACACGAAAATATCTTAAAATACGAAAGAAGAAATTTATTCAATAAAATCGACATTGACTTCAACCATGGCCTCCAGATGACTTTGGAATATACATCCTCTATCTGAACAGTCACCTTGTTTAAGGTGGTGTATGTTGCCATAATCCTTGCCCTCAGTTCATCTTTGATGTTACAAGGGGTTTTTTGTTGGTCTCACGCTTAACTGCGCCCCACACTTAATAATCAAGGGGGGGTTATAGACTGAGGAATTAAATGGTCAGATGTAAGGGATGAAGTGGTCAGAGAAATTGCCTGAAAGCCATGACTGGATTCTCCTACTTGTGTGATATGATGCAGAGTCCTGTTCCCAAACATAGGCTTTTTCCAGCAGCCACCCTCTTGAGCCCGGGCAGAACTACCTCCTCGACGATGTAGGGGCTACGTGTTCAGTCGGGGGCTCTGGGGGAATATAAATAGAGGCATAACTTTATCATCACTAGTGATCACACCAAACAGGATGTTGACTGGATATATCAGCCAACTCTTTCCGAATCCTCTGGATAGTCCTCAGGTTGACACCCAAACATTCTGAAATGTCCGTATTGGAGCTTCCAGTGCGAATGCCAAGCAGTACAGTATGTCGTTTCCAAATTTCTAGCGAAGTGAATTGTGTCATGGGGTTCTTTTTCTAACAGATGGCGCCCAACTGACCTTATTATACTGTGCAATCGCAAAATCCCAAACAAGGAACATGCATGTGCGAAATTGAAAATATAAAATGATATAAGGATATATAACTTTGTATGATTTTATTTATCAACAAACAGTATTTAGAAAAATAATGACAAATTGCAAAAAAGTTTCATCCATTAGTATTTCATAGTCCGATGAAATCTTAACGAATGAAACGCGTCACAAAAACTTTTTCCAATTCGTGTATATATATATATATATATATATATATATATATATATATATATATATATATATATATATATATATATATATATGCCTGAGTTTGTGTATATGCGTGTATACAGAGTGAAAAAGAGAGAAGAGAGAGAGAGAGAGAAAGATAGAAGTTGAAATATCGAGAGAGGACGTGGAAGAGAGTAGACCTTTTAAAAATACAGACAATTAACATCAAGAAAGAATTTGTGAGACACAGACAGACCGATAGAGAGACGGGCAGACATTCAGACAGACAAGCAGATAGATAGATAGATAGATAGATAGAAGGAAAAGAAAAGAGGGAAAGACAAATTCCTGAAACGTATGATGTAAATTGAGTATGAAATGTCGAAAATGATAAAAAATAGTATATATACAATAATAGCTTCAGAAATAGACACAGAAAAAAAAACACACACACAGCTATTCGCAAACACATAAATGCGCATAAACACATATAAAGTCATGATTAGATGCACACAGAAACACATATACATACATAACCAAAAATAAGCACACACCGATACATAGACAGTAATTCAAACTAAGAAAAAGCAAAAAGAGATGGATGAAAAGTAGAGGAGAAAAATTGGCATGACGGTGATAGAACTGTCTGCTACAATGTATAAAAGATTTTTATCACAAAAGATCTGGGGCTTTTTTTTTGTCTGTTTTCTAAAAAACTCATATCTATGTAAAGAAAGTCTCTTCCTTTGCAGTATCGATTAAATCAAAATTATTTGAATTGGAAAGAAGTACGAAACTAAACCCAGATAAATTCAAAACTTCCTTGAAAGATAAATGGGAAAGATAACATTAGAAAGGATTAAGATGGAACAAAAAATAAATATAAAAAATAAAAAAAAATTATAAAAGAATCAAGCGTTATAGAATATTTGAAGGTCTGACAAGCAGGTAGTCCAAAAATGCAGAGAAAAATTGTGAAATAAATTGTAAGGATAGAGAACATTACGGAAGTTCATTTATTGTCCATAGTTGAACTGTAAGGAACAGCAGAAAGAAACAAAAAGATTAAAGTGTAATGAATAAAATACATTAAACAGCGTAATTATGATTACATGATCTTATGTTTATTTGATTTTGATCATTTTCTTTTCTTTTCTTTCTTTTGTTTTGTTTTCTTTCTTTCTTTCTTTCTTTCTTTCTTTCTTTCTTTCTTTCTTTCTTTCAAGAAAGTTTGTAACTGTCGCAAATTATCAGATCATTTAAGCACAGTTAAAAACCAGGATTTTAAATATAAATGTCTCGAGAAACGTAAACTGGCGCATCTTTCTGTCGTTACACCAGATCCATATTTATGAAAGCTGAAGATCTATTTATCTAGTTGCCTTTCTCTTTGTATATAGTTAACTCCCATTATACATATATATATGAAAATATAGTATAATACACACACACACACACACACACATATATATATATATATCTTAGTCTGCTCATATCTATCTATCTATCTATCTATCTATCTATCTATCTATCTATCTATCTATCTCATTCTTTTCATATCTATCTATCTATCTATCTCATTCTTTTCATATCTATCTATCTATCTATCTATCTATCTATCTATCTATCTATCTATCTATCTATCTATCTATCTATCTATCTATCTATGTAATGTGTTGCTTGTATTTGTCTTATCTGATACATATCTCACCCAGTTTACATCAATCTGGATATATCTTCATATTGTGAGATTTGATTTTACAAATCAATTTTTTCCGAATAGAATTGGATTTAGCCAACCGATGCTATGAAATTTTTCTGTATATATTTTTATGATAAACATATTTTGTGAATTTCCGCTTATACTATAGTTTTTATTAGAAATACTTGAAATATTTTATTTGTGGTTGTGAGATTTTATGATGCATCTCCAGGGCTGGTCGCCATTTTATAAATGAATATATATACAGTACTATAGCTATTGATATTTACTTTTATTTTCGGATAGATAAAGATTGTTATGTGTTTTAATAAAAGAGGTATTATAATTACAAAAGAGAAAGAAAATATAAAATTATATTTGGACGGGAAAACAATGTTGCAAAGTACGAAAAAGTTGTAAAAGTTGTATAAAAGAATAAAAAAACAAGAAACCATTAACAAAATTAGAACAAGAAAAACCTGGCTTTAAGCATGTCACAAAAAAGTTTGAGAAAAATTTCAACGGTAATAAATAAGGAAAATAGAAAATTTGGTATTGCGAATGAAAATGGAGAGAAATGCAGAATGCGAAGAACATGAACGGGAGCAAATTACTATTTTCATGCATGTACCAGAAACAGACACGTATAAGCTGAACGAAGTAGTACATGAAAATTGATTTCTTAACAACAGTAATTTTACAGCAAGATTTCATTGACTCGAAGACTGGTTGAGATGTTTGGTTCTTTTTGGAAATAGTGAACCAAAACGACTTAGAAAACGAATGATGTGTGCTGCGGTAGTGTTTTTGCCTATAATTGTGGGCAGTAAAATTATAAGTCCCTTAAAATCTGATGATGATTTTAAAGTAAGTACGTAGAATTATTGGAATACTTTTTTCTAGTTGCAAAGGTTACATCGAAGAAACTTTAAACTAAATTCATGCATTTACTAAAGCTGATTATTGCATATACGTCTCAAAGACAATTAATGGAATGGCTCTCAACCTCTCCAGATGACAATCTGATAGAAAATTTGAGGTCCTTTATTAATAAAAATGTATTTGAAAACGAAAAAAAAAAATATTCAATTAAATCAGTTTGCGAAGCAATAAAAACTATTGAACGTATTGTTAAAATCGAAACAGTTGAAAAATTAGAATCAATGATTAAAAAAGTGTTGAATGTTACATAATATCAAGGAGATCATATTAACAATTAACATAATTTATTCAGTTATGTTTTAATCATTTCACCCCTAAGTGAGTCAATAAAGCCACTATGATAGAAGAGGTTACTGAATGTTAGAGAATAGGAGATAAAACACACAGGAACAACAGAAAAACAGGAATTAAGAAATGGAAGATAACGATTGACATTGCATTTAAATGTTTGGAGATCAAGATTGACTGGGAAAGAAGAAGCGGCGAGTGAGTTCCACAAGCGAGAAGTGCGGGAAAAGAAACTGTTAGCATAGAACTTACGGTTACATCTAGCTAATTCAACTGTAAAATGATTAGACCTTGTCGCCAGTATAGTACTGAGCTAAAATTAAGTCTAAGTATCACAGAGTAAAGTTCATTAGAACAATTACTATGAATGTATTTATAGAAAAGACACAGGGAAGCGACATTACGGCAGTGGGAAAGGGATTGAAACCGAGATACTAGGTCAATCCCAATGTTATTGCAGATTCTACTTTGGATTTTATCAAGAATTTCTAAATATATAGCAGGGACACTA
Organism: Acanthosepion lycidas; assembly: GCA_963932145.1. NCBI lineage: Eukaryota > Metazoa > Mollusca > Cephalopoda > Sepiida > Sepiidae > Acanthosepion > Acanthosepion lycidas. The sequence continues at coordinate 37,519,301 of OZ010616.1, read as the reverse complement.
AACCAGATTAGCAGCAATATTCAAAGCAATATAGAATATTGTTTAAATTAAATATGCTCCTATCACCTGTATCTCTTGGATTTATTCATAAATAAAAACTCATGTTAGAATTTTCAATATAAAGCGTAACACCTTCAAAATTATTTTCATTAGAATAGGTATTATAACCTGAATCACAGTATATTTTTTCTGTCTCTAGATTTTCTGCCTCTAGGTTTTTTATTAACTATCTGGTTAGTGAGTTATGAAATCTTGTATATTGAAGTAAAAACGATTTCTTTTTTCACAAGCCCATGGATTATTATGCATTCATTGTATGTAGATTCTTCACACTTCATTCCCATTTTTGGCTGTTACCTGTTCATCTCTTAATTCAATTTTATTTTACAATGCACTCATGAAAGATTTAAATAAATTTTCCAACGGAAAAAGTCTGTCTGGATAAACTGACCAAAGTTGATCTTTTTGTTCTGTTTCTTGTCAATTAATTTTGACTGTTTCAGTCATTGTCAAGAATTGGATGTTACCAATATAGCAGACAATTTTTTTGGCTACATCTTGACATTGTTGTAACGTTAGGATTAAACATTTTCAAATATACTTGTACGTATAAATGATGTAATGTGCAAAATGGTTTTAAAAGGCGATACTGCAATGGAAAAGAATGTATCAAATATTTATGTATCATATTTATTTATGTATCATTATTATTTTAGACATATTTCCTTTTTATGTACATGCTGACAAATAAACAAATAAATCCAATACTCAAAGTATCTCGGCTGATAGGTTAGCCAGCGAATCCTACTTGGGACGACGCCTTTTTGTTTCATTAACATACACAGTCTGTAATTTTACTGAAATTATGCTATAAGTAAAGCTTAGTTACACTTTCTGTAAGAAAGCGCATAATGTGGTATGATCAGTAGTTAAAGAAGTCCAGAACGTTCAAACTCTTGGTCACGGTGACTTGTAACTTTATGCTAACACAATCATCGACGGTCTCAGAACATTTTCGTTTACCTAGTTTACCCAATTTTACACAAAATGCGTGGTATAGTTTCCAGCTATTTTTTAACAGTGGCACATGCTTCTTCACAAATCGATCATAGAACGATCATAGGAATTCGAACCCGGATTTTCATGGTCCGAACCACATTAGCATTCTAATAAACTCAATAAAGTGCCCACTACTCGGTCACGTGCCTTCTATTTAAATATTATTCATTTATTTTATTTCACATTTTTAAATTTGAATTTTTGAACCAGTCTTTTCCCTAATATTCAAGAACATTTATTTACAATAAAGAATTTATTTATTATAAACTACTTCTGCTTATAAGTTTGATCAATATCATCATATGTTGCGTTGATCGCGCCTCGAAAAACAACTTCTTCTTCTTCATCATCTTCCATTTAGTCAATAACTAAACAAAAACCGCTATAATCTAAACTGAAAGTTATTAGAGATTATCTAAAAAGAAGAATTTTATTTTTCCACCTTCATTTTCCCACCAACCCCTTTATATTTCCTATTTTCATCGTGTATGCAGCTAAAATAAGTTTAAAGTCATCTGAAATGACAAACATTTCAAACATATATATATATATATATATATATATATATATATATATATATATACACACACACACACACACACACTACTGGGACTATATGATCCAATTCCAAATGTCTCCAGAGTCAAACATGTTCCAGATGTTGGAATGAAATATAAAATATAATTAAAACATATGCTTATTATTTTTGTTTTTCTCCTTAATGCACTTCTCACATAACAATTATTAATAAATCTATAATATATTAAAAATAGAGACAATTTATTCACTCTTTGGGTGAAAACATGAAATTTGAAGATCACTTTGCTTGCCTGCCTTTAGTGTTCAGTCATGTAATACAAAAAAAATCTGCCTGCATTTTATACAATGATGATGTATTGGCCGCAATGAGAAAAACTAATATATATATATATATATATATATATATATATATATATATATATATATATATATATATATATATATATATTGTATGTGTATATATATATATATATATATATATGTGTGTGTGTGTGTGTATGTGTGTGCATTTGTAAGCTATCGAATCCGAACAAGAGTGGATAAATATGACTAAATGGAAGAGCTTTATAATGACGACGCGTTTCGCCTTCGTGTATTAAGTTGGCGTCTTCAGGTCAGAATGAAAAAGTCATGTGATAGCAATATGTAAAGAAATAGAAATGCCTAGACATAAATTTGTTGTATTCTGAAATCTGGTGAGATAGTCCGAACATATGCTGCTTATAGTAAAGCGACATGAATTAAAGAAGTTTTAACGGAGAATGACAGTAGGTTTCAGACAGATAGGCCATTTCATTGCTGGAATTGTGGGGACATTTAACATCTTTAACGTGTGTAAAGCGAATTCCAAATGAAAAACTTAACGTCCACCGTTGTCATCGCAGTGGGCAAACACGTGCCTCTAAGGATCGATACCAGAGGCGTTTGGTCCAATTGTTTGTGTTAATGTACAAGTGACACTAGATGAAATCACATTCATATTTAACCGGTTAGTTTCCATAGGATATAGACTATGAGCATATCAATCGCATATCACCAGAAACATCGCCTCACCTGTATTCATGACGTTTCTAATCGAACGTTCGATGACTAGTGACGTGTGGTATGGCTTAATGAGTCACCGTTCCTATTGTTTTAGACTGTTGGATGGGTACGGGTATGACACAGCCCCATGAAACTAGTAACCGTTTTATAATAGTGTGGGGTGTGTTCATGGGCCATTGATCTCACATGTATGCTGCCCCACCCCCAAGAAAAAGAAGCATTATTTCAAAAGATACAGTTATTTCATTAGACTCAAGTTGTGCGGAATTGTTTTGACGAGCACCCAAAAGACTTTTGACGAATGTCGCGGCCACGTCACCAGACATGAATTGAATCGATCATTCATGGTGCCGCATACGTTCGTACATGGAATTATGCACCTACAAACACGATGGAACTACGGAAATCTATCTGTAAAAGTTTCCCGGACAATTGTAGAATCGATGTCACGTCGGGTTGTTACACTTTTCCTGGTTTGCCGGAGTTTTTATATGATACTAGATTCTAGATACTTATCCCATCACTTTTGGCACGTTAAAGTATGTGTCCTAGGACTATGGAAATGTTCAGACAATTTTTATATAATTCTTACTTTGTTCTTAGTGAGAAAAATAACAAAACTAAAAGATTAAATTTAATTGTGATAAATTCATAAGGATGTAATTTAAAATAAAAAGAAAGGTATTGTTTTTCTACTATGTTCACGACTTATATAAAGCATACAGAGAAATAGTCAATGCTTACTTTCCATTCACTTTTATTACAGTGCTGTCGCATCTGCATATTGGAGGTTAAAATGATTAAAATGCACTTCTATAATATAATATTTGTTAATGCGATACTTTGCTATATTATTTAAGAAATATTGTTATAAAAAAATAACTTGTTTTTTTTATTCCTTGATCATTTGTGTCATTTACATAACAAAAGCATCATGTATTAAACATTCATACTACACTAGAAATGTTTCTTTTGCATTGTTCTACTGTAGAGGCAACGTTTGTATTCTTTTGACTTTATAAACAATTTATTGATTTTCCCGAAAACATTTGATTTAATTTTCTATAAACGAATTCATATTCAATCGTGATTTATGTCATTACATGTTTTGGTTTCTATTCAATCAATACCCAGGGTTTTTCTTTTTTTATTATTATCTTAGAATACAGTGCTTAATCTAAAATCAAAATCAATTTCAAAATTTATTTCATTGCAAAATTTCAACATTTATTTCATAGCAAAGTGATCGCGCCTAACAATTATCTCTAACCTTATTGTTAACAAAATACGCCTTCTTTTATATACAATTGACGTAAGCTAATTAGCATGCTCGTCTAAAATGTCAATTCACTGTTGTAGTGAGTTCGATATTCAGTGGGCGCTGAACTTTTGCGGTAATTTTTCAAAGTATGCTAAAATTAGTAAATAACTCTGCACAAATATTTACTTGGTATCGCTGTCGAACAATTGCTAACGCAAACCTTTAGTATTGTTAGGAATGTGATTCGCAGTGGCTAACAAACAATTATATATGTATTTCGTGGTTGATATAGTTATGAATGTATCAGTAATGTCAGACAAAAATGATGATTTTCAATGTAATCTGGTTTTCATATTTTTCTTTCTCCGTTGGAAAATTATCACAAGACAATCGCTTAAACATTCATTATTCCAGCTTTTGTTATTTACTAAGATAAGCTTAGTAAATAGAAAAAAATTGTGTCTTGCCTTGTGGCTCAAATAGTTACGTACATCTTATCAGTGATAGCGGCCAGTGTTCGGGCAAAGGTAAAGATTCCGAATACCAACTTCGATAGAAGAAAGACCATCTTCAATTAGACAACTGATGTGAAATATTAAGCTTTAGTTGATAAGGGGTTTTGATAAAAATTGCGGTAAAAATCAGTATCTAAGCCATCAGTCGGTTCCAGTAAATGACCGTTACAATAGCTGTAAACAAAAACCGTCCTTAGTTCTTACTTCACACAAGTCATTAAATTTGCACATAATTAAATCTAATGAGTAAATTACCAGGCACTTAATTACATAGCTCGCGGTTATGAATTCCGAGACTTGTTGTCTGCAGTGTGAATATTTATAATTATTCAACTTAATTGAAAATGTGTAGTCATGGAAAAATATCCTTGGTTGCTTGAGACACATTCAGCACAAGGACAGACTGTAAAGAGAAGAATCAGTCCGTCAAGCATGTTCTGTCGTAAGTAATTCTGATCAAAATATTTAGTTTCCTACCAAGGTCGAACGTGTGCCTCCAAGTTTTCATTTATTTTGTATCGCCTACTTTATGCAAAATGTAACGCGAGCTAATTTTTTCCAAGTTGAAAAATAATGACTCTATCCTTTGCACTTTATAACAAGCATCAATCTTTGAATCTGCATTTTATTCACTTAATATATTAGAAAGGTAATGTCCATTTACTTTTAAGAGTTTTAAGGCCTGAAGAGTTTTTATTTAATTAGATGTTTTCACTTTCACCCACAAACATTTAAAATCAATTAAGTGTGGTAACCTGTGTTAGACCACACATACACGCACGTGGACCCTTTTATATATATATATATATATATATATATATATATATATATATATATATATATATATATATATTAAATAAAATTAATATTATATTATATTTAATAATGTATATGAAAATATAGAAAAATAAAACTATAGGTAAATTAATCATGAAAGAAAAGAGTACTGTAAGGTGTCGATATTGGATCATTTCCTCACCGATGAAGAAGAGACTTGGGGAAACAGAAACGTGGTTCTACAGAAGTATGCGGAGGATTTTTTTTAAAAAGGAAAATGAAAACAAAAGTTCGCTTATTTTTAGAATAAATTTTATAGGACACATATTGAGGAAAGAATGCTTGGAGAATCTGGCACCTACTGGACATATTAATGTCAAAAGGGACAGAGAGAACCAGTAAGTAATTTGTGTAAATGGATTGCTTAAGAGGGTGTGAGAGTATAGTGAAAAATCAAATCTTACTAAAAGGTACAAAGGATAGGGAATTGTGGAAAAGTATGACCGCCCACACCGTGAAAGAACAAAGCACGCAGAAAAAATGATTTATACCTTTTGCTAAGGTTCTGTAGATTAGGTCAAGATATTTTAGGGAGTGCGATGACGTATTCGTTAATTTTTAAAAATTTATAATAGCTATGTAAGCAGTTCCAGAAGTAAGGAAAATGATCGAAAATGTTTTTTTCTTTTTATTCATGGTAAGGAAATGTATGTAATAAAACATTTTTTATAAACTTATTTCTGTTTACTTCCTATTAGGAGGGCAATATAGTTTGAACCGATTTCTTTTCATTGAGGTTGTAAAACTCTCCTCCTCCTAAAGTGGTTCACCTAACAAGGCTAAAGGTCTATATTATTTACAGGGTTTGAATTAAGACAAAAGACGTTTGACCCATAACTGGGGTAAAATAGGTTCATGCCTTTGCATTTAGTGAAAGGTGAAGGAAACAGATACAAATTCCACATTCACAGGATGTTTATATAAATATAAGAAGTTGTAGAAGACTATAAATGCCCTAAGTTTGAGTATGTGTTTATAGGTGAACACATCGCGCATCATAAGTTTCTGTAATAAAGCTCTACGAAAATGTGCATAGTATCAAGATATTAACTCCTTACATTTTAATGAATTTTTAAAACGTTTTGTTTTTCTGTAATCACTCTGCATAATTCTATCTATATTAGTGGTGAAAAAAGTAAAATGTTTCCAATTTTAAATTAAGGATACCATTAATTGCATAATAAATTGACGAGTATTTAAAACAAATCTAAGAAAAGAGATAGGCTACACAATAAAAAGAAAATGATAGTAATGATAATGTAGTCTAGTATACTAGCAATTACCCCATACCGAAGCATTGTAAATCGGCAAATGAAATGTCATTGTTCGGTGTCAAATTGATGAAGAAAGTATAAAAATTTATAATGTTTAGTTTCGATCATTGCTAAATAATATAAAACACGTTAATATTATCAATAATATAATTATAGAAGCGTTCTGATTTAGTTTAATTCTGACATTTTTGATTAACGTTATAATTTTTACTTTTTAAATGTACGTGCCACCATATGACGTCATGGGAAAATGGTTTATAACTACATATAAGGAATCTATTTAATACGAAAATTCTGTAATTGCGTGTGTGCTTGTGTGCTTGTGTGCTTGTGTGGTACGTCGTCCGTCCGATGCATAATAGTTTAAGTGAATCTGGTTTAAGTGAATAATATTTAAAAATACAGTAAAGATTTTTATTTTACCTTTCTTCAAACAGACTATTGTTTTAATTAAAATATTTATATTTTTTTAATTAAAATATTTTAAAGTTAAGGACGTACACAAAGAAATCCCGCTTCCTGTTTCGTCCAGTTGAGTGTAGAGTAATTACTTATATTTCAGCTTTCTTTAAACAAACAATATTTTAAATATTTAAAAAGATGTTTTTGGCATATTTAAAAATATTTTCAATTGAATATGATCTAAAAAAATATTTCTTGAAATATTAAAAATATTTTAAGTTAATCTGATTTAAATTTCAAGTTTTTCCCGGAAGTTCTATTCATATTACATGCTGTAAACAATCAGTAAAATTTTAAACATGATCTTATAAACAAGGCCAATGATGACACGGACGAATTGAAACAACTGAATCATAATAAAATTAAATTTCATTTCAATGAAATGTTGAAATCAATTTTAATGTTTTATAACGTGAACCGTCAGTGACCAAAAGTGTATGACAATAAAGATGAGGATAAAAGTTCGAACAATGCAAATAGGGTAAATATTCACAATACCTCACTTCAGAAATATAGACAGATATTTTAAAATGTCTAATGTCGATCGTATTTGGGTCCTTCTTTATATTTAGTGCTACACATTACACTAATCTTATTTACTGGTAGTTGATTTTGATTGATGTTAATCATAAAATGGTACTGTGTGATTTTACTTATTGTTTATGTCTTGATAATTAGTATGTTACTCTACGCACGTGCGCGCGAGAGAGAGAGAGAGAGAGAGAGAAAGAGGGAGAGGGAGAGAGGGATTGATAATTATATAAGTCACCATAATTTTAATTTTATTTTTATATCTGTGTTGTAGGAAAAATTTTCTAAGGAGCAAACATAAGCCTTTAGGGGTGAATTTCTGAGGTTCGAATTATGAATAATTTGGTTAGCTTACTTTGCTTTTTTTTATTATAAATGATAAATTGTAGGCATTTATTGCAGTCGTTAAGTAATATGTGTCAACAAACTATATTTTAAATGGTGATTCCATCCTGTTTATCGTTCAGGCGCATTTCGTTGAAATACAATAAAATGCTGATGTTTTTAATATTTTCAATACCAAAATTGTTGTTTACGCTAATTTTTTATGAAAAAATATTGTAAAGGAAATTTTATTGGTTAATCAACGCCATGAGAAACTATTATTAAGAAGTATTTGTTTTATGTTACTAAATGAGTATAAACAGGGTTCGAACTGATATAGAACAGACTGAGATAGATTGTGGCAAGACACAATTCTATTACAAATTTTAGTAGAGAATTCTAGTTAAGAATCCTTAACCGTTCTATTGAACACACACACGCCCCCCCCCACAAACGACTCACGCACGTTCACACACATATGTATATATATAGATGTATGTGTGTGCGTGAGTATATGTGTGTATATATGTATGTATGTTTTATGTTAAATACAACGCTTAAATAATTTCTGTTTAAGACTTTCGTTGAACATCTGGTGTCGAATAAATCATCTAACAAAAAGATTTTACAAACATTCCTTGTCTATTCGATCAAATATAACATATCTAAATGAAGCATAGATGTCTAAATATACAATGTTTTATACACACATACACACACACTCGCACACACACACACACATATATATATTTGTGTGTGCGTGCGCGTGTGTGTGCGCGCGTGCTATTTACAGGTAAGTGCTCAATATCCGTGATAGAGTTAACATATGCGTCTGCATGGAGAGTTGTTTGTGAGCTTAGGTTTCACGCTTTTGCAATCTTCACACAATCTTATTTATTTCCCAAAAGTGGATCTATTTATGCCTTATTTGTGTTTGATTATTGGCATGTGATGGGAGGGGTAAATTTTCTTCTGTGTTTGTTTGGATAACACTCACATATACATAGACACACATTATTATAGGACTATACATGTTAGTTCATACATTCACACACATATTCATAATATAGGGTTAGGCGCAGTTACACATTCATACGCTCGAGCACACGTCTGCACGCAGTTTTCATTCTGTCTACTTCTCTATCAAGATTGTAGCATTCATATGTAGCAATGTTCCGTTAGTAGGGGACAGGTGGGAGCGGCTTTGACGTTTTTCAAGTAGGCTGTTTGCGCCGACAGACATGCTCACAAGCACTCACACATACACACATATGTAGAGGCATATCTTTACTGATTAATTTGTGTCTACTACCATCACGTCGGTTAAGTTGGGTTTTGTCTTTAGACATGGCGATGATGTTTGTATTTTTAACAACAACTGCAGTTGTGTTATTAACATTTGTAATTACGTTAATGGTAATATTAGCTGTGATATTATTATTGATATATTGATAATAATTGATATTTTATTAGTTATGATAAACGGTAAAGTTAACCCTAATAATGATGGACACAATAATAATAACAACAATAATGATGATAGTTGTAGTAATTATAATAATGATGATTGTGGTAATAATAATAATAATAATAATAATAATAATAATAATAATAATAATAATGCAAAACTTCAAGAACGACATGACAGGCAGTATCAAAAACATAAAATTCAAAAGCCACTTGTATAATTTCCAGAAAAAATAAAAAGAGGCGAAAAACTACAGGACTCCAACAAAGTATTCATATATGCCAACAAAACTACAAACATGTACACAATCGAACTTACGGTCCAAAAATTTTTATAACCAAGAACATTGCACAATTATACAAAAAGAGAACTGAAAGCATAAAAAAAGCGACATAAATCAGGAAGCCAAGGACATAGCCGTTAAACTGAAAATAGACCAAAGGATAAACCGCATAGCTGAACAACAAGCATTCATAAAAGGAAAGGACCACAAACCAAACTTCAAATCAAAATCCACATTCCGTCTAATCAACCTAGCAAAAAACGAAATAGGAGAAATTAGCGAAAACATGTTAGAAAGAATCAACATGAAATTAAGGAAAACTCTTGCACTAAGTCAATGGAAAAATACCAAAGCCGTCACTGAGTGGTTCGCAGGAATACAGAACAAAAGCAAAGCAACCTCCATCACAGAAAGAATACTGAATGAAACAATAGAACTACCAAAACAACATGTAGACATTAAGGATGAAAACTCTGCTATTCAACAAAAACGAAACATATTAAGAACAAAACAAAAACCACCTGTTCGATGTAACAATGGGAAATTATGACAATCGAACTGGTAAGCATTCTTATTCTTTCATACCTAGCCATAATACTAGAAAAAAGATGTGGGCCTTTACAGAGACGACTCCCTAATCCTTCCCTAATCCTAATGAGAACCCAATGGCCCTAAAATAGATTAAGAAAAATATTAAACGCTCTATAAATGATTGGATTCAAAATAGAAATAAAAACAAACACGAGAACACTAAACTGATTAGACGTCACCCTCAATCTAGATAAAGAAACTTACGAATCATACAAAAAGGATAAATGACACTCCCACATACATACACACATCCTCAATTATCAAGCACATACTTAAATCCATCAGCCACAGGCTATCAGACGACTCATCCAACATAGACATTTTCAACGACATAAAACACCATATAAACAACGCACTAAAGAAAAGCGGGTACACACAACAGCTAGAATACACATCACCACAACCAAAACCAAAACGGAAAAACAGAAAAAGAAATATAATTTTGTTTACCCCACCATACAAAAAAAACACACAAAAAAAAAATCGTCAGAACAAACATCAGCAGAACATTCCTAAACTTAATAGAAAAACATTTCTCCGTAACAACTCCCCTAGCAAAAATATTTAACAAAAACAGTTTGCTTCAGCTGCACTAAGAACATAACACAAATAATAAAAATCACAACAAAAAAAAAAAAAAATCCTACAATAATGCAAACAAGACGCCACTGCAAGGAAACTGCCTATAAACAAACATAGTATACAAAGCTAAGCTCAAATCCAGCAACACTACAATACACTACACTGGTGCCAGAGAAGGAGCATTCAAACAAATGAAATACACACACGACCTCTCATTCTCCAACAGAAAATACTCCAAGAGCACCACATTATCTACATACATATAACAACTAAAAGACAAAAACATCACTCCAAACATAATCTGGGAAATTATGAAACCCACACCTGTCTACAACATGGCTATAATCACGCACACGCAACAAAATAATTACTAAACCAAAGATCGGAAATAATCTCAAAATGCTGACACGAAAACAAATATCTATCACAGTTCAAACAAAACAATACGAACGGGAACGAACTTAATGGAAAAAATGGTAGAACAGTAAACCATAAGGATACTAAAATTACCAAAACATAAACAACAGAAACAATAACACAACCATCACTGTTACCAACACTACCACCACCCACTCAAACACGAACACCACCATAACAATTAGCATGGTCATCTCGACAGATATAACCATTAACACTTCAAAATGATTATTTTGTGACTGCTACTATTATTATCACTATTAGTATTGTTGTTACCACTTTTAGAACCATTACTCTATAACCATCACTACAACCATTAGGACTGTTTTTTATTTTTTATAAATTATTATTATTATTATTATTATTATTATTATTATTATTATTATTATTTCCTTTGATTTCAGGTGTGTACACATTTCTTTCCCGGTCACATATATTTTACATAGATAAAGCCCTTCGTAAGGTGTTGGCTGTACTCGTGAGAACAATTTTTGTATATATTTAAGGCACAGGCTTCCAGGGATCCCTTTAATGAGTCTGCTGGAATCTTTTCCAACCCATCCGAGGGCTTCAACTACAACAGGAATTGTTGACGTTCCCATGTGCCACATTTTTGAGATTTCGATTTCAAGGTCCTTGTATTTTGATGGCTTTTTGAAGAACTTCAATGATACATTGCAGTCTGCAGGGACTGTCATATCAATAAGGAGGCACTTTTTTGTTGTTTGTGGTCTCTAATAACAATGTCTGGGTGGTTAGCTTTCGTTGTTCTGTCTGTGTGTATTGTGTAGTCCTATAAAATTGTAACATGTCCTATCCCCATAACCGGGTCTGGGTGCTGTTCATACCAATTTCTTTTAATTTCCTTCACAATTGCAGATTTTCCAATGCAGATATTGGCCAAATCTGTCATGCCGGGTTTTATATTCAGCGGGTGCCAGTACCTAGCAACCTGATACAAGATGATCACTTGTTTCTGGATATTTATCTGCATTTTAGCTAACACAATATTTTAGTACGTGTGCTTGATAATTTCTAGTTAACAAGCATTGGTCCTATGCAGTAAGGATAAAACCTTCGGCTTTTAACCCTGCACCTCGTAGCCACTGATGGGTACGGAGCTTGTCTTCATCAGCTTGTTTGCTACAGGCAGAGTATTGAGCATGAAGCGGTTTATCTTACCATGGTTTCTGTATCTGGTCGATTGCATTTGCTTTTGCTTTCCTTTTTAAGTATTTTTCAGTTGCTGTCGGATTATTATGCTTTACTTGCATTTCTTCATACATTTGAAACTCCATTTTGAACTTTTTGGCTTCCTTCGTTACTGAATAAAGTTTCTTGCTTCTTTCATGTTCTTTGGCACAGATCAACATCCAATCTTCTGTAGTTTCCAGATATCTTTGAAGGCCAGTTGTTGTAGTTATGTAAGACAGTTCTAGTTGAACTAACCCTCTGCCTCCTTCAGATCTGGGCACATACAGACGATCAACATCAACTTTGGGATGATGCATGCGGTAGCAAGTGAAAAGCGTTCTCGTTTTGGTGTCCATACGCTTAATGTCAGCTATGTTCCAATTAAGGACATTAAAGCTGTATTGCATCACAGGGACAGCCAAGGTGTTTATGGATGATATTCTGTTTTTTTTTAGTTTAGTTCGGTATTTAGTACCAGACGCACACTCCTGTAGATCTCCTTTTTTACCTTCTCTTTCATTTTGGTATGCTGTATACCATCTCCTTCGCAAATTCCTAGGTACTTATAGGCTTCATCTTGTTCCAGTTCCCTGATCTTTATGTCAAAGTTTAAATCTATTGAGGGTGTTTCTGCGATTCTCTTTTTCTTGAATGTTACTTTTGCACATTTATCTAATTCGAAATTCATACCTAAGTCGCCACTGAAACATTTTACAATATTGAGGAAGCCCTTTAACTCATTGTCGTCTTTGGCTAAGTGTTTGAGATCATCCATGTAGAGTAGGTGATTGAATAATTTTATTTAGTTTGTAACCATAGCTATTATTGTTTAGTTCATGCGTAAAGGAAATTAAGGACAAAAAACCCCCCAAAATCACCCCCCCCCCAAAAAAAAACAAACAAAGAAAAAAAAACAAAGAGAAGGTTAATAGGGAGTCTCCTTGAAAGATTCCACGTCGGATATATACCACAACTATTATCATTATTATCCTTGCCATTATTATTTTTACCATTTTATTTTATTTTATTTCTTTTTTATCTATTTATTTTTATTTCTTATTTTTTGTGTTGTTATCACTATCACCATTATTGTTGTTATTATTATTGTGTCCATCATTATTAGGGTTAACTTTACCGTTTATCATAACTAATAAAATATCAATTATTATCAATATATCAATAATAATATCACAGCTAATATTACCATTAACGTAATTACAAATGTTAATAACACAACTGCAGTTGTTGTTAAAAATACAAACATCATCGCCATGTCTAAAGACAAAACCCAACTTAACCGACGTGATGGTAGTAGACACAAATTAATCAGTAAAGATATGCCTCTACATATGTGTGTATGTGTGAGTGCTTGTGAGCATGTCTGTCGGCGCAAACAGCCTACTTGAAAAACGTCAAAGCCGCTCCCACCTGTCCCCTACTAACGGAACATTGCTACATATGAATGCTACAATCTTGATAGAGAAGTAGACAGAATGAAAACTGCGTGCAGACGTGTGCTCGAGCGTATGAATGTGTAACTGCGCCTAACCCTATATTATGAATATGTGTGTGAATGTATGAACTAACATGTATAGTCCTATAATAATGTGTGTCTATGTATATGTGAGTGTTATCCAAACAAACACAGAAGAAAATTTACCCCTCCCATCACATACAAACAAACAACTCTCCATGCAACCGCATATGTTAACTCTGTCACGGATATTGAGAACTTTCCAGCAAATATTGGCACATACATACACAAACACGTATATATATATATATATATATATATATATATATATATATATATATATATATATATATATATACTAGCAGCATGGCCCGGCGTTGCCAGTGCTTGATTCAAAAATCGTACCACTCATACACCAATCACTATCACTTGACTTAAAATGTTTTTGCCCTTCCTTGGCTTTAAAGGAGTGCTGATGTTGCCACATGCCTTACTTCTTGCCTATCTCACACTGCGAATTTTTTCTAAGCTCTATACTAAACATTAAATCTGTTACGAAAAAAGAACTAAACAAAATGAACACAAAACGATCAGCTTTAAAAAAGGACTCGTAATTGGAAAAATCGAATGAAAAAAGAATGTTAACAACAATACTTTTTCACACTCAACCCAGTTCTGCGGAATCAGAATCAACGTTGAGTTTAAGCAAGCGAATGAGCCAATTGGAGTAAAGTGCCATACAGATTTAAATTTTTCCCACTTGTGACGAATACAGTTATTGATTTTTTTGCATGCTAGCATGCTAGTTAACATTCGTGTCAGTCAGCTGTTGGCTCTCACGCTGGCCAATAGAATCTTCCTGCCTATTCGTGGCAGCCAGCTATAGGCTCTCACTCTGGCCAGTAAAAAATGGCCGCAAACTACATGAAAATTGCCGTAGAAGTATCAAAGAATCGATTATTTCCACTATCGATGGAAGTTGAGAAATGCAAAGTCAGTCTTGGCCTTCTCGCTAACTTGGAGCATGTGCATGTAAATGTTGGTGCAAATACGTCGAAAATTGCGGCCTATATTCATTACACACACAGACACACACACACACACATCCTGCCTTTTATAGATAGAGATCATCGTGAGTCCTAATTTCACAAACAACTCTCCATGCAATATATATATATATATATATATATATATATATATATTGGTTAGAAAAACGGTAGCGTGTTGTATGTTAATTTCAAAGACAATGTTTAGATATTTGTACATAAATTTATTCAACTACATATGTGCCATTTTATTTCACTAGCTTTGAGGCAGCTTCGCGCTTCCATCCTCTCGAAACGTCGCATCTTTCTGTGTGACGAACAGGTGTAAGTAGTTTTTATAAGCTTACTGAGAATTGAAGTTCTTTTGATTAAGAGAGCACAGTATGGATCGAAATAACTGAGAATCCGAAGGTGCAAGATCAGGTGAGTACAGTGGGTTTAGTATGACATCACAACCAAAATGTACCAATTTTATCCGGATATTTGTACAAATATGAAACCTTTCATTGTCCTGAAGGAAGATGACACCTTTCTGATTGGCCATTTTCACAAGTTTTCTACAATTGCTGCCTTTACTCAATTGGGAAAAATACTTCGATATCTGCTTTTGCGGAAGGATATTGTAATACGCAATGCCCCTCCAATCGCACCAGAATAATCACTTTCTCGGATGCCGACTAAAATTTGGAATGATTAAAGATGACACATTTCCTTTTCCCAGTTACGTTTTCTGCTCCAAGTTATTGCAAACAATACAGTGTTTATCGTCTGTGATCATTCTATTTAAAAATAGTTTGTTTTATTTCTCTTTCTCGTCTCGGAAGTTTCCAGACATTGTTCTTAGCGTAGAGACTTTTCGAACCTTTCCAAAGCTACCTTTTCCATTTCTATGGAAGGTGACATCTGTATACCTTGTTTTTAAGAATGCGAGCGAGCACACATCTGCGTTGCAATATTGTCTCATCTGTCTTAGTGTGACCAGCAAAATTCTTTAGACAACAGAAAATATCCTTCTCAACAACAAAGACTATGGATTTTGCTCCTCTAGATCAATTGCCGATGTTCTGTCATTACACAAGGAATAAGCATAGTGCTTAATTTCATCACGAGAGCGGTTGTCGTATATATCTGAAAGGCATTTGTCAAAGTATGACATTAACACATACTTTCCAGCCATGTCATCTCTGAAAGAATCTTTGGAATTATTAACACCTGCCTATTGGATAAATTCATGAAAGTCATAATGAATAATACTGAGATCAATGCAGACGTCTTCAAGGCCCTCTTTTCGGGCCTATCTTTTTTTTTCTTTATAATAACGATCTGTCCAGGAATATTTTCCGGTCATTATGACTTGTCACATTAAATACCTTTAAAACTAAATGAGTAACTTTCCATCATTACTAAGAAGACACTGAGTTTTCTCTAGTCAGGATGATCGTTGAAGAACATTCCGGTTAAAACCTCGTAACATTAGAAGGATTTACCTGGTCGTGTCGTTAACCAGACGCAAAGCTAGTCTGCCACCATGATATCCAGCCATATGGTTTACTGTCCCGCCAACATCAAAGGGGTGGCACTGACTCAAGTTGGACTGATTGCCCTTCATAAAACGAAGTTTATCCGGCAAATCGATGCCGTTGCTCGAGATGTGGCCGCCGCCGTGGTCGTGCCGAACGTATTCAAGAAACCATTTTCACCCTCTTTATCATGCTCTTTTTAGTCACTGAGACCTAAATACGGATCAACAGAAAGATTTTCGACTAATTCTCGATCGCTTCCGGCGATCATTCCAAAGATCCAGTGTGCGGCCAATTCCCTAATATTCAGCTCGGAGACTACGATTTAACCTGTGAAAACACAACGGTGTTTTGCTTCTCGATAGGTGAGGTGGAAGGGTCATTCAGCGTAATAAGTTAAGAAGCTATAAGGTTTGCGCTGCACGTCGACTGGTCGAAGACCAAGCTGATGCACTTGGGAGACGGGCCGGATCTAACGCCCATCATCACTAGCAACGACCTTGTCGAGTTCGTTACGTCTTTCCTTTATCTGGGCTCAGAACGTTTCAATACCAGTTACCTCCCCACAGAGCTCAAAAGAAGACGGGGGTTGGCTGAAGACATCATAAGAGACTTCCTGAAAACCACTACGCCGGTGTCGCAGCATCACCGAACACATCAAGTTATGAGTTTACAAAACTGTGCTTCTTTCTGTCGTTCTACTATACGGCGCTGAGACAAGGCCGCGCAGCAATAACCTCGCCACTCTCATCCATCGCTTAGATTCCCGTGACAACAACATTCAATATCCCTCTAACTTGAGTGATTCTTGGATCTTATAGTAAAAAGTCTTTTCAGATGACGAGAAATGAAGCGAAAGAGATGTCGTTCTACAAATGCTAAGAATACCATGGACAGAATAAGTGAGCCTCGAGGAAGTTTTAAGGAAAATAGAAAATACAAGGAAGCTTATACATGCAATCAGAAAGAGAAAGTGGGCCTGGAGAATCTGACACTCACAAGACATAGAGAATAGATGGGGAGGCCAAGGTCAAAGAGGAGTGGTAAAAAGTCTATTTTTTTCTTATAGTTTGTTGGGATCGATGAACGTACACTTACTGAAGGCACATGAAATAAGAAGGTGTTTACCCAGACGTGTACTTTCACCTCGTCTATATCCAATAATATTGTAATATTGAATTTAAACGGAATTGGCTTATACGCCAGGAAATATGGTACTTTGTTTAATGTGATTATTTTATTGTTGTGAAAAATAATTAATGGCAAATTGAAATTAAGTACAGAAAATATGAACGGAAAACAATTTGTAGTGCAAGTTTTTTATATTCCGAGTAAATTTCTGTTATATATTTATGTTTTTCATCTTTCACTCACTTTATCTATCTGCTCGGGGCATTTTGCAAATTATATAAATAGAAACGTTACCTTTTAAGTAAATGCTTAATTCCTTTTAACCTAAAGCCTGTAGAGACATCACATTATTGAAATGTGTGGTTACAAGAATAAGAAGGAAGGAAAACGTTATCGGATTAGAGTAACAGATCGCTTTCTTATACTGTATTTTCAAGTATTAAAACAAATTACTTTGAATAATAGTTTATAACGGCATTATATATAAATACTTGCATTTAAATTATGTTTTCATTGCATTATGTTTTGAATAATAATAATAATAGCCCAGGGCACGATTAAAAAACTACAGGCAAGAATATTAACAAAATCCGTGATAGCCTCAGTTTAGAAGAGATTGAAAACAGTGCAAGGTAAAGAAACTATAAAATCTGCACACTTACAAAAATTACTTAACATCAAGATGTGCGCAAAGACAATACACATATATTTCGTGCCTTGCCTTACACGGTGTTTTGAGTTAAAGAATTGTACTAAACAGAAAGCAAAACGAGAAAACAACAAGTATAATAATAATAATAATAATAATAATAATAATAATAATAATAATAATAATAATAATAATAATAAGGTAAGAAAGTGGTACTACCGGCGTGTGCGTTTGGTACTGAATACCGAGCAAATGGACGCCAAAACGAGAAAACTTCTCACTTGCCACCGCATGCATCATCCCAAGACTGATGTTGATCATCTGTGTCTTCCAAGATCCGAAGGAGGATTAGTTCAACTGTTTTACATAACTACAACAATTGGCCTTCAAATATACCTGGAAACTACAGAAGACTGGATGTTGATCTGTGCCAAAGAAACTTTATTCAGTAATGAAGGCAGCCAAAAAGTTCAAATTGGAGTTTCAAATGTATGAATAAATGCAAGTAAAGAATAATAATCCGACTGCAGCTGTAAAATACTTAAAAAAGAATGCAAAGGCAAATTCAACCGACCAGATACAAAAACGATGGCAAGATAAACCGCTTCACGGTCAATATTCTTTCCGTACCAAACAAGCTGATGTAGATAAACCCCGTACCCATCAGATTTGTTCGCCCAAAATGTTCGCCCAAAATGCAGATTCTGTGATAAATATCTAAACTAGTATTAGCACCCATTGAAAATAAAATCCGGCACAAGAAAGTGGGCCAATATCTACACTGCAAAACCTGCAACTTTTACGGAAGGAAACTGCAAGAAATTGGTATGAACGCCACCCAGACATAATTATGAATATATGACCTGTAACAATTTTAGGAAACTTTACAATACACACAGATAGAACAATAAAATCTAATCACCCCGACATCGTGATTAGAGACCACAAAAACAAAATGTGTTTTCTTATTGACATGACAGTTCCTGCAGATTGCAATGTCTCCCTGAAGATCTTCAAGAAATACAAGGACTTTGAAATGGAAATCTCAAAAATTTGCCACATGAGGACATCAACAATTCCAACTCTCGGATTGATTGGAAAAAATTCTAATAGACTCATTGAAAGGATTCCTGGTAGACCATGCCTCAAAGTAATAGAAAAAATTGTTATCACAAGTACAGCCGACACCTTACGAATGACTTTATCTAGGTAACGTGGAAAATATCGTGATGACAATCTCTGGTCGGAGACCCGGAAAGAAATCAATATGTACCAGAAATCAAAAGAAATAATAATAATAATAATAATAATAATAATAATAATAATAATAATAATAACAACTTCCATTAATATGCATTATTACGCATATTAGTCGGATGGTAATGGGGTAGTAAATTTTTATTGGATTTTTCTAATTTTCGAAGAATATACTATATATTAGGATAGAACTTATGTATAAGCTGTCCGAAGTTCATGTTTGCACTGTTGTATTTGTTCAAGAACTTTCGGCCTTCCCAGTCAATATCAAGCATTGTGTGCGGTCAGTGTGGTGGGCAAGATCCACTTTATAGAGAGCTGAATGTTTGAAACAGTTAAAAGTGATCTCATGTGTAGCGGTTAAAGTGTGCGAGACCACACCAAAAATAATGCAGAAACATTATGCGTTTTTTTTTAAAAAATAAATTTATATACAACATATCGTTTTTTGTGGTGAAATTTTATTTAATGTCGGTTGTTTATTTTGTATAATAATAGCTTCTGTATTGTGCGTCTTTCCTTGCAATGGGTTCTGTAGGGTATTTTTATTTTTATTTACTAATATTTGTCTCATGTTGATAGTTGTATTTTGTCCGTTCATAATATGCTGATCGATATCTACACGGACATGCACTGAATTTCGACAAGTAAAACAATAAATCAACTCATGTGTGGACGATGTTACAATTTAATATTACTTATTAATTTTCATACATTCCAGGAGAATGCATCTCCAATAAAAACAATAGTCTACTTTTTAGACATCTCAGAAGTTAATATTTCCCTCCTCTGAATGTATCTGCGGAATGTTTTAAGAATTCATATGTAGGAAATAGAAAATTAAGAGAGAAAAATAATTTATTAAGGTGAAAATGTGCTTAAATTACACTAAATTAGGAATCCTATATGGTATATTTACGTCCAGTATCATATAATATATCTCTACACAAATTACTGATTATACAATGTGGGATAAAAAAAATAAAAATAAAATAAAAACAATGAAAATATGCACAATAAGATGAGTAAAGTTAAATACATCGAGCGGCGAAAATATGCAGATTGTGTGCTGTCATCATCATATTCTATTATTTTATCGCTAGCTGTTGTTACTTTTTATCATAACACCTGCATGTTCGGTCGATGTAATCTACAGGAATCATTTTTCCGGCTGCACCAACGTGACAGTTCCGATTACAACAGACGCCTCTTTGTGTTTGCTCGTGATAATTGTAAACGTCTCCTCAAAAAGGCTAATTATTTGTTCGCTGACAGAATGTAGCACTAAATAGCTTCTAACAAATTTTGTCCTCGTTGTGGCTCTGTAATAGTGTGTTAAATAAAAGTCTTCTATTTTTCCTCTCTTCACCCAATATACGGTGTTATCATCTGACTCTCTGTTGAATGACATGCATATAACTTGATCCATAGTTCTGTTATCATGACTAAAATGGATTTGATGGTATCCATGCTTAAGAAATGTGCCCCTAAACTCTAAACTTTACAATAAATCCCTTTCTATTTCTGGCTTTCTTGCTTGATTGAATTCCTCTTCTGTAGTTCTAGTCATTAAGAAATGTGAACCATCTGATCCTTCTAATTATTGTAACTGCGAATTAACTTTTTACTTCATTTTGGCCTTGTACTAGAGGTTCTAATCAACTCCGAATTGGTTGAGCATCTCACCTGGTAGAGTATTCTTTTAGATAATCAATATGACTTTCGCTTTTGTAGATCAACTGCTGATGTGTAAACTATTATTGCTGAAAGAATCTGTCAAGCTTTAGATAAGAATGGTGAAATTCAGATTGTTGCTTTGGATATTTCAGTGGCGTTTGACAGAGTTTGGCATGCTGATCTTCTTCCCAAGTTGACAGATTATAGCATTTCTAGATGAATTTTGTATATTTCTTAATGTATTGAATCTTTTTCATCAAATGGCGAAATGAAAGTTGTTTTCAACGGCCACTCATCTATATCTTTTTACTTTAACTCGTGTGTTTCCCAGGGCTCTATCTTTGGAAAATGTTGTCCCTAATTTTCATTTATGATCTTCCCAATATCATCAGTTCTTAACTTGATATACATGCCACAAATATTTGCTCCTGTATACTTGGTAAATTTGATCTGCACATTAAGGTTAAATTGGCAGCTGATCTAAAAAAATGACTCACAGACTTGTTAACTTGTCCAACGAATCCCCTGTTAAAATTACTCTCTTTTAATTCTGCTAGAGAACTTTTTTTGTTTTCCATCAGCATGGCTGATGCTAACCTCGAGGAAAGCAACGAATTGCACCTTCTCAGGCTAACGTTTTCCGATGATATGAAGTCGATTGATTATATTGAATTAGATCAGCTCCTTGAATGTTGGTTCACTATGTTATATTAAGCAATTTTTCTCGACAGAATATATATTATACATTTATAATTCTACCATTCGTCGATGCATTTAACATTGCGGCCACAACTGGTCTGGTGCCTCTGCAGTGCATTTACAGATTTTTTGCTAAAGGCAAAATAAAATCACAGCTTCAATCAGATTCTTACCATTGCAACATAGCTCCCTTGTGCTTAGATTTTCTATAAATACTTTCATTGTAATTGTTCTAATGAACTTACCTAAACTCTATGAATTTAATCGTAGCACTAGATAGTCAGCAAAGTCTCGTCATTTTACAACTGAAATTGCAGGATGTAATCGTAAGCTAACAGCTTTTTCTTTCGCACGTCTCACATTTATAGATCTCTCTTCCGGCAGTTTTGATCTTCAAAGATTTAAATTCATTGTCAATCGTTATCCTTTACCTTCTTAATCCATGTTCTTTGTTCTCTTATTAATAATGTTTCTCTTTTTCTCATATTTTTCCACTTGTGTCTTAGTGGCTTTATTGTCTTGACTGGTGTGAAATGATTAAAAAAGAAACTCTCGGGGCTGATACATACTTCTGCTGTAAAATATTAATGTTTCTCTCTGAAATGCCCTGAAATTACCTATATTTTTCTCATTTTCTTTATTTTGATGTGCGTACATCGTAAAGGTTATCGGACCGAAAAGAAAAATCAAAGCGTCGAGTTCAAACTCCAACCTCGACTGTTAGGCTCGTTTTGATAAAATACTCCTAGAAAAGGCATGAATACATCTGTTCCCTTTGTTCAAATATCGGTTGAATAGTAAACTGGGCTCTAGCTTTGGGTGGTAGTCAATGCAGGAGAAAGAAAATTCTGAATTCAAAACTGTGTAGAAAGCAAGTTCACTATTTTTCTCAAGAAGTCATAGCCATTCACCAATATGGATAAAGAAAGGAATATGTGAATAGACATGATTGTTTATGTACTAAAAAGCCATGACTTAAAATGGTTTATTTAGCATAAATAAAAATATAAATAAATAAAATATGACTGTATATTCACAACATTTAATTTTTTTATTTTTAAGTCATACACTGTTTAAATGACAAAAACATAACAGTTTTTTTTTTTTTTAGAATTTTACAATCGTGACATCAAACTATCGTATCCAATATCTAGAGTTTTCCTGTCTGACTCCGGCTTCTTCATAAATGGAAAATGTATATTAATTAGTAGCAACATCTGGGTCGTGGATCACACGCTAATGCACAAAATGTTTCCCCATCTTGAATTATGGCGAAATGCTCAAACATGGCTGACTTCATGGGAATTTCTTTCACGTGAATTTCTATTTTAAAAAAATTATTAAATAAAAAATAAAATATTTTCCTGGAAAAAATTAAAAACTATTTAAAAAAAAATACTATTTCCGTTATTTTAATTGCAAGACTCCTTGTTGATGTATTTGATCCTTAAACTAAAATTACAGAACACGGAAGAAGTAAGCTCAATGAGATTCGAACTCGCATTCTTTAGATATGAAGATTGACGTTCATTGATGATACCTTAACCAAATTAGGCTACTACTTCACTTAAGTATGATAAAAACAGAAATAAATAATTAATTCTTAAAACTTAAATTCACATAAAATATTGTTATTGGGTTGGTGCAAAAATAATGTCGTTTTCTCACATATGTGAGAAAACGACATTATTTTTGCACCAACATAATATAAGAAGTTTTTTGTTTTGAAACTTGTGTCGCAGTTAGTGCAATTTTGCAGACTGCAAAAACGATGATTAAGACTCCAATTATGATCTTAGGTTTTCAACTTTGCAGATCGGCTTCGTTTCAAGAATTTCTTTCTTTCTTTCTTTCTTTCTTTCTTTCTTTCTTTCTTTCTTGTTTGTTTGTTTTTCTTTCTTTCTTTACCCGTCAAGAAATATGTTCGAAATGCACTCAGTACATATAAACAAACTTCCAACTTGATATTAAACTTTTTCTTTTTTTACAGTTCAACAGGTGTTTCACGAACATTATCTTTATTATCATAAAATCAGGCTTTTATATTATTATTGATAATTTCTATATAATAAGATATTGTTTTTTTTTATCTTCACCATACATTTTTATTGTTTTTTTTGTTTTTTTTTTTATATATAATTGATATCCAGTTCCTCCACCATCTTTCGAAACATTTTGGCATCATTTCCAGCGCTGCAACAACGACTGGTACAACTGTTACGTTTTCTGTCGAGAACCAGATACTTAACCAGTTTTTTCATCTCTTAATTTAATCTGTTGTCTCCTGAAACAAGGAAATATTATCTGCCACTTTTTTCTCTCTGTGATCATGATAATTACATCGTTTACTGGTCTAGATCGGGTGATGCGTTTCAGTCTCAAAATCCCAGTGGGTTTGGTGTTTTACGTAGTATAAGAAAGATTCTGGTCTGTGCACATGTCTGGTATGTAAAGACCAATCTCAGTCATTTGTACAAACCCCAATGGATAACCCTCCTCAACATTTCATATCTATTTTTATAATCTTACTGAGATAACTTGTTGTCTTCACATAATATTTGTTTTTCTCCCGTCTTATCTATCTTGGTTATTAGATAATCTTTGTTTTGGGGTGCCATTAATAGCATTTCGGTTTCTCTCTGTATATTTTCCTAATGGGATCTTGTCCGTATAGTTTCATCTATTCAATTTGTCTTCGAAAATGTTCGTACAGTTATTTAGTACCTCCAATTTTAAAATTATCATTTTCAGCATTTCTAATTTCAGTTAGTCTTACTATCTTTTTTAATGAAATTGCAATTTCACATTTTGTTCTTTTACTTCTTTGGCAAAATACATATTATTATTATTATTATTATTATTATTATTATTATTATTATTATTTCGATTTCTGTTATGGTCACACTACGTACCAAGTCTGCGGAAAGACCTAAGGCAGGTAGTGATGTGTTGTCATGTCTACATTTCATGATTTGTTTTTCTAACTCCCATAACATCACCAGCGTTACATAGACAAAGTTCTTAGTGTGTGGGATGTATTTATCAAGACAATTTATTTCTCTTAAGCTGGAATTTCCAGTTTATTTTTTCAATGTGTTGTTTTACTTTTTTATCATTCTAAGTGCCACTACTATGACTGGTACTATTCTTGTTTCGAATTTCCACATTTTTTTCTATTTCGATTTCCAGGTCTTTATACTTCGATATTTTTTCAAATTCTTTGTTGCTATGGTACAGCCCACTGCGCAAGCCATATCAATTAGTAGACAAGTTCTTTCCTTTCGGTTTTTGACAATTATGTCCGGCATATTTACTTCAATCTTCCTGTCTGTAAAGATGGTGTAAATTCATAGAAATGTGTTGTCTTCTCTTTCTGTAACCGGTGCTAGGTAATGTTAATACCAGTGTAAACACAGTTGTTAACATTTTTCCAAAGTGTTTGCACATTGTCCAGTGTAAATATTGCCCCACTTTATGTTGACAATTTTATTATTATTATTATTTTTAATTTGTGTTTCCTGCATTTTCATACACACCAGGCATAGTGGTTGTCTTTGGGCATCAAGTTACAGTAAGTTCCTTATATTCTTCTTCGCCGTCGTCATTCTATACTTACTGAGTTTTCCTTAACAATATTAACTGGCAACGTATGTTACGAATTAAGTGACAGCAAATATCCTCATTACTTCAGCAATTCAGTGTCCTAATTGTTTTCAGTAATGTTATCCTCTCGATGGTTTAAATTCTGAATCCGTTTGAATCTGGCAGTCCTAGAGATTTTATAGTACATTATTCTCCACGAAAGATTCTAGTATGAGCACATAACATTGTGTTCAATGGTAAAATCCTAGATCATTAGATCACACAGCACACCCAGTCATATCAATATTTGTAATCCTTATTTAATATATTCCTACAGTCAACTGATTCTATTTGTTACATATATGTCTTCTTTATCATGGTTTTTGTATAATTGGTTCTCAAGGCAGTGTTCGCTCTTTTTTTTAATACGGAGTCATGTTCATTTATGATTTAAAAATAAAATCTTTTCGCTCCAATAAAGCAATAGAACCACTAAGACGCCACGATTTGGTGAGATTGAAATAACTTTAAAACGTTATTGAATAGAAAGGACAATAAAAGATCCGAGTTAAAAAATGCAAGGGACGATTAAGCTTGCATTTAAATTTTTGTAGATAGTAATTGACAGGAAAGCAAGAAGCCGAGAAGCAAGATGTGCGAGAGAAGAAATTATTAGAATAAAACGTATTTTTACATTTTTACTAAATTCAATTGTAAATGATGTTGCCTTGCTTCCATTCTCCTACTACACATATGTTCGTGAAGGCTGATGCACCAAAGAAAAAGCTCATCAGAACAATTATCAATGGAAGCTATGTTACAGCGGTGGGAAAGTGACAAAAGTCGGAACCGATATTTGAAGATTCTTCTTTGGATTTGGTTCTGAATCTCTAGACACAAAGTAGAAACACAAGTCCAGATGTGACAACAATATTCAGCGCATAAATAGTGAAATTAAAAAGGGGCAAGATAGATTCTGGCCATAAAAATTGTCTACCACGGCAAAGTGAGTCAACTTTCCTTGCAGCTGACTTAGCAACTGATCCAATAAAATGAATTTTTATACAAATCTGTTACTACTGATGTTGCCGATATTCAAACTCTCAAATTTTCAATTGCTCAATCTCTAAGTTTAAAGTTTAGTTTGTTTGCTCAAATGCCCTTATATCTATATTTGTTCGCATTGTTGGAGCATATTGCTGCCGTTAATTGTTTTGCAAGTATTTATTATCGTAATTAGTTTATTGAGATGAGCGCAAGTAGCGTAACAGTTGAACAGGGTTCAAATTTCAGCCTAGTCAGTTGCATTCACTTTCGCGCAAATGTCCTTGCATGAATTCTTTTTTCTACCTTCTCCCCTCAACGATGGATTAAATTGCAGTGTAGGTTGGACTTTCTAGCCTTGGATAAGAATCAGTCTAGGAAAAAGATTACTCTGAACAGAATGAGCGTAGATAAGGCAATGGGAAGCCAGTATCTTTCCCAATAAGTTATGGCAAATCATACATAATAATGGAACCAAGAATCGGTGAAGCGGAGTATGATCGTCCACACCCTGAAAAATAAAAACATAAAAATAAATACTAGTCTATCGTTATTGTTATCTGATGTTATTCTCAGGACCGTGAGAGTAAAGTCGATGTACTCTTTAATTTATTATTTTGTCATCATTACCGATTTTGTTGTTGTATTGACTGAAGATAGAATTATTGTTACCCATGATTATTTTGAAGAAGAAAAAGAAAGAAAATAGAAAATTAGCGAAGAAGTAGAAGAATTTACAACGAAGAAAAAGTAGAACAAATGAGAAAGAAATGTAGAAGAATAATGTGGAGAAAGAAGAATTAATATATTAAAATCGAGGAAAAGAGAAAGAATAATACAATATTTAAGAAATTAATTTAATTACATTTTTGTAAGAAAAAAGCAGAAAGGAGAAAGGAGGACATGTCGAGAAAGTTATTGAGTGTATTTTTTTTTATCGTAGCATAAAAAATGAAAAAAGAAGAAAAAAGAAATAAGACGTCATCAAGTTTTATAAAAAAAAAAAAAAAAAAAAATACTTTTACCGTTGGGTTTTCAACCGCGACATTTGAAAAACTATTCCACATGTCAACAATCCGAACTGAGAATATATTTCAGATTTTTAGTTTTCTACAAGTTCTTCCCTCTTCCGTTAATTTCCTCTGGTAAGATAATCAGGCGTAGACCACTCGAGCAAATTCCCAGGGTCTTTCCTTTAGAAACCATTTAAAGTTTCATAACTTCAATATCCCATCACCATTTTATTAAAGTGTGTGCGTGTCTACTTGTGCGAGTTATTGTATATCAAAGTTGTTAGGGTGAAATATCAAATCACCATCTATTACTGTGAATGTGTTTGTATAGGCGTACCTACGCACAATTTATCATAGAATATTACAGTTTGAATGATACACACATATATATATATATATATATATATATATATATATATATATATATATATGTATATATATATATATATATATATATATATATATATATATAAATATATATATATATATATATATATATATAAATATATATATATATATATAAATATATATATGTATATATATATATTATTTCTTTTATATATATATATATATATTATTTCTTTTATATATATATATATATATATATATATACATACATACATATATGTTTGTCTGTATGAATGTATGTATATATATATATATATATATTATATATATATATACGCACACATAGACACAAAAATATATATAAAGCGATAATATATAATTTATATTCATATGAGTAGACAATGTTTTATAATATTAATACCAGTAACTGATTGCAATTGGAAGATCTAACCTTCAATGAAGATATATACATGCATATATATGAATACAAAGTCAACGTGTTTCATCCTCTGATTGACTCTATCAAGGTAAATACACACGCACACAGACAAACACATAACACACGGACACACACACACACATATATAGTGAGAAAAAAAGAAAGAATAAAATAAATACAGAGAGAAAGAATGAAAGAAAGAAAGAAAGAAAGAAAGAAAGAAAGGAGGGGCAGAGAAAGCGCTGTTATTTAGATGCACATTAATGTGTAAAAATTCTCTTCTGAAATATATTTTTCTATTTTCTAATATATAACAAAACATTCGATTCCACTACTTCGTAATAAAGAATTTACATTTAAATCTCAACAAATATAGAGACCATTTTCCTTCATGAGATTCTATTTCTGATTGGATGATGAAGACTGAATTGAATCGAAACAAAATTTTCTTCATTTTCAATGCTTCTAATAAATACTAAATTAATTTCCAACCACTAATTTGTCCCCAATTTCCCTCTTTTCTGTTAGTGAAGTGACAAGAAATATAAGTATCTAAATGTTGACCGATTTTATTTCGTAAATTCATGTAGAACATGTTCTCATAGGTTATGAAAATGTTTCCAAACTTTATAAACAACTTCTATTAATTGCCCAAAACAAAACATTAAAAAAAGCACTTATAAGATTTCCCTAATATTCCGCAAAAGTGAACTTAGAACATTTTACATAAACTTGCTCGGATAGAACTTGTTAAAACTTTACTTTATTCTCAACCCCAAGAAAAGTCCATTCTTTAATATATAAGTAACGTATTTGATATGTATAATAATAATAATAATAATAATAATAATAATAATAATAATTCTATCGAAACTGAGAATTCTATATGCTCCAATAATTTTACACAGTTTTATTTGATTACCGATTATTTACGCTTAAGAAAACGTGTTGAAAAATAAATTAGTGATGGCTAACATATTCAAGGCGAGCAGGTTTTTTGTGTAACGTATTTGAAATAAATATTTATTTTAATAATAAATAATTACATTTATTTAAGAAATTTATTTTAAATAAATTTCTGTTACTGATAAAACGCCTTTTGGATTGATATTTTTAACCTTCCTATTGAGAATTATGCCAAAGATATTTATTCTTGGGTTAAAGCCGGTATCAATGCCTTTGTACATTCTCGAAAATACTAGGATAAACACAATCTTCTCCTCGATTCACACATGAATGTTCAAATACTATAACCCACATGAATCACTTTTTCCTGAGTAACAGCGTGATAGTTCCTATCAGAACAGGCGCCACTTTGTGTTTGCTAATAATAATTGGAAAATTGTCCACAAAGCGACTAATTATTTGTTTACTTCTAGAATGAGGACTCGTAGAGCCTCTAACAAGTTTGTTCCTTTTGACTACTGGTGATTCTCTAATTGTGTGTTAAATAAGAATAAGTGGAATTGATGGTATCCCTGCAATAGTGCTTAAGAAATGTACCCTTGAAATGGCTCCTGTTCGTACTATACTCTACAATAAATGCCTTGCTACTTCTTGCTTTTCTGCTTGATAGAAATCTTCTGTAGTTACAGTCTTTAAGAACTCAGGCGAACCGTTTAGTCATTCTATCGTCCAGTTAGTCCAGAAATGCCATAACATTTAACATAACTACCTCTTTTTGGTAAAGTACTCGAGGCTCAAATGAATTTGGAATTAGTTAAGCATCTCACATCGCAGGGTCTTCTTTCAAATAACCAATACGGCTTTCGCTTCTCTAGTTCAATTGATGATGTATTAGTTATTGTTTAAAGAGTCACTTAAGCTTCAGATCAGATTTGTAAAACTCGGGGTGTTGATTTGGATATTTCAAAGCTATTTGACAGAGTTTGGTATACTGATCTTTTTCATAAGTTGAAGTTCAACGGCCGCTCTTCTAGATATTTTTGCATTAATGCAAGTGTCCCACAGGAATCTATCCTTGAATCTACGCTTTTCTAATTTTCATCAACGATCTTTTTGATGTCACCAATTCTCAACTCGGTATTTATGCTGATGACACAACTATTTGCACCTGTCTTAATAATGATTTTGATAGGTTCAATAAGAAAAATTGGTAGCTGATATAAACAATGACACACAGTTTATTGTTAGCGGTTGCTAGAAATGCCTTGTTAATTTTAACGCCTCCAAAATGAAACTAATCTCTTTTAATCGCATGAGAGAACCTTTTGAACTTCCATCAGCATGGCTGATGCTAACTTTAAGGAGAGTGATTCGTTGAGACTTTCCTAGACTAAGTTTTCTGCTGACATGACACAGAAAGATTATATTGAATTAATTGCTAGATTTGTAGTTAGGAAAGTTGTTTCACTGGATCATGCCAGACAAATTTTCTCTTACACATTTATAAGTCTACAATTCATCAATTCATAGAATATTGCTGCCATATCTGGTCTGGTGCTTTGGCTATATATTTAGGGATAAAATTGATAAAATCCAAAGAAGAACTTGAACTGTCATAAATCCTGACCTGGCATCTCGGAATCAGTCATTTTCCCACCGCCATAATTTTTTTTTTTTTTACTAATTTTCACCAAATAAAAAAAAAACAATATAAGAAAACATCTCTGTTCTCTCCTCCACTGAAATTCTTCCATGTTCTGATTCCTTTTGGCCGAATGGAACCGGTAAGTTCAGTAGAGGAGAGAACAGAAACGTATTCTCATATTGTGATCATATTTAATTTTATTTTATTTATTCCATACTTGATTTTATTTATTTAAGTGTATTAAGTTTTGAATAGGCAAATGTATATTTTGGCTTGTTATCATCTTTTGTTAATCTAAACAGTATGACCAAAATTTAGACTAAGTTGTAGGCATATCTCGCCATATTTATTGAACATTCACACACACAAAATTCAAGTACTGACCATCGTGCATGAAATAGATTTTCTTACTTATCAGACGTTTGAAGGGAGGAATAGAGATAAGACATTTTGAATTAGTGATAGAGAAGAAGGGAAAAATGAAAAGGAATTATTCCCTATAACCTTCCTATAAATACTATCATGGTAAATGTTTTGATGAAGTCTTCTCTATGGTAACTAAACTTTATGAATTTAAACACAGTACTAGATTGGTGACAAGGTATCATTATTTTACAGTTGATTTGGCTAGATGCAACCGTAAGTTCGATGCTAACAATTTCTTTTCTCGCACTTCTCGTTTGTGGAAGTTTCTTCCGGCTTTTTGCTCCCCAGTCAAGTTTGAACTTCAAAAATTTAAATGCAATTTTCTCTCCTGAATAATGTTTTATTCTCACACACTTTATTATCTTGATAGGAGAAAATGGTAAAAAATAATAAATAATAAATGTTATTAATTAATTCAGTAGATTTATCTTGCCCCGAGGAGCGAAAATGTGACTTTTTGCAACATAAATTTGTAAGATAAGTGAATTGAATTTTTATTTATCTATTAACCACACACACACACGCGCGCGCATATATATATATATATATATATATATATATATATATATATATATATATATATATATATATATATATATATATGTCGCTCCTAAAATCTCGATGGATAAGAAAATGCAAATAAGCAGTTAAGCGTTTCCATTGAAGTAATCCTCTTTACAGCCTCCAAAATAGTTCGTCGCAAATGCTTGTTGCAAAATTATGTGCTATATTCGTTTCTTGCGTGTTGTACAAGTTTCCTGAATTTTTAACGTTGATTATTCAAATCAATGTTTTCACAATAAAATTAAACAATCGATATTGGTAAAATATTCAGAATATACCAAAGTGAATTCAATTTAAATTTACATGATAATATATCAAGTGAAATTTGATTTCAGTATATTTCTTATTTATAATAATGTATCTTGGTTTTATTATGTAACATGAAACTTGTACATTATATTGTGAATGAATATATAATATAAATAAATTGTTATTTGTTTTATTTAAATTTAAGTTATGCTACATGTTGTAAAAAATGATATAACTTCAAAGAAATAATGTATTGTAAACTTATTGAATAATCCGAACTCAACAGTGGAAATTACAAAAAAATTGGATAAAACAGAAAAAAATGGATTTAAGTATGCCAAAAGAAGACACTTAAGAAAAATTAAAAGGGGTAATAAACAAGAATTGGCGGGCAAGAAAATATTTGAAAAATCTCGTATTGATAATTTAAATATAAAGAAAAAATTAATAATATTGATTAAAGAATCAAAGAATACCACGTTTAAAAAAACATAAAAAGGAGAAACATGTAAGCTGGCTTAATAAGTAAAAGAAAACCGACATTTTATATCTCATTCGATCATACCTGTATATACAAGTTTTCGACTACATACATCTATTTTCGAAGCTATAACTTGTTTCTAAAAGCTCTTGCTCAGAAATAGCCACTGGCCAAGCTCAAAATTGATCAGATTAGAGCAAGTGTTTTCTGAACCATTTGAGTGTTTTCTGTACTTATATCTTGCAATCATCAAATTTTAAATGAATCTTTTAAGTATGGATCGGAAATTAAAATGTTATTGATCTGATGTCGCATCATTAGCAATTTGCTTGATATAGATCTTTATTTATAATCTATGATTGCGGAAATTTTAAGTTAATAGGAAAAGCAGCAGTAACTATAAAAGTTGAATTATAAGAATAATTAAAAAATTAATAATGACAATTCTTTTAGAAGTTAATCTTGCCAATTTTTTATTTAAGAAATTATGAGAAATTTAGACTATTATGTTTGCTAGTATTATCAGCCAACAATATAGCATAAAGAAAAGAAGATGAACCAAATTTTAACTATTTGACTAGTCGCCTTGTCAAATTGGTAATAGCATAGTCTATAAAAGACAAACTCCGAAGGATATGGGTTGTGTTCAAATCTTACTGCATTTTTATGTTGTCAATTTCACTGTTGTAAAATGTAAAACAACATAGGCATTGCAATATAAAGAAAAATATATGATAAACTAGTAAAAAATGAATTATATTTATGTTGGAAATTTTATGAAAAAAGTTGTGAAAAGTAAGTGTTAAAGATTCCAAGAACTGGTTAATAGCAACTATTTAATAAAGAGAAGTCAAAGACTTAAATCTAAATATTTGGACGGGAATCGGATGAATTTCCCTTTAGAATAGGTGAGAGAGCGAGAAGTCAATGTACGTAGAGGTAGGAAAATACGAAAAGTGGTAAAGTGAAGACTAGAGAGGGAAGCAATGGAAAAAAAAAGTCTAAAATGAAGGAAGGAGGGAAAGGTTGGTTGAATCTGAAGTGAGCAAAGAAAGGAGGAAAAGGTCAAATTGGTTAAGAAGGTAGAGTGAAGTGCTGGCTACAGAAAATAAAGGCGGGGTAGATTAAAAGAACTGAAGTGGAATGCACTGGAAGGGAAAGGGATAGGGCGGAGTGGAAAGATATAAAAAGGGTGTGGTTTGGGTTAGGCTTGGGTAAGCATGGATAGAGGAAGTGGAGAAGATATAAAAGAAGAAAAATAGGTGGGAAAGAGGAAGATGACGTTGTAGAAAGTGAAGAGAAAGGCGAAGAAAAGAAAAAGGGGAAACATAATAAAAAACAGGGAAAAAGAGGTAAAAGGAAAGCATTTAAAAGAGGAAGAAGAAAAGGAAAACTATGAAAGAAAGAAGAAAACCAAAAAGATAAAAACAAATAAAGAGCTGAAGGCGATGACCAAAGAGCTGAAGGCAAATAAAAAAAGGAAGGAATTTGATTAATCAAATGTTGTCTCAAGGCCACATTTCTAGAAGTTAGAATAAGATATAAATCGAATTAACCTTTTTAATTATGTTAGGATGAGAATAAAGTTTATAGAGAAAAAACCCTGAGATGTTTATGCTTAAACAATGCTTCAAATGTTGAGTAAAACGACACTTGCCATGCTTATAAAACTTGCTTATAAATATCTAAGGATATTTTCGTGAATTTAAACTTTATTTTTAGTGGTCACCCATATTTGAGTAGACGTCGAATTTATTTATTTCCGTTTATCGGCCTGAATGTTCAAGATATTTCATTAAAGAAAAATATGATCTCTCCAGCAGAATTCGAACATGCGTCACTCTGGGCAGTGGAAACGTCGTTAAACTCAATGTGCCTTAACCGACACGGCCACGGAGCAGCCTTGTTGACCAAGGAAAGTTCGAAACACGTTCCTCACATATTTTCTAGAACATGATAAGAAAATTTGAGGGGATGGGAAAATGGAAGCAGAAAGGCACTGACATTAGAAATACCAACGATTTGGAGAGAACCTTTGAAAAGATTTCTATATTTGTTAACACTTAAGTTTTCAATATTAAAAATACGTAAAAAATTGAATATCCATATTTGCCATAAGCTATTCAACCAGTTACTCCCTGTGATAAGATTCCTGTTTCTATTTTCAGGGAAGTTAGCGTCTCAGAGGAGGGAAACATTAATGATTCATTTTAATGAACACCGGGTTAAAAGTTCGCAAAGTATACTTCGAATTTTACTTGGCCAGCAGGGCCGTTTCATGGCCAAGTCCTTTAAGGCACGTTGGATTTAACGGCAGTTTCTCTCTCTGCCTAGAGAGACGCATGTTTGTGTCTTGCTAGAAAGCACATTTTTTTATTTAATGAGAATTCTTAAATATTCAGACGAAAATAAAAAAAAAATATAAAGTTTAATAAATAAATGGAGCTTCTACCCAAATAAGGGTATCCACTAAAAATAAGATTTGAAGTGATAAAAATATGTCCGATTGACAAATAAAATCTATTACTTTAGAATATTACCATTTTTCAGATAAAAGCTATTGTATTATTCTTATGATAGGGTTATTGATGTTAAACATAATATTTATTTATTCATAATTTTGAAACCGTTTTGTTTACACAGGCCAACAACAAAATTGCCTCTTGAATGCATATAGTTGTTTTAAAGTCATTTTTTTTGCTGTGTATTTCGAAAATGCAATCTATTTTCACCATCTATTGTTTTGTGTTGTATAAATCTATTTTTATTGAGTAAAGGAGTATTTTGATCAAATTATATTTTAAAACATTTGGATAATGAAATACACATAAGATTTTTTGAACAGATTATTGTCTGTATCATGTCTGGACAAACCTAGTGAAGTTATAAAACATTCATTAGTACTTTTTCAGTAAGTATTCATTCAGACAGACTTTTGTGCAACAAACATATACTCATCAAATTTACACGATTACATAACTGATTCTTATTGATTTTTTACATGTTGGAAATTGTTTTAATTTTTGTTCTGCAATTTTTGATAAAAATATCTCGATCAATAACATATGGCTTCTGAAGAAAGATGTCCAAATGATCGTTATCACTTTTATTTTATTGGTGGCTTGTGAACTTTGTAAAAACACCGAATAAACACTATTAATATAGTGAAAAAGTTATTGTACTTTAAATTCAAGTTAGGATATCAGGGTAAGAAGTGAACCCTTCATATAGTTTGTAAAACATGATAAGCAAATTTGAGCGGATGGGAAAATGGAAGCAGTAAGGCACTGGTACTTAAAATACGGAAGATTTAGAGACAACCTCAAAAAAGATTGCTATATTTATTTAGTTAACACGTAAATTCTCAATATTAAAAATACACAAAAAATTGAATATCAGCTATTTAACCAGTTACTCATTGTAATAAGATGCCTGTTCCTATTTTCAGGGAGGCTATGGACTGAGATCAAGACAAACACTAATGATTTGTGGAATGCTAGACAATGAACAGTGGGTTAAAAGTTATGCTGAAGGGTATGCTGATTGTAGAGAAATTCTCACAGAGTGAATTAAATGACTTGATTCGTGATTTAGATCTATTCAAAGAATCATCAGAGGTGTTAGCATCAAGACTGAATAAAACAAATGCTGATGCTAGAATACAGTTTTATAGTAATATACGCTACATATTGTTAAAATGTGTTTAGTGAAGGGTGATTACTGTAATAATATCGAGTCCCTCTTGAATTAAATAGGGGTGGGAAATTACTTTCTTGGCGAGAATGTTTATTGACAGTTTAAACTGAACTTTGAAGTGAATTTTACACAATGGGAATGTATTTGGTTTGATTACAAAAACTCACCCAGTGAAGCTGAAGGAAACTAATGAAGGTGTGGAGCGTATTTTGTAATTCATATGTGATCATCATGAGTGGATGATATGTGTAGATTTGAAGATGTTATGTTTCTTGCTTGGGCAACAAAATGGATACACAAAGTATCCATGTTTCATTTATAGCAGATCGAAATCTGAACACTGGGAAATAGAGACATGGCTGATATGTGACCAATTAAATATAGGTGAAAAAAAAAATCATAAACAGACAATTATTTGACAGAAATTGAAGTGTACCCCTACTATTCCGTATTACATTGGGTCTGATGAAGCAAATCTGTGAAAGAAACTAGATAAATAATGGACTGAATTGACAACCTTTATTGGACTCAATGACGAAAAAGTAAAAGTTGATATTTTTGATGGGCATGAATTTAAAAATCTCCTTAAGAAAAATGATTTACTTTTACTGAATAAAATTAAGTATCAGCCTGTAATGCGTTTGTAGGAATTGTTACCAAATATCTTGGAAACATCAAACGTGGTATTTACATTGAAATAGTTCAAAATTTGATTTAAAGTTTTTCTGCTGTTTGTCGTAATATGAAAATTAAGATGCATTATTTCTTCAGCCATTTGGAGAATTTGCATGAAAACAAGGAAAGTGTAAGCGATGAATAATTTAATCAGGGCATCAATGGAGAAACGTTACTAGGGACGATGTAATAAAAACATGGTGCCCAATTTTTGTTGGTGACTCTAAATGGACTGTATCAATATTTTCCATTGTAAACATCTGAATTGTTCTGCTATAGTTTGTTTAATTTTCACGATAACCTGTGATTTGTGGGCTTGTAATCAGTTTCAATTTCTGTAACTTTCCCCAGTCAAAACAAACTTTTTCGCTGATTTCGATAGTGGAAAATCTAGGCAAAAATTTATGAGAGATTCAACATCTCAGAAATGTTACAACCAAGTTAAATATTTCATGAGAAAAGTATTTTATTTTTTCTGTAGGTTTATGCTAACTTTTAAGTAATATCCATAAAAAGCACGTCTGGTGTAGGAAAATATATATTTAGAATATATCTTACTGGCGGACCTGTAACGTGATGATAAGGTAAAAGACAACGGTGAACTGTCAGCATTCATCGTTACCCTTTGATCTCCAGCCAAAGTTCAACTCTTAGATTCGAAAAAAACGCAAATGACATGTTTGTCCGCTTTCAGTAGACGCCTGTGGATAAAAAACTATCAACAGAATATGTATAAATTTTAGGAACACGCATACACGTGCGACCGCACGCACGCATGCGCGATAGCACGCACACACGTGATATGAAATGTTTTCATTCATTGTTATTTTAATCGTTAGAATTATTCTTTACAAGAGATATACGTGGTACTCCACAGCTTCCTGTTATTTTAATATCTGTCAATTGCTATACATTCTTGGGAAAGGTAGTGGAATAATTTCTTGCTGCATCATTCCCGATTTGGTATTCTGAGTTTTCTTTTTCTTAAACTGATTGCCATTTAGAGTTAGAGAACTGTTACAGAAGAGATCAACCCTTTTTCAAGGGTATTAGTGCGAAATGAACTTGGCAAATTAGGCCGAATTCTAATTACTGCATAATTCCAATTTTTTGCGCTGATGACAGTTATGATATTCGGATATGCATTCTGGATGTTAGTCTTGTCAAAATAATTTTTATAGTGGATTTCCCTTTTCTTCGAAGCTAAGAAGGAGTATAGACATTTGGTGATTTCTTGTGTAATGTCATTAGTATCTGACCCTTTGGAACTTTTAAAAAATATTATGCAAAACTTGTGTCAGGTTTTGGGTCACTGGGCAGTATAGATAATTTTTCTATCATAACTATCTTCTTTCAAAGTTGACAATGGGTGTAACATTTATTTACTGATATTAAAAATATGTCTTTCATAAATGAAAGATGCTTGTTCAAGTAATCACTTACCATGTACTTCTCTGTTGACAATTGTAACATGCCGATATTAAGATGTGAACAATTAAATATGCCACTTTTATCAAGACATGTAACAATAGGAGAGGTCAAAGGTATAAATGATTCTATTCTTCTTTCGATAACAATGATTATTTCCTTTCAAGTTTGATAGTTGGTATAGCTATTTTATGCTTGGTATATTGTCAGTAAGGTGAGTGGTTTCTCCAGAAGACCATTAATCCTCCCCACATTATTGTCAACTATGGGGGAATGCTAGTGACGGAATATGTTGTCATAATGTCGATCAGACAAAGTGCAGGGAAGAGGGTTTTTACAGTTTCCCTAAAATGCAATACCGTTCGTGTTCGTGTACACGAAAAAGTCTCAGTTCAAAATTAAACATAATTGATCGTTTTTTTAACTAATTGTTATGCTAGTTGATGCCCCACACTGCATGATAAAATATATGAATAATTAATGTAAAAATACATCTATTATTAATATAATCGAATAAAAATAAGGAGAATAGGAACAGCAATAAAAACGACAAAGTACATTTATAATGGTATATTTAACTATATGAATATATCAGTATACAAATAACAAAGTACATTAACAACGAATATAATAATAAAGTAAACAATATATCAATATATACATACATAAATTTCAATACATAAATTATCCACATAAATAAGTTGTAATGTGTATATGTATGTGAATATATAAGATGAGGAAGAAATATGAAACGTTTACCAATCTAACATATTTCAATTTTATTAAAGCTTAATCAGAGAATCTCTCATGAAGATTTAATAAAGTGAAAGATGATGAAGGAGGTGGATTGATAAACATTTCCTATCAGTAAATAAATCTATTTCTCACTCTCACTCTGTCTCTCTCTATATATACATATTCAATAAATAAAATGTTCACAATGCTTATATGCATTGCTGATTTCAATGTGTACGATGTTTCTATCTATCTATCTATCTATCTATCTATCTATCTATCTATCTATCAACATATTTTCTTATTTGTTTGAATTTTGGAAAATGGGTTGAGTTGAGCACTTTTTAATATACCCTATAATATATATATATATATATATATATATATATATATATGGTTGGATAGATGTGAGCTTGTGACCCTGGGTTTCACGCTTTAGCGATCGTCAGACAAACTGATTAATTTTTTAAAATTTTGGTTTTATGTAGATTGCGTGTATTGGTGTTATTGTGGAAGTGGTGGGGGAAACTTCGTCGTTTTTTCATCGTTTTATACACGCAATCTACATAAAACCAAAATTTTAAAAAATTAATCAGTTTGTCTGACGATCGCTAAAGCGTGAAACCCAGGGTCACAAGCTCACACCTATCCAACCATATATGTTAGCTCTATCTCTGATATTGAGCGCTTTCTAATAAGTACCGCGCATATAATATATAAATAATTATACACATAAATATATATTTATTTATATTTATATACACACACTTTTCACACACACACACACACACACACACACACACACACACACACACACACACACACACACACACACATATATATATATATATATATATATATATATATAACGTTTCTTTTAGTTTACTGAAAATTGTTCCATGATGAGATATTAATTTATTTACAACGTTTAATTAGGTCTGATTCCAGTATGCATCGAATCCATTACCCAGTACTAATACTGTGATATACTACCTTGGTAACCAAAGTTTGACGGTGAAGCCTTTATGCGTATTCATTGTATTCGACTTAGTGAGGCATACAATGGGAATCGAACTCACTACTGAAGTAATGTTGTTAGAGTCATATTTTAAAAGGTTTCATCGCTATTCTGTGTTAACTGCTTTTCCAAATGTTAAATGAATTCGCCCATGAAAAATATTACA
Organism: Acanthosepion lycidas; assembly: GCA_963932145.1. NCBI lineage: Eukaryota > Metazoa > Mollusca > Cephalopoda > Sepiida > Sepiidae > Acanthosepion > Acanthosepion lycidas. The sequence goes on along the minus strand of OZ010616.1, from coordinate 37,479,051 downwards.
TACTCTAACAATATGCTACTTATAGGACATCTTGCCGCCCCTGACTTGTTGGGTATAGAGTTATTAACTATAACCTCGTAAAACCTAATGTTAAACGACATCACCATTATGCACGTGACTCGCTCAGGGATCACTCTAGCGAAAATCTAACCAAGAGTGCTCATGGCTAACACTACTGAAAGCGTAAAAAAATGCCAAAATTAACCTGGAGATGATCAGTTGAGTGTAAGGTAGAGGCATATTTGAAGACACTTGTTCAAAACAAGTTCGCTGGCATGTTGTGTTTGCGACTCTACGTTCCACAACGAATATCCAGAACTGAACAATGAAACGATATATATATATATATATATATATATATATATATATATATATATATATATATATATATATATATATACCGAATCTTTCAAAGTTCTTTCTATATAGAGAGATTTAATATAATCAAGAAGATAAACAATATAAGTTACTAATATAAACAAGAATGTACCTTCTCGCAAATCTTATTCAACTTATACAGTGAGTAGATTCTGAAAGAATTAGTATTCCTATCAGGATTCATTATTGGTGGTCATAATCTTGACATCATTAGATATGCAAATGACGTAGTGTTGATAACAGACACAGAAAGGAAACCACAGGAACTTCTAAAAATTGTAGTAAAACGAGAAGAAGGGTCTAAGCATCATCATGCGAATTAAAATTGGAAATACCAAAATCAAGCAAGCACAATAAATTAAAATAACTAGGAATATCTTAAGGACGGAAAATGCGACACCGAAATCCGAAGATATATTGGGATAGTGAAAGGTGTTTACCAAAACCTAAGCAAAATATTAAGAAACAGGAAAATTTCGTTACAAATAAAGAATAATGAAGTGTACTGAACTCTTTCGTAATATCATCAGTGAATACTAGACAATCTTGTCACAGATGAAGAAGAGACTTGAAATAACAGAAATCTGGTTCCACAGAAGAATATTTGATAATACCATAGGCTGAACATCTGAGCAATGATGAAGTTTTCGGGAAAGTGGAAACAAGGGTGCGTATACATAACATCTGAAAGAGTTAAAATTTCTAGGGTGCATAATGAAGAAAGAGGGTTTAAAAAAATTCACAGAACTTATTCAAGGTAAGAAGGACAGAAGAAATCAACGCTTAGCCTATCTATTAAACTTAGGTAAAGGTATAGCAAACCATGGATTAGGAGAGATAGCAAAACAAAAAAAAAAAAACAAAAAAAAACAAAAACAAATAAACAAAAAGATTTTACTAAGAGCTACAAAGGATTGTGAAGATTTATGATCCTCTACGTCCTGAAGGGCCACGGCAAATATAAAAAGAAGATGAAGGAGGAGGAGGAGGAGGAGGAGGAGGAAGAGGACGATGTATTTTAACAGATGACAGATGTGACACCAAAATCTTAATGCGCAAAATATTAAGAAACAAGTGAATTTCTTTAGAAACAGATTGCTGAACTGTGACATAATATCAGTCTTCCTATACGACAGTGAATTCTAACTTATTTTTGTTACAGATTTTGTGTATATATAATGTAACTAGTGAGTTAGTTCAAATGCCTTGACTCACTTTATAGTCCACCAATAGAAGGTTAACCAATCAGAAGACGTAGAACATTCAATCCGTCGTGTATAAAGGCGGCCATTTTTGTTTACCCTACCCGAATGACCAGTACCAACTTGTCAGGCGAAGATGAACAGAAGGAAGTACTACGCTCTGCTACTTTGCTGCGATATCCACTGCTAACCTGAACTACGCTTTCTTACTGTCTCCGAAATATTCACTGCTAATCTCTGGATTCTATACTCGAAGACGACCGTCATCTGAACAACAATTTTTTCGGAGATGAAGAGGAAACTTAAGGCAACAGAGATATGGTTCTGCAGAAGGATGCTGAGAATAACATGAACTGAATATGTGAAAAACAAGAAAGTTTAAACGAAAATGAAAACAAAGTGAACAGTAATACTTAGAATCAGAAAGAGACAGTTTTAATTCCTAGGAAATATAATGTTGTTCATAGAACATATTGAAATTAAGTGGGAGAGAGAGGAAAACAGTTCCTAACCCTAACCTAACACGATTGTATAAATGGATGGCAGAACAGTAATGGCAGGATAGTAAAAGAATTCTATTTGCTAAAAGCTACAAAGGACAGAAAGTTGTGAAGAACCACAATCACTTACGTCCTGGAGGTGCACGGCACATTAAAGAAGAAATGCAGACCATTATTTCAAGATTAACTTGTAACAGTGACTAGATACCCAACAACTGTAGCTTTGTACCAGAATAAGTTATGCTTATTAAATAGCGATAAATATTTATTTGACAAACAAGTAACACAGAAGTGCTGAAAAACTCTTGAAGGCTCCAAAAAATTGAAATTTAATTGGATTAAGTCAGTTTTTTGACTCATCACCCGTTTACGTCTCATCAAATGATGTTAAATGATCCCTCAAGCCTTTAGGATATTTTCATTGTAAGTTCTTCATTCCAACAATGTATAGTTTTTAAAAATTATATATTTTTTTCAGATTTTCAAAAAAAAAAAAATTTCATAACATTATATTTGGTAATAATAACTGGGAACGTAAAAGATTTGTATTTATTTATAATTATTATTATTACTGTTATATTTTAGATATAAACTATTTAATTAAAGGAGGGTTACTTAAGCTTATTTAAAAAATAGTAATATTAAAAATAAAATTAAATAGTAAATATTAACAATAATTTATAATATATACGTAACATACACAAAACTAAACCATGATTAGTATTAAAAATTAATCTGGATGTACGTGTTTAAATAGATATTTATTTTTTATTCCTAGATGTAACCATCAGTTCATTTCTCCTGTTTAATAATCCCGGGTTATTTAAGTATTTTAAGATTATCATTTTTTTCAACTAAACAGAGGTAACATTTATTTCCTTTACTGTTATGTGATTTTGCCCTTGCTATAATACTCCAGTTAATTGAAGTGAGATTACTGGTATCTTTCAATTGTCAGAAATAATTAGAGAGAGCAGAGCTGTTTGTGCTTTTAATATTAGCCAACGTCATTCGGCGATGGTAGAAGTTAATATTAATATTTTAATAATATTATATATTATACATAAAAATATAACTACAAGAATATTTTTTAGATTAAAAAAAAATATTTCCAGATGTAGATAATGTCGGCAATAAGCATGTAAATATGAACAAAATGATATTTATATAATTTTGCAATAAGCATGGAAATATGAACAAAATGATATATATATATATATATATATATATATATATATATATATATATATATATATATATATATATATATATATATATATATTATTTTTATTATTTTTATTAAATTCAGTCGACAAGGTCTGTTTGTTTAAATTTTTATTTTATTTTTCCGATTTTTGAATAAGATGTTGATTAGATGAGAATCTAAATTGTGGATAAACTGTGCCAAGTTCATATTTGTTCAAATAATTTCGACCTGTTTGGTTTCGCTTTCGCTCCCGTTAAATATTACATATGATGTCAATTTAAACTGTTTTCATTTTTCAATTCTCTATAAAATACCAGGATTATGTAGCCAACGATATCTTGTCCACCACACTGACAGCAAAATGCTTCTGGGTTATGACTTCGATGGTCGAAAGTATTTGAATAAAAGCAAATAAACAAATATGAAGTTCGGGTCGTTTATTCATAATTTCGATACGGATATACATTTTATTCAACAAATTGGAGAAATACAATAAAAATGAAACAGACAGACCCTGCCGATTCCATTTAATATAAAATATCGAGATTAATGCTTGTCTAAATGTATCTTATATATATATAGGGTGTATCAAAAATGCTTATACATATTTTGACGGCGGGTTCCACACACCAAAACAAGAACAAAAGTCCATATAAACATATATCCACAAATCCTTCGATTTTGAGTTATTAAGTTTAAAGAAGGTTTAAAGAAGGTGAGTTAAGTGAGAAGTGTTTCGTTTTGCAATGACAGAATATTCATATCGTCATCAGGTAGATATGATTTTTACATACGGCCGCGCGAATGAAAATGGACGCGAGGCTGCACTGCTGATTCAGATTGCGTCTCCAGAAGGCAGCCGAGTCATCCAACCTTTGCTATGTGTGTATGTGTGTGTGTGTGTGTGTGTGAACATCAGCTAGCGACAGTTTATTCCACGCTTAAACGCAATGGTCTATGGTCTGACATTTAAGCATGAAACAGACTGTAGCCAGTAGGTGTTAAATTCGATGTCCATTTTTATATTTACATACTCTTTATCCGTGATATTGAACATTTTCACCCATAAATTTTAACCCATAAATAAAGCATACCATAAAACTATATTTTTGTGGGTACATGCCTTTGAGTTGCTAATCCAGTTATTTTTATTTGTTCTTAAACAGTGAAATTAATAACAACCGGTCTCAGTTGAGAAAGTCCCTGCTAAAGATAAATTGTGCTTCCAACACGAATCAGAGCTGCTTGTCTTTTTTTCACGGGGAAACCACTTTTTCAGCCAAAGTGTATCTCTCCCAGTTTTGGCCACAGAGCCAGCTTGACAGGAAAAGTTTTTAAAATTTGCTATATTTATAAGGAAAGAATTCTTAGTATTAGAAACAGAACGTTTATAGCTCTTATAATGCCATTTTCCTTTTATCAGTATCATCTGTTTCTATTTCGCTATATCAGTAGACTTTGCATTTCACAAGAAATGAGTGAATTTCTAAGATTTCCTGTATTTTCTCAGTAGTGCACTTCTTAAACTAATTCGATTCAAAAGTATTTGTGGTAGATAATTGTTTTTCACCTTCATAACAATTCACATTGAGAATGGTGCTAAAAAAGTAGATAGAAGCGTTCGAGAAGGAGTAGATTGATTCAAGATTCAGTACCATAAATGAAGCTACACAGTGCATTGTACTCAATCTCTTTGTCTGACTTGAGGATACGACACATCGCATTTATATAAAATTCTTGTTTTTGAAGTTTCTGATAGAAATGAAATGCAGGTTGATGGATAATAACAATTATCTTCAAACTGATTTCCAAACCAAAAATAGGATATCACATTGTATGTTACTATATGACCTTTTGAGCAACTAGAACTGCAGCTACGCAAAATCTAAATGACCAAATGTCAGAATTTCAGAATACTTAGGCCGAAAACTTTTCAGCATACTTTGGTGTATGTATGTATATATACACGATAAGTACATATATAAATACAAGCACACACACATAGAAACACGCACACATACTTATGTGTGTATATTATGCATGCGTGCGCGTGTTTATTTTCCTGTGTCTATAATGAAGATTCCTCCTTTTCTTCAATCACGCTTAGACCCCCCACCCCTCATATGCAGTTAGTTAGTAGTCATATTTTACTGAGTAATTTATTGTGTATTCTCGTCTAAATGGGCAATTTGGCGTGTACTCATGTTTGACCGGGTACTTTAGTGCCAGACAGTATATTCTGCTTGGCAATTTGTTGGGTTTCTTCGCCTGACTGGATAATATTATATCTGCTTACACATGACACGGAAACAAAATATCTACACATCCACATAGAGACACACAAAATCAGCGCGCCTACGCGTACGCTCTCTCTCTCTCTCTCTCTCACACACACACACACACAAAGTTACGTTTACTTACGCACACGCATATTAGTCAAACTGGAGTAAACCCCTCATTGCCATATTTTTTCCTTAGGATCTTTTTCTTTTGAATGTATACCTCCGCTTACCCCTTTATTTCTATTAAATACGAACTACTTTTTCCTCCGTAGGGTAGTATAACTGTAAAAGTCTTTACAGCTGAGATTTTTAGATTGATACTAAGTACAAAGGAAAACTTAATAGTATACCAAAGCAATTAAATACTAATTAAATTTAAATTATAGTATTGAAATGTTTTATATAATGTGGAGATTACAAATATTCTTACAGTTATTTGAATTTTCTTGCTTGACAAAGAAATAGGTTTTGAGTGAACATATTATTAGATTGTAAGAGAGAGAGAGAGAGAGAGAGAGAGAGAGAGAAAGGTGACTGAAAATAGATAGAATAATAGAGAAAGTCAACATAAAAAGGAAAAATAATTAAAGAAAAGAAAAGAAAAAACAAGAATGGTAACCAAATAAAATAAGAAAGAAAGACAATAAAAATAAAGGAAAGAGCGGAAGAAAAAGAATATAAGCATGACAGAAAAGAAAAAAGGAAAGAAAAAATAAAAATAAAAGACAGACGGATTAAGAAAAGAAAAAGATCAAAAGAAAAAGAAAATGCAAAAAAGTAAAAAAAGCGAAAGAAATGAAAAACAGAGAAACAAAAAATTTAAAAAAAATGAGAAAAAGGGGAAAAGTAAATATGATAATTAAAATTAAATATATATTTAATTATGGTAAGACAAAATCTGAAGAATATGGGCAAAATAAAATGAAAAAAACCTTTTTTCAAAATAAAAAGCCTAATTGCTAAGTCTTACTTAATTACTAATTTTTACGTGTGAATTTTTTATCGCTTGTAAAAGAAGATCTTTAATAGATGTTTCACAGTATTTAAATAAAATTCTGAACAAATATATTGAAAGATAGTCTTATATCGAGATATAAATAAATAGAATCAATATATAGGTAAATCTGCAAAATTAAAAAAGGCAGTATCAAACAGATAAGTGTCTAATAAATTATAACATCACTATACAGATATATAGAGTAGTGTTTTTGACCCGACTCATTTCCCAGTGACTGAATATCAGAATACATACAGATTTTGGGCGGTTGAGTAGGTGAGAAAATTACAGCACAGGCTGATATATATATATATATATATATATATATATATATATATATATATATATATATATATATATATATATATATATATATATAATTGTGTATTTGGGCAGCACTCACCCTTTTATACAAGTTTAATTAAAGAAGACTGATAAGGTTCTGCAATTAAGACTTTTATTTAATTTTTCTTGTGTTCGTATGAGCGTTTTCTTTTCTGGACATAAAGTGTGTAAAAATTGTACAAATGTTTCTATATATCTGAGCGCTTTCGGCTATTCTATTAGCACTTATCAAGGTGTTCTTTTTAACTTAATGTGTGGATTTTTTTTCTGTTATATGTTTCTAGATTGATGATATTTTTTTTATTCTCGATTACGGTTAGCACACTGTGATCGTGTTCATAGTGTATATTATTGTATTTTTCTTTTTATTATTAGTGCTTCCATTATTTTAGTCTTTTTTTTTTTTACATCTGAATGAGGTTATTATACTTGAATTTCTACAAGTATGTTGCGGATAGATTTTGGTAGCTTTCGGTGTGTGTTTAAATGAGATCTAATTAAGCCATGGTCAGATAAGTGTAACGTGAATATTCTTGATAGACATCTAGTGTTATGTCCAATATAATTATTCATGATTTGCTTTGATCAGGAACGTAGTTCCCTGAGGAACATGAGAATTCATAAACAATATTGATTCTCTGTAAATTAAGATCTTGCAGGTGAATTGTTGTTGTTGATGATAAGTTTAGTTTTAATTATTTTAATACTAAATAATTAATTATTTTTTTTGTTCTGGTCGACTAGGTTTGTGCATTTCTTTATAATGTTTCTAAGGGAAAATTCATTTTGCTTATACTTACCGTGTATTTGATTTTTATAGGAAATATTAATGTTATTGTTTTTATTTGTATGTTGCTATTGGTTACTTTAGAAAGAAATAGTCTAATTTGGTAATCGATGAAGTGTGTCGGAAAATGGTTAACCAGTGGCCGTTTCACATTATTGAGTTCTTTAAGGAAAAGATGACGAAAGGGTGAATTATCGTGAGGAAATTTTTATAAGACCTATTTTATATCTCATAAAATTAAGGTGGAAAAAGTTTATACTCGTGGGATTTTTGTATAACGAGGTGTAGTGAATCTATTACTACTGAGAACTACGAGAACCTTTAAGAATGGGAGTTTATTTTTTTGATTAAATGCATAGGTAAAATTGAGGATAGTTTTTTCAAATCTGGTTTTGAGATTATCAATTTCTTTTTTGTTTTAAGCTAGAATAAAAATATCATGTACACAGAGGACATATATTTTGGGTTTAGTAACTTTTTGCAACACCTTGTTTTTAACATGACATGTAGTAGTCAGAGAAAGACGGACCGAGTGGATTTCTCATATACCATTACTTTTCCATATACCAGTTTGAGTGCAGATATTGTCATTATGGTGTTGTGCAGGTATTCAAGAATTTTCAAGAATTTTAGGGTTCATGGATAAAGGTGGAATCGAATTATATTTACACATAGGGTTAAGGTTTATATCGATGGTTTCATCGAGAGGGATTTTTTTCCACATCAAGTGACGCTAAAATGCTTACAGTTTGGTTCTGTAGTTTTAAGGATTAGAATGATAAAAACACAAAAGCAAACCTCCTTCTTCATGATGGCTAACAGAATAGTCAAAAGGCTTGGATATATAGAATATTTGTACAATTTTTACACACTTTATGTCCAGCAAAGAAAACACCCAGAGAAATACAAAATAATAATAATAATAATAATAATAATAATAATAATATATATATATATATATATATATATATATATGTGTGTGTGTATTTTGGCGTATGTTTGTATGTGAATATATATATATATATATATATATATATATATATATATATATATATATGTGAATATATATATATATATATATATGTGAATATATATATATATATATATATATATATATGTGTGTGTGTGTGTATTTGTGTGTGTGAATGTGTATGTGTGTGTGTATAAGCAATGATGTTATTTCGACAAAACTATTGATTAGTTTGGTTCTGGAAGTTAACGCTTTTACGGCGAACATACATTGTAAGTATATTGCTCTATATCAAGAGATAGAGCGTTAGTACTAATATGAAGAATAAATTACATTGTTCATTTTTTTCTAGTCTGAGCTTTGTGTAATCTTGAAGAATGAATGTAATTCTGAGAAACCTAGAGTAGAGGCAGGCATAAGATAAAATAAAATAAATTTAATTTATTTTATAAAAATGCCACCCACTCACTCTATCCCGTATGTGGGCACTGATGTCTACACCGAGTGGCGACAGTTTCATGCTTGAGCGCAATTTTCAGGCCTGAAAATTGCCTTGAAGCATGAAACAAACTGTCGCCACTCGGCGTTGACATCTGTGTCCACACTTCTCATATTACACACACTCTATCCAGGAACACTTCTATTCTATAGATATAGCATACACAAAACCTAAGTATCTCCCAAAAAGAGATACCTAAGATTTAATGTATTTTAAAAATGACAAATCTTTTTCCAAGTCTTTATTTTAGTTTTAAATTAATATTTCCTAAAAAACAAAATATTTTGTTACATTTCAAAACGAATTTAAATTGATTGGAATGATTTTTTAATCGCTAAAATCACTAAAATTGGCTATATTGACTAATCGGTCAATGATACATCTTATAAATCTCTTTATTAAAATGATACATCTTATAAATCTCTTTATTAAAATATCTTTCGAAAATAAAATGTACTTTTCTGAAACTTTATTCGAGGAAGATTATCTGATTTAAAGTTTAGTTAATCTGATTAAAACAAATATTACTTACTTTCAGTTTCAAATAACGCATAAAATCATTTTCTACATACTGAGGTGTGTGTTTTATGAGGTTTTCACACATTTATCGTTAAGCTTACAATTGCGACAATTTGGTAAGGGGGAAATAATTTTCTAACAAGTCAGCAATCTTATAAATTTTAAATATTTAAAAATATTTTTAGTTACTTTGGCTTTATAGACTTAGTTACGAAGACGCTTGTTGGGGAAATGTTAGAAAATTACCAATAAATTTTAAATTTTCTATAATTGCCGCTTTTATTTTTTGATAATTTGTATGGAAGTCTGTATTTACAATAATCTGGGACGTTTATACACACGGACGCAGACACAAAAATTACTTTTTTAAATATGGTGGCTCGCTGAATTATTGCAAGCTTTTCCATTTATGATTACTAAATATAGTTTTTATTTAATAACAATATTATCTAACCACTACAAATTAATAGACTTTTAAAAGATTTAAAACTTTATAAATTATTATAATTAAAATGAAAAAAACGAAAACAATTATTGTAAAAGTCATTATTCATCGAAAAAAAATTCTTCTTAAGACAATAATATTCATAATATATCTTATTCATAAAGCAATTAAAGCATTTCTAATTAAATTATCTCTTAATGCTATTAAATTTTATTATTTTATGATTCAGAGCAGACTATCAGTAGCTGAGGGTTTTATTTGACAACAAAATTTGATGTTTTAAATTCTCTAAAGATTTGTCCTTCTAACTGATATAAAAATTAAGCTAAAAAATAAGTTTCTCAAAAATTAATAAAATTAAATACAGTGATGGATAACAGATGTACATTTTTTTAAAACTAGATTTTCTAAAAGAGAAACATTTCTAAAATAATTTAATTCATTTGTGAATAAGTTCGAAAATTTTTATGAACATCCGACAATTATCTAATTTTTGCAAGAATTACAATATGTTATTCATTGCAAAAAGACGCTCAAATTTACCATATTAATTTATGGTTTCCCATTGACTCAAGAAAAAAACAAATTTTTAACAAACATTTCGCAGGTTATAAAAAATATTAAAACATATAATTTGACAATTAAAATACCCTTTCGTCTTTCCTTTTAATAATACCGTGAATATTTGTTTTTATTAAGTTTTAGGCATTTTTCATCATATATGCTCATTTTTTATTGAATCTCTCGAGATTCTAAGACTATATGTTATCACATATACGCACACATATACATACACACGCACACACACACACACATATATATATATATATATATATATATATATATATATAGATATAGATAGATAGATAGATGTGAATGAGATAAGGATAAATTACGCACACACACACACACACACACACACACATATATATATATATATATATATATATATATATATATATATATATATAGATAGATAGATAGATAGATAGATAGATGTGAATGAGATAAGGATAAATTATCAGATAGTCGGACAGATAGACGTAACATTATATATATTCTGAATTAGCATCATCTCGGGAAGGGGTTTGCACACACACGCATACACACACACACACGAATACACACACACACACACACACACACTCGCGTGCGCGCGCACACACACACACACACACACGCAGTACTTTTTCAAACCTCAGCACCTTGCAACAATAACGAATATTCGAAGTAAGGCACGCGTGTGCTTTTCTTCAAAGTTTTAGGTGAAGGAGATAAACAGATATATGGCGATTGCAAACAAAACAAACACAAAGAAAACAGGAAAGAAGTACTGTTTAAACGGAGTGTCAAAATGTTGGATAAGTATCCCTAGCAACTGATAAAAGAGACCTAAACAAGTACAGATTGTTTCCTTAAAAACATGAACATAAATAGAACTGAAATTCCGCAGTAACTAAAATTCAACGTTTAATTTATCTTATTTTTTCGTGTATTTGCGCGCGAAATGTGACCGGGCAAGCAAATTTAACATGTATTATATTTTTAAAGTAATTAGAAATCGAAATTGCAGTGAATTCCGAGATTATCGAAAGGTAATCGAGATAGGTTTAAGAGCACTGGTTGTTTCGAAATCGATTTTGACAATTGAAAAACCTCAAAATCTGTTACAACTAAGAAACATTTGAATTTGTACGAAAATTATCTGGAAATCGAAGACCATTAAAAAAATCGATGATCAATCGGATTCTATTTAACTTATATGCAAGAGGAACGAGTTTTATAGACTGAAATGATTTTCAGGATTATATTTAATAGTATAAATGCACTGACAATAGTCTATTAATTTAGAAATTGAATGCAAATATTCAATGTTTGTTTAGTAAAATATACGCATAATATATAATAATCAGGTAAATAAATATATCATATTAAACATTTTTTCGTAAGGCGTATGATCTTTGTGTTCTTTTAGTGTTAAATTCGAAGGGAATCTTTCTCCCGGGATCAAGCCTAAATAACCTCACAATGAGAAAAATGCAAAGCCTTAATTGAATTAAATCTCATTTAAAACTTTACTGTTTGTGTCGACAAGAGCTTATTATAAACAAAGCTAAATTGAAGAATATTAATTATCATCGAAGGCCAATCAATAAATAAATATCATATATGCAAGATAAACTAGGTCTATCAATTGTCCGCAAATTTTAATTAAATAATAATTCTAATTAAAATTAAAACTTAGTAAAAGCATATGCACGTGTAAGTTTTGTAATCATGATAAAGGTCGGAATCGAAGATAATTCGGGATCAATCTAAAAATGATGGTAAAAAAATCTCTGCCAAACAGGTATAGACGTCAACAAAGAAGAAAGAAGGATCGCTTTGACTGGACGGCCTTAAAAACCACAAAATTGTTTCGTGGATCATACCGATCTTTAAATTCACTTGTAGGAAAAAGTAATGGGAAAAAAATCAAGAGAAAGTCATAAGGTACACTCTGTTGGGGCGGGGATGAGGAAATGAGACGTAGATTATAACTTTAGCTTGTGGAATGGAAAATGTCATAAAGAAAATTATGTTTTACATTTAAAATAAAAAATAATTTTAATAAAGTAATTACTATTTTAGTTAATTTCCTATATTTTAATAAAATAAAAAGATTTCATTTGCGATAATAAAATAAGTGACATTTTTAAATGACAGAAGATCAGAAGAAATAACGATCCTGATTTTGATATCCAATCTCTAATGCGTACAGTTATAAAAAGTAGTTGTCTAGAGAGTGCCTTAATCGCAAGGTCATCTACAGTAAATTTGCGCACTGGCTCTTGCAACATTACACTATTCTTTGAAAATCTTCTAATATCACAGTGTGGAATATCTACTTACAGAATTGATGGAAAGAAAAAGACTGTAATTGAATTTGAGTAGATAAAAAAATCTAAAATTCCCAGCATCCCTCGTTTGTGCTCATGTGTAGTCCTACCAACATAATAAATTTAGTCCGATGAAGTCCTGAAGGACGAAATGCGTCACAAGTAAACTTTTTCCACTTTGTCATACAATTTCCCGAATATATATATATATATATATATATATATATATATATATATACACACACACATATATATATATATACATGTATATAATGGAAGAGTTTATAGTTGTTCCAACGAGAGAAAAGTGTATATCTTAAAAAGAAGATAAAAACTGCAAAAGATTTTGCTTGTAATGTGGATTTATAAAATATATATTATGCTTTATTTTCCATATTCAAATTTATAACATGCACGTTATAAAATCACTACAAAAGTTGCGTTCATCCTTATAATTTACAGTTGAAAAACAGTTTTTAACTACCTCTTTATCCAAATCATACGTTCCTCATTCTTATGTTTACGTAAAAATTATAGTTTGATTGATTTCATGTATTTTAATTTTCTATAATACTTTTTCTATATTGGTATCTCCAGTTTCTTCAGATATTTTCTCACTAGTCAATACCATTTTTTGCTTGTAAGGAACTATTAGAAAATTAGATAGATAGAATTAATATAAGTAATAGTTCATTACTTAGTTGATAGTTTTGTAGACGAACCTGTACGTCCACTCTTCAGTGGCTAGATAGATAGATGCTACAAGTGATCAAGATGGATAGATACATATTCATTTAAGTTCCATTCGTGATACACATTTGGATGTTCATATCTTTCAATCTATGACATATATATACAGAAGATATTCCCGCATTAGGTTGCCGTTTCTTTATGCGGTAGACTGTTTGCCAACCAAGGCTATAGAACCCAGTCTGTACTGTTATTCAGCTTATAGCTGGGGGACAAGAGATGGATTCATATCTTTTCCAAGGATATTTGAGCGTAAGTAAATGTAACGGACCCAACTCGAACTCGCTTCTCTGATTTCTCATTCCATGCTGATATCCATTACACCACAACAATACTTTTATTTATTTTTAAGTATATACACTATACACATACAAGAATACGCACACATAGATATACAGAGCATAATACATCTTTTTACAAACACTCCACCTCTTCCGTACAGAAAGGAACGCTCGTCTACGTTTATTAGTGTTACATTTTATCTATTGCCAGGCCCCTCCTTCTTTGAAGAATTCTAATTGATGTCCACACCTACTAGAACCGAGGAAAACAGAAGCCATAGGGAACTTATATATATATACGTGAGTTTAAGTATACTTAAGTGATAGAATATGTGAATGCTTAAGAGACATCTTGTTAACTCAAGATAATTAGCTAGGCAGGGAACATCATTTTACCACACACATAAACACATCAATACACAAGCACATACGGGTTCACATTTGACCGCGCGCGGACACACACACACACACACACACACACACACACACACACATATATATATATATATATATATATATATATATATATATACCGGATGTAACAGCAAAATTATTCAAATCAGTATAATTGTTCATCCCACAAAATGTTTAATATCTAAAAACACTAAACTAATTGAGTTTCGTTTTTCAGAGTTTCAGATAACACGTTTAGCCATCTTGATACAATTTGTCGTAAGAAACACTGAAAAACCCTTTGAGTTATTGAGCTAGAAAGGGAACAGATTAAATCGTTTTGTGTCATCCCAACTATCTTATCAAGTGAGCAATGGTGAGAAGAAAAAGATCATTCAGGCCTACAGTAATGGTACCAACATTCGTACTCTGGCTTCCATCTTCAAATTTCATTCAAGAACCATCAAGAGAACGGTAAATAAATTTAAAAAGAGGGAACATTAGAGAGGAAAACAAAACAACAGGAAGAGGGATCATCGTTTTAACTTAGAGCTAAGAAGATCAATTAGAAAAGTTCCAACTCAACCCATAAGATATTTGGCATGTGAGAGAGAAGAGTTCCAGCTATGAAAGTCTAAAGAGTAGTAAAAAAATCTTGAAAATGAAATCGTACGTGAAACCACCTGTGAGTCACTTTGTTTAGGCATAGATAATTTTGAATATGTTGTAAAATGATCCTAGAATTATATATATATATATATATATATATATATATATATATATATATATATATATATATATATATATATTTGAAGTGTATTTAAATCATTCATGAGTTTCCGATCCTTACCTATGATTAATTAAGGATGAACATTTTATTTTCGTTTATGACCGATTTCATCACGATTCTTCTGTTAAGATGGAAAGTAATTATACATCCTTGCTTAAAGTAGAGTCCAATAGTGTTATAAAATCATTTTTGTGACTAACCCTGCAGTGGCCGGCTACAGATCCTAGATGTCGAGGCCCTGAAGAAGGCCATAGAGAAGGACAACAGCCAAACCTGTAGTGAGTTTGCTGCACGCTTCCAGGTTTCTGATGAAATGGTCAGACTTCACCTACATCGCAAAGGGAAGGCGTACAAG
The DNA here is from genome assembly GCA_963932145.1 of Acanthosepion lycidas. Lineage (NCBI taxonomy): Eukaryota > Metazoa > Mollusca > Cephalopoda > Sepiida > Sepiidae > Acanthosepion > Acanthosepion lycidas. The sequence continues at coordinate 37,463,472 of OZ010616.1, read as the reverse complement.
TTGAGCAAGTGGGTACTTTACACACTGTCGGAAACCAAAAAGCAACCATGAGTGACAGCCTATTTCTCGCTGATTTTTCCGCAACGCAACGTACCCATATTTTATCGAATGCTCACAAGTTACGAAATGTGGGTTCTGTATAACACTCCCAAGCGTGCCAGATATTGGTAGTCACCACGGGACCCTGTTCCTCATACCATATGACCATCTCTACAACCACTCAGGATAATGCTCTGTATCTGGTGAACAAATCAACAAGTAGTGCACTATGAATTACTACCAACAGTCCAAACCATCATTGCGGACCTGTACGCGCAGCAGTTGGAACATGTCCAACAAGTACTGAAGTAAAAGAAGGTAGCATTGGTTAATCGCAAGGATGTACTGTTCCTCAATCACAATGACAGGCCTCATGTGGCGCGGATGCTTAGGGATACCAGACGGAGACCTGGCTGTGATATCCACCTTGCTTCCCAGATTATGCGCCAACAGATTACCACCTCTTCCACTTCCTGTACAACCACCTTCAAGGGGGTAAACTTTCGCAAATGAGGCAAATTTGTGGAGGGCACTCACAGATTTCCTTTCGTCCAAGCCACTTGATTTTTAACACCAGGGGAGTTGCGCAGCTGGGAACACGTTGGAAAAAGTTTCTGGATGCCGATGGGGATTACTTGAGGACTAACGATATGTCAAATTTGTTGTATACCTTTTTTTCTAATAAATCAAAAACGGCAAGGAATTTTTTGTTACCTTGTATATGTGTACACTCACACACCCACACACACACATATATGTATACAATTTTTATATGCAAGTTTGTGATTTACTTTTTCTATTCACACATTTTGAAATTATGCATAGGCACACACCACACCTTGTATGGACAAACAAACTCATGCAAGCAGCTTACACGAAGCGCAGTAATATCTATCTATCTATCTATCTATCTATCTATCTATCTATCTATCTATCTATCTATCTATATATATATATATATATATATATATATATATATGTATATAGGCTAAAAATGTATATATAAAAGCAGTCTTTACCCGCATGAAGGCATACACATAAAATACGTAGTACCACATGACTACCAAAAGAGATTCATTTAAAAATGTTCAAGATAAGTTATATACAAACCAATATCTGTTGAGATAAATGAGTATTCATAACCGCTGAAGAATACACAACCGATAATAATTTTACACAAACGCTTGAGGTTATTTTTTTGTGTGTTGTTTAAATCTTTTGCCCTTGGTTGGTGGGATCAAAAAATAAATCCCTTGTAAATATTTTCAATCGGCAGCAGAACAATCTTCATTCATATAAAGGGCTTACTGAATATTAGGAAGGAATATTATTTCTTCGGCGTTCTTAAGTAGAATAAAGTCATTAATCCCTCTAAAACGTTATCTTCTGGCCTTGAGCAATGTCTCAAAGATGCTGATTGAAATCTTTTGTTTGCTCTTATGAGCATCTACAATGTATTCGTTAGTCATACATTATTCGCTGTTTAGATAGATTAACAGATAAAAACACAGCGAGAAAATTTGATGCGTAAAGACTGAGTTTGATAAGAAAATATACGGTTTGATAAATGCATCGGGAAACAGACTGAGATAGATAGATAGATAGATAGATAGATAGATAGATAGATAGATAGGTAGATAGATAGATAGATAGATAATGAACAGACATAGATAGATAGATAGATAGATAGATAGATAGGTAGATAGATTGATTGATTGATTGAAGTAGCTAAATACATATAAACACACTGAAATAGATAAATAAGCAGGAAGTGAGATAGATAGATAGATAGATAGATAGATAGATAGATAGATACGAACACACTGAATAAGATTGATTTGAACAGATTGAAATATATAGATAGATATGAACAGACAGGAATATATAGATAGCTAAGAACCCAGAGAGAGAGAGAGAGAGAGAGAGAGAGAGAGAGAGAGAGAGAGAGAGAGAGAGAGGAGAGGGAGAAAGAAATAGAGAAAGAGAGAGAAAGAGATAGACAGAGAGAAAGAAAGAGAGAGAGGTAGATAGATTGTAATAGATATGAACAGGCCGAGAGATAGGCATAAACAGAGTGAGATAGATCTGAACAGTGAGATATATGGATTGATCTGAATAGTTTTGCCTTAAAAGTATTCTATTAGGTTGGTGAAAACATAATGTCGTTTTCTCACATACTAACATATGTGAGAAAACGACATTATTTTTGCACCGTTTCGTTGTTTTCACATCACTATTAGTCAGTTTTCACTAAGATCTCGTAATAACGAATCTATTCAATAATTCGGTTCCCCCTCATTATTCTAGGCGATTTTGATAATATTGACACCTGAATGGTAATTATTTTGCAAGTCTCTTGAGGATTGTTTCAAGAACTTAATAATTGGCATAACTGTCTGCTTTAATACTCTGATAAAATCTGGCAATATTTCTTCTTGTTTACAATGTCAAGATCTGGATTTCTGACCTGAAGTGATCAATCTGAATTTCCAAATCCCATAAAATTTTATGATTTTATTATCTGGGAGAATGCACCATTGTTTTATATAGTTTGATTCCAGTCATTTGTACACCTTCTAGGGAATCACTTTCCCCACCATTTCCAATAGTTTGGCGCATTATTCTTCTTTTTTTCCCCAAATTCTCATTTATTTAGCTAATGAAATCATCATATTTCCTTCAACTCCGAGGTATTTATCATACTAAATTTAGGAAATATTTTTATAGTTTATTATCGTAATATATATATAGGAAAATTGTAATTTCAGTTAACAGTATGAAAATAACGTTGTCTAAATTCTTCCAGTTGCTAATGATATTTTGTTTTGTTATTATTAGTTACTTTGTTTAATAAATTCATTTCGTTCCGCCTTGAATAAGTCCACATCGAACGAAACGTGCCGGCAAATATTACAGTTTTCTTATTGTCTTTTACATTTATAAATATTGTCTTTTTCTACAGATTAACTCTGAGAAATTTTTCATATATATATATATATATATATATATATATATATATATATATATATATATATATATATATTGGTTGTATTTGGGCAACAATTATTCATATATGCAGGTTTGAATGAAGCTCAGCGAAATTTATTTTTCTAAAATTTTTAATAGAATTGTTCTACGGTTCATTCAATGTTTCTGGTTTCCCGGAAGAATTATAGCATACACTTTGCAATGTCTTTCGATGCATGAAGGCGAATTGTCAACCATCAACACATGAAGATGTGAAACTTGAAAAAGCTGACATGACATCCACCGTTGCAAGAAAACGTGACACACGAAAAATACCAAAGAAGAAACAATGCCTCCATATAGATACAACACTATCGTCACAAAAATAAAACTTCTTGATAATAATTCATGAAAGCCGTTGAAAATTTATTTTAGTGTCCTTCTCGGAAACCAGAAAAGTTATCTCAACCGAAAAAAATAAATGAATAATCTTAAGCCAAGAATCAACGAAAATACTCTCTAAAAATAATCAATGTACCTATAAAGGAAACACTTCTTTACACACTAAAATAGTCTTTTAGTTTACAAAAACATAGCCCACAAATACCCATGGTATTTCATTTTAATCCTAATGTAAACTAATTTCCTTTAAAGAGACTTAAATTAGATTCCCTAATTAATAACGCATTCAGTGAACGTCCACTTAGCGCAAGACGTCAACCACTTAGTTTACTGTCACTAATAACATTTTTCAAACAGAGAGAAATGACAAAATGTTGTCCGTGGCATTTATACTTGTAATAAACCATAATACTAAATATGTTAGCACATTGTGAACGATACAACTTACAACTTACTCCAGGTACAGAAGTTAAAATATGCCACCTCACATTACTAGTTAGAGCTTGAACATAGTCTAACTGATTGCTTGCAATGTTTACTCTGGATTTTGTATCTGATCCAAAAATCAGAAAATGACAATTAGAGACAATTCTAATTACTCGATTATATCGCTTTTCAAGTTACAGTATAGATAAAGTTAGATGCATCCTTTTTCTCAGAACAGCTGAAAGCAATTTCATTATCAAACATAATACCCGCAGTTTAGGATTAAATAAAGACCTAGAAATTTTCAATGATTATACTTAACAAAATGAAAATTGAAATAGTTCCGTTTTTTTGTTGTAACAGCAGGACAAAACATGTATGTGTACATGTTCATATATTCCTCTATGTATCTATTTAATTATCTTATTTTTATTTCCAGAGTGCCTACATTTTGTGTTTTCTTGCATTTTATCTATATTGGCCTTTAAAAATGCATCACACCTCAAAGAAGGTAATCTGCTGGTCTCCGTGTACAAGAGGTTAAAAATTAGTGTGAAACCACATAACAACAAGGAGAGTATTATTGATGTAAATAAAACATAATTACTATACCTGATAAGCATCACTTCACTTAACATCCGAATTTCTGCAAAGAGGAAGTATGTTTACTATTAGGTTGGTGCAAAAATAATTTCGTTTTCCCACATAGTAACATATGTTAAAAAACGAAATTATTTTTGCACCAACCTAATACTTTGCCTTACCCCGAAGGGCTTTATCTGTGTTAAATATGTGTATATATGTTTTTAAATTTCTCAGCGAAAAATGTCATGATGCCATTTGTGATCTTAGGTCTCTGGTCGGGACCTGGAAAGAAATGTATACACACCAGAAATCCAAGAAAAACAATAATAATAATAATGATTAAAGGCAAAGACTGTACTACAACAAAGATAAGGGTGAACATAAAATGCAAGAAACGCAAAGATGAGAAAAAAAATGAGAAGAAAAACAGTTTTATGGATGCTTCTGAAGAGAAATCGATTGAATGGCAGATAAATCGACGTGGACATAGCTACGTAGATGAATCTGGAGAGATAAATAGAATTCCTCTTAACAGCAGCACAAAACAACATCATAGGAACCAACTATATAAATACCAATATAGATAAAATACAAAAGAACAAAAAAATTAGGTGATATGGAAATGAAGATGTGATAACCAACCACACAAGAAACAAATAACTGAAATTAACACATAAAGAATGCAAGAATAGCCATGCCTGAGTGGGAAAGGTATTCCACTGGATACTCTAGAAACGACCACATTTTGACTATATGACTAACCAATGGTTTATATATGTAGAGAGCAGAAACAGAGCTAAAGAATTTTATGGGATTTTAAGATTGAAACAGATCAATCAATCCAGGTTAGAAGACTGAATCTAGTTAACAAAAAAAAAAAAAAAAAAGAAAAAAAAGAAAAGAAAAAAAAGAGAACTTGTCAGTGAATTTTGTTTTTTCTGGTAGACTACAGAATAGAGGATCACAAAGATATATTTAGTACCAAGTGTGTTCAGGACGTAAACAATCACGGCTCTCCACAGAATCATTTTCTTTATTACTTTTGAAACGCCATGCCATATTTGGGAAAGATAGTGGCATTGTTTTCTGTTGCTTTCTCCACGGTTTTGGAATTCAGAGTTTTCTTTCCCTTAGCTTTATTACTATCCAAGTGTAGAGAGTCTAATCAATAGCTGTGAAAATGGGTGAAGAAACGTATTTATGCATTTCACAAGGGTATTAGTGAAAAGTGTACGCAACAGATCAGCCTGGAATCGAAAGCTTGCCGATTGTACTTACTGTGCTGATATCCGTTATACTACCCACAGTTACTGTAGATCAGGAAATTAACTACACCACCTTAATTATAATAGGATTTACAGACAGGAAAATACTCTCGTATGCGGATTAAATTGGTGAGGGAGTGTTTAATAACTAGTGGGTAGAAAATTCTTGCGAATTAGTTGTTTGGTGGTATCGAAATAATTTGGTACCATTAGCACTTTTTGCTTTAATACATTTCGAGAGACGGTAGCGTGAAGTACAAAACCTTTAAATTGTATGTGTTGTAATAATTGAATATAGTTGAAAAGAATAAAATAAAATAGAAGTTAACCCACTCCTGGCATTAATAAGTTGGGATGGGGGTCAACTTCGATTTTATCTTTTTTTTAACGGAAGAATATTGATTCAGTGAATCCAAAATAAGAAGTTAAAAAATGGGACGAAAAATGACTCCTTGTACACTTCAAGGAGGATAACTGCACATCTGTAGTTACGAAAAGGAAAACTGAAGAGAAAATCTATTTGTAGTGGCATTAAATAGTTCCTTAAAAATAATCTATATATTAAGACTACGTAGAGAAGAATAAAATTTGTGCGATAGTGGATATCACTGTTCTAACGGCGAGCAAAGTAAAATTTAAAGAAAAGATCTGAAAAAAAGTAAAATGACAAAAGAAAAAGAAAAAGATGAAATCTTGGATAGAGATTGAAGAAATTCTGAAATATGAAAGTGACAGCTGTACCTCGAAGATACTCGCAAAGAAATAGGAAACATTAGAAATCCGAGATGGGATGAAAATCGTCAACATGACTAAAATCAAAACATACCAGCATGACTAAAATCATACTTATTATAAAACCCAGGTTGTTTTTGTGTGTGTGTGTGTGTGTCATTTCGTTTATATATTGGATCGAATTTCCTACACTTTTCAACCATTTCAACAGGACTACGTAAAATTACCTTGCGGTGGTTCTGACAGCGCCAAAAATTGGAAAAACACAATTGTTTTTGCACAAAATCAATTTGAAAACACGATTAAGAGGCATCACTGTCACGAGAATGAAAGGGGGACAACTCATATCAAGTTATACTTATTATAAAATCCAAAATGTTTGTGTGCGTGTGTGTGTGTGTGTGTGTGTTCGTTTATATATGGGATCGGATTTCTTACATTTTTCAACCGATTTCAACAAAACTTCACTTTTTTTTGGCAGGTAGTGTTTCTTATTGTCTTGCACACTTTTTTCTTTATTTTTACATTCAGAATGCTTTAAAAATTCCATTTACAAGACAATTGCTTATAATAAAATTCTATTCAATCGGTAGACTCATAACGATTGAAAACAATGTTTTTGTTTGAGTTTGGATTTGATCAATTCGTAAAAAAAACAAAAAAACTAATTAAGACATGCGTGGCCATCAACGTTAAACAATAATCTTTGTCAATTTTATTTTTCAGTCTTTATGATGGTCGATGCTTGATCTATCTCTTACTGTTACATCCCCGGGCAACGCCGAGCTCTACTGCTAGTCATCAATAATAGTGAACAGGGTGTTAAATATACCTTGCTAATATGATATCTAGTGAAAATCGCCAACCAACTATTAATATGCATAACTAATAATGAGAAAATATAATTAACATGACCATTAAAATCAGCTAGAATACCAATGAGACCTGCTGATATATTTAAGAAACGTACTATGAGAGCCACTAATGAAATGAAAACCTTATTAATACTAATAAGAATAGTCGCTAGCCAATATTGATTCTGAATTAAAGTTCTTTACTTACTCGAAAATATTTTGTGGACATTTTTTAAGTGAAATTTTAAATGTATTTTTAATGCTGGAAATAAATTGAATTAAGAAAAAAAAACAACCTTTTTATTTTCTATCCAAGTTAAGACAAATAAAAAAAAAAAAAATAATCTAAAAAAAAAGACAGTTAAGTAGTTTTGGTAAGGAAAACAAGATATAGATAGATGAATAGATGGAAAGAAGGTGAGATAAACATAAATAAAGAGGGACAAGAAGAAAAGAGAAGTATTTGGAACATGTGGGTAGAGAAGTAAGATTTTTTTTTTAATTTAAGTTATATGTGAACACCTAAACATTCTGTCGCATTAGGAAACTTATAATTAACACTAAGAAGAAGTAGTTGAAATTTCTGATGCACGCAATGAGGAAGGAGAACTTGGAAAATTTGATACTCACATGACAGATTGAGGGACAGAGGGACGGGACGGAGGAAAACACCTCATAACATACTTGATCAGATTGAGTAAATGGATGATAGATCACAGTTTAAGACACAATTTATTAAGAGCTGTAAGGGACGCGAAGTTGTGGAGAGCTATAATCACCTACGTCCTGAGAAGACACTGCACATAAACAAGAATATATGCTTTATTTGTTAGTTTTAGGAGAAACGTTTTAGTTGATGTGTTTATAGAATGAGTTTCTAAAATGCAATTTAAAATATTCTTCATTAATGACTGAAGAAATTATTGTCTCCCTTACTTTTCTGTTAGGTTGATCCTACTAAATAAATTATTTACGAAAACTTACACTAATTAAAAAAAATATATTGTAATTGTTTACATATGTGCGTATGTTTAATGAATATTGAAAGTATATTTATTTTTATACATCTATTTTAACAACTATGCATGAAATTGAGTAAATTTTGGGGATAAATATCGAAAGTCATCAATATTTTTTCTTTAATTATAATCCTGTATAATCAATCAATTAAAAATGAGTTTGTTACAATCTTACTTCATCGTTTACTCTGGCAAATATATGGAGAGGAAATATACGTGCGTATCATGACGAAAATATACCCTTGATGGCAAACAAGAAGGAATATTTCGTCCGTCCGTAATCATCACTCGCACTCCCAGTTACTATTTTCTTGATAGCTTGAAAGATACAGACGTAATTCAATTATTTTTGGTCAGAAGAAAAAAAGAGACAGATCAGTTAATAATTTATTGCTATTGTAAAAAATATGCCATCTGTTAGAGGTAAAGGTAACGTATTTTAGCAATTAGGAAAGATAAACCAAAACAATAACTATATCGACCATGATAAATATTGCGCAAGATAATTGTTGAAAGAAAAATAAGAAGATGCAGAAATATCCATCCTAATAAAAAAGAAGATGCAGAAACATCCATCCTAATAAAAAAGAAAAAAGATGGAGAAACATCCATCCTAATAAAATAGAAGAAGCAGAAACAAACATCCTAATAAAAAAAAGAAGATGCAGAAACATCCATTATAATAAAAAAGAAGATGCAGAAATATCCACCCTAATATAAATAAGAAGATGCAGAAACATCCATCTTAATAAAAAAGAAGATGCAGAAACATCCATCCTAATATAAAGGAGAAGATGCAGAAACAATGACCTTAATAAAAAGAAGATGCAGAAACATCCATCCTAATATAAAGAAGAAGATGCAGAAAAATCCATCCTAATAAAAAGAAGATGTAGAAACATCAATCCTAATAAAAAAGACGAAGCAGAAACATCCATCCTAATAAAAAGATGTAGAAACATCCATCCTAATATAAAGAAGAAGATGCAGAAATATCCATCCTAATAAAAAAGGATGCAGAAACATCTATCCTAATATAAAGAAGAAGATGCAGAAACATCCAACCTAATAAAAAAGAAGATGCAGAAACATCAATCCTAATATAAAGAAGAAGATGCAGAAACATCTATCCTAATAAAAAGAAGAAGATGCAGAAACATCTATCCTAATAAAAAAGTAGATGCAGGAAACATCTACCCTAATAAAAAAGGAGAAAGCAGAAACATCCATCCTAATAAAAAGAAGAAGATGCAGAAACATCCAACCTAATAAAAAAGAAGATGCAGAAACATCCATCCTAATATAAAGAAGAAGATGCAGAAACATCTATACTCATAAAAAAGATGCAGAAACATCCATCCTAATAAAAAATGAGAAGATGCAGGAAATATCCACCCTAATAAAAATGGAGAAGATGCAAGAAACATCCACCCTAATCAAAAGAAGAGGATGCAGAAATATCTATCCTAATAAAAAAGTAGATGCAGAAATACCCATCCTAATAAAAAAGGAGAAGATGCAGGAAACATCCACCCTAATAAAAAGAAGACGATGCAGAAACATCCATCCTAATAATAAAGAAGATGCCAAAATATTCATCCTATTATAAAGAAGATGCAGAAACATCGATCTTAATAAAAGAAGATGCAGAAACATCCATCCTAATAAAAAAACAAGATGCAGAAACATCTATCCTAATAAAAAGAACATGCAGAAACATCCATCCTAATATAAAGGAGAAGATGCAAAAACATTCATCCTAATAAAAAAGAAGAAAATGCAGAAACATCCAACCTAATAAAAAAGAAGATGCAGAAACATCCATCCTAATATAAAGAAGAAGATAAAGAAACATCGATCTTAACAAAAAGAAGATGCAGAAACATCCATCCTATATAAAGAAGATGCAGAAAAATCCATCCTAATAAAAAGATGAAGATGCTGAAACCTCCATCCTAATAAAAAAGAAGATGCAGAAATATCCACGCTAATAAAAAAGAAGATGCAGAAACATTCATCCTAATAAAAAAGAAGATGCAGAAACATCTATCCTAATATAAAGAAGAAGATGCAGAAACATCAATCCTAATAAAAAAGAAGATGCTGAAACATGCATCTAATTAAAAAGAAGAAGATGCAGAAATATCCACCCTAATAAAAAGAAGACGATGCAGAAACATCCATCCTAATATAAAGAAGATTCAGAAACATCGATCTCAATAAAAAGAAGATGCAGAAACATCCATTCTAATATAAAGGAGATGCAGAAAAATCCATCCTAATAAAAAGAGGAAGATGCAGAAACATCCAACCTAATAAAAAAGAAGATGCAGAAACCTCCCCACTAATAAAAAGAAGATGCAGAAACAACCATCCTAATATAAAGAAGATGCAGAAACATTCATCCTAATAAAAAAGAAGAAAATGCAGAAACATCCAACCTAATAAAAAAGAAGATGCAGAAACATCCATTCTAATATAAAGGAGATGCAGAAAAATCCATCCTAATAAAAAGAGGAAGATGGAGAAACATCCAACCTGATAAAAAAGAAGATGCAGAAACCTCCCCACTAATAAAAAGAAGATGCAGAAACAACCATCCTAATATAAAGAAGAAGATGCAGAAACATCGATCTTAACAAAAAGAAGATGCAGAAACATCCATCCTAATAAAAAGAAGAAGATGCAGAAGCATCCATCCTATATAAAGAAGATGCAGAAACATCCATCCTAATATAAAGAAGAAGATAAAGAAACATCGATCTTAACAAAAAGAAGATGCAGAAACATCCATCCTATATAAAGAAGATGCAGAAACATCCATCCTAATAAAAAGAAGAAGATGCAGAAGCATCCATCCTATATAAAGAAGATGCAGAAACATCCATCCTAATAAAAAGAAGAAGATGCAGAAGCATCCATCCTATATAAAGAAGATGCAGAAACAACCATCCTAATATAAAGAAGAAGATGCAGAAACATTCATCCTAATATAAAGAAGAAGATAAAGAAACATCGATCTTAACAAAAAGAAGATGCAGAAACATCCATCCTATATAAAGAAGATGCAGAAACATCCATCCTAATAAAAAGAAGAAGATGCAGAAGCATCCATCCTATATAAAGAAGATGCAGAAACATCCATCCTAATAAAAAGAAGAAGATGCAGAAGCATCCATCCTATATAAAGAAGATGCAGAAACAACCATCCTAATATAAAGAAGAAGATGCAGAAACATTCATCCTAATAAAAAAGAAGAAAATGCAGAAACATCCATCCTAATATAAAGAAGAAGATAAAGAAACATCGATCTTAACAAAAAGAAGATGCAGAAACATCCATCCTATATAAAGAAGATGCAGAAACATCCATCCTAATAAAAAGAAGAAGATGCAGAAGCATCCATCCTAATAAAAAAAGATGCAGAAACATCCATCGTAATATAAAGAAGATGCAGAAATATCCATTCTAATAAAAAAGAGAAAGCAGAAACATCCATCCTAATAAAATGAAGAATATGCAGCCTATTAAAAAAGAAGATGCAGAAACATCCATCCTAATAAAAAAAGAAGATGCAGAAACATCTATCCTAATAAAAAGAAGAGGCAGAAACATTCCTCCTAATATAAAGGAGAAGATTCAGAAACATTCATCCTAATAAAAAAGAAGAAAATGCAGAAACATCCATCCTAATAAAAAAGAAGATGCAGAAACATCAATCCTAATATAAAGAAGAAGATGCAGAAACATCGATCTTAATAAAAAGAAGATGCAGAAACATCCATCCTAATATAAAGAAGATGCAGAAACATCCATACTAATAAAAAGAAGAAGATGCAGAAACATCCATCCGAATAAAAAAGATGCAGAAATATCCATCGTAATATAAAGAAGATGCAGAAATATCCATTCTAATAAAAAAGAGAAAGCAGAAACATCCATCCTAATAAAAAGAAGAAGATGCAGAAAGATCTATCTTAATAAAAAGAAGATGCAGAAATATCCAACATAATTTAAAGAAGAAGATGCAGAAACATGGATCTTTAATAAAAAAGATGATGCTGAAACATTCTGCCTATAAAAAAGAAGATGCAGAAACATCCATCCTAATTAAAAAAGAAGATGCAGAATCATCCATCCTAATAAAAAGAAGATGCAGAAACATCCATCCTCATATAAAGAAGAAGATGCAGGAACATTCATCCTAATAAAAAGAAGATGCAGAAACATCTATCCTAATATAAAGAAGAAGATGCAGAAACATCCATCCTAATAAAAAAGAAGATGCAGAAACATCATTCCTAATATAAAGAAGAAGATGCAGAAAAATCGATCGTAATAAAAAAGTAGATGCAGAAACCTCCATCCTAATAAAAAAGAAGATGCAGAAACATCCACGCTAATAAAACAGAAGAAAATGCAGAAACATCCATCCTAATAAAAAAGAAGATGCAGAAACGTCTATCCTAATACAAAGAAGAAGATGCAGAAACATCTATTTTAATAAAAAAGAAGATGCAGAAACATCCATCCTAATAAAAAGAAGAAGATGCAGAAACATCTATCATAATAAAAAAGTAGATGCAGAAACATACATCCTAATAAAAAAGGATAAGATGCAGGAAACATCCACCCTAATAAAAAAGGAGAAGATGCAGGAAACATCCACCCTAATAAAAAGAAGACGATGCAGAAACATCCATCCTAATAAAAAAGAAGATGCAGTAATATTCATCATAATAAAAGAAGATGCAGAAACATCGATCTTAATAAAAAGAAGATGCAGAAACATCCATTCTAATAAAAAGAAGAACATGCAGAAACATCCATCCTAATAAAAAAGTAGATGGAGAAACATCCATGCTAATAAAAAAGAAGATGCAGAAATATCCATCCTAATAAAAAAAGAAGATGCAGAAACATCCATCCTAATAAAAAGAGGATTTAGAAACATCCATCCTAATATAAAGAAGAAGATGCAGAAACATTCATCCTAATAAAAAAGAAGAAAATGCAGAAACATCCATCCTAATAAAAAAGAAGATGCAGAAACATCTATCCTAATATAAAGAAGAAGATGCAGAAACATCTATTTTAATAAAAAAGAAGATGCAGAAACATCCATCCTAATAAAAAGAAGAAGATGCAGAAACATCTATCCTAATAAAAAAGTAGATGCAGGAAACATCTACCCTAATAAAAAAGGAGAAGATGCAGGAAATATCCACCCTAATAAAAAGAAGACAATGCAGAAACATCCATGCTAATGAAGAAGAAGATGCAGAAATATTCATCATAATAAAAGAAGATGCAGAAACATCGATCTTAATAAAAAGAAGATGCAGAAACATCCATTCTAATAAAAAGAACATGCAGAAACATCCATCCTAATAAAAAAGAAGATGCAGAAACATCCACGCTAATAAAAAAGAAGATGCCGAAATATTCATCCTAATAAAAAAGATGATGCAGAAATATCCATCCTAATATAAAGAAGAAGATGCAGAAACATCGATCTTAATAAAAAGATGCAGAATCATCCACCATAATATAAAGGAGAAGATGCAGAAACAACCATCCTAATAATAAAAGCTGCAGAAACATACATCCTAATATAAAGAAGATGATGAAATATCCATTCTAATAAAAAAGAAGATGCAGAAACATCCATCCTAATAAAAAGAAGAAGATGCAGAAAGATCTATCTTAATAAAAAAGAAGATGCAGAAACATCCATCCTAATTTAAAGAAGAAGATGCAGAAACATGGATCTTAATAAAAAAGAAGATGCAGAAACATCCACCCTAATAAAAAGAAGAAGCTGCAGAAACATCCATCCTAATAAAAAAAAGATGCAGAAACATCCATCCTAATAAAAAGAAGAAGATGCAGAAACAACTATACTAATAAAAAAGAAGATGCAGAAACATCCATCCTAATATAAAGAAGAAGATGCAGGAACATCCATCCTAATAAAAAAGAAGATGCAGAAACATCCATCCTAATAAAAAAGAAGATTCAGAAACATCCATCCTAAGAAAAAAAAGATGCAGAAACATCCATCCTAAGAAAAAAGAAAATGCAGAAACATCCATCCTAATATAAAGAAGAAGATGCAGAAATATCCATGCTAATAATAAAAGAAGATGCAGAAACATCCATCCTAATATAAAGAAGAAGATGCAGAAAAATCGATCTTACTAAAAAAGAAGCTGCACAAAAATCCATCCTAATATAAACGAGAAGATGCAGAAACATCCATCCTAATAAAAAAGAAAAAGATGCAGAAACATCCATCCTAATAAAAAAGAAGATGCAGAAACATCCATCCTAATATAAAGAAGAAGATGCAGAAACATCGCTCTTAATAAAAAAGAAGATGCAGAAACATCCATCCTAATAAAATAGAAGAAGCAGAAACATCCATCCTAATAAAAAGATGCAGAAATATCTATCCTGATAAAAAAGAAGATGCAGAAATATCCATCCTAATATAAAGAAGAAGATGCATAAACATTGCCCTTAATAAAAAAGAAGATGCAGAAACATCCATCCTAATATAAAGAAGAAGATGCAGAAACATCTATCCTAATACAAGAGGAAAAATCCACAAAATTGAGGCATTAGAGATGAAGCCATTAGCACCCCTCCCCTAAAATACAAAAATTAAGCGAAAAAAAAAATAATCAAGTACGTCAACAAATATTTCCTTAACAAGCTTTACTTACTAGCAAATACCGAAAAAGAACGAAAGAAGCATATGTGAACCAACAGGTAACACATCAGTGGCTGAGGCGCACCGGGTTGAAAGCTAAAACAGAAGTCCTAATTATTGAAACTCAGGACCAAAGACACGAAACCAATTGCTATCACTGTCATATAATCAAGGCTGGCGCTAACCCGAAATGCAGGATCCTCAGAAAATATGATGAAACTGACGACTGAGAGTGTACCGATAGTAATCGGAGCTCTGAGCCTCGTGAGAAAAGGAGTGGACAATTTTATTAACAGTGTCGTAGGTAACATCAACATACAAGTTGCCCAGATCTCCCTACTAGGAACATCCCATATACTAAGAAAATTGCTATCAATTAAATGACAATTCTCCGATAGAGCCCAAGGACTATAGTTTAGACCCGGCTATACAGGATATAAAGCAGAAAATATAGCATAATAATAACAAAAAAAAAAAAAAAAAATAATAATAATAATAATAATAATAATAATAATAATAATACGGAGATAGTAACATTTTTATGGGACTTCACAATATCCACAAACAGAACAATCAAAGCTAATCACCGTGACATCGTTGTTAGAGACCGCAAAAAAGCCTCTTTATTGATATGGCAGTCTCTGCTGACTGCTATGTATCGTTGAAGATCTTCAAAAAGCTATCAAAATACAAGGACCCTGAAATCGAAAACTCAAAATTGTGGCACATGACAATATCAACAATTCTTGTTGTAGTTGGAACCTTCGGATTGATTGGAAAAGATTCCAACAGACTCACTGAAGAGATTCCTGGAAAACCCATGCCTTAAAGAAATACAAACAATTTTTCTCACGAGTATAGCCCACACCTTACGAAGGGCCTTACCTATGTAAAATGTGTGCGTATGATTTTCTTAAATTGCTCAGGGTAAAATATCATGATGCCATTTCTGACCTTAGGGTCGGGACCCAGAAAGGAGTACACACTAGAAATCAAAGGAAATAAAATAATAATAATCACAAGTCGTAATTTTTTTCTTTTGAATTTCTCCAATTAAGTTGCGAAAATCTGATCAAATGACCAAAGAGAATTATTTTTGGAAGGGGATTCTTGGTTATAGCAAGAAACGTTTTAGCACTTACTACATATATCTTATGTTTATAAACTATATAGCATTTACTTTTAACGAGAGTGTGCATTATTAAAATTAACATTTTTGTGACGCTTTTATTTTTATTTCGTTTTTTTTTAAAATAATTTCCAATCCTGTATATTTCACGAGTTTTATTCAATAAACACGTATCATGAATTGGAATCGTAAGAAGAACCAACTTAGCAAGGACGAAGAGTTATCCAAATCGGACAGAGGTAATATGAAATCAGGCTCAGTCTACCCTCAGGGATAATATGAAAGCAATTTCCTATTACCGGGAACTGACTTGGAAGTCTTTATGCCGAACTACAGTAAACTTAGTGAAAATCAAGAATATTGAAAATATCGTTGTGATTAATGTTTGTAATGATGATGGCGATAGTGAATTAGTCCCTTCATTGTTCGTCTGTGGTGTGACTGTTGTCATATCATTAACGGGTTTGTTACATCTCCTGAAAGTGGAATTGATCTTAGCGGTCCACTGCTGTTGGGGTTGTTTAAACCACTTCAGCAAATAATCTCTTCATAACGCCACTTCATTTGCAATTCCGCCTTTTCCAGGCTTTAATTGATCGGTTGTACATCAATTTTCTTTCACGCGTCGCTGAAGCGTAAGAAAGTTCAGGGAAGGATATGGGAAGTAGAAGAAAGATATTCCCTCCCCACACCTTCAGAGAAAATAAAAATCGAAAAAATGTTTGATACATAGTCACAAAAGGAACATAAAAATGTAATAAAATATATATAAAATTATAGAAAGAAATAAAGAAAGAAAGCAGAGAGGAAAGATATAACCGAAGATTTTGGACACCAAACATTTTCTTCCTTTCCTATCCTACAAGAATTTCTTGAATAGTGTGTGTCATCATGTTGGGCCAAAATGGTAGTGGCGTTTATTTCGTGGCGAAAACAATTTCAGCGGGAAAGTATTATAAGTGCATCTTGGGGTTATTAACAACCCAAGTCATCCATCATTTGGAAGAGAGGTTTCTGTCAAGATGAAGAAAAAGACAAAGAGGAGAATTCAAAAAAGGCCGCGAAAGAGATAAAGAGTAATGAAAGTGAAGGAAACGGGATAAAGATAAAGACAAAATGAGAGTAAAAACTAGAGAGAGAGAGAGAGAGAGAGAGAGAGAGAGAGAGAGAGAGAGAGAGTGATGGAGAGATGGAGAAAGAGAGAGAGAGAGAGAGATGGAGAAAGGGAGAGAGAGATGGAGAAAGAGAAATAAATACACGGATGAATGGAAAGGAATTATAACACCATTGAAAATTAAAGAGAGAAAGAGAAATATGAGAAAGAATGAAATGAAAAAAGAGAAGGATAGGTTAAAGGTCAAAAGGAGGTACAGAGGATCAGAATGGGCGGAGAAGTCAGGAGAGTATAAAATCACAAAAATCCTGACTTAACGCATGCGCAAGAGAAGTCTGGTGAAAATGAATCTGGTCGCAGCGGCAGAGGAATGAACTGGGGGAAAATGGCGCAAGAAATTTAAGATAAAATAGTGACAGGAAATAGAGGATTTGGTGGGAGAAATGGACAGGGAAGGGAAAGAAAGGGTGAGAATCTTGGACACATAAGAGAAAAGGCATTAAAGAGAATGATGTTTGGTAAAGGGAAGGGTTTGTGATGACCAACACGAATATTACATTGTGGCGCAAAAAGTCGAACATTGCAGAAATATGTAAACATTGACAGGTAAAAGAAACTCATATTCAAAATAAAAATAGATATTAAGATGTTAGAAAAATTAAGCGCGCGTATGCACGCAAACATACACACCCTCACACACATTCATGTCGAATAATTATCCATTTATCCAGTATATTATGTTCAAGTATAAACGGAAGGATGTGTTTCTGCTTGATATATATATATATAATATATATATATATATATATATATATATATATATATATATATATATATATATATATATATATATATATATATATATATATATATATATATATATATATATATATATATGCCAATTTTCAATGAATATCAAGTGATCTCTTTAATAATCTAGCACTTTTTCTTTAATATTCTTACGCACTCTGAGTTGTCCTACTATATGTTGGCCTTCTTAGAAGATCAAGTAAGCAACTTTCTTGCATACTCAAAAACTCGTTAATATTCTATATGGTTTTAATAATGCTACTTTCCAAGTTGTTGTTATTGTTATTATTATTATTATTATTATTATTATTATTATTATTATTACCTGAATATCAAGAGACAGACAATCTCCTTATTAATACAATCTTTGAATATTATAGCTTAGCTTCCCAAAAGAAGATTTGAAAGTATTTTTTTACCTCTATTGTATATCTCAGATCTTTCATGATGTCTATACGGGAGAGCCATGCTTTACCACATCTATTGCAAGAAAGGGCTTGGCAGTCGGTATAAGTCTTGAACTTCCCATGGTAGCCATTTTAATATTTTTTTTTGCTTCTTTCTGCTAAGAGAAGTTGTCTGATAAATCATGCGCTACCATTTTGACCCGTGTGTTGCTAAAGAATAGTGACTTTATTTGATATTGAAAAGGTCGCTGCCGCATCTCATTTATTCAAAATTTTGGCGTTGGATGATCATAGTGAGAAAATTTAGTGGACAGCCAACTTTTCCTGGATTATCCTGTTTATCAACAAAAGTGATTTACAAGATAATCTTTTTTTTTCGAAATATTTCTCTTGGTTCTAACTTTGAGCAAATGTCCTATCGGATGTGATCTGGTTTGCTTTGAAGCCTCATTCGCTGTCAGAATAATGGTCCTCTGCAATTTGAATTACTAGTTTAGTACTATTCTTGTGAGTAAATTACCCACAATTGACAGTAAAGTGAGACTCCGATAATTTTAGTAGTCCGACTAAGCTTGAAATCCTGTGGTACTTTGATGCAATACCCAAATCGTAGGTTTTTAAATATAAAACAGAGCTGGCATATTTTTATTGATTAATTCTTTTGCTCCAGTTTGATTAGCAATTTTTGATAGAACCACTGTCGGTGTTGATCACTAAGACATTTGTGCTATGTAGTACGTTTGGGGCCTAATAACACTAGTATTTATATCATCAACGTTTACAGAAAGTCGGGCTTACTTATTGGGGTTTGTCCACCACTGGGAGTTATGGTTATGTTGAAAGGTATTTGGAATAAATTTTTATAGTCATGATGCTTGATTTACGGTTTTCTTCTTCGACAGCCTATTTTCGATTTTTTGTCTTTTTCGTTAGATCAGTTACAATTTATACCTTTACGAGAAATCTTTGATTGGTTAAGGTTTTTTTATGTGATCCTAGACAGATTGCGACTGTAGCCAGGATTTAAGTTTTCCTTGGAAGACTTTCGTTGTTTTGGAACTCGTTAGCACTGATGATTTTGCTTTGCGCTAGTTGCCTCCTTGTTTTGATTTAGAATTGGAACATGACTCAAGCTAATGAACATGTTGTTTGTATGCTATTCCACACTGAACATCACCCTAGAGGTCTAGTAGAGGTCTTTTGCTCCTTTTGTTGCGCGGAAATATATAGTTACTTATTATGAAGCTAACTCAGAATTTTATCTCTGCTTGTAGACTTATCGAACAATACAGTGTAGTCTGTGCTGTTTCAGGCTGCCTCAGTCGGAAAAGCGTATCTCATTGACAGGAGGGATGTCAATCTACTTCTATGTGCTGATTTAATTCAGGATACAGGCGAACATGGCTCTCCACAACTTTCTATCTCATGTGGTTTCTAGCAGGTTTTCTCCTTTTGCTAAGCCCCTCCCCGTTCCACCATTAATTCACAAAAGTACATCAGGTAAGTGGCACGCTGCCTTTCCCTATCTCTCTTGCCATCAATAAGCCTCGTGAGGGTTTACTTTTCCTAATTATGAACCTAAGGAATTTCAGCTGTCTTTTCCTGATTTCGACTATAAGTGTTCATTATGTTGCTATTCTCTTTAAGACTTCCCTTGTTGCTCTATTCATGGAATTTTCAGTATTCTGTAGAAATCCATTTCTGCTGCCTTTAGTCTTTTCATCATCCTTAGGGAAATTGTCCAACATTCAATGTTATAATAGAGGATGGATATCATATAGCAATCAAGCATTATTTTCTATGTTTCTAACGATATTTTGCCATTTCTCAGTACCTTGCTTAGTTTTTGGAATGTTTTTTTCCCCCGATCCGTGTTCTGATCCCGGTGTCGCATTTTTCGTCTCTTCCCAGATGTTTGAACCTCTGCACTGACTTTTGATGTTTATATCTCCAGTTAGTAACTCGCAACGTGGAATTTTTCTCTTAATGATGTTCATACTTTCTGTCTTCTTGCAGTTGATGGTAAGCCTTTTTTTCTGGCTTTCTTCTACCACCATGTCAAAGAAGTCCTGTAATTTCCTTATAGAGTCGGCTATCAACATGGTGTCATCTGCGTATCTTATATTTTTAAAATTACGACCACCGATAATATATCCTGGTAGGCCTCCAGTTCCCTTAGCATGTCGTCGCTGTAGAGGGTGAGTAAATCTAGAGAGAAGACGTATCCTTGTCTCATGCCCCTTTCTATTTTTGTATAATCAATTTATTTTCTTTCTGTATGCAGACGGTTTGCTCCCAGTATAAGTTCTGGATTATTCTAAGTTGATCTAATTTTACAGCTTATCAAGTTCTAGTGTAATTAGAGCACAACAGCGATTTGTTCTGGCTTCATAGTTTATATAATGTATTGTTATCAAGTTTCAGCAGGCAGTTATATAGTCATTTTACATTTACTCTGAATTGGTATTTGTTTTGGGATAAGTAAGAGACAATTTTAGGACATTTTCTATGACATTCCCCTCATGAAGCAATTATCGCTAGCACTTCGTCTTTCTGCACCGTGACCCCCTCAAGACTTAGGCGATCATGGCTCTACACAACTTACTGTGCTTTGTAGCTCTTAATAAATTGTTTTGTTATTTCTCCTAAATCCTGATACTCCCTCCGTTTACGCAAGCTCATTAAGTATGTTATGTGTTCCTTTCCTCTTGCTTTCAATCTGTCGTATGAGTATCAAATTTTCCAAGTCTGCTTTCCTCATTATGAGTCCTAAAAATTTTGACTGTTTCTTCCTGAATTTAAGTATAAGTGTCCTTTTTGCTTCCATATTCTCAAAAACTTGTCTAGCATTCAATGCCATACAGGAGGACAGATATCACATAACAATTTAGTACTCTTTTCCTTCTTTCTAGCAATTTTTTTTCTATTTTTTGGTACTCTGCTTAGAATTTAGAATGCATCTTTGGCTATCACAATATGTCTTCGGATTCCACTGTCACACTTTCCGTTCAAACACTTTCCAAATATTTAAAATTTTGTCCTTGTTTGATTCTGGTATCTCCGATTTGAAATTCTCACTTTGGTCTCATTCTGAAAGGGTTAAATGCTTGATTAATTGACTGCTGAAAGATGCAATTATTTTCCAGGTCTACATTAAGTAGTTACTTGTTTCTGGGTTGGAACTGCAGCTTCCAGTGACATATAGAACTTGACAGCTTTGCTTAGCATTTTTGCTGCAGGGCTTTGTAGTCAGTGGGTGGGCAAAGAAACCTTTAATATTGCATATTGATCTTTTTGGCAGCAGCACTGTTTGAAAATGACCAATCTCAATCTTTAAACGATGGTTTGCTTGTCATGTGGTACAATAACAGCAAGATTTCTATGTCACAGGTTTTCTTCATTTAAATAGAGTTCCAAGCTGCTTGATCAAATCTAGAAATCTAGAGAGATGCTCGTAAGCAGAGAGTATGCACTGTGAATGGTGAAGAAGTTTTGTAATTGCACGTAGAAGTTAGATGACTGTTAAAGAGAAACTGTCTGAGGCATTTCATTTCCCTTTGTAATACATTTGTTGAATTCTTCGAAGATTCAAATTATTCTGTTCTCTATGATGAACTACGAAACATCAAACATGATATTGCTTACTTTCAATTCAATGAAATTAATTTACAACTGCGAGTAAATTAAATCAACCTTATCAGGATCAAATAAGTCCTCTACATGTTTTTGTCAAAGTTAAAATTATCCAAGCGTAGGAGCCAGTAGTGAACTCTCAGCTTTACTGAAGTGGAGGAGAACATATCTAATCATTGCGACTATAAACTACAGGCAAAAATAAGCTCTTTCATGAAGAATTACAAAAAATAGATAATGACTATTATTTTATGCCGTTTTCAAAATTAAAAAAAATCTACATCAGTTGCTGTGGAATTTATTTAGTTATGTAATTTGCTCTAATCACTTAGAAAAAAGGTGAAAGTTTTAACTTAAAACCTAGCTTTTTACTGTAAAATGAAATGTATTATTGTCAGTCTTTGGCTATCTTGATATAGTTACGAATCAATCCTCTACATTTAGTACAAGTTGAGTTTCGCTGATGCCAGTATTTTAAGGTGAGTGTCCGTTGAAGAATATTCACTACTATTTTTGCTAACAAACTTACTGTCGTACATTAAAACATTCTGAATTAGACTGCTTAATTACAATTTGAAAAAGTTTAACAAAAATATCAAAGCTAAAAAATACAAAATTTAAAAAAAAAGAAGTAAATTCTATGGAATTATTTAATTTCAAATTCAGCATTATAATTACCATTGTCATTATCAACATTATTTTTCTGATTCATTTGCACTCAGATGTTAACATCGCAGTCATATTTATATAGTTTCTCCTTCAATTCTTGTTTCTTTAAATAAATATACAATTGTTTATCTGAATTATGATTCATGTGTTATTACCAGTTTTCGAGTTCCCCGATACTCTGTTCATTTAAACTTCTGGATGTTGCAATTATTAATTCATTATTCTTCCTTGTGTAGTCCCCAAATCCCTTGAAATTAAAATCGACGAAATCATCACTATTAACAAGTCATCTTTACTCCCTTCTTGTCTTTTAACTCTACATTTATATCATTTAAACACATTGCTTCATGTTTTTTAGTTCTTCATTTGTCAGGTTTAAGAAGGATCCTGAATACTTCACATAAAAATTACCCAAATATTTATTCTTCTGAATAAATAATTGCTTCAACTGTTTGTTTCCTTCTCTTGGCTATTAGTCACTGTTTGGCGTAACTTCCTGTTTGATTCTTTTTTTTCCCGTTAAGCAATTTCAAGCTGGATGTCAATGCATTGCTAAACATCTTCAATTTCTTTGACAATTAACATGAAGAAATATTTTTCTTGCTCATTTGTTAAAGATGATTATTATTATTATTATTATTATTATTATTATTATTATTATTATTATTATTATTATTATTATTATTCGATTTCTGCTATGGTCACGTTGCCTACCAAGTCTGCAGGAAGACCTAAGGCAGGTAGTGGTGTGTTGTTATGGCTAAATTTCATGATCTGTTTTTCTAACTCCCATAATATCACTAACGTTACATGGACAAAATTCTTCTTAGTGTGTGGGATGTACTTATCAGGAAAATGTTTCGCATTTCTCTTAAGCTAGGATTTCCAGGGATTTTTTTTCAATGTGTTGTTGTATTCCATTTTTATCATTCCAAGCGCATCTACTATGACTGGTACTATTCTTGTTTTCAACTTGCACCTTTTTCTTCTATTTCTATTTTCAAGTATACTTTGATAGTTTTTCAAATTTCTGGGTTGCTATGTTACAGTCCATTGGGCAAGCCATATCAATTAGGTTTTTATTTTCGGTTTTTGACAATTATGTCCGGCATATTTACTTCAAACTTCGTATCTGTGAATAAGGTTTAATGCCATAGAATTGTGATGTCTTCTATATCTGTAGTATTAACATCTTTTCTAAAGTGTTTGCACATTGTCTAGTGTAATTATTTCCCCATTCTATCGTGACGATTTTTATATTTATTTGGCGCAATTACAGAACATCCTGACATTAAATGGTCTATGATTTCCTGATATTTATCACAGAACCTGTATTTTGGATCCACACTATTATGCATGATATTTGACTGAAACGACTCTGGTATTGCGCTGCAAGAATAAAGTCTTCTGTTTCAGACTTTAACTGAGATGCTCGTAACCATCGATGAGTGTTAAATTTATCAACATCGTCTTTATTAGCACATTCTGGATATTGGCCAGGCAGAAGTTTGTCTTGCCAGCGTTGTTTTATCTGTTCAAGAACTTACCCTTTACTTTCCTTTTTCATATTTTTTGCTACAACAGTTGGTTCTTGGGTTCTATTTCGTTTTTCTATAAAATCTTCTAGATATAAATCTCGTTAGTATTTACAACCTTCTTTCATGATTGAATATTTTTTCTTTCTGCTTTTGTGTTGTTGGACTAATTGTAACATCCAGTCCTTTGCTGTTCCATGCACGTTAGTAAGCCAATAGTTGCCTTGTATGACAATTCCAGCTGAATAAGACATTTTCTTTGCCTTCTTTACGAGGTATATATAGATGTTCTGCATCAGTCTATGGATGATGCATGTTATGCTTAGAAAGAATCTTTCGTATCTTAGAATCCATTCATCTGATGCCATGTTGAGTCTAATTCAAGATGTTAAAACTGGATTGAACCACTGGGATGGCAAGGCTATTAACGGCCATAATTCTGTACTGTCAATTCTGTTCTTAACATCAGTCGTACCCTTCTATAGTACGTTTTTTGAACTATTTCTTTCATTTTTATATGGTGAATCCCTTCACCCTCATTTACACCGAATTACTTATATAATTCTACGTGCTCTAAACCTTTGATTGTTACTCTAGGGTCTAATCTAATAGAGGCGGTTTGTGATCCTCTTAAAATTGGCTTTAGCACATTTAACCAAACCGAATTCCATTCCAATGTCATCACTGAAACATTTTGCTGTTTTCAGGAGACCTTCCCCCACGTTGTCATTCATAGCATACAACTTTAAGTCAACCATGTAAAATAGATGGCTTTTGAGATAATTTATAGTCATATTCCGTCCTGTTATTTTTACTGGTTAATGCTATTAGGGATACACAAAATAATAAGGGAAACAAAGAATCACTTTGAAATATTCTTCTATTGATGTTTATTTCACCAGATTTATAGATTCCATTTTATATGATTGAGGTGAAGTGTTGTTTTCTACATTGACATACTTTGTTTGATGAAATTGGTGACGACGGGTGATACCTTGTATATATTTTTAAAATTTAAGATCCAGGAATGGGGTGTACTAACGAATTCAAGCAGTACTGAGATCTTTCCTTGTATTAAAGCAGTTTTCCAAGATCATCCTATTAACAGATAATTGGTCTTTACATCCATAAGAGTCACATTTGCACTCATTTTGTCCAAGAGGTAGTAATGCATTTTTTTTCTTAGAAGGAATATATCTATTTAGTCAAAATAAATATCAACAGATTGTAAGTAGTGAGACGACATGTAATTGGTCTGTACTTTTATGGGACATTTGCGTTGCCATTCTTGGGTAGAAGTGAAGTAATTCTTTTGGTTACCTATGTTGAAATTTTAGTAGGATCATTGACCATTTCTTGAAGTTCTTTGGCTAGTTATTTTGTGAGCTATATTTAGATAATAGAGCCAAACATTAGGAATTTTATCTATTCCTAAAGATTTCCATTTGTGTGCTTTTTTTCAGTGCACATTCTACATCCTCTTCTGTGATTCCCGCCCATGTTTGTTCTGGTCTATTTTTCATCCGTTCTGCCTCTTGCGTAATCCAATCTGCTTTTTTGTTACGTTTAGCTATCCCATATTTTTTCCTAAAACTGTATAACTTCTTCTATTGTTGGCGGGGGTTTTCACTTCATTTTTTTCTTTTTATTATTTCTCTAAAATTTAATCGCATCGGTTTGAAAGATCTTATTCTGTTTGTAGAATCTTGATCTTTTGTTCACAACGTTTGATTCTTTGATCCTTCAGTTCTATTGTTTGTTTTATTTTTTTCTTTAGTTGATAGGACTTCATTTTCATTCCTGCCTTTTCTAGTCCTTACATTTGTTCCTCTTTCCAGTTGATCGAGTACTGATAATTCACTTTTTGTTCAATTTCTTTTTCTATTTTTTCTTTTTCAAGGTGAATCCTCATGACTGTGACACTTTGATGCCTATTTTTTTTTACTTGCTCCTATTGCTGATGCCTATATAACTTTGTTGAGATTTATATGTGGGCCTACTTCATCCAGGATTAATTTGAGTGCTGCATTGTAGAGATTAACAGTTCTGAGTTTATGCTTTGTTGGTTGCAATTTTGGGAGGTGTTCTCGTTCTTCCATTTCAATATTTTCTTTGATTTATATATCTCGTGACTTTCTACCTTGGCTTCGTCTATGCTATTCTTCTTTTTCGTAAAATAATTCAGTTTAATGTGTTTTGAACTCGTTTTATTGCAGGTTTGTGACCAACAAGATGACGCCTTTCCAACTCTTTTAAACTTTCAGCATTATATTTTCAGTGATTGGTGTCTATCTGTTTCTTCGTTATGATATGTGGTTTGTGTGAGGTTCCCTTTCATATTCTCGTAATTTCCGTATTCTGGTTGCAGGTTTTTTTTCTGTAATTTCAACATCCATCAGTTATTTCTTATGGTATACCTTTTTACATTGGCTAATTTATTTTCGTCAATTTTTCTTGTCCAACCTTTTCTCGTTGAATGTCATATGTTTGGCGAGAGGTTTTTTTCTGATGTTCATGCAACGCTTCGTATAATAATAATAATAATAATAATAATAATAATAATAATAATAATAATAATGATAATAATAATAATAATAAAAATAATAATAATAATTTTATATCCTTTCAGACTGTTATATGTTTTGACCGCGTAATGAAGGTATACCAGCTCCTACCCGCAGTTTAGAGACAAAATATTTCCTCAGCATATGAGCTTTTTCAAGCGGTACTCTCACCTGCGCACACCTAATGATGTCAGGTATCGTCAAGACGTCCTGCGTCGCAGAATAATATCTGGAAGTAATCCAGAGTGCTGTAACCACAAAACGGATAACTTCAGCTGCTACTTGGTGCATTCTTCTGATTTCCCCAGGCCGATATTGGTACCTATATTTTCGCCTGCTCTGCCTTCATGATGTTCTTATCCCAAGATACAACAACGTCTATCAGGATCCATTCATAACTGCTCTTGCTCCTTTGGGTTTCTTGTGTAAATCTTTTTGTTTTCATTCATTGATTTTCTCTTCATAAATTCTCTTCCCATAATCTGCCAACTTTTTTGACTCCACAATAATCATTATATTCAGCTCACCTTTTAACATCCATTCCAGGCTAATCCACCCCTGGCTAAGTACACATGCAAGGACTTACATTCTTATATTACACCCTATCTTCTACCCCTATCTAACTATTTCTACCACCTTTTCGGGATAGGTAAATACTATTATTATTTGCTGAATTTATTACTTTAGTATTTTCTGGTGACACCAAGTCAGAATTAGTTCATCACTCAAAGGTTTTCCTAACTTTACTGCTACAGCAGTAACAACAATAATTACTACTAATGCTACTACTACTACTGTCAATGGATGTGCTTACATAACCTTATCAGAATGTATATCATGATAGGGGTATGATGGAATATTTTGTACCCTGTTGTCACTTTTAGGTGCGATGCTCTTTCGCTCACTCAACAAATTCAACCATCACTACAGAAGTGCTTGTGCGAATTGAAAATCTGTAGCCATTCAGACGACAGAAATATTTAATAAACACAAAATAATACCACCACCACTGCTGTTCTTACTACAATTACTACTACTACTACTACTGATAATAATATTAGGTTGGTGCAAAAATAATGTCGTTTTCTCACATATGTTACTATGTGAGAAAACGACATTATTTTTGCACCAACCTAATAGCAATAGTAATATGCCTACTATCCTTGCTTTCCTCGGAACAGTTTCATTGTACTTTGCACTGGAATAATTGGAGGCAGGTAATCAAATACTGCTTGAATATTGAGATGATCTACTCACACCTGATCTCTGGTGAAAGTTACCAGATAGTATTGACATAAGATTCGAAAAAGTGCAATTACAAATAATAATAGCAGTTTAACTTTTCTTCACTATCTTCTTCTTCTTCTTCTTCTTCTTCTTCTTCTTCTTCTTCTTCTTCTTCTTCCTCTTCTTCTTCTTCTTCTTCTTCTTCTTCTTCTTCTTCTTCTTCTTAATAATAATAATAATAATG